>LR738711.1:478372808-478411058 GCA_902687465.1 Secale cereale | reverse complement strand
CTCTGTGCCTGCGAGGAACAAGGCCCTGCACCTGAGAAGACTAGGCTCCGTGCCTGCGAGGAACAAGGCCCTGTGCCTGAGAAGACTAGGCTCCGTGCGTGCAAGGAACAAGGCCATGCCCCTGAGAACACTAGGCTTCATGCCTGCGAGGAACCAGGCCCTGCGCCTGAGAAGACCAGGCTTCGTGCTTACGAGGAACAAGGCCCTGCGCCTGAGAAGACTAGGCTCCGTGCCTGTGAGGAATAAGGCCCTGCACCTGAGAAGACTCGACTCCATGCCTGCGAGGAACAAGGCCCTGCGCCTGAGAAGCCAAGGCCCAGTGCGTGTGAAGCAAGGCTCACGCCTATGAAGATCTCCGCCCGTGACACTCTCACGTAATATTGAGTGGGGATGTACACAC
Organism: Secale cereale; assembly: GCA_902687465.1. Lineage (NCBI taxonomy): Eukaryota > Viridiplantae > Streptophyta > Magnoliopsida > Poales > Poaceae > Secale > Secale cereale. The sequence continues at coordinate 478,410,658 of LR738711.1, read as the reverse complement.
CCCGGAGTCTCCGAAGAGCCGCCCTTAGGCCTTGGGGGCTCCCTCCCACATCCTAGTCGTAGCACTTAGCCCCGCGCTGCTGAGAAGACTAGATTAAGTGCCGGATGCGGCTATTCATTTGCTTTCTAGAGTTGGCTTGCCCCTTTCTTATCTTTTAATGGATTCTGAAAGTACTGGCATTCCTCGATTGCTCAGTTTGATTTCCCTCTGTGGTCCTTCCCTCAGTTTTCGGGCTAGCCCCAGGAGAGCAGCAGTTGCCCGACTCTCTCCCCAGCACTCCTTCCTTGGCCTTCACGAGGCGCCCAAACCGGGGCTTGTGATTGGCACGCTCCCCCCCTCCTTCTTATGTCCGTGCCCCATGGGTGCCATGACAAGGGGCGGCCGACCATGCTCAGCCCGCGTCAAGGGCCTAAGGCGGTAAAGGATAATAACCACCTAACGAGTTTTTGCAGCCTCACGAAGGGTCAAACATCACGAGATGAGGGCGATCCCGAGTGCGTCAAGATAAGTTTCCTCACCCTAAGAGTGCATAGTACACAAATCACGCAGCGATGGATAGGGACACTAAGCATGGCCCTAAACATCATGAAACCACGGTTCATTACATGCCCTTCTAGGGCTCCATACTTGTTTGTCTGAATGATGCGGGAAGAAAGAAAAACCACGAACGGCCGGCGATGACCCTCGAGGCACGGCTGCTCACGAGGACCTGCACCCCGAGCTCAGCCGGAGCCCTCCTCGCGCTTCACCCGAGCATGACAATGAGATGACCCAGGGCCACCTTCCAGGCGGGCACGGAGGCGTGCCGGCTGGTCATAGCCACCGCTGATGGAGCTGCCACTTAGGAACGAGCCGCTGTAGTTGGGTGAGCTGCGGCCATTGCCCAGGCAAAGCATCTCGCCGTCGTCGTTGTCCTCGGGGCAGCACTCAGCGTGGCGTCCGTCTTCTCTAAGCACCCTCACTAAGAGGGTCGAGTCGTTGCCATACCTGAAATGAAGGGTGCACCGTCCACCCAAGCCACGCACGTGGGTGAACGTCTGCCAGCCACGAGCCAGAGTCATAGCGCCCGATGCGGAGACCTCCACCACGACCCATGAAGCCCTGCTACAGCAACCATCCGCCTGCAGCCAAAAGCCGCCAGAGCTCGCGGCAAGGAGTTCGCGGGCTAGGGAGCGCGAGAGGCTGAGCTGGTGCCGACTGGGCTCTCTGACCACATGACGAACTCCAGCGTCGCCTCCGCCAAGTGGGAGCACGGCCGGGGAGGCCTGACGACTCCGGAGCGCCTCCCCTCACTGACAGGACCGCCAACACCACGGCGGGCCCCGCCGCTCAAAGAACCACTGCCGCGGTTACCGAGGGCGGCTACAGGCGTTGTGGGGGTCCGCCCACGCCCACTAGCAGCCCCGAGAGGAGTCACGGCACACTTGCGAGGACGGCCTCGTCCCTCTTGGCTGGTGGGGAGCCAGGCCCCTCCTGCCGGGCCTTCCCCTTCTCCGTAGACGAAAACTTCTTGATTGGCGCCATGAACGGCTCGGTCAAGCGAAGGACAAGGAAAGAAGAAGAAGCGAGAGGAACGAAGGAGGAAGATGAGCAGCAAGGACCCTACTTGCCGCCTCATTTATAGCCAGGATAAGGCCAACTGCCGGCCTCCATAATCGCAGGTAATGATGATCTTCTATGCATGAAGGGACTTGTCAAGTTGCGCGGTCGTTGAGGCTGCGTGGGGAAGTGGAGACGCCCACGTCTCGTCAATCGCCACGCGTCAGTCGAGGCCGCATACTTTTGGGGCCCGCAGCGCTCCGCACTTGACCCTTGGCTTTGCTGCGAAGCCAAGCCCGAGCGCACCTTGGGCCCGGGGGCTACTGTCGGCGTTTTGGGAATGGGGGTACCCAGACTTGCCTGCCTGCAGCCATAGGAGTGGCTCAGCAGGCGGCCTGGTACGACCCAACATCTTCAGCAACCACTCAAGACCCTCTCTAGGGGCCGAGCATCAAGAGGCGGACGACGCAAGACATCCCCTCGGGCAGCCTTGCTAGGCCGGCTCATGAGGATCGGAGATATCAAGGCAAGGGGTACCTCGCGAGGTCCTCGTGATGTGAGCGGTGACGACCAAGGCTAGGCGGGCGCCAGCGGGCACAGAGTGCCAGTTTCCTCTTTGGTGCTAAAGAAGCAGGTGCAGGCGAAGAGTCCCGAGGCGTCAGGCAAAGGTTTCCATATCGGTGCAACAAGACCAAGACCAGTAGGATGGCAGAGCGGAGGTCATCACGGAGCCCACGACGGCGTCACCACCAGAGCCTTTGGCAGGCGAAGACCACCTTTTGTCAGGATAGCTTGTACTAGTTGTCCCCCTTCAAATTTGGTCGTTGTGGGATCCCTTCCCGCTCAATATTTGGGAAGAGGACCCGGGCCACTATAAATAGGACTAGCCACCACCATTGGGGTCATCTCATCTTGAGTTGATCAGATAGAAAGCCACACACCACAAGCTCACTCGAGCACAAGAACCCCTCTCCTCAGGCGGCAGTTCATCCATGTACTAGTTCTTCCTCAGCCTACAAGGCAATCCACCACACCACACTTGATTAGGGTATTACACCACAACGGTGGCCCGAACCAGTATAAACCTTGTGTCCCTTGTTATTCCGATCTGACGAGCTAGGCCTAGGGATCGGCGAGTAGATGAGCTAGGGCGGAAGGAGAGATCTTCGTGCACTCCCCAGAGTTCGAACCTAAAGGGTTTTGCCGGAACCCAAGATCCGATAGTGAGAGAGTGGGATTTTATCAGAATGTTCAATGGGGGGTTGCTTGCCTGGCACTTCTGAAGATAATATAGCTCTTCATCGGTGTCATCGATCACAACGCCGGAATAACATCCACTGAGAGGGAACAACACCGGCAAACACAGAAGGAACACAATCAATGCAATGCAACAATATGATGCATGATGATGACAAGGCAACATGTTGTGGTTTGGGCTAATGCAGCTAGCAACAACTTAAATGAAGTTGGTTTGAACCAAAGGTTAAAATCCAAACTCCACATGTGGTTATTTAAATGCCATTCGTTTGATCTGTCCTAAACAGTAGCCAAAAGTTGTTGTAACATGCATGAAAATGGTACAGCCGAATAGATTGGATTTTTCTGATCATTTTTCATATATAACTTATTTCATTGAGTTACGGTTAAATTTCTATGAGTTTTAGAAGTTTTAGTTATTTTCTAAAATAAATAAGTCCCTTTAGATTATTTTAAATTCCAGAAAAGCTTTATGACGTCAGAGTGACTTCAGCACTACGTCAGGAAGTCAAAGAGCCAGTCCAGGTCAAACCTAACCTGTGGGGCCTGCATGTGATTGTCACAGGGCTGGTTAGACTCGCAGACAGGTGGGCCCAATCAACTCTGGCGAGGTCAAAGTCAATTCTGGCACGTGGGGTCTACCAGGTTAACATAATCTAAACAGAGAATTAGACTAACCTAAGCAGGCACAGGGGCCCACATGTCAGTGGCTCTAGAGGGTGATTATTAGGGTCATTAGTATCTAATGACGTTGCCACGTCAGCCCACCGGCATTTAGCCGCCGACGACCATTTGCCGCGGCGGACGCGCGTCGGAAACACGCTACAGAGGGCGGTTTGTGATGCGCTTGGGTTCTACGGCGAACTGGGGCTCATGCGCATCCAACGGTGGCCATGGGAGGGAGCGAGGTAGACAGTAGCGGCGGTGGCGTCGAGCTAGGCGGCGGTCGGAGTACGGCTACGCACGGGCGCGGTGCTTCAGCTCGAGGGCGAACGAGCTGGGGTGCCAGGCAGCACCTACGGGGCATATGGAGCACGCTAGAGCAACTGGTCCGAGCGGAGGGGCGTGAGAGCATGGAGCTCGCCGGCCATGGCGGACGACGGTGTCGGGTGCTCGCGGGGCGGCGGCTATGGGACGCGCGTGAAGGAAAATTCGGAGGGGAGAGGGTCAGTGGCTCACGGCGAGTCGGTCAGTGCAGACGGAGGAGCCGGGGAGGCGTTGGTTGCCGCGAATTCGACGGAGGCGATCCACGGCGGCCGAGGATGAAGACGATGATGGTGGCGATGAAGCAGGGCCTCCGGCGTCGTGTAGCTCGGTGGAGAGGACGAGGAAGACATGGCGGTGCTTCTGGGCTCGGCAGTAAGGCGAGGGGTGGACGATGGTCGTGGCTACGGCGAGCGGCGGCGACGAGCTCCGCTAGGTGGCTGCGTGCGAGAGAAACAGAGGAGGGGAGAGAGATCAGCGAGTGAGCGTAGATGGAAGAGAGGTCTCTAGGCGTCTCCGTGGCGCATTCAGAAGAGTCGGGCGTCGCGGTGGCAGCAGGAGCTGGCGCGCGCGCGGCGACCACGCGCCCCTGCTCCTACTATCAGGAGGTAGACGACGCGGTGAGGAGGTGGGCTGGGCCCTCTACAGTGCTGGGCCTTAGCTGGGCCGCTAGGTAAGTGGCCCAGGTAAGCCTGCTCTCTTTAAATTTAGTTTAGTTTTGTTTTTATTTATTTATCTGCCACTATTTTGGATTGAAACAAATTCCAACAATGCCAAATATCCTCTGAATAATTTTATGTTGCTAGATGGACTTTTCCAACAGCACATAAATCATTTCAAAGTTATTTGAAAATGTATCCTATATATTATGAATATAATTCCAAAATTTAAATACAATAATGACATAAATTCAGTGCCCAAAACATTCCTTAAAATTGTTCATTATTTTTGGTTTGGTGCAAAAGCCTTGCCAAAAATATCAAACAATTAATAAGAACATTTTGGAAAACATTGAATGCAATTTTCCAAGGTTCTTTGCCCTTCTTTTAATTATATTTTGAGGCTTTCAGAATTCCCTTAAGTAAAGTTTCTTGAAATTTAACTATATGCATGATGCTCACTAATGCAACTAATTCAAAAAATTCTAGGGCGGTGACATACTCCCTCTGTTCTGATTTACTCGTCGTGATTTTAGTTCAAATTTGAACTAAAACCACGACGAGTAAATCGGAACGGAGGGAGTACATGCAATGGGTGCATGGTCCTGACGTTCTTGTGGGGCAGCTTCCAGCATAACCCGATCTTGAGGCTGGCGCCGCGATGCAGGAAGCAGGCGGATGTTGTACTGCGGTTGTGGTACCACCCGGCAACTGGCATCATCCCGAGCGAGGGCCGGAGCCTCATCTTGTGTGTCGTGCCCTGGATCGACGTCGTTGCCACACACGGCGGAGGTAGAAGGGCGCCATGCACCCCTTCGCCTGAGTGAAACGGTTGTGGGCGGAGTGAAAGGAGGGCGTCAGGGCCTCACCATCGGTGTTGACGAGCTCGGTGATGCGGCCCAGCCAGGCGTCATAGCCCTCATCGGCGGGGCAGTAGTGCAGCAACTCCCGCGCCATGAGGAGTGTTTCCTACACGTTCGGAGGCCCATGAAAAGAAAGGGAGGACGAAGCCGCGACGGGGGTAAAGGAGGGTGTGGCGGTGCGGCCGTCATGCTGCATGGAAGGGGGAGTGAAGAGTCCTGCTGGTCTTGGACAACCGTGTCTGTGGCGGCATTGACCACCAGAGAAGCAGAGTGATGATGGGCGTGGCGGCCCACCGGGTCCGTCTAAGCGACTTGGGCGGCCCGGCACTCAGCGTGGACGTAGCGAGATTCAGCCATGACCACAGAGGATTGAGAATGGAGCATCGTTGGTGAAGAGCGGAGCTTCAGCGCGCCCCTACCTGGCGCGCCAAATGTCGGATTCAGGGCTCCGCATACCCAAAGAGGTTTGAACTCTGGGGCGCGAACGAAGGACTCTGCTTCACCCTAACGCTCTGCTTGCCATGCTCAAAGCTTAAGCTCGTAGTGTGGCTGGTCGAATGGGAAGGAAGGACACAGAGATTTACCCAGGTTCGGGCCACCTTGCGGTGTAAAACCCTACTCCTGCTTTGTGGTGGATTGGCCTCACGAGGAGGTTGAGGATGAACTAGTACAATGGGTGAGCAACCTCGCGGGGACTCGAGTGGTGAGGGCCGAATGGGTCCCATCCCCCATTACGGTGGTAGCTAGCTTGTATTTATAGTGACCACGGTCCTCTTCCCTAGTCTTTTAGGCGGGAAGGGATCCCACAACAGCCAGGTTTGAAAGGGGACATGAGGTACATCTTATCTTGACGAAAGGTGGTCTTCGCCTACAAAGCCTCTCATCGTGACGCATCGGTGGGCTCGGTGATGACATCGGTGCTACCGAGCTCGTGGTCTTGGTCTTGTTGTATTGGAATGGAGACCTTTGGGGGTCGCTCGGGAACCAGCGCACGTCCATGTCTTCTTAGCACCAAAGAGGAAACTGCCCCCTCTGCGCCTGGTGACGCCCACCTGGCCTTGGTCATCATGGCTCGCATCATCGCAGCCTCGTGAGGTCGGGTACCTTCATAGGAACCTCCGCTCTCGGGAGGCAACCTGAGGACACCGCCCCTTCGGGGGTCCTGACATCGTTCTCCTCGCGAAGCCATGAGACCTTTCGAGGGTCTTGTCATGGGGGCCATGCCAGTGGGACGTACCAGACCGTCAGGGGAGCCACGCCATGGGCCGCAGGCAGGAAGGTCTGGGCACCCCTGTCACACCCTGCATTTTGTAACATGTTATTTGTATCTTTGAAGCATGAAAATTTGGACCAACAAAAAATTTTAGCATCATTTGGCTTTTATTTGGACTTGAGTTTTCTTCATGTGCTTTTTCATGTGCTCATTAAAGTCAACTATGACCTCTTGTAGGATTCATCTCCATACCCAAAACTTCTGCCCAATGATCATGCCAAGTGTTATATAACAGTATAGTATTTTCCTACAAAATTTATTTGGCCAAAATGTATTTTATAAATTTAGTTTTCCAAAAACCCCTGAATTGAGATTTGCACTGCAAGTACTTGATTTAGGGTGAGAAAATTATTTCAAAAGGGTTACTTGACACCTAGTAGTCATAGGACTTCCAGAAACCACAAAGGCATAATTTTAAAAGTTATTTTCCCATTTTATTTAAAAGCTTTTTCTTAAGGCCAGAAATGGTCTTTAATAGGGGAAAATTATTTAACTATTTCAAAAATATTTGCCAAAATTCAGAGAGACTCAGAGGACATATATTGTCCATATATAAGAGTTTCAACACTTGGTCATATTCAAAATAATGGGCTAAACCCTCTAAAACCCTTTCTGGATATTTCAAGCTTTTGAAATATTTACAAAGGATATTTTCTCCAAAAATTCCAGGGAAATTCTATCATGTCATATATGACATATTTGATGATCTTGCCAAGTCCCATGCCTTGGGAAGCAAGAAAACATCCTCAAACCCCTTCATAACCATTCTGTCCATATTTGAAGTTTGAGCAACTTTACATTGCCAAACTTGTCCAATTGCTCTCAAACTTGGTGCACATGCTAGAATGACCTAATAAGGCATCTAGACCAAATGGCACAAGAGTTGGAATAGAGCAACTTGATCAGATCACCTCAAAACCCTTTCTGTTCAAATGCAAATTTGAACAACTTTACATTACCAACTTTTTATCTGGAGCTTCAAACTGTGTGGGCATGATCAATACCCCAAATGATGATGCTACACCAAGTGGTGCATCAAGGGGAGATGATTAGCTTGACTCAATCAAGATGAAACTGTTTCTGTTGATTTCTAGGGTTCACCAAAGTTACATTGGCTAGTTTCTTCAAATGGGCCCAAATTTGGTGAAGCACCCTATTTTCTCATGTCTTTCAACCCTGTTAAGTGCCATGTCAAGTGGAAGTCATTTGCTTGACCAAACACTGATCAAACACCTTCTGCAGAATTACTAAAACCCTCAACTTGATCACTTTTACTTTTCTCCATGGCCTCAACTTTTTACCACCTGATCATTGAGTTACTAGCTACCTCCAGTAACTTCCCCAGCACCCCAGCTCCATAATTGAGGGGTGAAAGCCCTGTTTTACCTTGCTGGATAGCAAGTTTTCACCAAGTCCCTAGCCTCCTCACTCTCTCTCAGCATCTCCAGGGCATCCAAGGCCTCAGGGCATTTCTTTACTCCTCCATCAACGTGCTAGACATTGCTGGAAACATTGGTTTTGACCAGGACGGCGAGAGCGCGGCGATGCTAGCCAAACGCGCGCTCTGGAGCACGTAACAGTGCAGACAAGCACTGTAGCTTCAGCCAATCAGCCTCCCCCGACAGCCTCGGGCCTCCCCTTCGCGCCAGTCGAGGCATCTCGACGTCCGCGACCTCCCCGGCGCTGTCCCCCCTCCTCCTGCGCCCTCCAGTGGCCGACGTCGCACGCGCGCTGGCCGCCCGCGGCGGCCACTCCTCTGCCTCGCACGCGCGCGTCAACTGGAAGGTTCCCCGCTCCTCTTTTCCCCTCAGCTGGACGTGGAGCAAGTCCACTGTCCTCCCCGGCTTGATCCCAGGCTCCAGAACCCCTCCTAGCCTCGCCTGCAACCTCGCCGGCGCACGGGTCCACGGTGGACCGTGGGCGCGGCTATATAAGCTCCTCCCGAGCCTCTTCAGCATCATCAGCGACCTCACCGCACTCCACTGAGACCCCCAGCACCATCCATTCTTCCCCAGAGAGCTCCAGTACTCGGGATCGACCGGAGCGCCGCCGCGTCGGGTCGCCGATGATCTCGCGGTACGGGCCTCCCCTGCCCTTCCTTTCGCCTGATTCGGAACCGCCGTGCTCCACTGACCCTTTCCCCCCTGTTTCCCCCTCTGTTTGCAGTCGGAAACGACCGGAGCATCAACCTCCCGACGAGCCTCTGTCGTCCCACCTCGCCGCCGGCGAACCAGACCTCCTCGGCGTGCCGCACCACCACCCCTGCATCCACGACACGACGCTGAGTCCATCCCTGGCCTCCGTTGCCGTCGCCGTGGCCGGAAACGTCGCCGGTGAGCTCGCCGTCGCCGTGGCCGCAAGGTTGGAGATGACAGGCGGGCCCCGCCTGTCATCCCCACACCTCTCTCCCCCTCCTCTGTGCCACTGACTCACGGGCCCCGCCCGTCAGGTTCAAAAACCTGACGTGCGCGCGCAGGCTCCCGTGCGGCTGGGCTGGACCACCTGGGCCGTGCACTGTGGCCTTTTCTGGCCCAGTGCACAGGACACTTTTTCTTTTTCTTTTCTGTAAATGTTTTAAACATTTCTACAGAAAAGAATAATGGTCCAAATTAAATAATTCCAACTCCTAAAATCTTGTAATATTCCAACCTATTTAATGGTACCACTTTCACTCAAATCCATGAAACTTTTCTGTACTGTTCAAATTTAAATTCAAATTTGGGCAGTAATACTCCTGTTCAAAAATCAATAGATTCTATTCTATAACTCCAAAACTCCAACTAAGATTTTTCCCCATCTTAGAAATTCCTCTAGTATTTTACAAAAATGGGTTGACATTTTTCTGAGCACTTTGATTTTTCTGTTTTGTTTGTATTCTTATTTTCCCGTGGTTATTATGCGACGTATAGATCCCGTATTTGACGAAGTTGCTATGGAAGGAGAAGGAGAAGGATTTGAAGACTTTGAAGACCAAGCCAATCCAGGCAAGCAGCCCTTTGACCATGATACACTTGTTCCTCGGAACCCGTTTGTTTCCGATGCATGATGTTAGGGTTACGATGGTAACCTAGATGAACCACCACATGATGCATGCTTTATTGTTGACCTTGCTATGTGCTAGATGACATGCAAATAGTTGGTCATGATGCTTAAATGATGCACGTGTGATATGAACCTTCGTAGTTGAGAACATTTGCATGAACCCATCGGGTGCCCCTAATGCCCGAGGGTGATGATGTGTTAGGTCATCACTTGAGAAAGAAGTGATGTGCCGGTAAATCATGTGCATGGTGGAATGATGGATTAGATTTATGTGTGACTACCGTCCCAACCAAACATGTGCAACCACACTACCCCTTATGGGACGGGGCTTTATTGATTACTTAGGGCGATACTAGCATGGTGCCCGCATTACTAGTGACGGGGACACTTGAGGTCTTTCCCGGGACGGGGTCGTGCTTGGATAGACGACCATGACTGTTTTTACAGGGCACCGGACACACCGTTGGTCCCTTCGGGTACGCGTGACATTGAAATTAGGGCAAGTCCCGTGATCTATTGTTTGTACCCGAGGGCCGTGTACCAACGAGTGGATTCTATGTTAGTGTCGTCTAAGGAAAGGTAATGACCGGGTGCTTACCCCGGGTACTTGAGGTACCGCGGGTCATGGATGACACGGAAGTTCCCCGGATCTTGTGGGTAAAGTGCGCAACCTCTGCAGAGTGTAAAACTATTCGAATAGCCGTGTCCACGGTCATGGACAGTTGGGTGGTGCTACTTAAACTATGTCCAGAATTTTACTTCATCGGTGATAGTTGTGTGTGATGAGTCAAGATGGTGACTTGACTCGATGAGTTGAATCATAATCATGTTGATATCGGTAACCTGTCTTCGAGGTTACGCGAGGTTATTAATGCATAAACTTGATGGTAGAACATTTGTTCTAGCCTTTTGCTAGATTGTTCATTATTGTTCCATTGCAATGTTACTTTGAACCACATCATGGGTTGCTTGCGAGTACATTCAAAGTACTCATTGGCTTGCCACTGGTTATTTAATTGGCCAGGCATGGAAGAACAGGAATATGAGGAAGAGTGCTTTGGAGACAAACATGCGAACTAGGACGCTATCCCAGTCAGAATGCCTATAGGGTTAAGGCAGATGGCATGGGTTCTACCCGTTATCGAAGACTTCCGCTATTTGAGTTATTTGCTATTCAGCCCGTGAGGCTCTATCTATGTAAGACTTGGCCATAATGGCCTTAATTCGTGTAAGACTATTTGTATGGATGTAACACTCTTATTATTCAGCTTCTGTGTGTTCAGTGAGCATTGATCTCTGGGATCACTGTACACGTGCATTCGGTGATCTTGACTTCTAAGTCGGGGTCCCCACAGAGCTGGTATCAGAGCCATCCTGACTGTAGGAAGCCTTAGTTAGCATGGACGTTAATTAGATGAGACCCTTTTTCAAAAACCTTCTGAACCTCTCTTCTTTTCTAAACCTGAGATTTCATCAGCTTATTAACCCCTCCTATTCCACCTTTGTAGATGGCCGCTGTTCCCGAAGAGCACCTGACCACCGGGTTTCCCTTACTTCTCGAGGATAGCCTCCAGGAGTGTCAGTTACACCGAGCACCCATCCTCACCTACCTTGAGCATTGGGTGTGCGAAACTGAGGTGGAGTACCATGTGGAAGTGATCGTGAAGGCAAACGATCCTCCCACAAGCTGGTTCTTCGAGGGACCCCAGATGGCAACACTACCACTCGCTGTCGAGGCTGCTGCGCTTAAGGCATTAACCCGTCTCCGCGAGCTTCTTCCGGAGATGGCAGCCAAGATGACAACTCTCTTCTTACCTTACCGGAAGGAAGGTGAAGAAGAAAGCAGCGCACTAGCCCCTCCACTAAAGGAAGGACTCTCGCTTCGGTTCCAGACCTACTTCAGTCTATGTGCCGACAGCTTGGCACAAGACTTGGCCTCGGAATCAATGAAGCTTCGAGAAGAACTTCACAAGACCAAGGCACTTCTTCGTCGAGCTCAAGAGAAGGCAACTAGGATCAAGAAGGAAGGAGCACCTTCTGGACAATCCACTATGGCATATCGAGGCGGAAGGCCCTCCGAGGATGTATCTTCCAAGCGTGAAGAACCACCTCGGTGACGCCGGATGACGGCAAGGGAATATTGCAAGCTTTTCCCTGCACCACCGACGAAGCACCGTCGTATCCAACTCCTCCACTCCCCCACACCCTCAAGTGACAAGGGGGCCCAGACAGATGAAGACAAGGAGGAAGACCCAGAAGAGCCGGAATACGCGACCGAGCATTCCGCTACTTAGGCAATATTCACTACTCGGATATGCCAGTTGTAACCTCTACGGTAGGATAGGTCATCTAACCCCTATGCGCAGTCAAGTCCTTGTATGGTTCATATGAAACCATCTAGTGTTTGCTTTTGTTGTGTCTGGATGTATGTCGTATTCTTCCTTCGGGAATGTGTAAACGACTACATCACCCATTTGGATTTTAATGGATGTGTTTTGGCCTTTCGGCCCTTGCATGATTTAATTTAGTGTCACACCCACCCCCTTACTAGGCACCCATCTATCTTGCTTTCCCTCTTCCGAGTCATGAGACCTTTTACCGCTCCAACAGGATGCCTGTTGTAACTCGTACTGGTACCTCTACCCAGCAGCCCGAAGCCGGAGCATCCTCTCAGCCAGAGGCAGGCCACGACCAAACCAACGACCAAGCTCCACCACCACCACCTCCTCCAAGCATGGACATGGCTCAGCTTCTCCAAGCTTTCCGAGAGGAACGCCAAGCCAACACTGCAGCTCTTCAGCTGATTCCTCAAGCTGTCGCCAACAACCGCCAGCCGGCGGGGAATGGCATTGGACGTTCTACGTTGGCAGAGTTCAACAAGCATGCACCACCAACCTTCATCGAGACTGCAGAACCCCTGGATGCAGATGACTGGGTCCGTTCCATCGAGGAAATACTGGAACTAGTCGGATGCACCGAAGATCGCGAGAAGGTGGCTTATGCAGCCCACTGCCTCGGGGGGACTGCTAGAGTTTGGTGGGATGGATTCAAGGTCATGCATGCTGAACAAGACATCACTTGGGTTAGCTTCAAGGCAGAATTCCGCAAGGCCCACATTCCTTCCGGAATCATGGCTATCAAAAAGCGTGAGTTTCGAGGCCTGAAGCAAGGAAGTGGCACTGTCAAGGAGTACATGCAGAAGTTCAGCATTCTGTCAAGGTATGCCCCTGAGGATGTCAGCACTGATGCTGCCAAAAGGGAGCACTTCATGGAAGGCCTTAATCAGACTCTGCAATACTCGCTTGTCGTGTGTGACTGCCTGTCTTTCCCTGACCTGGTGAACAAGGCACTTATGCTTGAAGACAAGCGGCGTGCTTTGGAAGACACTCGCAAGCGCAAGATGGTCAGTAAGGGAAGTTCCAGCAACCAGAAGCCTCGTCCGTGGCAGTCAGCCCCGGCCAAGCCAACCTATCAGCAGCCAAGAGCTCCTGCACCTCGTGCCAACCCTCAGCCTCAGCAATATGCCAACCCCAGGCCAGCTTTCAACCCCAATGCCAGTGGTGGCAGCAAGATCAATCCGAACCAAGTCACTTTCTTTGGATGTGGTCAGCCTGGACACATCTCAAGGGTGTGCCCCAACAAGAAGCCTGATGCCCCGCGCCCCAATGCGCAGAACCAGGGACAAGGCCGTGGAATGCCACCAAGGAACCCAGCTCCTCGCAATCCACCCAACCAAGGGAAGGGGCGTGTGAATCACGTCACTGCTGAAGAAGCCCAGGAAGACCCGGACGTCGTGCTGGGTACGTTCCTTGTCAACTCAGCACCTGCAACTGTGTTGTTTGATTCTGGAGCAACGCATTCATTTGTCACTCAAAGATTTGCATTAAAAAGTGGCATGGCCCCTACACCCCTGAATAACCCTATGGTGGTACAAACCCCCGGAGCCGAGATGAGAGCCAAGATAGGCTGTAAAGGAGTCAGTATTACCATTAACGGTGTAGACTTCCTAGCAGACCTTATCGTCCTGAGATCGCAAGGCTTGGATGTGATCCTAGGCATGAATTGGCTCAGCAAGCACCAAGGCTTGTTAGACTGTGCCAATCGGACAGTCACTGTGACCAATGACCAAGGAGTCGAAGTCAAGTTTGCTTCCAACTCCTCTTCCACTCAAGCCGCTAAATTCAACTGTCTGTCTGAAGTTGGGCTAGATCAAGTACCGGTGGTATGTGAGTATCCTGATGTCTTTCCGGATGAACTACCGGGAATGCCCCCTGACCGTGACATTGAGTTCATCATCGAGCTCGTGCCCGGAGCAGGACCCATCTATAAGAAGCCTTATAGAATGGGGACGGAAGAATTAGCCGAGTTGAAGAAGCAGCTGGAAGAGCAGCTAAGGAAGGGATTTATTCGCCCAAGTGCCTCTCCTTGGGGATCTCCTGTTCTATTTGTGGCCAAGAGGGACGGTACCATCCGCTTATGCATTGACTATCGTTCCCTCAATGAAGTTACAATCAAGAACAAGTATCCACTTCCCAAGATCGAAGATCTGTTTGATCAGCTCAGCGGAGCCAAGGTATTCTCCAAGATCGACCTCAGATCTGGGTACTATCAGCTGAAGATCAGACCCCAAGATATTCCGAAGACGGCATTCGTAACTAGATATGGCATGTACGAGTGCACGGTCATGTCCTTTGGGTTAACCAATGCCCCAGCTTATTTCATGTATCTCATGAATAAAGTCTTCATGGAATATTTGGACAAGTTTGTTGTTGTCTTCATTGATGACATTCTTGTGTTCTCGAAGTCGGAGGAAGAGCACGAGCAGTACCTGAGGATGGTCCTAGACAAGCTTCGTGAGCACCAACTGTATGCCAAATTCAGCAAGTGTGAGTTCTGGCTGCATAAAGTTGGATTCTTAGGTCATGTCTTGACCGAGGAAGGATTATCTGTTGATCCTGCAAAAATCGAAGCTGTGACCCAATGGCAATCTCCAACGACCATCAAGGAAGTTAGAAGCTTCCTCGGATTAGCGGGCTATTACCGTAAGTTCGTGGAAGGATTCTCTAGCATTGCACGACCAATGACTCAGCTCCTCAAGAAGGACAAGATGTTCGAGTGGACGCCAAAATGCGAAGAGAGCTTCCAAGAGCTCAAGAAGAGATTGACCACCGCCCCAGTTCTGGCAACACCTGATATTCACAAGGAGTTCGTAATATATTGTGATGCCTCTCGAACCGGATTGGGAAGCGTTCTGATGCAAGAAGGCCGCGTCATAGCATACCTCTCCAGGCAGCTACGACCCCATGAGGAGAACTACGCTACTCACGATCTTGAGCTAGCGGCAGTAGTTCATGCCTTGAAGACATGGCGGCATTACCTCCTAGGGAAACGGTGTGAGATTTACACAGACCACAAAAGTCTAAAGTATATTTTCACCCAAAAGGAATTGAACATGAGGCAGCGGAGATGGTTGGAACTCATCAAAGACTATGACCTCAGTGTTCAGTATCACCCTGGGAAGGCTAACGTGGTGGCCGATGCCTTAAGCAGGAAGGCTTGCTCTTTGAATGTCGTTATTCAAGAAAGACAGCCAGCCTTGTTTAAGGAGATCGAACAATTCAGTTTGGAATTGGTCACCCCTGGATTTCTGGATCATTTGGAAGTCAGACCGACCCTGATGGACGACGTCAAGAAAGCGCAAGATGGACACGCAAGCATTGAAGGCATCAAGAGGAAGATGAAACTGGGCAAGGCCCCAGGATTCTCCGAAGACGAGCACGGGATTGTTTGGTACAAAGGTCGCATCTGCGTACCAAACAACACCGAGCTGAAGACGCTGATTCTGCAAGAAGCCCACGACACTCCGTATTCCATCCACCCCGGAGGAACCAAGATGTACCAAGACTCGAAGGCACGATTCTGGTGGCACGGTATGAAGAGAGAGATTGCAACCTATGTTGCAAAGTGTGATGTGTGCCAAAGGGTCAAGGCTGAATATCAGCGACCTGCTGGATTGCTTCAACCACTCAAGGTTCCTGAGTGGAAGTGGGATAAAA
This sequence comes from Secale cereale, assembly GCA_902687465.1. Lineage (NCBI taxonomy): Eukaryota > Viridiplantae > Streptophyta > Magnoliopsida > Poales > Poaceae > Secale > Secale cereale. The sequence continues at coordinate 478,394,985 of LR738711.1, read as the reverse complement.
TCAGAATGGACTTCATCACTGGATTACCAAGGTCGAATAGAGGACATGACTCCATCTGGGTCATAGTTGATCATTTGACCAAGGTGGCCCACTTCATTCCTGTCAAGACCACTTATGATGGCAACCGGCTGGCAGCTCTCTACATCGATCGAATCGTGAGTCTTCACAGCGTTCCCAAGGAGATTGTGTCAGATCGAGGAACCCAGTTCACCTCAAGGTTCTGGAAGAAGTTCCAAGAAGCCTTGGGAACCAAGTTGTCTTTCAGCACAGCTTTCCACCCGCAGACCGGAGGTCAAACAGAGCGAGTCAATCAGATTCTCGAAGACATGCTCCGAGCCTGTGTCCAGGCGTATGGAGCCAAGTGGGAAGATTGTCTCCCGTTTGCCGAGTTCTCCTATAACAACAGTTACCAGTCAAGCCTTCAGATGGCACCATTTGAGGTGTTGTACGGACGCAGATGCCGCACACCCCTCAATTGGTCGGAGACTGGAGAAGGACTAGTCTTTGGACCAGATAATCTCCGCGCAGCAGAAGAGCAAGTCCAACTAGTCAGAGAGCGATTAAAGGCAGCCAAGTCAAGGCAGAAGAGTTATGCTGACACTCACCGTCGGAACATGAGTTTCCATGTCGGGGACCATGTGTACCTGCGGGTAACTCCTCTGAAGGGAACCAAGCGTTTCCACGTCAAGGGGAAGCTCGCACCAAGGTTCATTGGACCCTTTGAGATCACTGCACGACGAGGAGAAGTGGCTTACCAGTTGGAACTACCACCTGAGCTATCCGATGTGCACAATGTATTCCATGTGTCACAACTCCGGAAATGTCTCCAAGTTCCGGATAAGCCCAATCTCTACAGGGATGTGGATCACCAAGCCATTGATCTGCAGCCTGATTTGACCTACCGCGAGAAGCCCATTCGCATTCTGGACGAAGCAGAGCGGCGTACGCGCAGCCGTACTATCAAATACTTCAAGGACCAGTGGAGCAACCACACCGAAGCCGAAGCAACCTGGGAACGAGAAGACTATTTAGATCCGAGTTTCCCGATCTCTTTTAAGCCCTAGTTTAGGAATCTCGGGGACGAGATTCTTGTAAGGGGGGTAGGTTTGTCACACCCTGCATTTTGTAACATGTTATTTGTATCTTTGAAGCATGAAAATTTGGACCAACAAATTTTTTTAGCATCATTTGGCTATTATTTGGACTTGAGTTTTCTTCATGTGCTTTTTCATGTTCTCATTAAAGTCAACTATGACCTCTTGTAGGATTCATCTCCATACCCAAAACTTCTGCCCAATGATCATGCCAAGTGTTATATAACAGTATAGTATTTTCCTACAAAATTTATTTGGCCAAAATGTATTTTATAAATTTAGTTTTCCAAAAACCCCTGAATTGAGATTTGCACTGCAAGTACTTGATTTAGGGTGAGAAAATTATTTCAAAAGGGTTACTTGAGACCTAGTAGTCATAGGACTTCCAGAAACCACAAAGGCATAATTTTAAAAGTTATTTTCCCATTTTATTTAAAAGCTTTTTCTTATGGCCAGAAATGGTCTTTAATAGGGGGAAATTATTTAACTATTTCAAAAATATTTTCCAAAATTCAGAGAGACTCAGAGGACATATATTGTCCATATATAAGAGTTTCAACACTTGGTCATATTCAAAATAATGGGCTAAACCCTCTAAAACCCTTTCTGGATATTTCAAGCTTTTGAAATATTTACAAAGGATGTTTTCTCCAAAAATTCCAGGGAAATTCTATCATGTCATATATGACATATTTGATGATCTTGCCAAGTCTCATGCCTTGGGAAGCAAGAAAACATCCTCAAACCCCTTCATAACCATTATGTCCATATTTGAAGTTTGAGCAACTTTACATTGCCAAACTTGTCCAATTGCTCTCAAACTTGGTGCACATGCTAGAATGACCTAATAAGGCATCTAGACCAAATGGCACAAGAGTTGGAATAGAGCAACTTGATCAGATCACCTCAAAACCCTTTCTGTTCAAATGCAAATTTGAACAACTTTACATTACCAACTTTTTATCTGGAGCTTCAAACTTTGTGGGCATGATCAATACCCCAAATGATGATGCTACACCAAGTGGTGCATCAAGGGGAGATGATTAGCTTGACTCAATCAAGATGAAACTGTTTCTGTTGATTTCTAGGGCTCACCAAAGTTACATTGGCTAGTTTCTTCAAATGGGCCCAAATTTGGTGAAGCACCCTATTTTCTCATGTCTTTCAACCCTGTTAAGTGCCATGTCAAGTGGAAGTCATTTGCTTGACCAAACACTGATCAAACACCTTCTGCAGAATTACTAAAACCCTCAACTTGATCACTTTTACTTTTCTCCATGGCCTCAACTTTTTACCACCTGATCATTGAGTTACTAGCTACCTCCAGTAACTTCCCCAGCACCCCAGCTCCATAATTGAGGGGTGAAAGCCCTCTTTTACCTTGCTGGACAGCAAGTTTTCACGAAGTCCCTAGCCCCCTCACTCTCTCTCACCATCTCCAGGGCATCCAAGGCCTCAGGGCATTTCTTTACTCCTCCCTCAACGTGCTAGACATTGCTGGACACGTTGGTTTTGACCAGGACAGCGAGAGCGCGGCGATGCCAGCCAAACACGCGCTCTGGAGCACGTAACAGTGCAGACAAGCACTGTAGCTTCAGCCAATCAGCCTCCCCCGACAGCCTCGGGCCTCCCCTTCGCGCCAGTCGAGGCATCTCGACGTCCGTGACCTCCCCGGCGCTGTCCCCCCTCCTCCTGCGCCCTCCAGTGGCCGACGTCGCACGCGCGCTGGCCGCCCGCGGCGTCCACTCCTCTGCCTCGCACGCGCGTGTCAACTAGAAGGTTCGCCGCTCCTCTTTTCCCCTCAGCTGGACGTGGAGCAAGTCCACGGTCCTCCCCGGCTTGATCCTAGGCTCCAGAACCCCTCCTAGCCTCGCCTGCAACCTCACCGGCGCACGGGTCCATGGTGGACCGTGGGCGCGGCTATATAAGCCCCTCCCGAGCCTCTTCAGCAGCATCAGCGACCTCACCGCACTCCACTGAGACCCCCAGCACCATCCATTCTTCTCCAGAGAGCTCCAGTACTCGGGATCGACCGGAGCGCCGCCGCGTCGGGCCGCCGGTGATCTCGCGGTATGGGCCTCCCCTGCCCTTCCTTTCGCCTGATTCGGAACCGTCGTGCTCCACTGACCCTTCCCCCCTGTTTCCCCCTCCGTTTGCAGTCGGAAACAACCGGAGCATCAACCTCCCGACGAGCCTCCACCGTCCCACCTCGCCGCCGGCGAACCAGACCTCCCCGGCGTGCCGCACCACCACCCCTGCACCCGCGACACGACGCTGAGTCCATCCCTGGCCTCTGTTGCCGTCGCCGTGGCCGGAAACGTCGCCGGTGAGCTCGCCGTCGCCGTGGCCGCAAGGTTGGAGATGACAGGCGGGCCCCGCCTGTCATCCCCACACCTCTCTCCCCCTCCTCTGTGCCACTGACCCACGGGCCCCGCCCGTCAGGTTCAAAAACCTGACGTGCGCGCGCAGGCTCCCGTGCGGCTGGGCTGGACCACCTGGGCCGTGCACTGTGGCCTTCTCTGGCCCAGTGCACAGGACACTTTTTCTTTTTCTTTTCTGTAAATGTTTTAAACATTTCTACAGAAAAGAATAATGGTCCAAATTAAATAATTCCAACTCCTAAAATCTTGTAATATTCCAACCTATTTAATGGTACCACTTTCACTCAAATCCATGAAACTTTTCTGTACTGTTCAAATTTAAATTCAAATTTGGGCAGTAATACTCCTGTTCAAAAATCAATAGATTCTATTCTATAACTCCAAAACTCCAACTAAGATTTTTCCCCATCTTAGAAATTCCTCTAGTATTTTACAAAAATGGGTTGGCATTTTTCTGAGCACTTTGATTTTTCTGTTTTGTTTGTATTCTTATTTTCCCGTGGTTATTATGCGACGTATAGATCTCGTATTTGACGAAGTTGCTGTGGAAGGAGAAGGAGAAGGATTTGAAGGCTTTGAAGACCAAGCCAATCCAGGCAAGCAGCCCTTTGACCATGATACACTTGTTCCTCGGAACCCCTTTGTTTCCGATGCATGATGTTAGGGTTACGATGGTAACCTAGATGAACCACCACATGATGCATGCTTTATTGTTGACCTTGTTATGTGCTAGATGACATGCAAATAGTTGGTCATGCTGCTTAAATGATGCACGTGTGATATGAACCTTCGTAGTTGAGAACATTTGCATGAACCCATCGGGTGCCCCTAATGCCCGAGGGTGATGATGTGTTAGGTCATCACTTGAGAAAGAAGTGATGTGCCGGTAAATCATGTGCATGGTGGAATGATGGATTAGATTTATGTGTGACTACCGTCCCAACCAAACATGTGCAACCACACTACCCCTTATGGGACGGGGCTTTATTGATTACATAGGGCGATACTAGCATGGTGCCCGCATTACTAGTGACGGGGAGACTTGAGGTCTTTCCCGGGACGGGGTCGTGCTTGGATAGACGACCATGACTGTTTTTACAGGGCACCGGACACACCGTTGGTCCCTTCGGGTACGCGTGACATTGAAATTAGGGCAAGTCCCGTGATCTATTGTTTGTACCCGAGGGCCGTGTACCAACGAGTGGACTCTATGTTAGTGTCGTCTATGGAAAGGTAATGACCGGGTGCTTACCCCGGGTACTTGAGGTACCGCGGGTCGTGGATGACACGGAAGTTCCCCGGATCTTGTGGGTAAAGTGCGCAACCTCTGCAGAGTGTAAAACTATTCGAATAGTTGTGTCCACGGTCATGGACAGTTGGGTGGTGCTACTTAAACTATGTCCAGAATTTTACTTCATCGGTGATAGTTGTGTGTGATGAGTCAAGATGGTGGCTTGACTCGATGAGTTGAATCATAATCATGTTGATATCGGTAACCTGTCTTCGAGGTTACGCGAGGTTATTAATGCATAAACTTGATGGTAGAACATTTGTTCTAGCCTTTTGCTAGATTGTTCATTATTGTTCCATTGCATTGTTACTTTGAACCACATCATGGGTTGCTTGCGAGTACATTCAAAGTACTCATTGGCTTGCCACTGGTTATTTAATTGGCCAGGCATGGAAGAACAGGAATATGAGGAAGAGTTCTTTGGAGACGAACATGCGAACTAGGACGCTATCCCAGTCAGAATGCCTGTAGGGTTAAGGCAGATGGCATGGGTTCTACCCGTTATCGAAGACTTCCGCTATTTGAGTTATTTGCTATTCAGCCCGTGAGGCTCTATCTATGTAAGACTTGGCCATAATGGCCTTAATTCGTGTAAGACTATTTGTATGGATGTAAGACTCTTGTTATTCAGCTTCTGTGTGTTCAGTGAGCATTGATCTCTGGGATCACTGTACACGTGCATTCGGTGATCTCAACTTCTAAGTCGGGGTCCCCACACCCCCGATCCCAGAACGTCGGCACCAGCAGAGTTTGCTTTTCTTGGACTATTGATCTTGAGTGTTGGTTTCGTCTTCTTGATGCGCTCCTTGATCTCACGGAGAGCGGCTTCTTTGGCTTGGTTTGGGCTCGACTAAGTTTGCACTGATCGGTTTTAATGCTACTATCTGCGCATAAGTCAGGGGCACTATGTACCCAAGTCTTAGTGCACCGACACTAATACCTCTATTAAAATGCTTAAAGAAGTTATTTTCCCAAGGTTTGGTGTCCCTAGATATTTAATGACTGATGGTGGTTCACACTTTATTCATGGTGCTTTCCGTAAAGTGCTTACTAAATATGATGTTAACCATAGAATTGCTTCACCTTAGCATTCACGGTCTAGTGGTCAAGTGGAATTAAGTAATAGAGAAATAAAATTTATCTTGCAAAATATTGTCAATAGATCTAGGAAGAATTGGTCTAAGAAACTTCATGATGCATTACGGGCTTATAGAACTGCTTACAAAAATCCTATGGGCAAGTCTCCATATAAAATGGTTAATGGAAAAGCATGTCACTTACCACTTGAACTAGAGCACAAAGCTTATTGGGCAATTAAAGAGCTCAAATATGATTTCAAACTTGCCGGTGAAAAGAGGCTATTTGACATTAGCTCACTTGATGAAAGGAGAACCCAAGCCAACGAAAATGCCAAGTTATTTAAAGAAAAAGTTAAAAGGTGGCATGACAAAATAATACAAAAGCGGGAATTTAATGTAGGTGACCAAGTCTTGCTATGCAACTCTCATTTTAGATTTTTTTTGTAGGAAAACTTCTCTCTAAATGTGAAGGACCTTACATTATCGAAGAACTTTACCGTTCCTGTGCCAAGATCAACAACGCCGAAGGCAATAACCCGAAGGTGGTAAAGGGGCAAAGAATCAAATATTATATCTTAGGTACTCCCATAAATGTTAAAACTAATATTATTCATACCATAACACCGTAGGAGTACATAAGGGAAACTTTCCAGCATGCTCCAGAACTCTGAAAAGGAATAAGAATGTGATACAGTAAGTAAACCGACTCCAAAAGTTTTCCAAAGGCAATTTTACTCCGTTTTGGAATATTTCAAAAACATAGAAAAATAAGTAGTCCAAATAGTGCACGAGGAGGCGACAAGCCATAGGGGCATGCCCTACTTCCCTGGGCGTGCCTCCCAGGCTTGTGGCCACCTCGTGTGCTCTACGGACTCCGTTTTCTCCTAGATTACTTGCTTTGCACGGTAAAAATTCATTATATAAACTCCCGAAGGTTTTGACCACCGTATCACGACAATATCCTCTGTTCTTGTTTCATGGTGTTTGTGCAGCAGAATTAGTGCAAGATGTCTTTGCAAGAGTCAATCAGGGAGAGTCGTGTCTCTCACCCACCGCCGAATCCAGGAGAATATAGCGAAGCTAATCCCTTTGCATGGTCAACGAAGGAAGAGATGGAAGCCGACCTGAAAAGAGTGGATGCCATGGAAGAGGAGCAAGAAGTCATCTCTCCCCCCTCAACCTAATGGCGGGCATGAGGAACTTGTAAGTTCGGTCATTCCGAACTAGGTCAAACCTCCTCGTGCTCAATTTATCTCTTACAATAACTTGAAAAAGAGTGTTGCTTTTTATCCCGCATCCAGGATGCATCCATGGGTGGAAGGTGCCTTAATTGTCATAGGAAAGCTCCACAAGGAAGTTATGGATCTCAGGCAGAAAAATAATAGGCTCGAAGAGGAGAATCATATCCTTAAGGGCATCACCGCCAAGAATATTGCACCACCACCACCGAAGAAGGAGACTTGAGTACATGGGTATGGGCATTCCCCTTGGCTTGTGCCAAGCTTGGGGGAGGTGCCCCGGTATCGTATCACCATCACATATTTACCATTATCGTTTATCTTAGTTCAATCCTTTTGGTTCTATCTTGATCTAGTAGAATAAAAGTTTTAGCACGATCTAGTCCTTTAGTTTTTGTTTAGTGATCCATCTTTGTAATCAAGTGTGAGAGTTATATAATAAAGAGTATTTTTGAGTCAAGGTCTTTGCTTCTTTGCGTTGAACTTGGAGAAGAAAAAATAAAATAAAAAGATATTATATAATAATCTTACGGGGAGTGATGATTTTACATATAAGGAGTATGTTACATGAAACTTGTTGAAAGTTGACAAACATAGTTTTGGTCATTGTTGTAATTGAAAGGAAGTAATAAAGAAAGAGAGGTTTCACATATAAATATACTATCTTGGACAACTTATGTGATTGTGAGCACTCATTAAAATATTATATGCTAAAAAGTTGATGCTGGACAAGGAAGACAACGTAATGTGTTATGTTCCCTTTTATCTGAATAGAAGTTATATTGCCATAGATCCTCCAATATGTTGAGCTTGCTTTCCATCCTATGCTAGCCAAAAATTTCTGCACCAATTAGAGATACTACTTGTACATCCAAAAATCTTCAACCTAGTTTTGCCATGAGAGTCCACTATATCTACCTAGGGATTGAGTAAGATCCTTAAAGCAAGTTGTCATCGGTGCAAGCAATAAAAATTCCTCTCTAAATATGTACTATCTTTCGTGTGAGGAAAATAAGCTTTACATGAACTTGTGATATGGAAGAAATAAAAGCGACGGGCTGCATAATAAAATTCTTTTTCACAAGAGGCAATATAAAGTGACGTTCCTTTGCATTAAGATTTCGTGCATCCAACCAAAAAGTGCATGGCAACCTCTGCTTCCCTCTGTGAAGGGCCTATCTTTTATTTTGATGTCTGCCTTAATACTAGAGTCATGGTGATCTTCAGCCTTCCTTTTACAATTTTCTTTTCTCAAGCACTATATGTTGGAGAAAGATCTAGATATATATACATACCGATGTAGGAGATCATAAACTATTATTTTTGACATTACCCTCGAGGTAAATGGTTGGGAGGTGAAACTAGAAGCCCCTATCTTTCTATGTTTTTGGTTGAAGCTTTGATCTCATAAGTATCACGTGAGTGTTAGCAATTATGAAAGAATAAAAGATGGTTGAGTATGTGAACTTTCTATATAAAAGCTCTTACTTTGACTCTTTCGGATGTTATAATAAATTGCAATTGCTTCAATGATTGAGAGTGTAGTTTGTTAGTTTTCAATAAGGTTTGTGATTCATACTTTAATTTGTGAATGAATTATCACTTTGGTATAAGAAGTTATATGACAATATATTGTTGTTCTAAAGATGATCATGATTCCCTCATGTCTGTATTTTATTTTTATCGACACCTCTATCTCTAAACATGTGCTCATGATCATCTATTTCGGCTTTCGCTTGAGGACAAGCGAGGTCTAAGCTTGGGGGAGTTGACACGTCCATTTTGCATCATGTTTTTATATTGATATTTATTGCATTATGCACTGTTATTTGACATTATGGTACAATGCTTAGGCCTTTCCTCTCTTATTTTACAAGATTTACATGAAGAGGGGGAATGCCGGCAGCTGGAATTCTGGACCAAAAAGGAGCAAATATGATATACCTATTCTACACAAATACAAATGTCCTGAAATTTTATGGAGAATTATTTTGGAATATATAAAAAATATTGGGTGAAGAAACACCAGAAGGGGACCCACCGGGTGGCGGCAAGCCTAGGGCGGTCCATACCCCTAGGGCGCGCCCCTAGGGCTTATGGGCCCCCTGGCCATCGCCCGACACCCATCTTCTGGTATATGATGGCTTTGACCTAGAAAAAGTCATAAGAAGCTTTCGGGACGAAGCGCCGTAGTCTCGAGGCAAAACCTAGGCAGAAGCAATCTAGGGCTCCGGCAGAGCTGTTCTGTGAAGAAAATTTTCCTCCGGGAGGGGGAAATCAAAGCCAACTTCACCAGCACCATCTCCTCTCAAACCATATTTCATCTCTTGTATTCAATCTTTGTCTCAAAACCTCATATTGGTACCTGTGGGTTGCTAGTAGTGTTGATTACTCCTTGTAGTTGATGCTAGTTGGTTTATTTGGTGGAAGATTATATGTGCATATCCTTGATGATACTCAATACCCCTCTGATTATGAACATGAATATGCTTTTTGAGTAGTTACGTTTGTTCCTGAGGACATGGGAGAAGTCTTGTTATAAGTAATCATGTGAATTTGGTATTCGTTTGATATTTTGATGAGATGTATGATGTCTTTCCTCTAGTGGTGTAATGTGAACGTGAACTGCGTGAAACTTCACCATTATTTGGGCCTAGGGGAAGGCATTGGGAAGTAATAAGTAGATGATGGGTTGCAAGAGTTACAGAAACCTAAACCCTAGTTTATGTGCTGCTTCGTATGGGGCTGATTTGGATCCACATGTTTCATGCTATGGTTAGATTTATCTTAATTCTTCTTTCGTAGTTGCGGATGCTTGCGAGAGGGGTTAGTCATAAGTGGGAGGCTTGTCCAAGTAAGGGAAGCACCCAAGCACCGGTCCACCCACATATCAAAATATCAAAGTAGCGAACGCGAATCATATGAGCATGATGAAAACTAACTTGACAATAATTCACATGTGTCCCTGCAGCGCTTTGCTTTATATAAGAGTTCGTCCAGGCTTATCCTTTGCTACAAAAAGTATTGGGACACCTTGCTACACCTTTTTTACACTTGTTACTTGTTGCCCATTATGAATTATCTTATCACAAAACTATCTGTTACCGATAATTTCACTGCTTGCAGAAAATACCTTGTTGAAAATCGCTTGTCATTTCCTTCTACTCCTTGTTGGGTTCGACACTCTTACTTATCGAAAGGACTATGATAGATCCCATATACTTGTGGGTCATCACAACTCCTCTTCGAAACACATGAGACATGGCTACTACCCCAAATGGAGATAATTTGCATACTCAGGTACCAAGGAGATAGCCATGGAGAAGCTAAGGAGCAAGATCGATCAAAGGAAGAAGAAGGACGTGAAGACGGAGAAGGAAACGACAAGTCAGGACTTGCCCGGATGATCGGTGCCACCGTCCAGATGATCCGGCCCCGGCCCAAACGATCCGGACCTCGGCCTTGATGATCCAGGTAATGTGCCCGAAGACACCCGAAGCCAGCTCGCTGAAGCCGGATCATCCGAACCCTGGCCCGGATCATCCGGACGAGCCCGGACGTTTGGACCAGGACCTAGACATCTGGACCACCCGTAGACGTCGTGACCCCTCTGAATCATCCGAACGCCAACCTGGATCATCCGGACCTCTGTAGCCCGGATCATCCGGACCCTGCGTCTGTGCATGATGTTGGGCTGACGCCCATGTACCCCTTTGGTCCCCCTAGACTATATATACTCCTCCTCCTCCCCTCTTCTAGGGTCAGCATTGTGATAGCTCATACTGGAGATAGAGCTTTTCTCATCCACTTATACCCCTACTCCATTGGAGTCCAAGATCTCCATCTAGGAGAAGATCCCCCAAGTGGATTCAAGACCTCCTCACGGAGAAAATCTCCCACATGGATTCAAGACCTCCTCACAGAGATGAACTAGCTACCCTTGTATCCCCTTTGTTGCATTTAGACCTTTGTTTCCCTCTTGTGTACTTGGATCTAGCACATGTGTGATTGAATCTTGTCTATTTGAGTGTTTTCTCTCATTTCCTCTTTTGTGTTCGTCGTGTTCTTAGAGAATCCCCCTCCAAATCATTAAAATCGGCCCCTAGGGTTCCACCCTACATCAAGGGGGATGAAATTGGGTTGAAGATGGAGGGTGTGGATCCTATAATAGGAAAGGATGGCCAAAAAGAACTCACAGAATGGAGGGACCAACCCGAGGTAGACACCATGGAGGAACAAGGGGTAGGAGAACGCACCCAAGCTGGCCCGCGCTCACGAGCCTGTCCAGATCTTGGTCACCTTACCTTCGTTTTGCTCGTTGGACACCATTTGGAGTACCAAGTCCAAGTCTTCCGCCTTGGCGACACAGGAGGTCAGAAGCGCCGCCCCGATGGCGGGCGGGCCCGCTGCTAGAGCCGCGGGCTTTGCCTTTTTGCCGGCGGATACCATTCACGCATCGCGGAGTTGCAAGAAAGGGTGGGGGAGGTGCCTAAGATTGGATCGCGAGGAGTCATGCGCGAGAAGGGAGGCCTAGGATGACAGCTGCAAGACATGGGGCACAATGATGACCTTGCGCCCTGCGTGGGCAGGCTTTATGTCAGCATGGGCGATTGCTGAGGAATCATGGGAGGAGTGGGGAGTCCCCCGCTCCGTCGTGCGCCACGCGTTAGGCCTGGCCCGCACCATTTTGCCCCCCTTTTCAACTAGCAGGGTCATGCACGCCGCGGGACCGGGGGCTACTGTCGGGATCGTGGGACTCGGGGTACCCAGTCCCGTGTGCCTGCAGGCCATAGCGCGGCGCATGTCCTGGGCCCGGCGGGCGGCCCACCACGGAGCTTCATGAACAAGACCCTTGTGAGTCCCCCGCCTCGCGTGGTACACGTCAGCAAGCGCCTCAGATAGATAGGAGGCGTCGTCAGGAGCCTCGCTAGGCCCTATCGCAAGGCGGCCTCCCGAGGCACGCTGCCGAGACGGCCTCCTGAGGCGCTCCGGTCAAGAGCCACTGAGCCCGTTCACGTGGTCCTAAGTCTTCACGTGGGTGACGAGTGTGGCGATAGGTCACGCCAGAGGCCATGCTAGTAGGAACGTATGAGGAGGTTTTCCTCTTTGGTGCTAAGGGAGCAAGGCCAACCACGAGTTCCCAAAGCAATCCCCAAAGGGTGCCCGATCGATGCAAGATGACCAAGATGGCAGGCGCGCCAAGGAGGATGTTACTCCCGAGCCCTCCAATGCGTCACGGCTGGAGGCTTTTGCAGGCGAAGACCACGTTTAGTCAGGATAAGCTGCAACCTTGCCCCCCTTCAAATTGGCTGTTCTGGCAACCCTTCCTGCCCTGTGTTTTCGAGGGAAGAGGACCATAAGTAGTATAAGAAGGAGGCAAGGTGCTACCGTAGAGGGGGTTGGATTTTCCTTACACTTGTACTCTTTCTTGCCAAGCAATCCCAGATAAGCAGGAGTAGGGTCTTACATCGCAGGGTGGCCCGGCCCTGGGTAACTGCGGTGTTTGTGGTTCTTCTTCCTTAGCTCATTCTTGCCACAACGTTTACGTGGGATTGAGAGAGTAGGGGAGTGCGGTAGGAACAAGTGCACCCCAGAGTTCAAACCTCTTGGGTCCTCGGAGCCTCGATTCCGACAGATCCCTTTGCATCATACCAATTACTCCCTCCGTCCGGAAATACTTGTCATCAAAATGAATAAAAGAGGATGTATCTAGATGTGTTTTAGTTTTATATACATCTTTTTTTGTCCATTTTGATGACAAGTATTTTTGGACGGAGGGAGTATATTCCATGCCATGATCATTTAGCGTCGGGCATGCACTATTTGCCATGTTGTCAATTTTCTACGTATTATGATCCCGCCATTGCCAATGAGGACACCCCATTAGTTTCCTCATACATGTTAGGAGATTTTGATCCATCCCATCCATTGCATGACCCCAATAATTCTGTGCACAATAAGCTCCCCACGAATGAAAATACTATTGATGTGCCATATAATTTTATGCTCAATTTGTGCCCCCATTGTGTTATACATAAAAACTATATTCTTTCATGATTGATGACATGTTCTTATACCGTGCATCAAATTTATTTGGGCGATGCTTATCTTGTACTAATTCTCACGTGCACATACACATCATGATGGATGATGTGTACATTTACCACACACAAAATTTCTTTGGCTTGTTTCTCTTTTGTGTAGGCCATCGCACTTACTTGTCAACCTCACAAACGCCCGAGTTGACAAAACTAGCTCTAGAGGGCAATGATGACTTGGGAACGTGTGATATGTTTCACCCATCGCTCCCTTCATGCCAAGACTTCACGCATTTCTTCTACATGGCCCTCACATGGTTATGGGTTGTTATCCACTACATATTGTATGCCCATCTTGCCTTGTTCACTTTGCATGATATGTTCACTCCTATGCATTTGTCATGCATTTGTGACCCATGCTTTGCATTTCACATGATTGATGATTCTAGAACTTGTAAGTGTATTTGCAAGCTTGGTGGAGATATCACTTGTTATTGCCATGTTTCCTTTGTGACCGATGCCTATAATCATACTTTGATATTGTGTTGTTTTCGTGCTTGCGATATGTCATGTGCATTTACTATTCCTACTATTTTCTCACGTGACATGATTGCCATGATTTCCTCTAGTGTGTTTCATCTTTGCTCCACTAGTTTGCACAACATGATTGATATGCTTTCCTATGTTGCATCACGCATGATTCATACTTGCTCGTTTCATGTGGTGGATAGAACCTATTGCCATGCTTTGCACATGATTAATATTGAATGTTGTCATATGTCTCCGTATGTTGCCGCTCTCATGCTAGATGATTTTCCATGTATTGAGTGCAACGATGCTTTTAGTCTTGCTAATGAGAATGCCCCCATAGCTTGCTCGCATATATTTGGAGATTTTAACATATTTGTTGTGAAGCATGCTTGTCTTACTTCTTTACACCATATACCTCATGGCATGAATATCGCCATTGTTGCATCATATTATTCAAGCACTTTTGATTCTAATGGTTATGTGCAAGAGAAGAGAACCATCATGATGGATGATGTGTTTATCTACCATGCACATGCGTTATTTGTCTTGTTGTGTGCATGTGTAGGCCTCTTCGACTACATGTCAAATTCTACTTCACGTGAGTTGACCATTCGAGCTCTTGAGAGCGAACCACCTTCGACCATGACACTTCTACATTGCACTTGCTTGTGCTTCGGCATTGTGAAGGACGCACAAGGACACACTTTCTAGGTGATATCCTTTTCTTTCGAGTACCCCCAAACCATGAGCATGAACATTGTGGATCATAATACTTGTGTTTCTTGCACCATGCGACTTATTTGTCATCTTGGACCACTTGATTGCGCACATATTAGAGATCTTGCTTTCGACTTATCATTTTCACCGTTACATGCCTCATGGCATATATAACTTGTGTGTTGCATCCGATTTGTGCATTACTTACCCCCTATCAAATGTTTGGTTGAAACAGTGTCCTCTCTTCGCGTATGCCATGTCACAGTGCTTGTCACATGATTGACTTGATTGCCTCACACATGGTGATCAATTTCTCTGTCCATTGGGTTGACTGCCATAATATTTTCACTAGACCACATGCACATTATGCTTGGATTGTCTTGCACTTGACCCATGTGTTTAGACACTTCTTTCCTTTGGTGTTGTGAATGATTCGTATGCTTACCATAGACCTTTCATTGAGCGATTTGTGAATGCTTTCTATGACTGTGAGGTAAGCTTATTCTCTTGTCACACATATTTGCATCGCTACCTCCCACTTACATGTGTGTTTCCATGATGTCCTTGATTATGCTCCATTTATGTGCTTACATGCCGTGTCACAATACTTTGTCACAACATATGCTATGCTTGATGATGACACTTATTGGGTGAATCACCACTTGAATGCTTGGTTTTGCACTAACGCTAACCACATTTGTTTTTCCAAGTGTTTGTCGTCCTTGCTGCTTTTGAAGGAATCACTAGAAGGTGCAACATTGGAGAGTGTCCATTTCGAGCTTGAAGATGATGAGTACTTGGTGATTGTCCACTTCTACATGACGAAGCCATCTCTTTCCCATTGTGATTTTGTTTTCGATCTGAGGTCGGATCTTTCCCAAAGGGGAGATGATGCGGAGCATCCTACGGATATGACCATGTCAATAGTCTGTTTGGCATGTGACACGTGCAATGTCTACATCACATACATAAAGGTGAATCGTCTTCTTTACACATACTCACTTGACCCCTTCAAGGATGGTATACTAGTTGACACTCACACGTGTGCATACATAGGTATTGTTGGAGCTTCAAGGATGATGAGGAGGAGTACAAGCGCCAAGGAACAACTACACCATCCGCGAGGGAAGCTTGGAAGCGACCACAGAAGAAGACGATGTTGTTGAAGCTATAGTTGTCAGACCTCCCGGCCAAGGGCCGGACATTCCGCGCCTCTGGAGCCACGCAAGACCTGCAACAACAGATGATCGAAGGCATTAGTGGTCGGACATCCGGTGCGATCCCAAACATCCGACGCCTCACTAACGCCTGGACATCCGACCCTCTACCCGGAAATCTAGTAGAGGAGTACAGCAGCTATGACCATCAAAAGGTTGGACATACGGCACCTGTGCGTGCAGAGCCGGGCCAAAGGCCCATGTATCCCTCTCCTACCTCTCATTCACCCCTAGAACTATATATAGACACCCCTCCTCATTTCTAGGGTTAGCAAATATGATAGCTCATCTTAGTTGAGCTTTGCTCTTTACCCTCTTCTCTTGAGAGAGATTCCACTCCCATGGAGTTCAAGACCTCCATGTGAGCATGTGAGAAGATCCCGAGGGATTCAAGACCCCCTTGTGGGAAGGATCTATCTAGATCATCAAGACCCCATCTCCTTTGGATTTGGGATGAACTCTACCTTCTATCTTTCCCTTTCTTGTACATGAACCTTGTGGATCCATGTGTTTGTTACTCTAGTGGATGTGTGATTGGACTTGTTATTGTGTGTTCCTCTTGTGATTTCTAACCGTTCTTCCCTGTGTACATCGTATTCTTCAAGGAACCCCCCTCCAATTCATGAAATATCGGCCCTACGGGTTCCACCCTGTATCAAGATCCTTCCCGAAAGAGGGCCAACCAAGTCCGGCAAGCCCCAAGACGGGCAAGGTTCAACTACACTGGCCACCGCTCCACATCATTGATCAGGTTCTCATTTTTTGATTAGGTGTCGAGCCGGCATGCAGTTAGGTGAGCCTTGTGTGGGCACGTGGCAGCTCGCCTCCGAAGATGCAGCTTTAATGACACCCATCCAGGCGATGTGTCAAAGGAATAAAAGGTAGATGGACGAACGGCACAGAAGGAGAGACCAACCTCGCCAAGGAGCTTCCTCTACACTCCACATCACGGTGCAATAAATGCATTTTTCCTAACTCATCAGAGTTAGGTAATTAGCACTGTAGCCACTATTTACAGTGTAGATTTACCATTTTACCATTGTGGTGACCCCTTAGTATATAAAAGGAGGCACGTGGATTCCTTATACAAGGTTGAAACCATGTCCACTCTACGCACGTACCTGCATTTCCTGAGCACCTTGTTGGACGTGTGCTCCTTGTAGTTGGATTAATACACCATGTCCACTCTACGCGCGTACCTGCCTTCCCCGAGTAGGGTTTTACGCTTCACAGCGACCCGAAGCTGAGTAAACACCGTGCGCTTCTTGTTAACCCTGCTCTTTGTGTTTGTTGAATCCTCTAGCCGAACCATAAAGGGACATCCATGATCAAATAGATGGACGTACCCTAAGACAGAGTGGCTATGTTTCACTCAATTGAGACTTAAGAAAAAAAACGGATCTTGATGTAAGATCAGACGGACATATATAGCATCAACTGAGACTTAGCAAGACTGATATAAATATAATGATGATGGCAATGGATAATAATTTTGTAATTGTGTTACATATTTAGAAAGATAACTAGTAAATATGCCAGTGTGTTGCAACGGGCTAACTGATACGTCCAAAACGTATCTATAATTTTTGCTTGCTCCATGCCACTTTTGGGTGATATTGCTATGATATTCATACACTTCCATACACTTTTGATCATATTTGGACTAACTTACTAATCCAGTGCACCCCAGTGCTAGTTTCTGTTTTCGGCTGTTTTTGTATTTCAGGTTTTCACGTTTCGAGAACTGCCCGGAAAAATCCAGAAAATATATATAAAAAATCAGCGTTCCGGAAACAACACTGCGTCCGAAGGGCAGCCTGGGGGGGCCACCAGGGCTCCAGGCGCCCTAGCGGCGCCCCCCCTGGGCCGCGCAGGGGGGGGGGGGCGCTTGGCCCCCCCGAAGCTCCCCCGATGCCCTACTTTGGCAGATATTTAAAGGGTCCTCCGTAACCCTTAGAACAAGAACTCTTTTCGCGATCCCATCTCTGTTCCGCCGCCGCCGCCGCTTCCAAGATCGGGAGCACCAGGAGAACTCTTCCCGGCACCCTGGCGGAGGGGAGGATCACCACCGGGAGCTTCTCCACCACCATGGACGCCTCCCGGATGACTCGTGAGTAGTCTCCCTTGGACCATGAGTCCATGACCAGTAGCTATGTGATGTTCTCCTCCCGTTCTTGTGCTTCACTAATTAGTCCTCGTGAGCTACCCTACATGATCGAGGCACCTATGTAATCCTTATGCTGTTGCTATGTTGAGTTTGCTTGGATCCGATGGATTATGAGATTATGTTCAAATTGATCTTGAGTAATATATTTGATTCACCTCTTTTATATTTTAGTTCATAAGTAATTCTTGCATGTTCTCCGTTGTTATTTATTGCTTTGGCCGAGTAATAGGTAGTGACTCCAAGAGGGAACGTTATGCTCGATTGTGGGTTCATGCCCCTCGATGACTAGCTTGAGTGACAGAAACATGAGTCTAGGGGATGTGTTGTTGCCACAAGGGGGAAAACAACGGTGCTTGTGCCCGCGGGTGCAAGGATTGTTTACTTTACGCAAAGTTCTTTTAATGCAGTTGTCTGTTGCATTGAGTTTACACTATGGGTGGGACTCGCAACTTAATACCAGCGAGATGTTCTGGATAGATATCTCAAGGTGGATGATTAGTAGTAGATATTGATGGATTTCGGTCTACTTACTTTGGCGTACCGCCCATGCTTTGAACCTCAACCTTTCTTGCAATGTAGTCAGCATTGGTTTGCATTCGTGGTCCTGTCAATTGCCCAGCTGTAATTTGTTTACCTCACGTAGCTGTTTTATCGTCTTTTGGGAGAGAGACATCACTAGTGAACATCATGAGACTCTGGTTCATATTACCATCATTGATCACACCCGCTATTTACTTTTTGCTATTTACTTACTATTGCAAAAACTATCTATCACTACTATCATTGCTTTTAATCCTTTGTGAACTACAAGGCCGGAGGGATTGACAACCTCTCTGTACTCGTTGGGAGCAAAGTTATTTGTATCTGTGTGCAGGTCCACGTTGATTGCTACTAATCTGGCGCCGTAGCAGTTGACACCTACTTGTTGAACCTAGGAGTCTCTGGGGATTCGATCCTTGGTATCTTTGCTAAGGGAAAACACTTCTACTTACTGCATCTTACACCTTCCACTTGGGGTAACCAACGAGGGGTTCGAGGCCCATCAAGGAGTATTTTCTGGCGCCGTTGCCGGGGACTCCACTCTTCAGGATAGGGGAGTTGCATGCTATCTTTTACCTTTGCTTTTTAGTCTTGTTAGTTTACCTTTCATTTTTCCTTTAGTACCTTTTTATCGAAAATCACAAAAATAGTTATCTTGCTTGCTTGCTACTATGGGTTCCACCGAGAACACCAAGTTGTGTGACTTCACTAGTCACAACAACGATGACTTTATCAGTACACCTATCACTACACCTGCCACTTCAGCACCTTCATATGAAATTAAACCTGCTTTACTGAACCTAGTTATGAGAGAACAATTCTCCGGTGCTGGAGATGATGCTGCTTTACACTTGAACAACTTTGTTGAACTTTGTGATATGCAAAAGTACCAAGAAATAGATGGTAATATTGTTAAGCTTAAGCTTTTTCCTTTCTCCTTGAGAGGAGGAGCTAAAATTTGGTTTCAGTCTTTGCCTAGAAATAGCATAGATTCATGGGACAAGTGCAAAGATGCTTTTATTGGAAAATACTATCCACCTGCTAAAATTATCCAACTTAGAAGTAACATTATGAATTTTAAACAATTGGATAATGAACACGTTGCCCAAGCTTGGGAACGTATGAAATCTCTTATCAAGAACTGCTCTACTCACGGTTTGACTACTTGGATGGTTATCCAAACTTTTTATGCAGGCTTGAACTTTACCTCGCGGAACTTGTTAGATTCGGCCGCGGGAGGAACTTTTATGTCAACTACACTTGGTGCTGCCACAAAGCTTCTCGATGAGATGATGACCAACTATTCCCAATGGCACACCGAACGCGCTCCAACAGGTAGGAAGGTAAACTCTGTCGAGGAGATTTCCTCCCTCAATGAAAAAGTTGACTTGATCATGTCACTACTTTCGAAGCAATCTACTGTTGATCCTCGTGATGTTCCTTTAAATTCTTTGATTGCTCAAGAACAAGTAGATGTTAACTTTATCTCTAGAAACAATTTTAACAACAATGCTTATAGGAGTAACTTTGGTAGTAATTCTAGATCGTTCCCCTCTAATTCCTATGGGAACAACAATGCTTATCCTAACACCAAGAACTCCTTCCAAAAAGATAGAGATTTGCCTGGCTATGAGAAACTGCTAGAAATAGAGAAGGCCACTAAGAATTATATGCACACCCAATATGAACAAAACAAAACCTTCTCGAGGAAATTAAATGAGAATACTGCTATTTTGCAAGACATTAGTAGACGATTAGAGAACATAAATATTGAGATTTCTAACCTCCAGACTAGACTCACTATCACTGAGACCCAAGTTTCCAATATGTCCCACACGCAAGCTACTTTGATAAACCAAATGGCAGCTAAACCCGAAGTGGTTGCATCCCTAAGGGAGGAAGAGGAAAGAATTAAGAGCCTTCCTACCCACCACACGGTTGCTACTATCCAAGTTACTGAGGATGTTCACACTCTTAGCACCCAATGTACTCCTGGTCCCAATGGACCTATTAATGGTGATGCTATGACTATAGAAGCTACCAAACAAGTGAACCTTAAGGACACCACTACCACTTTACTTGATGCTCGTGACCTTGATTTTGATAATTGCACTCTTACCGAAGTTATTGATTTCCTTCACAAGATGTCTAGAGATCCCCGCACTAGCACGCTTAACCTTGCCTTCACAGAGCATATCACTAATGCTCTCATCAAAGCTAGGGAGGAGAAACTTAGAGTAGAAGCCTCCATACCTAGAAAACTAGAAGATGGTTGGGATCCTATGATAAAAATTAATTTGAATGACTTATCTTGTTATGCATTATGTGATGTTGGTGCTAGTACCTCTGTTATGCCCAAAAGGATATATGATATGCTTAAATTGAAACCTTATGATTCTTGTTCTTTTGGTGTTTGTCTCGTTGATTCTTCCATAAAGAAACTTTTGGGAAGGATTGACGATGTTCTAATTGTTGTCAATGATAATTATGTTCCCGTTGATTTTACTATTATGGATATTGAATGTGATCCTTCTTGTCCAATTATTTTGGGACGTCCCTTTTTACGCACCGTTGGTGCTGTCATTGACATGAAAGAGGGTAATATAAAATTTCAGTTTCCTCTCAAGAAAGGGATGGAACACTTCCCTCGAAAGAAGATCAAGTTACCTTTTGAGTCCGTTGTACGGGCTAGTTATTCTTTTAATCTTGATAAAACTTGATCTATGCATTATGCCTAGATTAAAGGCATAAAAGAAAGCGCTTTTGGGAGGCAGCCCACATGAATAAATTTTTTGTTTTTGTTGTGTCTTGATGTTGTTTACTGCTGTAGCATCATCATTGTATCTTTGCTTTTCATATTTGTGCCAAGTATAGCCTCCGATTGCTAGAAAGTTCAAAAGTTGTGAGGTGCTGTCCAGGAAACAGATTCTGTCCTTGGATAGAAAAATTCGTATAAAATCACCAGATCATCTTTTTGGTCTGAATTTTTTCGACAGCGTTCTCTATATAATTGTCTTTCGTGCTTCTGTTCTGAGTTGTTTGATTTGAGTTGCAGAAGTATCCCAAACAGATCAATTACTACCTGCTGTTCTGTTTTTCACAGATTCTGTCCTGTTTTGCCTTACCTTCACTTTGCAAATTAAGAACTTGTTTTTTATTTGCAAAAACCTTTTGGCAATCTTGAGAAACAGTAGAACTTCAAGAATATCTATATTTCCAGCAAGGTATAATTATTTTATTAAGGGTACTAACCTCGCTAATCAGATTATGATGAGTTATGTATGAAGGGAGTTTTCAAGTGTGCGAGGGAAGATGATAAAAAGATTCAGGAGTGTCAAGCGCTCAAGCTTGGGGATGCCCCCGTGCACCCCCAAGAAATATTCAAGGAGACTCAAGCGTCTAAGCTTGGGGATGCCCCCGTGCATCCCCTTCTCCATCAACATTATCAGTTCGTCTTTCGTTCCGCTATATTTTTATCACTTCATGTGTTATGTGCTATGCTTGGAGCGTCTTGCTTTTAGTTTTCTTTTTAGTTTTTCATAACGAGTCGGAACCCAGCATTCCTTTATGTGGGAGAGAAACACGCTCCGCTTCTACCTAGAACATAACATAGAATTTTCATGTCTATCTATGCTGTGTGTGTTCTTTGTCTTTTAATAGCTACTATCATGCTCTGCTCTTAGTATTCATGCTTATCTTTTCAAAGAGCTTTTGTTTAGTTGGTTGCTTAAACTCTCTTTAATTATCATGCTCACCTTATTAAGAGAGTTTGCTTCCGTTGCATTGGTTAATGTGTCTATGATAAAGATGCTACTTGCATGATGGTGCTTAGTAGTTCAGGTTTTCTTATGGTTAATCTCAAATAGCTGGGGGGGGGGGGGGTT
>LR738711.1:478266513-478372773 GCA_902687465.1 Secale cereale | reverse complement strand
GGGGGTTCCCAATGTGTTATTGGAGTACCAACATGGTTTGTTTGCCTATGATGTGGTATGGTTTAGTAATATCTTCCTTCGAGAATTTATTTTGATTGACTTGGCGTATGCTCACGCATATTCAAGACTGTAAAGAAAGTCTGTCAAGCCTTGATGATCTTTTATTTCTGAGTAGCGATATAACTACCATGCCTGATTCAATATTGCTTTGTCGCTCTGCATGATTATGACCGTCATTGCTCTCTTAGTTGGTCGCTCCCAGTCTTTTTGTTAACCTCCACCTGTACTAAGAAAACTAACCATGCAATACATAGCTCATGGGAAAGTAGCCTAAAAATATTGTGGTAAAGAATATGTTGCTTATGTATCTTATTTCTTATAAGTTGCTTGCTGAGCGGTAACCATGTTTCTGGGGACGCCATCAACTGTCACACTTTTGTTGAATATCATGTGAGTTGCTATGCATGTTCGTCTTGTCTGAAGTAAGGGTGATTTGTCGTGGGTCGAATTAATATGCATATTGTTAGAGAAGAACATTGGGCCGCCAACCAAAGCCATGCATCATGGTGGAAATTTTAGCTTGGACCTTAATCCTCAATCTCTCATGAGAATATGCTTATGCATTAAAGAGGAGTCCATCATCTATTTTCTATGTTGTCCCGGTATGGATGTCCTTAAGTTGAGATCTATCAAAAACGAGAAATCAAATGTGATTTATCTCCTTGGACCTTTGTACAGGTGGCATAGAGGTACCCCTTTGTGACACTTGGTTGAAACATATGCAATGCAATGATAACCCATGGGAATCCGAGCTAATTAGAACAAGGAGCAAGCACTATTGGTATACGATGCATGAGGCTTGCAACTTATAGGATGTCTTATACATGACACATATGAAGTACTACTACCGTTGACACAATTGCTTCCATGTTTTCAAAATAAAAAGCTCTAGCACTTAACTTTTCTTTTACTTTTATGTTGAAGCACCAACTACTGAGAGCATGATTGTCATTCTGAGTGTAATGTGCATTGTCCCAAAGTAGCATTGTCTTTTGCATGATTGTGATATCGTTTATTCTGAAATAATTGTATCTAGTCATCACTTAAACCTTGAAGGTGCCCCTGCATTTATGTTTTGCATCACTAAAGGGGGCAAGCTAGATATCACTTTATCATATTTGCACATCATGTTCATTGCAAATCTTTTTGATGTTTCAGTTTCATGTTGTAAGACTTTCAGTCATTTGTGATTTTCTCATGAGGCAACTTAATTACTTTAGAATCATTGTCTCAGTAAGCTTTTGTCATATGACTATGAAAAAGTCCTATATGGTTAATAGCATGTCACCACAGAAATTATTCTTGTTATCATTTACCTACTCGAGGACGAGCAGGAATTAAGCTTGGGGATGTTGATACGTCCAAAACGTATCTATAATTTCTGCTTGCTCCATGCCACTTTTCGGTGATATTGCTATGATATTCATACACTTCCATGCACTTTTGATCATATTTGGACTAACTTACTAATCCAGTGCACCCCAGTGCCAGTTTCTGTTTTCGACTGTTTTTGTATTTCAGGTTTTCACGTTTCGAGAACTGCCCAGAAAAATCCAGAAAAATTATATAAAAAATCAGCGTTTCGGAAACAACACTGCGTCCGAAGGGCAGCCTGGGGGGGCCACCAGGGCTCCAGGCGCCCTGGCGGCGCCCCCCCCCTGGGCCGCGTCGGGGGGGCGCCTGGGCCCCCCAAAGCTCCCCCGATGCCCTACTTTGGCAGATATTTAAAGGGTCCTCCGTAACCCTCAGAACAAGAACTCTTTTCGCGATCCAATCTCTGTTCCGCCGCCGCCGCCGCTTCCAAGATCGGGAGCACCAGGAGAACTCTTCCCGGCACCCTGCCGGAGGGGAGGATCACCACCGGGAGTTTCTCCACCACCATGGACGCCTCCCGGATGACTCGTGAGTAGTCTCCCTTGGACCGTGAGTCCATGACCAGTAGCTATGTGATGTTCTCCTCCCGTTCTTGTGCTTCACTAATTAGTCCTCGTGAGCTACCCTACATGATCGAGGCACCTATGTAATCCTTATGCTGTTGCTATGTTGAGTTTGCTGGGATCCGATGGATTATGAGATTATGTTCAGATTGATCTTAAGTAATATATTTGATTCACCTCTTTTATATTTTAGTTCATAAGTAATTCTTGTATGTTCTCCGTTGTTATTTATTGCTTTGGCCGAGTAATAGGTAGTGACTCCAAGAGGGAACGTTATGCTCGATTGTGGGTTCATGCCCCTCGATGACTAGCTTGAGTGACAGAAACATGAGTCTAGGGGATGTGTTGTTGCCACAAGGGGGAAAACAACGGTGCTTGTGCCCGCGGGTGCAAGGATTGTTTACTTTACGCAAAGTTCTTTTAATGCAGTTGTCTGTTGCATTGAGTTTA
Source organism: Secale cereale (assembly GCA_902687465.1). NCBI lineage: Eukaryota > Viridiplantae > Streptophyta > Magnoliopsida > Poales > Poaceae > Secale > Secale cereale. The sequence goes on along the minus strand of LR738711.1, from coordinate 478,370,326 downwards.
CACTATGGGTGGGACTCGCAACTTAATACCAGCGAGATGTTCTGGATAGATATCTCAAGGTGGATGATTAGTAGTAGATATTGATGGATTTCGGTCTACTTACTTTGGCGTACCGCCCATGCTTTGAACCTCAACCTTTCTTGCAATGTAGTCAGCATTGGTTTGCGTTCGTGGTCCGGTCAATTGCCCAGCTGTAATTTGTTTACCTCACGTAGTTGTTTTATCGTCTTTTGGGAGAGAGACATCACTAGTGAACATCATGAGACTCCGGTCCATATTACCATCATTGATCACACCCGCTATTTACTTTTCGCTATTTACTTACTATTGCAAAAACTATCTATCACTACTATCATTGCTTTTAATCCTTTGTGAACTACAAGGCCGGAGGGATTGACAACCTCTCTGTACTCGTTGGGAGCAAAGTTATTTGTATCTGTGTTCAGGTCCACGTTGATTGCTACTAATCTGGCGCCGTAGCAGTTGACACCTACTTGTTGAACCTAGGAGTCTCTGGGGATTCGATCCTTGGTATCTTTGCTAAGGGAAAACACTTCTACTTACTGCATCTTACACCTTCCACTTGGGGTAACCAACGAGGGGTTCGAGACCCATCACTAACATAATGTGTGAGGTGTAGGAATTAGGCTATGTAGATGTGGTAGAGCTAGAAGTGCATTCGACAATTCTCGAACCCAAGCGTTCGTCAACCTATATACGTGGTACAAGGTACTACTCTCGCCGTGTCTGCATATTTATATATATCTTCAATTGTATGTGCGTTGCAACGGCTCAACAATAAAGCAGTGCATGCTCGCAAACCTGAGAAGCAATTTTGTATAGTTTTCAAAAAAAAATTACTTTCAAACCATTTGAAGTATCTTGGGCTTCACCCCAATTTTAGTGTTATTACCTGTTCAAACATACAACTTTCTGATCTTTCTTTGCATGCATCATGGATCAAAGTATGAAAACATCCTAAAGAAACTATCGACTTCATAACAAATCAATTAAAGTTTACATTTGGTAAATCGCATGGGAAGGCGTCAAAATTTATAAAAAATTGAATCATAAAAATTTCATTGGTCCGTTTTAATAAATGAAGGTCTATAGTGCACCATTACATGTTGTAACCTCATGCACTTAAAAGCATATCTTGCAAACACACTCCAGTCACAAGTACCTACGCATCTCCTATTGAAGCATCAGGCCAGATCTGTCCTCAACTTGTTTCCTCCTTATACAAATCCAAGTGGCGATAAATTGTATGTCAGTTTCATTGATGTCGGTTCATCATGCTAGTTGCCCTGAAATTTGTTTCGATCCCATATCTCAGACTTGGTAGTAAAGTAATCCAGAATGCATAGGAATGATCTAGCAAGACAAACCTCAAATGCCTGCAGAGTCATTAGAATTAACACACACGATTGAATCACATATGTTGGCAAAGTCATCAGAATAAAATTATCATATGGATAGTTTCAGCTGTGTATCACACACGCCCTTCATTTTAGTATGGATCACAAAGGGAAGAAACCGTAAGTGGAACTTACAGATACCTTTAGTCGCCAAAACTGAATTTGTGCTTAGATGAATGAACAAGTTGAAATAGAAGGGAGATAGAATAAGGTCCCTAAGCTATTATATGCTCTTCAAGTTTCTACCAGTGTGTTAGATGAATTCTAGATAAGCTTGGAATGTGTATTCTTGAAGACAAACAGACTGTTACTTGGTTTTTCTTTACATCTGTAGTCGTCGCTCCATTACAACAAATAATTCCAACTCTGTTTAATTTAGCATGACGGAAGAAACATACATATTATTTCTAGTTCTATACTGTTACATTGTTGGCCAAATTACCACGAAATAATTCAGTACGCATAGAAAAATCAAACTGAAACTAATATTTTGTTGATAAAGTGTAATTATTGATCTACTATCTGCAACTTCGTATACTTTTGCCTCTAACCTTCCTAATGAAGTCATAATCTTCAAGATCATTTGTGTTCTGAAACCTATAAAATATTTGGATCATCAGAACTAAGGAAACACATCTGGGAAGCTACAGTATAGCCATACATATCTTCCATTATATGCGTAGATTTATTCACGTCATGGTCTAACTAATAGGCGTGATAAACCCAAACAGCTGATGTTATAAAAAAACTCAGACGGATCATCGATCCAAACATGACCGTACCCTCACTCATGAAAGGGTTCTTGCACTAACCCATGGCCTTCAATACTTACCTATACAAAAATAGAACTGCGTGAAGCTAATACCTGCACTTGGAGACATGATATGCAGCAGGGGCATGGATGCGGAGCTCATCCAATCACTATATGTCCTCTTCATTGCTTGGGCTTTGTCACACCCTGCATTTTGTAACATGTACTTTGCATCAATGAAGCATGAAAATTTGGATCAGCAAATTTTTTTGGCATCATTTGGCTTTTATTTGGAATTGAGTTTTCCTTCTTATGTTTTTCATGTGCTCATTAAATTCAACTATTACCTCTTGTAGAATTCATCTCCTTACCCAAAACTTCTGCCCAATGATCATACCAAGTGTTTATAGCAGCATAATATTTTCTTATAAAAATAATTTGGCCAAATTGTATTTTCAAAATTTAGTATTCCAAAAACCCCTGAATTGAGGTTTGCACTGCAAGTGCTTGATTTAGGGTGAGAAAATTATTTCAAAAAGTATATTTGAGACCTAGTAGTCATAGGACTCCCAGAAACCACAAAAGTATAATTTTAAAAGTTATTTTCCTATTTTATTTAAAAGCTTTTTCTTAAGGCCAGAAATAGTCTTTAATAGGGAAAAATTATTTAAGTATTTCAAAAATATTTGCCAAAATTCAGGGAGACTCATAGGACATATATTGTCCATATATAAGAGTTTCAACACTTGGTCATGTTCAAAATAATGGGCTAATCCCTCTAAAACCCTTTCTGGATATTTCAAGCTTTTGAAATATTTACAAAGGCAATATCCTCCAAAAATTCCAGGGAAGTTATATCATGTCATATATGACATATTTGATGATCTTGCCAAGCCCCATGTCTTGGGAAACAAGAAAACATCATCAAAACCCTCTAAAACCATTCTGTCCATATTTGAAGTTTGAGCAACTTTACATTGCCAAACTTATCCAAATGCTCTCAAACTTGGTGCACATACTAGAATGGCCTAATAAGGCATCTAGACCAAATGGCACAAGATTTGGAGTAGGGAAACTTAATCAGAATACCCCAAAACCATTTCTGTTCAAATGCAAATTTGAACAACTTTACATTACCAACTTTTTACCTGGAGCTTCAAACTTTGTGGGCATGATCATAACCCCAAATGATGAAACTACACCAAGTGGTGCATCAAGGGGAGATGATTAGCTTGACTTAAACAAGATGAAGCTATTTCTGTTGATTTCTAGGGTTCACCAAAGTTACATTGGCTAGTTTCTTCAAATGAGCCCAAATTTGGTGAAACGCCCTATTTCCATATGACATTCAATCCTGTTAAGTGTCATGGATAGTGGAAATCATTTGCTTGCCCAAAACTTGATCAAACACCTTCTGCCATTTTACCAAAACCATCTTCTTGACCACTTTTACCATTTACTTTTGCCTCAACTTTCTACCATAGCTCCATCTAGTTACTATCTACCTCCAATAACTCCCCCATGTCCACAGCTCCATGATTGAGGGGTGAAAACCCCAATTCCCCTTGCTGGACAGCCAATTTCTACTAAGTTACCAGCTTCACTCCTCTCTCCTTGATCATCCAGAGCATCCAAAGCCACAGCTGGGCTGCTTACGTCGCCCTGGACCCCCCAGACACGGCGGACACGCCCAGAAGGCCAATGGCATGCCATGGCATGCGATAAGCTCGCTCTAGAGCGCGCTACAGTGCGCACCCGCACTGTAGCTTCGCCCAATCCAGCGCAGCCGACCACCTCGTGCTCCTCCCTCGCGCCTACCAACGCGCCTCGATGTCTGCGACCCTCCCCGGTGCTGTCCCCCTCTCCTCCGCCCTCCAGTGGCCACCTTCGCACGCGTGCTGGCCACCCGCAACCTCCACTCGTTGGCCTCACACGCGCACGTCCTCTGGAGCCTTCCCCGCTCCTCCTCTCCCCTCTATTAGGCGTAGACCTCGTCCATGATCCTCCCCGACTCGAAAGCGAGCGCCTGCACGGCCTCTGGCCTCGCCCGTGAGCTCGTCGGCGCACAGGTCCACGGGACCTCGCCGCTCCCCTATAAATAGCACACCCTGAGCCTCCCCAATGGCACTCAGCTCCTCCCCACACTCCCAGTAGCCCTCCAGCACCACTCACTCAACCCCAGAGAGCCTCAGTGCTCGGGATCGACCGGAGCTCCGCCGCGTCGGGCAATCTGAGATCTCGCAGTACAGGCCGCCCTAGCTCCTCCTTTCACTCGATCTGGCACCGCCGTACCTCACTGATGCTTTCCCCTCTCTTTTCCCTCTCTGCAGCTGCCGGATTCGACCGGAGCAACCCCCTCCTGATGCTCCTCCGCCACTCCACCTCGCCGCCGGTGAACCAGGCCTCTCCGGCGAGTCGCACCATCGCCACTGGAACGGCGACTCCTCGCTAAGCCCGTTCCTGCCCTCCGTTTGCCTCGCCGTGCCCGGAATCGTCGCCGGTGAGCTCGCCGTCGTTTTGGCCGCAAGGTTGAAGATGACAGGCGGGCCCCGCCTGTCATCCTCACCGCTCTCTCTCTCCCCTTACAGCCACTGACTGCCGGGCCCCGCCCGTCAAGTTTGAAAAGTTGGCGCGCGCGCGCTGGCTCCCGTGCGGCTGGGCTGTTAGCCCTGGGCCGTGCACTGTGGCCGCTCTGGCCCAGTGGCACAGGGCCATTTCTTTTTATTCTTTCTGTGATTAATTCAATTAATTTCACAGAATTAAATAATTGTCCAAATGAATTAATTCCAACTCCAAAAATCTTGTAAAATTCCAACCTATTTAATGGTGCCACTTTCACACAAATCCATGAACCTTTTCTGTTCTGTTCAAATTTAAATTCAAATTTGAACAATAAAACTCCTGTTCTAAAATCCTTAGATTCCATTCTGTAACTCCAAAACTCCAACTAAGAATTTTTGCCATCTTAGTTTTCCCTCTAGTATTTAAGAAAAATAAGTTGACATTTTTCTGAGCACTTTGATTTTTCTGTTTTCATTGTGGTCTTATTTTCTCGTTGTTATTTTGCGACGATTAGATCCCGTATTTGACGAAGTTGCTGAAGAAGGAGAAGGAGAAGGATTTGAAGACCAAGCCAATCCAGGCAAGCAGCCCTTTGACCATGATACACCTGTGTTCTTCGGAACCCGTTTGTTTCCGAATGCATGATGATAGGAGTTATGATGGTGACCTAGTTTAAAACCACCATGTGATGCATGCTTTACTCTTGATCTTGCTATGTGCTAGATGCAATGCATGTGGTTAGTAGTGATGCTTAGTGATGCATGTGTGTCATGAAACCTTCGTGGTTGAAATCTTTTCATAAACCCCATCGGGTGCCCCTAATGCCCGAGGGTGATGCTGAGTTAGGTCATCACTTGAGGAAGAAGTGATGTGCCGGTAAAAATCTTGTGCATGAGTGAAATGATGGATTAGATTTATGTGTGACTACCGTCCCAACCAAACATGTGCAACCACTCTACCCCTTATGGGACGGGGCTTTATTGATTACTTAGGCTGATACTAGCATGGTGCCCGCATTACTAGTGACGGGAAGACTTGAGGTCTTTCCCGGGACGGGGTCGTGCTTGGATAGACGACCATGACTGTTTTTACAGGGCACCGGACACACCGTTGGTCCCTTCGGGTACGCGTGACATTGAAATTAGGGCAAGTCCCACGATCTATTGTTTGTACTCGAGGGCCGTGTACCAACGAGTGGACTCTATGTTAGTGTCGTCTAAGGAAAGATAATGACCGGGTGCTTCCCCCGAGTACTTGAGGTACTGCGGGATCATGGGTGACACGAAAGCTTCCCGGATCTTGTGGGTAAAGTGCGCAACCTCTGCAGAGTGTAAAACTATTCGAATAGCCGTGTCCACGGTCATGGACAGTTGGGTGGTGCTACTTAAACTAAGTCCAGAATTTTACTTCATCGGTGAAAGTATGTGTGTGTGATGAGTCAAGGTGGTGACTTGACTCGATGAGATGAATCATAATCATGTTGATATCGGTAACCTGTCTTCGAGGTTACATGACTTTATTGATGCATATACTTGATGGCAGAACATTTATTCTAGCTCGTAGCTAGATTGCTCATTGTTATTCAATTGCATTGTTACTTTGAACCAAATCATAGGTTGCTTGCGAGTACATTCAAAGTACTCATTGGCTCGCCACTGGTTATTTAATTGGCCAGGCATGGAGGAACAGGATTATGAAGAAGAGTTCTATGGAGACGAACATGCGAACTAGGACGCTATCCTAGTTAGAATTCCTGTAGGGTTAAGGCAGATGTCATGGGTTCTACTTATCATCGAAGACTTCCGCTATTTGAGTTATTTGCTATTCAGCCCGTGAGGCTTTATCTATGTAAGACTTGGCCATAATGGCCATAATTTGTGTAAGACGGTATGTATGGATGTAAGACTCTTGTTATTCTGCTTCTGTGTGTTCATTGAGCATTGATCTCTGGGATCACTGTACACGTGCATTCGGTGATCTCGTCTTCTAAGTCAGGGTCCCCACAGAGCTGGTATCAGAGCCATCCTAACTGTAGGAAGCCTAAGTTAGCATGGGCGTTAGTTAGATGAGACCCCTTTTTCAAAAACCTTCTAAACCTCTCTTCTTTTCTAAACCTTACCAACCTGAGATTTCATCAGCTTATTAACCTCTCCTATTCCACCTTTGTAGATGGCCGCGGTACTTGAAGAGCACCTGACCATTGGGTTTCCCTTGCTTCTCGAGGATAGCCTCCAGAAGTGCCAATTCCACCGAGCGCCCATCCTCACTTACCTTGAGCATTGGGTTAGCGACACTGAGGTGGAGTACCATGTGGAAGTGATCGTAAAGGCAAACGATCCTCCCACAAGTTGGTTCTTTGAGGGACCCCAGATGGCAACACTACCTCTCGCTGTCGAGGCTGCTGCACTCAAGGCACTAACCTGTCTCCGCGAGCTTCTTCCGGAGATGGCAGCCAAGATGACAACCCGCTTCTTACCTTACCGGAAGGAAGGTGAAGATGAAAGCAGCGCACTAGCCCCTCCACTAAAGGAAGGACTCTCACTTCGATTCCAGACCTACTTCAGTCTGTGTGCCGACAGCTTGGCACAAGACTTGGCCTCGGAATCAATGAAGCTCCGAGAAGAACTTCACAATACCAAGGCACTTCTTCGTCGAGCTCAAGAGAAGACAAATAGGATCAAGAAAGAAGGAGCACCTTTCGGACAGTCCGCTATCACATACCGAGGCGGAAGGCCCTCAGGAGATGTATCTTCCAAGGATGAAGAACCACCTCGATGACGCCGGATGACGGCAAGGGAATATCGCAAGCTTTTCCCTGCACCACCGACGAAGCACCATCGTATCCAACTCCTCCACTCCCCCACACTCTCAAGTGACAAGGGGGCCCAGATAGATGAAGACAAGGAGGAAGACCCCGAAGAGCCAGAATACGCGACCGAGCATTCCGCCGATTAGGCATTCTTCGCTACTCGGATATGCCAGTTCGAGACCTCTACGGTAGGATAGGTCGTGTAACCCCTATGCGCAGTCGAGTCCTTGTATGGTTCATATGAAACCATCTAGTGTTTGCTTTCGTTGTGTTGGATGTATGTCGTATTCTTCCTTCGAGAATATGTAAACGACTACATCACCCGTTTGGATTTTAATGAATGTGTTTTGACCTTTCGGCCCTTGCATGATTTGATTAGTGTCACACCCACCCCCTTACTAGGCACCCATCTATATTGCTTTCCCTCTTCAGAGACATGAGACCTTTTACCGCTCCAATAGGATGCCTGTTGTAACTCGTACTGGTACCTCTACCCAGCAGCCTGAAGCCGGAGCATCCGCTCAGTCAGAGCCCGGCCACGACCAAACCAACGACCAAGCTCCACCACCACCACCTCCTTCGAACATGGACATGGCTCAGCTTCTCCAAGCTTTCCGAGAGGAACGCCCAGCCAACACTGCAGCCCTTCGGTTGATTGCTCAAGCTGTCACCAACAACCGCCAGCCGGCGGGGAATGGCAATGGACGTTCCACGTTGGCAGAGTTCAAGAAGCATGCACCGCCAACTTTCATCGAGACTGCTGAACCCCTAGATGCAGACGACTGGGTCCGCACCATTGAGGACTTGCTGGAACTAGTCGGATGCGCCGAAGACCGCGAGAAGGTGGCTTATGCAGCCCACTGCCTCGGGGGGACTGCTAGAGCTTGGTGGGATGGATTCAAGGTCATGCATGCTGAACAAGACATCACTTCGGTCAACTTCAAGGCAGAATTCCGCAAAGCCCACATTCCTTCTGGGATCATGGCTATCAAAAAGCGTGAGTTCCGAGCCCTGAAGCAAGGAAGTGGCACTGTCAAGGAGTACATGCAGAAGTTCAGTGTTCTGTCAAGGTATGCCCCTGAAGATGTCAGCACTGATGCCGCAAAAAGGGAGCGCTTCATGGATGGCCTCAATCAGACTCTGCAATACTCGCTTGTCGTGTGCGACTGCCCGACCTTCCCTGACCTGGTGAACAAAGCACTCATGCTTGAAGACAAGCGGCGTGCCTTGGAAGACACTCGCAAGCGCAAGATGGTCAGCAAGGGAAGTTCCAGCAACCAGAAGCCTCGCCCGTGGCAGTCAGCCCCGGCCAAGCCAACCTATCAGCAACCAAGAGCTCCTGCACCTCGCACCAACTTTCAGCCTTAGCAGTATGCCAACCCAAGGCCAGCTTTCAACCCCAATAACAGTGGTGGCAACAAGATCAACAATCCAAACCAAGTCACTTGCTTTGGATGTGGCCAGTCAGGACACATCTCAAGGGTGTGCCCCAACAAGAAGCCTGATGCCCCGCGCCCCAATGCACAGAACCCAGGACAAGGCCGCGGGATGCCACCAAGGAACCCAGTTCCTCGCAACCCGCCTAACCATGGGAAGGGGCGTGTGAATCACGTCACTATTGAAGAAGCCCAGGAAGACCCGGACGTCGTGCTGGGTACGTTCCTTGTCAACTCAACACCTACAACTGTCTTGTTTGATTCTGGAGCAACGCATTCATTTTTCACTCAAAGATTTGCATTAAAAAGTGGCATGACCCCTACACCCCTGAATAACCCCATGGTGGTACAAACCCCCGGAACAAAGATGAGAGCCAAGATAGGCTGTAAGGGAGTCAGTATTACCATTAACGGTGTAGATTTCCTAGCAGACCTCATCGTCCTGAGATCACAAGGCTTGGATGTGATCCTAGGCATGAATTGGCTCAGCAAGCACCAAGGCTTGTTAGACTGTGCCAATCGGACAGTCACTGTGACCAATGACCAAGGAGTCGAAGTCAAGTTTGCTTCCAACTCCTCTTCCGCTCAAGCCGCTCAAGTCAATTGTCTATCTGAAGTTGGGCTAGAGCAAGTACCGGTGGTATGCGAGTATCCTGATGTCTTTCCGGATGAGCTACCGGGAATGCCCCCTGACCGTGACATTGAGTTCATCATCGAGCTCGTGCCCGGGGCAGGACCCATCTATAAGAAGCCTTATAGAATGGGGACGGAAGAATTAGCCGAGTTGAAGAAGCAACTGGAAGAGCAGCTGAGGAAGGGATTTATCCGCCCAAGTGCCTCCCCTTGGGGGTCACCTGTTTTGTTTGTGGAAAAGAGGGACGGTACCATCCGCCTATGCATTGACTATCGTTCCCTCAATGAAGTTACAATCAAGAACAAATATCCACTTCCCAAGATTGAAGATCTGTTTGATCAGCTCAGCGGAGCCAGGGTATTCTCCAAGATCGACCTCAGATCTGGGTACTACCAGTTGAAGATCATACCCCAAGATATTCCGAAGACGGCATTCATAACCAGATATGGCCTATACGAGTGCACGGTCATGTCCTTTGGTTTAACCAATGCCCCAGCCTATTTCATGTATCTCATGAGTAAAGTCTTCATGGAATATTTGGACAAGTTCGTTGTTGTCTTCATCGATGACATTCTTGTCTTCTCGAAGACGGAGGAAGAACACGAGCAACATTTGAGGATGGTCCTAGACAAGCTTCGGGAGCACCAACTATATGCCAAATTCAGCAAGTGTGAGTTCTGGCTGCATAAAGTTGGATTCTTAGGTCATGTCTTGACCGAAGAAGGATTATCAGTTGATCCCGCGAAGATCGAAGCTGTGACCCAATGGCAATCTCCAACGACCGTCAAGGAAGTCAGAAGCTTCCTCGGACTTGCGGGCTATTACCGCAAATTCGTGGAAGGATTCTCTAGCATTGCCCGGCCAATGACTCAGCTCCTCAAGAAGGACAAGAAGTTTGAGTGGACGCCAAAATGTGAAGAGAGCTTCCAAGAGCTCAAGAAGAGGTTGACCACCGCCCCAGTTCTGGCAACACCTGATATTCACAAGGAGTTCGTGATATATTGTGACGCCTCTCGAACCGGATTGGGAAGCGTTCTGATGCAAGAAGGCCGAGTAATAGCCTACCTCTCCAGGCAGCTACGACCTCATGAGGAGAACTACGCTACTCACGATCTTGAGTTAGCGGCAGTGGTTCATGCCTTGAAGACATGGCGACATTACCTCCTAGGGAAACGGTGTGAGATATACACAGACCACAAAAGTCTGAAGTACATTTTCACCCAAAAGGAATTGAACATGAGGCAGCGAAGATGGTTGGAACTCATCAAAGACTATGACCTCAGTGTTCAATATCACCCCGGGAAGGCTAACATGGTGGCCGATGCCTTAAGCAGGAAGGCTTGCTCCTTGAATGCCATTATTCAAGAGAGGCAGCCAACCTTGTTTAAGGAGCTCGAACAATTCAGTTTGGAATTGGTCACCTCTGGATTTCTGGATCATTTGGAAGTCAGACCGACCCTGATGGACGAAGTCAAGAAGGCGCAAGGTGGGCATGCAAGCATTGAAGGCATCAAGAAGAAGATGAAGCTAGGCAAGGCCCCAGGATTCTCTGAAGACGAGCACGGGATTGTTTGGTACAAAGGCCGCATCTGCGTACCAAACAAGATGGAGCTGAAGAACCTGATCCTGCAAGAAGCCCACGACACTCCGTATTCCATCCACCCTGGAGGAACCAAGATGTACCAAGACTTGAAGGAAAGATTCTGGTGGCACGGGATGAAAAGAGAGATTGCAACCTATGTTGCGAAGTGTGATGTGTGCCAAAGGGTCAAGGCTGAATATCAGCGACCCGCTGGGTTGCTCCAACCACTCAAGGTTCCTGAGTGGAAGTGGGATAAAGTCGGGATGGACTTCATCACTGGATTACCAAGGTCGAATAGAGGACATGACTCCATCTGGGTCATAGTCGACCATTTGACCAAGGTGGCCCATTTCATTCCTGTCAAAACTACTTATGATGGCAACCGGCTGGCAGCTCTCTACATCGACAGAATCGTAAGCCTTCACGGCGTTTCCAAGGAGATTGTGTCAGATCGAGGAACCCAGTTCACCTCAAGGTTCTGGAAGAAGTTCCAAGAAGCCTTGGGGACCAAATTATCTTTCAGCACGGCTTTCCACCCACAGACCGGAGGTCAGACAGAACGAGTAAATCAAATTCGTGAAGACATGCTCCGAGCCTGTGTCTTGGCATATGGAGCCAAGTGGGAAGATTGTCTCCCTTTTGCCGAGTTCTCCTATAACAACAGTTATCACTCTAGCCTTCAGATGGCACCATTTGAGGTGTTGTACGGACGCAGATGTCGCACACCCCTCAACTGGTCAGAGACTGGAGAAGGGCTAGTCTTTGGACCGAATATTCTCCGCGAAGCAGAAGAGCAAGTCCAACTAGTTAGAGAGCGTTTGAAGGCAGCCAAGTCAAGGCAGAAGAGTTATGCTGACACTCACCATCGGGACATGAGTTTCCATGTAGGGGACCATGTGTACCTGCGGGTAACTCCTCTAAAGGGAACCAAGTGTTTCCATGTCAAGGGGAAGCTCGCACCAAGGTTCATTGGACCCTTTGAGATCACTGCACGACGAGGAGAAGTGGCTTACCAGTTGGAACTACCACCTGAGCTATCCGATGTGCACAATGTATTCCACGTGTCACAACTCCGGAAATGTCTCCAAGTTCCAAACAAGCCTGATCTCTACAAGGATGTTGATCACCAAGCCATTGATCTCCAGCCTGATTTGACCTACCGCGAGAAGCCCATTCACATTCTGGATGAAGCAGAATGACGGACACGAAGCCGGACCATCAAGTACTTCAAGGTCCAGTGGAGCAACCACACGGAAGCAGAAGCCACCTGGGAACGTGAAGACTATCTTAGATCCGAGTTTCCCGATTTCTTTTAAGACATAGTTTAGGAATCTCGGGGACGAGATTCTTGTAAGGGGGGTAGGTCTGTCACACCCTGCATTTTGTAACATGTATTTTGCATCAATGAAGCATGAAAATTTGGATCAGCAAATTTTTTTGGCATCATTTGGCTTTTATTTGGAATTGAGTTTTCCTTCTTATGTTTTTCATGTGCTCATTAAAGTCAACTATTACCTCTTGTAGAATTCATCTCCTTACCCAAAACTTCTGCCCAATGATCATACCAAGTGTTTATAGCATTATAGTATTTTCTTATAAAAATAATTTGGCCAAATTGTATTTTCAAAATTTAGTATTCCAAAAACCCCTGAATTGAGGTTTGCACTGCAAGTGCTTGATTTAGGGTGAGAAAATTATTTCAAAAAGTATATTTGAGACCTAGTAGTCATAGGACTCCCAAAAACCACAAAAGTATAATTTTAAAAGTTATTTTCCTATTTTATTTAAAAGCTTTTACTTAAGGCCAGAAATGGTCTTTAATAGGGAAAAATTATTTAAGTATTTCAAAAATATTTGCCAAAATTCAGGGAGACTCATAGGACATATATTGTCCATATATAAGAGTTTCAACACTTGGTCATGTTCAAAATAATGGGCTAATCCCTCTAAAACCCTTTCTGGATATTTCAAGCTTTTGAAATATTTACAAAGGCAATATCCTCCAAAAATTCCAGGGAAATTCTATCATGTCATATATGACATATTTGATGATCTTGCCAAGCCCCATGTCTTGGGAAGCAAGAAAACATCATCAAAACCCTCTAAAACCATTCTGTCCATATTTGAAGTTTGAGCAACTTTACATTGCCAAACTTATCCAAATGCTCTCAAACTTGGTGCACATACTAGAATGGCCTAATAAGGCATCTAGACCAAATGGCACAAGATTTGGAGTAGGGCAACTTAATCAGAATACCCCAAAACCATTTCCGTTCAAATGCAAATTTGAACAAATTTACATTACCAACTTTTTACCTGGAGCTTCAAACTTTGTGGGCATGATCATAACCCCAAATGATGAAACTACACCAAGTGGTGCATCAAGGGGAGATGATTAGCTTGACTTAAACAAGATGAAGCTATTTCTGTTGATTTCTAGGGTTCACCAAAGTTACATTGGCTAGTTTCTTCAAATGAGCCCAAATTTGGTGAAACGCCCTATTTCCATATGACATTGAATCCTGTTAAGTGTCATGGCTAGTGGAAATCATTTGCTTGCCCAAAACTTGATCAAACACCTTCTGCCATTTTACCAAAACCATCTTCTTGACCACTTTTACCATTTACTTTTGCCTCAACTTTCTACCACAACTCCATCTAGTTACTATCTACCTCCAGTAACTCCCCCATGTCCACAGCTCCATGATTGAGGGGTGAAAACCCCAATTCCCCTTGCTGGACAGCCAATTTCTACTAAGTTACCAGCTTCACTCCTCTCTCCTTGATCATCCAGAGCATCCAAAGCCACAGCTGGGCTGCTTACGTCGCCCTGGACCCCCCAGACACGGCGGACACGCCCAGAAGGCCAATGGCATGCGATAAGCTCGCTCTAGAGCGCGCTACAGTGCGCACCCGCACTGTAGCTTCGCCCAATCCAGCGCAGCCGACCACCTCGTGCTCCTCCCTCGCGCCTACCAACGCGCCTCGACGTCTGCGACCCTCCCCGACGCTGTCCCCCTCCTCCTCCGCCCTCCAGTGGCTGCCTTCGCACGCGCGCTGGCCGCCCGCAACCTCCACTCGTCGGCCTCACACGCGCACGTCCTCTGGAGCCTTCCCCGCTCCTCCTCTCCCCTCTATTAGGCGTAGACGTCGTCCATGATCCTCCCCGACTCGAAAGCGAGCGCCTGCACGGCCTCTAGCCTCGCCCGTGAGCTCGCCGGCGCACAGGTCCACGGGACCTCGCCGCTCCCCTATAAATAGCACACCCCGAGCCTCCCCAATGGCACTCAGCTCCTCCCCACACTCCCAGTAGCCCTCCAGCACCACTCACTCAACCCCAGAGAGCCTCAGTGCTCGGGATCGACCGGAGCTCCGCCGCGTCGGGCAACCGGAGATCTCGCAGTACAGGCCGCCCTAGCTCCTCCTTTCACTCGATCTGGCACCGACGTACCTCACTGATGCTTTCCCCTCTCTTTTCCCTCTCTGCAGCTGCCGGATTCGACCGGAGCAACCCCCTCCCGACGCTCCTCCGCCACTCCACCTCGCCGCCGGCGAACCAGGCCTCTCCGGCAAGTCGCACCATCGCCACTGGAACGGCGACTCCTCGCTGAGCCCGTTCCTGCCCTCCGTTTGCCTCGCCGTGCCCGGAATCGTCGCCGGTGAGCTCGCCGTCGTTTTGGCCGCAAGGTTGAAGATGACAGGAGGGCCCCGCCTGTCATCCTCACCGCTCTCTCTCTCTCCCTGTGACGCCCGAGACCGACGTCCCAGAAGATTCCAGAAGATTCCAGAAGCTTCCGGATGTTCAGGGTTGCCTGGGTGTTCCTTTTGTGCTTGTGTTTTTATTTTGCTTTGCATCATGTCATCATGCCATCATGTCATATTTTATTTTATTTGCATCTCAACCTAAATAATCCGTGTGGACCTTCGGTCCATTTAAATCGAGGGAAGATGTCTTCTCTTTATAACATATAAAAGTCTCTCATTATTTTAGGGAGCTATATTATAATATTCCATTTGTTTGGAATTACCCGCAACACACGTGCATTTTTTCCCCATGCCTTTTTCCTTCTCAATCCCTTGCCAAGACCTCCTCCTCCTTTTTTTCATGTCTTTTGGAAGTGCTTGGTTGGCCTAAAGATTTATGCAAGTTTGAGTTATTTCCGAACTCGCATAAATTTGTAGTCTCTAAAAATTGCCAAAGCACTTTATTAAAATAGCCCACAATTCCAGGGTTGTAGGGATATTTGTTATCTCAGTCAAATCATCTCCAAACTCTCTGGACTTTTCTTTTCCTTTGCTCTTTTTCTTTTAATGAGATAAGAGCTGCAGAAAAAGGAGCAGCCCAGCTTGCCTTCCCCTCGCCAGGCCGCCGGCCCATCTGGACCTCCTCCTTTCCCTCTCTCCCTGGCCCATCTCTCCAGCCCGCAGCCCAACTCCCCATCCAACCCTAGCGGCAGCCCGATCGCTCCTCTCCGCTCCTGTTTTCCCTCAGCGCCACCGCCAGGCATCGCTCTCACCTCTTGATCTCTCTCTCCCCCCGATTCCCTCCTCCTCTCGCGCGCCCCTCACCCTCCTCTTCGTCCAGCGCCGACCCCAAGCCTCTCTCCCTCGAGCGCCTTTCCTCTGGCCTCCTCCCCGTCGCCCTCCAGGCCCCACGCGCGCCTCTCCCTCCGTCTCTCCTCCTCGCGCGGAGCGCGTCGCCGCCGCCGGCCACCTCCGGTGAACCGCCGCCGTCCCCGCCTCGTTGCTCCTTCGCCCGAGCCACTGGCTCCGCCCCTCACCGGCCCCGTTCGAATCCCGCAGGAGCCTGCCGCCCTGCCGGGTTTCTTGCTCGCCGCCGTTCTGCCCCGAGCGCCGCGCCCGTCCCTTCGCCCGTCGGCCTCCCTCCGCTCCCTTGAGGCCGCACCCCGGCGCCAGCAGCGGCCAGGAGCCTCGCTCCTCCCGACGACGGCCCCGGCCCCGACGTCCTACCTCCAGGGCCGCGAGGTCCTCTCCAGCAGCGACGCAGGCTGCGCCCTCCCGTCGCCCGGCGACCGAGGCGTCCTCCCTCCGCCTTCCCGTCCTCCAGCAAGGGTCGGCCGCCCCGAGCGCCGCGACCCTCCTCGTCCGCGACCAGCAGGAGTCCGGTCCTCCCCGTTCTGCTGCTGCCGTGGCCTCGTGCAGCCACTTGTCCTGCTGTTGTAGTTTTGTTCTTTTTGTTTTGTTGCTAGTATTAACCTGAACAGAGAACGACTACCGCTAAAGACCGCAATGACCCGTGTACGACTACCGGCGACCCGACCAAGTACCTCTACACGGCAAAACGACTTGAACATCTACGGAAAACGAGCTTGAGAACGACTACATGTACGAGAACGACGACCCGTGTACCCCTTCGAGTCGCCGATGACCGTCAAGTTCGACTACACGGTTGCCACGAGTACCCCTACGACCAAGTACCACGACGACCGAGTACATCTACGGCCCGAACGTCTACCGTCGCCGAGTACCACTACTTCCTCTACCGTCACCGCGAATACCACTACCGTCGCCCGGAAACGAGGAATTCGCCAAGTACCACGACACCCCGTGAACGACTTCTTCCTCTACGTTAACGTGTTCCCCGACTCGCGGAACGACTTCTTCCAC
Organism: Secale cereale; assembly: GCA_902687465.1. Taxonomy (NCBI): domain Eukaryota; kingdom Viridiplantae; phylum Streptophyta; class Magnoliopsida; order Poales; family Poaceae; genus Secale; species Secale cereale. The sequence goes on along the minus strand of LR738711.1, from coordinate 478,353,506 downwards.
TACGTCCCTCGACGTCTCGAACCGCCCCGAAACGCACGCTTCGAAGGTATACCGAAACGACCCCGTGGATGACCCGTGTATGCTTGTTGTGTGTTGTATGAAATGTCTCCCGTGTGTGCTTCGTGCCCGTTCCACCTTTTGTCTTGTTCCTCGGTTGCCTCGTCGCCGACCCGTGGGAACCCGGCAACGGGACCACCCCATCATCTTGTTCAACTCGTTCACTCCACCTTTTGTTTTGCACCGGTCCCTCACCGAGTTACCGGTACCGATATGATGCCATTGCCTCATTTCGGATCGTTGCCGTGGCACCCTTTCATTCCACCACGGTGACAATGCTTCATATCTTGTTAATTGTCAACCTTTAACAAAAACTTGCATAAACTTGATCATGTCATCCGCATCATGTTAACAACATTAATATGTGTTAATTGTTGTTTGCTTATAATTATTAAACATGCTCATGAGGATTTTCCGGATATGTTGTTGTTATTTCCGGCCTCATTTAAAATGTCTAAATAGTGTAGTTTCTTTATGTTTCACCTCTTGCCATGCTAAAACATTTAATCTTGTCTTGTTAATAATGAGAGTCAACTAAATAATTAATATGTGGTGTTTCGTCAATATGCAACTGGTTGCATATTGATCTCCACTTAACTTGTAGTATTTGTTTGTGCACTTTGCCATGCCTTGCATATTTAAACTGGACATGCATCATACTTGGATGTGCATCGTATGCCATGTTTATGATGTGTGTGTTTACCGTGTTGTTCTTTCTTTCCGGTTGCTTCTCTTGTTAGCTTCGTTTCCGTTCCGGAGTTGTGAGGATCCGCTCGACTGTTGCTCCGTCTTCTTCGTGGATCCGTTCTTCTCCTTTGTGGAATTCCAGGCAAGATGACCGAACCCGGATACCATTACTATCTTTGCCTATTGCTAGAGTATCGTTCTTTAGTTTTGCCTCGATGCCCATGTTCTTCTTGTCAGCCTCCTACTTGTAACCAATTGCCATGTTTAACCATCCTACCTACGCAAACCGTTGCTTGGCTAAGTACGCTTCGCTCAGCCCTCTTATAGCATTGTTAGTTGCAGGTGAAGATCGAAGATGCTTGCTTCATGTTGAAGTTTGGTTGGGTTATATCACACTATATAAATGCTTACAAAATGAAATCACCTATATACTGGCAGGGTGGAAGGCTAAGCCTTTTGCTTGGTGTTTTGTTCCACTCATGCCGTTAGGAACCGTATAAACCGGTGTTATGTTCCTTGATTATGCGTTCCTAACACGGTTGGGGTGTATGGGACCCCCTTGATAAACCGCTAAGTGCTAAGTCTTTTCCAGCAAGTCCCAACTTTTGGTACTATTTGCCTCATAATAACAACTTAATTAATTAATTAAATTGCATAGGGAGTTAGCGCTACCCGAGGATTCTTAATTCTACATAGCAGGGGGGGGCCAGTGCCGATGGTGTTGGTCCCAAACGGGGGTCCTGCGGGAACCACCACGGGGAAACTCGAGGTTTGGGTCCTGTAGCATCACCCATCCGGTCGTGGCCTGAGACGAGATACGCGCGGCTACTATCAGGGTGTCGGCACGCCGGGAGGATTTGCTGGATTAGCCTTACCTTAGTTCGGTTTAACTTGAGCACGGGATTCCGAGAATACTCGGGTCTTCCCACCTATGGAGTTGCGACTCCGCGGATCGTGGGCTTGTGATGGGCCAAGTTGGAACACCCCTGCAGGGTTTGAACTTTCGAAAGCCGTGCCCGCGGTTATGTGGCAGATGGGAGCTTGTTAATTCCGGTTGTAGATAACTTGACACAATGTTCCAATACACTACCAGCGTGTGTTCCGTGACTGTCAATTTCCGAATAGGGATTCGGGAGTTGAACACGGTGGGGTTATGTTTGACCGGCTTTAGTTAGGATCACTTCGTGATCATCTTTCGACCGCTGCACTTCTCTTCTCGCTCTCTTTTACGTAAGTTAGTGCTAGTTGCTGCTGCAGACTCTTGTTTGTTCCTTCACCTCTTATTCGTTCTTCAGCCTTGTCCTCACCCAAGGCTTAAATAGTCTTGTTACCCGGGAACGGGATTGCTGAGTCCTCTGTGGCTCACAGTTACTCCACCACACCAGATGCAGGTTCAGCCGAGTTTGATGCAGGAGCTGGTTCAAGTACTTCATCGGGAGCTCGATGAAGAGTGTGGCCTTTTGTTTGTGACGTTTCGATGTTCAGTAGTGGTTTCTACTAGGATTCGATCCTGACCTGTGGCTTTATGTTGTTTTGGAATCTTTCTTTGGTTCTTCACCCGTAGTCGGGTGGTGATGTTTTGAATGATGTTTGCTTATGTAATGTATTGTGTGAAGTGGCGAGTGTAAGCCAACTATCTCCTTTTGCATTTTAATCCCTCTTTTACATGAGTCGTGCAAAGATACCAAACTTGAGATCATTCTAGGATGGATTTATGCCTTTAAGTCGTGCCTCGACACGTAGGAGGTATAACTCCATCCTGGGCATTACAAGTTGGTATTCAGAGCCTTCTCCGACCTAGAAGCCCCCACTGATTGATCGAATCGTTGACGGTTGAGTCTAGGCACACACTGAAAACTTTTTGAGTTCTATATTATATCGGAGAGTAGGATTTCTTTGCTTCTCATCCCCTTTCTCTCTGGTGAGGACTCCTGACGATTACTCTTTTCTCTTCTACTTTCAAAATTGCACCAAATTTTTTTTTAGGATCCCGCGAGTATTCTGGGATTGTTCCGATGTTCTTGTGACAAGGATATTGTTCTCGATGCCTCCTGTTACCGAGGAGTTGAGCTTCGGGGTATCATTGTCGCAAGCATATCGCGGCAGTACTAAATACTTAAGACGGCCGACATCGAAAATCTCTCCTATACGGCCAGTGGCAAGATAACCCCGACATCACCCAGTACTGGGGAGGTAGTTCGAGAGTATTGCCATAGCTTGTTATAGTGGATGCTTTTCGAAGGTCCGAGGTAAACAGTTTCCGAGAAAGACTGGTTATGTGTTGAAGGATGGATACACCTGGATGTAGGTTTAGAGTTGATTGCGCGGTGCTTCCCGTGTATCCCCAACACCTGATTGCATAACTGGAAACTTTCGGAAATCTATAGGTGGGTTCATCAAGTAGTTCTAGGCATTCTTCCAACGGATGCTCGATATGAAGTTTGGGGTTCTACATTGAGTGAAGTGGTTTTATGGACTTGTTCTGATCGGGAGTTGCATCTTAAAGGGTCCTTGGCTATGCTGATCCGGGGATTGCAAAACCCTTTTGTAACATGTTCCATGAGCTTTCAGCACGAAGATGCGGAACGAAGCTTCTATCTTGTATTTGTTCTATCTGTTCCTTGTTCCTTTTTATTACTTTTGTTCTCCAAGTGGCTTCTCGACATGTTGATGTACCTACGGAATTCATTCGTTCAATCCTCTGTTCGAATGATATTGTGAAGATTCTGTTGCATATCTATCCTTTGTTGTTGTTTTGATTTTGGTATTCGAGTTGCTTCGATGTCAAATGTTGATTCCATAACCTTCCTAATCGGTATTCTCATATTTCTATGGGAGTGTTAATTCTTCTTGATCATCAAGATGGTCATGTTAATCCTTTTCAACCGGTGTGCCTTCTCTTCAAGTTATTCCATACAGAAGTCGTTGAGAAATCTGACGATTTGTCTGTTTCATTCATCCCAAGTTGTCTTTGTTTTCCCCGCCCTCCCACCCTTCTTCTTCTTGGAGCCACAAATTCTTAAATAAAGTATCCATTTTTATTCATGTGATGTTTCTTCATTCTTTCCTTCAATGTTCTTATCCGGTGATTTATCGAGAAGATGCTCGAGAGCTTCAAGTTCATCATTCTTTTGTTCTCTAATTCTGCCGGTGGATTGTAACACCCCAAGATTTTTAACCATGTTTTATTGATTAAAATTTTGCCAGGAAATTAAAATTTTCTTTTCTGGGTTTCCTTTTGATCTCAGTACCATTCTTTTCTTTTGAATTGTGGAATTTTTCCCTCAAGGGGAACCTTTCAAGAATATTGTTGGACTTGTATTCCCTCTCAAGATCATTTCTTTTATCAGTGGAATTATTTCTGTAAATATTTCCCTAAAACTTATTTGCTTTTAAATTGATTTCTCATAAGTTTGGAGTCTCTTTTGCACTGCAACCCTTTGACAAATGCATTTAAAAATTCTACCAAAATTTGGAGATGTTGGTAGAAGTATATAACTCATTCCTATGCAAAAACCCAGTGGTGTTCTTTGGAAAATTTGAGCAAAACATCCTCATTTGTGTTCTGGCCCAGTTTAGTGGTTTGTACTACAGCCCCATTTTTGCTTGCCCTTTTTGCCTCTAAATTTTCTCCTGCTTATAGTCTACCCTACCAAACTCTTAAGTCCAGGAGATTGGACCCATTGGTATATTTTTGGTCCATGCAATGATGGCATACACTTTCTGTCCAGATTTAGTTTTCTCAAAAACTTGCACTAGGAAGTTTTGGCTTTTGACTAGCTAACCCTGCCACCCTCTTTATCATCTAAAGAGACCCCAACCTGGAGTTTTTGGTCACCAGTAGGAATGCCTAGATGCCCATGGCATTCTGTCGAGCACTTTGTGTGTCTGGTCAGAATTGGCATAGTTTTGTGATTACATTGGGAACTTGGTTCCCTGACCCTACAACCATGTCAATTAGACCTATTGCCTTCACCCTAACCCTCCTGTTAATTGGCAGCCTCACCCTAGACCTCTAGCATGCCTTGGCATTTCGCCGAGCACCTGTCGTGCATGCCCGGAGCGCGAGCAGAGCGCGCGTTTTGCACGTGCTCGCGCCCGAACCGACTCGCCCCTGGATAAGCATCCCTCGAGTTCGATCTAATCCATTGGTGCAGCCGTGTCTCGCCCGCACTCGACCGACCCCCTGGCTCCCTACAGCGTCGCTGCAGCAAGCTTCTTGGCGGCACGCCTGCGGCCGCGTCCGCTCTGCCATGGACGGCGCCGCCCGAGCCGCTCTCGCTCGCCACCTGCCTCCTTGTGCAGTGCCCCGTCCGTCCACTAGCTCCTGGCATGCTCCCAGAGCTCCGCCACGTCGCCCCGGCTACAGAGACGACGAACCGCCATCGCCGCCGTCGTGCTTATCCACGGGGAGCCGCGGAACCGACCTCCCCCGCCTATTTAAGGAACCTCGAGCTCGTCTGAGACTCCAAGCAGCCTCCAGTCCACCATAGCTAGCTCCCCTCGTAGTGGTTCGACCGGATGAAGCAATCTTCTCCATCTCCGGCAACCTCGGCCGCCGCCACGCGCCGGCACCATTCGCCGTAACCAGGCCCTCCCCCACCCATCCAGTGCCACCGTTGGCTTCCCCTTGACTCCACGGAACTTCCCAACTACTCAACCGAGCTCCAGCGCCACCGTAGTCATCTTCCCCTTTTTCTCCCGAGACCGTCGCCGCCGCGAAGCTCGTCGCCGGCAACCCTCAGCACCACCTCGGCTGTTTCGACCACCGAGAGATTCGCCGTAGAACCGCGGACCCTTTCCGCCTCTCCGTTTCCCGCATGGAGCCGCCGTTCGCCGCCGGCAATCGCCGGAGCTCCGTCCAGTGCGGGCGAAGAAGGGAGGAGGGAGGAGGACCGGTCAAACCCGACAGGTGGGACCGCGGGGCCCCCTGTCAGTGACCTCGAACCGGCCCTCGCTGGCTTAAGTGAAAGCGCACCCCCACCAAGAATTTGGAGGGAAGATCAAAACTTCCAAAAGTTTTGGAGTGCCCTCACCTCTCTGCACCTTGAAGGCAAGCATTCTGAACCCCGGCATAATATTATTGTGTGTTGTTTGACACGTTTACAACCCCACCTTGACACGAAGTACTAGTTATTTTATGTGATGGTAAGATCATGCTCATGAGTGCATGATGAAGATTCCTTGCTGTTGGAAATTGATATACTGGTGATAGCATTCACCCTCGTCTACTTCTCATGCCTACCGGAAGGAATCCGGGGAAGTCTCTGTCTTGGGTAGACACGAGCTTGCTACTGATATTTCGTTGAGACGGGTATAGTCAGTAAGGCATGTTGAGGTATGGTGAGTGGTGACTCTGTCTGTTGGTGTGAGATATGTTTGCCATGCTAATCACGTAGGTGATGCTTTAACCTCCTGAGTCGACCATAGATCGGGTCTTGTTCCGGTAACCCCCATACTTGCTTCGTACTACCACTTGTCCCTGCCGCAGGTAGGGTACAGTCCAGTAAGTTGTCAACCCCTTTCTTGGCACACACCGTACAGAGAGGCCATGGTGGAAGATACCGGCTGCATCCGGTAGGCAGGCCACCTGGTCCGGGGGCATGGGTGTTTCCGGTTGGAGCCGAGGGGGTAGCTTCCCTAGTTTGCGCGCATTATAAATTCTGTGATCCCATGCTACTCGAGGTTGTAGCCTCCCCACTTAGAGTTTTACTTAACAAGTGTCATGGGTGATTCCAGGCACGGTAAGTTAAGCTGGTGTGTGCTGGTTGGGTGTGTTGTCAATTCAAAGACCGTAAGCGGAATTAGTCCCGGTGGACTAAAGGAATCCGTTACTCGTGGGTAAAGGGTACACCCTCTGCAGAGTTTATATCTATTCGAATAGCCGTGTCCTCGGTTAAGGATTACAGTCTGGGATGGGTCAAGTGTCGGTCTTAGTGTCGGTCTTCGGAGGAATAACTGCTAAGCCAGAACCTTGATCTTAACATGTGACATATGATGATCGTGATTATTATTATTGTGGACTAACCATTTATATTGTTGTTGAATTGTTGAGTATCCCTGGGATGGTTCTACCTCCTGGATATTCCCTATGATTATTTCCCTTATAAGCCCTTTATGTGGTGTCGCTCAGACGCCCGACTGTGGCATGCTTATTATTTATTTTCCTTATAAGCCCTTTATGTGGTGTCGCTCAGACGCCCGACTGTGGCAAGTTGTTATTATCTTTCCTTTATAAGCCCTTTATGAGACGTCGCTCAGACGTCCGACTGAGGCATGCGTTATTTTATTATCCTTTCGAGGCGTCGCTTCAGACACCCGATCGGTGCATTTTATTCTTATTCTCTGGTTGCTTAATCATGCTTTATAAGAATAACCTGCTTGCGTGCGTCATGAATTTTATTGTGTGACTAACAAAGTGATCATGGAATGTTTCAGTGCATCATTTGTTATATTTTACCTGTGTTCAAAATGTTTGCGAGTACATTCAAAGTACTCACTGGCTTGTCCCTGGCTATTGTCTTGGCCAGATTTCTTGCTTGGAGAGGAGCGCTGCGATGACAGCCCCGGAACCTAGGCAACGGAGACAGCAGCCTCGCGAAGATAGGAGTTATCCAGGTCAGCTGTTCCTGTGGGAAATGGAGTCCCATAGACGCTGATGTATCGCAACCCGCTTCCGCCATCAACCACTAGAAACCTTATGTTGTACTCATTGACCAGAATGGTCTTGTACTACATATTTGGTATTTTGCTTGGAATTTCTGTATCAAGTTGTGTCTCATCAGCTAACAGTAATCCTGGCGCTGGTGAGCACAAGGGCCGTTTACTGGGAAATTAATATCCCGGAAAACCGGTCCTGACAACCTTGGTATCAGAGCCAGGCTGACCATTGGCTAATCCTATCTTAGCCAGGTCAATAAACCTAGGTTAAACAACCCACCAAACCTTATTCTAGACCCAGCCATATCCCTCATGCAGAATAGCCACACAGTGACCCCGACAGCTTTTGGCAGTCGGTGCCCAACCTATCGGCCTATCCATAGACCGTGCACCTGTGCCGACATCTGAGTTGTCCCATCCACAAGCGTACGATGGAAGACCCGGCTGACTTATAAAGGAAGCCTTGCCCCAAAAACTCAGCTCATCACAGCCACATTCCCAATTCGATATCCAATCACCAAGATGCCAGGCCCCCGCGTTCACAACGAGACCACCGCAGTTGAGCTCGAAGGCTTCGTAACCATCCTCGCCAACCTCACCCGCCGTGCCTTCGGCACCCTCGAGCCGCCGGAATATGTCGTGTACCAAGAACACACGAGTAATTCCATCCATCACTTTTGGGCCACGGCGCACATCTACGGGAGAGGCATCATCTCGGAGCGTCCCTACCAGTTCACCGGAAGGACGACCTCCGACGAGCCCCAAGCCATCCAACTTGCAGCCCGAGAAGCTATAGTTCATCTTCGGCACCTGTCGCCGAGGGTCAACTGCCGCTCATTCTACTACTACCCTAGTCGTGAAGGCTATGGTAGACCGACCCAGGTCGCCAACGGAGACCATGAGTCGGACCCTGCCCTGGTGCATCTGGTGCGCTTCCTGAAAGCGCAAGAGGCACTATTTGATCAGGTCACTCTTGACCTGATTGAGACCCGCATGGCGCTCACTCGCCTGACCCCGGCAAGGAGCGAGGTCGCAACCGCCACCGACACCCCGATAGTGCTGCCTGGAAGGCCGGTTGAGCCCCCAAGCTCTGACCATGTCATCCACCCGGGCAATGCCACCGCCTCACCCGGAGACCTCCGTCGTCTCTTGGAGGCCTACTCCAATGGGACGGTGACCTCGACACCCCGCGAAGGCTACCACCGCTACTCCAGCCCTGTAGCTCCCCATCCTACCCCGGCCGGCTCCGACACGGAAGCACCCGGAGAGGACTCGACATCCGCAGGACACGCCCGGCTAGATCTCAACCAGGTGGACTGAGTCCACCAGGATTATTGTCAAGCCCTAGTGGCCGGTTTTTCCTTTAGTTCCGTAGTAGTCGTTGTGTGACGTAGTGAGCTTGTAACCACTTGTGTGTCAGCACCACATAGTATGTGTGATCTGGCATACATTGTTTGACGAAGGGTTGCAGAGTTAAATTATAGACGTGACCCTAATCGACATGCACAGTAACATGTCACTTTTCTTTTGGGGATTGAGGCCTGAGACTTCAACTCAGACAGCCCCGCGCCGGAGTCGGTGTCTCAGTCGTACCGGCACCACTTCATGTTTCATGACCCAGGCTCTCTATAAGAGGCCACCCTCATTTTTCCACACCAGCAACCATCAGCATCGAGCGCTACCTTCCTCATTCACCCATCCATGTCTCACCCCGGAGCTTACCTGAGGACCCCCGACGCAAACCCTGGTAGTTTTGTTAAGATATTATGGGATTTTGCCCGCAATACTCTTGGCTCCACCCATCCACCCCTGTATGAGCTGCTCAAATCGAGAATCACTCCTGATCTCTCGAAGTACTGGGCAGCTGTACATATTCCACCAGCAGATTTAAACCAAGGCCCTCCCTATGTTATCTTCATCGGGAGATCCATGCCAACACCAGGCATGGCCATTGAGTCTGCGACGTATGAAGCAGTCACCCGTCTTCGATTTGCGGTACCTTGTGCCAGCACAAGAGAATACTGCTATTTCCCAAGCCGCGCTGCTTTTGGAGCAGAAGCTACGTTCCGCTGTGGACGTACGGAGAGCGATCCAGCCCTGGTCTACCTCATTCAGTATGTGATGGCCCAGGAGCGTTTCACCCAGCAAATACTGGGGTACCTCCACAGCCTTGCTGTTATAAATCCCCGGATCACCATTGGCGGACCCCCTCTGCCAACTCAGGAAGGACACGTTCTTCGATTGCTTCCTCAACTTCCTCCGCTCCCTCCGGAAGAAGAAGAGTGTGTTCCAACACCAGGGAGCCTTCCGCTTTCCCCGATAGAAGAGGAATGTGCCCCAGTGCCGGAAACGTTTCCTCAGGACCCTGTCCGTTTTCCGTTTTTATCGTAGACATCACTGCTATGTTTGTTATCCTAGCACTTATTTATGTATTACAGCTTATGCGTTGTATTCTAAGTTTGTGGGATGAATTTAATGTTTGTTTTTGATTAATATGAGTGGTTTTTACTGCTGTTCATTTTGATTGACTGTTTCCGCTCTCAGTAAATCTTGAGGTTAGATTTTCCTTTGAGCCGTTGCAACACATAAATTCTTTGTGACATGCATTTTAATTCACACGGCACCACGACAGCAGGCTCACTTCCACAACCACTCCATAGCATGCACTGATTGCATAACCACGTACACATTTTGCACCTAACGGATCACCTCACTATCACACCACAGTCTCTGAAGGAGAAATTAGTGGGTGATTATTCGAACGCAGGTTGCCTCCAGCACACTGACAACAGTCAGGACCTAACAACCACAGTTAATCCTCGTGATCATCGCCGCCACGAAGAGCTAACACTCGAGCAGCAGCATCACCACGATCATTGAGGATCATCGCGCACAAGAGCACGGAGGACCCCAGCAATGCCGCCAACCCTCCGCACATCAGGATCACGTACCAGTCCGGCATCACCTCCGCCATTAGAGCCTCGTCGCGAGCTCCTGCAAACAGAAATGGAGGAGAAGGAAGGAGAAGAGAGACGAGGCCAGGTGTGAGGAAGAAGAGAGGAGCACCGCGGTCATTTTATAGCTCGAGATCGGTGTACGGTGGGCGAAGTCCACCAGCGCCGCTCGTCGCTCGATCGCCGGTGTTCGGAGGCGAATCCGCGAGCAGTGCCGACAACGCACTGGCCCGCGAGGTGAGTGCACGCTGCGCCGGCAGCTAGCACGCCGCGCACTACCGCAGTACGGCCTAGATGCCCTACGCGCTAGGCGTCGCCGGTGGAGAAAGCGCGGGAGAGCACGCGAGAGAGAGGGAGAAAGAGAGCCAGAGGTAGAAGGAGAGACTGACAGTGGACCCCGGGTCCACCTGTCAGCCAGAGAGAGCTCTATGCACTCGGGTACGACCGGCGTAATTTGTGAATTTAGACTGTTGTTCTAAATTTACTGTAGCCGATAGTGGTAATTTCTCGGTTTCCCCAACCATGGCTTTTCCCTCATAACACCAGTACACCAATTATCTCCCTCGCAGTAACCACAATGTTTTATGAACGTTCGTTTCTTTTGAATTAATGCTTTATGGTAATAGGATGGATATTTTGAGATCGTCCTTAGCAAATCTCGAGGACGAGATTTTTCTTAAGGGGGGTGGTGTTGTAACACCCCAAGATTTTTAACCATGTTTTATTGATTAAAATTTTGCCAGGAAATTAAAATTTTCTTTTCTGGGTTTCCTTTTGATCTCAGTACCATTCTTTTCTTTTGAATTGTGGAATTTTTCCCTCAAGGGGAACCTTTCAAGAATATTGTTGGACTTGTATTCCCTCTCAAGATCATTTCTTTTATCAGTGGAATTATTTCTGTAAATATTTCCCTAAAACTTATTTGCTTTTAAATTGATTTCTCATAAGTTTGGAGTCTCTTTTGCACTGCAACCCTTTGACAAATGCATTTAAAAATTCTACCAAAATTTGGAGATGTTGGTAGAAGTATATAACTCATTCCTATGCAAAAACCCAGTGGTGTTCTTTGGAAAATTTGAGCAAAACATCCTCATTTGTGTTCTGGCCCAGTTTAGTGGTTTGTACTACAGCCCCATTTTTGCTTGCCCTTTTTGCCTCTAAATTTTCTCCTGCTTATAGTCTACCCTACCAAACTCTTAAGTCCAGGAGATTGGACCCATTGGTATATTTTTGGTCCATGCAATGATGGCATACACTTTCTGTCCAGATTTAGTTTTCTCAAAAACTTGCACTAGGAAGTTTTGGCTTTTGACTAGCTAACCCTGCCACCCTCTTTATCATCTAAAGAGACCCCAACCTGGAGTTTTTGGTCACCAGAAGGAATGCCTAGATGCCCATGGCATTCTATCGAGCACTTTGTGTGTCTGGTCAGAATTGGCATAGTTTTGTGATTACATTGGGAACTTGGTTCCCTGACCCTGCAACCATGTCAATTAGACCTATTGCCTTCACCCTAACCCTCCTGTTAATTGGCAGCCTCACCCTAGACCTCTAGCATGCCTTGGCATTTCGCCGAGCACCTGTCGTGCATGCCCGGAGCGCGAGCAGAGCGCGCGTTTTGCACGTGCTCGCGCCCGAACCGACTCGCCCCTGGATAAGCATCCCTCGAGTTCGATCTAATCCACTGGCGCAGCCGTGTCTCGCCCGCACTCGACCGACTCCCTGGCTCCCTACAGCGTCGCTGCAGCAAGCTTCTTGGCGGCACGCCTGCGGCCGCGTCCGCTCTGCCATGGACGGCGCCGCCCGAGCCGCTCTCGCTCGCCACCTGCCTCCTTGTGCAGTGCCCCGTCCGTCCACTAGCTCCTGGCATGCTCCCAGAGCTCCGCCACGTCGCCCCGGCTACAGAGACGACGAACCGCCATCGCCGCCGTCGTGCTTATCCACGGGGAGCCGCGGAACCGACCTCCCCCGCCTATTTAAGGAACCTCGAGCTCGTCTGAGACTCCAAGCAGCCTCCAGTCCACCATAGCTAGCTCCCCTCGTAGTGGTTCGACCGGATGAAGCAATCTTCTCCATCTCCGGCAACCTCGGCCGCCGCCACGCGCCGGTACCATTCGCCGTAACCAGGCCCTCCCCCACCCATCCAGTGCCACCGTTGGCTTCCCCTTGACTCCACGGAACTTCCCAACTACTCAACCGAGCTCCAGCGCCACCGTAGTCATCTTCCCCTTTTTCTCCCGAGACCGTCGCCGCCGCGAAGCTCGTCGCCGGCAACCCTCAGCACCACCTCGGCTGTTTCGACCACCGAGAGATTCGCCGTAGAACCGCGGACCCTTTCCGCCTCTCCGTTTCCCGCATGGAGCCGCCATTCGCCGCCGGCAATCGCCGGAGCTCCGTCCAGTGCGGGCGAAGAAGGGAGGAGGGAGGAGGACCGGTCAAACCCGACAGGTGGGACCGCGGGGCCCCCTGTCAGTGACCTCGAACCGGCCCTCGCTGGCTTAAGTGAAAGCGCACCCCCACCAAGAATTTGGAGGGAAGATCAAAACTTCCAAAAGTTTTGGAGTGCCCTCACCTCTCTGCACCTTGAAGGCAAGCATTCTGAACCCCGGCATAATATTATTGTGTGTTGTTTGACACGTTTACAACCCCACCTTGACACGAAGTACTAGTTATTTTATGTGATGGTAAGATCATGCTCATGAGTGCATGATGAAGATTCCTTGCTGTTGGAAATTGATATACTGGTGATAGCATTCACCCTCGTCTACTTCTCATGCCTACCGGAAGGAATCCGGGGAAGTCTCTGTCTTGGGTAGACACGAGCTTGCTACTGATATTTCGTTGAGACGGGTATAGTCAGTAAGGCATGTTGAGGTATGGTGAGTGGTGACTCTGTCTGTTGGTGTGAGATATGTTTGCCATGCTAATCACGTAGGTGATGCTTTAACCTCCTGAGTCGACCATAGATCGGGTCTTGTTCCGGTAACCCCCATACTTGCTTCGTACTACCACTTGTCCCTGCCGCAGGTAGGGTACAGTCCAGTAAGTTGTCAACCCCTTTCTTGGCACACACCGTACAGAGAGGCCATGGTGGAAGATACCGGCTGCATCCGGTAGGCAGGCCACCTGGTCCGGGGGCATGGGTGTTTCCGGTTGGAGCCGAGGGGGTAGCTTCCCTAGTTTGCGCGCATTATAAATTCTGTGATCCCATGCTACTCGAGGTTGTAGCCTCCCCACTTAGAGTTTTACTTAACAAGTGTCATGGGTGATTCCAGGCACGGTAAGTTAAGCTGGTGTGTGCTGGTTGGGTGTGTTGTCAATTCAAAGACCGTAAGCGGAATTAGTCCCGGTGGACTAAAGGAATCCGTTACTCGTGGGTAAAGGGTACACCCTCTGCAGAGTTTATATCTATTCGAATAGCCGTGTCCTCGGTTAAGGATTACAGTCTGGGATGGGTCAAGTGTCGGTCTTAGTGTCGGTCTTCGGAGGAATAACTGCTAAGCCAGAACCTTGATCTTAACATGTGACATATGATGATCGTGATTATTATTATTGTGGACTAACCATTTATATTGTTGTTGAATTGTTGAGTATCCCTGGGATGGTTCTACCTCCTGGATATTCCCTATGATTATTTCCCTTATAAGCCCTTTATGTGGTGTCGCTCAGACGCCCGACTGTGGCATGCTTATTATTTATTTTCCTTATAAGCCCTTTATGTGGTGTCGCTCAGACGCCCGACTGTGGCAAGTTGTTATTATCTTTCCTTTATAAGCCCTTTATGAGACGTCGCTCAGACGTCCGACTGAGGCATGCGTTATTTTATTATCCTTTCGAGGCGTCGCTTCAGACACCCGATCGGTGCATTTTATTCTTATTCTCTGGTTGCTTAATCATGCTTTATAAGAATAACCTGCTTGCGTGCGTCATGAATTTTATTGTGTGACTAACAAAGTGATCATGGAATGTTTCAGTGCATCATTTGTTATATTTTACCTGTGTTCAAAATGTTTGCGAGTACATTCAAAGTACTCACTGGCTTGTCCCTGGCTATTGTCTTGGCCAGATTTCTTGCTTGGAGAGGAGCGCTGCGATGACAGCCCCGGAACCTAGGCAACGGAGACAGCAGCCTCGCGAAGATAGGAGTTATCCAGGTCAGCTGTTCCTGTGGGAAATGGAGTCCCATAGACGCTGATGTATCGCAACCCGCTTCCGCCATCAACCACTAGAAACCTTATGTTGTACTCATTGACCAGAATGGTCTTGTACTACATATTTGGTATTTTGCTTGGAATTTCTGTATCAAGTTGTGTCTCATCAGCTAACAGTAATCCTGGGGCTGGTGAGCACAAGGGCCGTTTACTGGGAAATTAATATCCCGGAAAACCGGTCCTGACATGGATGTAATTCAAGATTTCGGTGTTGATCTTATCCTTTTTCCTCATTTCATAATGCTTTCTTATTCCGGTGCACCAATTAATCATTCTCCTCTTGCTATTCATATCCGGAGTGCTGAAGATTCATAATTCCATTCTTATTCCGTTCAAGCTAGTTTGAGCATTGTTATCTTATTCAAGCCTTTTAATTCAACCGGTGCAATATCTCTTAAGCAATCTTTTTCAACGGTGGTTTCTTTAGTGGGCCCTAACCCACAGGTCTTTCCCAGGATCTTACCTGACTCTTTATTTTTTCCGGAGTTATACTCAAATTCTTTTAAAGTGTGACGTAAGAATAATTTCCATCAGTCACATGCCTTCTCCAAGTTCGCTTTCAAATTCTTGTTCATCATTGGTTCAACCTTTTTAATTCTTCATTCCGGAGTGCTCAACAATCCTTCATGCCATTTCTCGTCGTCTTCTCAGATTTTGAAGATCGGAGAAGAGTTTCTCTTAATCTTGGCCCGTTCTCTTGAAGATTCGTGGTTCTAGCTTCATGCCATCCTCATTATCATTTTGATTATGAGGAATTTTTTTCTTACCGTCCGAAGCACTTCATGAATTCTTTTCCTTTGTGATCCTCCGAAGGCCATCATTTCAGAATACTTCTTCGTTCTCAGTTTTCAACTTCGCCCTCCCATTATTCTTCATTGATGTCTCTTCGTTCGTCTCCATATTCTTACGGTGGTTCTTTCAAGTTACTCTTCCGTTGTTATCATTTTAATTCACTCGTTCTCTCAAAATCCTACCGGTGGTTCGTTGAAGATTTACCCAAGCTTATGCTAGATCTCTCTTTAATTCTTTGCAACGAGAATAAGTAGTATGCCAAATCCTTTGGTTGTCATCAATTTAATTGGTGAAGGATATGCATGACATAATTCTTATTCTTGTTCCTTCCAAGTGTTTAATTCTTTTGTCTGGAGTTTGTTCATCATATCGTATCCTTGGTTCTAAGTTGTTCATCTTGTTTTCCGGAGCTTCAAGTTTTTTTCAATTATATCATTTCAACTTCATCTAATTCACCGCAGGCCTTGAATCTTATTCTTTTCATCTTTCACTTCTCATGCTTTCATTACCGGAGTTCTCTTGGTCGTTCATCATGTTTTAATTCATCCTCGAAGTTTTCATCAAGATTCTTGTTGAAGCTCAAGCATTCTTCTTCTTGCATTCCAATTGCAATCCTTTCGACCTTATCTTTGCAGATGGTGTTATGTCATTCTTGTCAATTCATTCATGTTTCATGATTCACGAGTTATCAAGAATAAGATATTTAAACCCATCTTTTTCCTTGTTCAGGAGATCTTTTCAACCCTCCAATTTATTCGTTGGAGTCATCTTGGGTTGTATTTCACCTAAAAGCTTTCCCTAAGGATTGTTGCTATTATGGTGTTTATAAATGACCCAAGTTCTTCAATTATCATTCTGCTGAAATAACTCTTTCGTCTCCTTGTTGATCTCAATCCAATCAAATGTTGTAGTCAGTGGCTGGTTATCACCTCTTAATTTTGACATGTTTTCCAAAAGTCCACATCAAGCTTATTCTTCTCGTTGTTGAAATTCCAACAACTCTATTCAACCCTTCTCCGTAAGGAGGTTTTTCTAATCCATTCGTGGGAGAAGTTGTCATCTTCTTCTTCGATCTTTTCTTTCCAACGATCTATATTCTATTCTTTCATTCCGGAGGCATTGTAATATTGCTCTATCCAAACCATCATCTCGTTTTATCGAGATCATATTCTCCCTTGCTTGTCATTTTAACCGGAGTGTTGTATTCTTCATTCAAGTTCCATCATCTTGTCTAGTTTTTGCCTGTCTTTTAACCGGAGTGCTGTCTAAATCTTTCTTTCCCCTTGTGCCATTCTTTTAATTGTTTCGGAGGCAATATGTTGCTGTTTTCATCAAGTATCATTCCATCTTCTCAAGTTCTTGTTAATTCCTTCCATTTTCAGACGAAGTGCTGCCCAAATTCTGTCATTCTTATTCCTTGGCCATACCATTGCAGTTGCATATTCTTTTGGTCCGTGAGCTCTTGTTTAATGTCTTTCTACCTTCAAGGTTCTCATAATGCTCCTGGTTCCTCTTTTCTAACGGAGTGTTTTTCATCTTCGTCCTTCTCCGTTGCTTTCTTCTTTCATTTTGTTCAACCTCTCAAGGTTCTTTGGTTTCACTCGTCTGTCAAAGAAGCAACTTTGTTTTACCTCCTCCTTTTCGTTTTTACCCGGTGATATCTCTAGGATCTCGGGTCGAGATCCTCTGTTAGTGTGGGAGAGTTGTGACGCCCGAGACCGACGTCCCAGAAGATTCCAGAAGATTCCAGAAGCTTCCGGATGTTCAGGGTTGCCTGGGTGTTCCTTTTGTGCTTGTGTTTTTATTTTGCTTTGCATCATGTCATCATGCCATCATGTCATATTTTATTTTTTTTGCATCTCAACCTAAATAATCCGTGTGGACCTTCGGTCCATTTAAATCGAGGGAAGATGTCTTCTCTTTATAACATATAAAAGTCTCTCATTATTTTAGGGAGCTATATTATAATATTCCATTTGTTTGGAATTACCCGCAACACACGTGCATTTTTTCCCCATGCCTTTTTCCTTCTCAATCCCTTGCCAAGACCTCCTCCTCCTTTTTTTTTCATGTCTTTTGGAAGTGCTTGGTTGGCCTAAAGATTTATGCAAGTTTGAGTTATTTCCGAACTCGCATAAATTTGTAGTCTCTAAAAATTGCCAAAGCACTTTATTAAAATAGCCCACAATTCCAGGGTTGTAGGGATATTTGTTATCTCAGTCAAATCATCTCCAAACTCTCTGGACTTTTCTTTTCCTTTGCTCTTTTTCTTTTAATGAGATAAGAGCTGCAGAAAAAGGAGCAGCCCAGCCTGCCTTCCCCTCGCCAGGCCGCCGGCCCATCTGGACCTCCTCCTTTCCCTCTCTCCCTGGCCCATCTCTCCAGCCCGCAGCCCAACTCCCCATCCAACCCTAGCGGCAGCCCGATCGCTCCTCTCCGCTCCTGTTTTCCCTCAGCGCCGCCGCCAGGCATCGCTCTCACCTCTCGATCTCTCTCTCCCCCCGATTCCCTCCTCCTCTCGCGCGCCCCTCACCCTCCTCTTCGTCCAGCGCCGACCCCAAGCCTCTCTCCCTCGAGCGCCTTTCCTCTGGCCTCCTCCCCGTCGCCCTCCAGGCCCCACGCGCGCCTCTCCCTCCGTCTCTCCTCCTCGCGCGGAGCGCGTCGCCGCCGCCGGCCACCTCCGGTGAACCGCCGCCGTCCCCGCCCCGTTGCTCCTTCGCCCGAGCCACTGGCTCCGCCCCTCACCGGCCCCGTTCGAATCCCGCAGGAGCCCGCCGCCCCGCCGGGTTTCTTGCTCGCCGCCGTTCTGCCCCGAGCGCCGCGCCCGTCCCTTCGCCCGTCGGCCTCCCTCCGCTCCCTTGAGGCCGCACCCCGGCGCCAGCAGCGGCCAGGAGCCTCGCTCCTCCCGACGACGGCCCCGGCCCCGACGTCCTACCTCCAGGGCCGCGAGGTCCTCTCCAGCAGCGACGCAGGCTGCGCCCTCCCGTCGCCCGGCGACCGAGGCGTCCTCCCTCCGCCTTCCCGTCCTCCAGCAAGGGTCGGCCGCCCCGAGCGCTGCGACCCTCCTCGTCCGCGACCAGCAGGAGTCCGGTCCTCCCCGTTCTGCTGCTGCCGTGGCCTCGTGCAGCCACTTGTCCTGCTGTTGTAGTTTTGTTCTTTTTGTTTTGTTGCTGGTATTAACCTGAACGGAGAACGACTACCGCTAAAGACCGCAATGACCCGTGTACGACTACCGGCGACCCGACCAAGTACCTCTACACGGCAAAACGACTTGAACATCTACGGAAAACGAGCTTGAGAACGACTACATGTACGAGAACGACGACCCGTGTACCCCTTCGAGTCGCCGATGACCGTCAAGTTCGACTACACGGTCGCCACGAGTACCCCTACGACCAAGTACCACGACGACCGAGTACATCTACGGCCCGAACGTCTACTGTCGCCGAGTACCACTACTTCCTCTACCGTCACCGCAGTACCACTACCGTCGCCCGGAAACGAGGAATTCGCCAAGTACCACGACACCCCGTGAACGACTTCTTCCTCTACGTTAGCGTGTTCCCCGACTCGCGGAACGACTTCTTCCACTACGTCCCTCGACGTCTCGAACCGCCCCGAAACGCAAGCTTCGAAGGTATACCGAAACGACCCCGTGGATGACCCGTGTATGCTTGTTGTGTGTTGTATGAAATGTCTCCCGTGTGTGCTTCGTGCCCGTTCCACCTTTTGTCTTGTTCCTCGGTTGCCTCGTCGCCGACCCGTGGGAACCCGGCAACGGGACCACCCCATCATCTTGTTCAACTCGTTCACTCCACCTTTTGTTTTGCACCGGTCCCTCACCGAGTTACCGGTACCGATATGATGCCATTGCCTCATTTCGGATCGTTGCCGTGGCACCCTTTCATTCCACCACAGTGACAATGCTTCATATCTTGTTAATTGTCAACCTTTAACAAAAACTTGCATAAACTTGATCATGTCATCCGCATCATGTTAACAACATTAATATGTGTTAATTGTTGTTTGCTTATAATTATTAAACATGCTCATGAGGATTTTCCGGATATGTTGTTGTTATTTCCGGCCTCATTTAAAATGTCTAAATAGTGTAGTTTCTTTATGTTTCACCTCTTGCCATGCTAAAACATTTAATCTTGTCTTGTTAATAATGAGAGTCAACTAAATAATTAATATGTGGTGTTTCGTCAATATGCAACTCGTTGCATATTGATCTCCACTTAACTTGTAGTATTTGTTTGTGCACTTTGCCATGCCTTGCATATTTAAACTGGACATGCATCATACTTGGATGTGCATCGTATGCCATGTTTATGATGTGTGTGTTTACCGTGTTGTTCTTTCTTTCCGGTTGCTTCTCTTGTTAGCTTCGTTTCCGTTCCGGAGTTGTGAGGATCCGCTCGACTGTTGCTCCGTCTTCTTCGTGGATCCGTTCTTCTCCTTTGTGGAATTCCAGGCAAGATGACCGAACCCGGATACCATTACTATCTTTGCCTATTGCTAGAGTATCGTTCTTTAGTTTTGCCTCGATGCCCATGTTCTTCTTGTCAGCCTCCTACTTGTAACCAATTGCCATGTTTAACCATCCTACCTACGCAAACCGTTGCTTGGCTAAGTACGCTTCGCTCAGCCCTCTTATAGCATTGTTAGTTGCAGGTGAAGATCGAAGATGCTTGCTTCATGTTGAAGTTTGGTTGGGTTATATCACACTATATAAATGCTTACAAAATGAAATCACCTATATACTGGCAGGGTGGAAGGCTAAGCCTTTTGCTTGGTGTTTTGTTCCACTCATGCCGTTAGGAACCGTATAAACCGGTGTTATGTTCCTTGATTATGCGTTCCTAACACGGTTGGGGTGTATGGGACCCCCTTGATAAACCGCTAAGTGCTAAGTCTTTTCCAGCAAGTCCCAACTTTTGGTACTATTTGCCTCATAATAACAACTTAATTAATTAATTAAATTGCATAGGGAGTTAGCGCTACCCGAGGATTCTTAATTCTACATAGCAGGGGGGGCCAGTGCCGATGGTGTTGGTCCCAAACGGGGGTCCTGCGGGAACCACCACGAGGAAACTCGAGGTTTGGGTCCTGTAGCATCACCCATCCGGTCGTGGCCTGAGACGAGATACGCGCGGCTACTATCAGGGTGTCGGCACGCCGGGAGGATTTGCTGGATTAGCCTTACCTTAGTTCGGTTTAACTTGAGCACGGGATTCCGAGAATACTCGGGTCTTCCCACCTATGGAGTTGCGACTCCGCGGATCGTGGGCTTGTGATGGGCCAAGTTGGAAGACCCCTGCAGGGTTTGAACTTTCGAAAGCCGTGCCCGCGGTTATGTGGCAGATGGGAGCTTGTTAATTCCGGTTGTAGATAACTTGACACAATGTTCCAATACACTACCAGCGTGTGTTCCGTGACTGTCAATTTCCGAATAGGGATTCGGGAGTTGAACACGGTGGGGTTATGTTTGACCGGCTTTAGTTAGGATCACTTCGTGATCATCTTTCGACCGCTGCACTTCTCTTCTCGCTCTCTTTTACGTAAGTTAGTGCTAGTTGCTGCTGCAGACTCTTGTTTGTTCCTTCACCTCTTATTCGTTCTTCAGCCTTGTCCTCACCCAAGGCTTAAATAGTCTTGTTACCCGGGAACGGGATTGCTGAGTCCTCTGTGGCTCACAGTTACTCCACCACACCAGATGCAGGTTCAGCCGAGTTTGATGCAGGAGCTGGTTCAAGTACTTCATCGGGAGCTCGATGAAGAGTGTGGCCTTTTGTTTGTGACGTTTCGATGTTCAGTAGTGGTTTCTACTAGGATTCGATCCTGACCTGTGGCTTTATGTTGTTTTGGTATCTTTCTTTGGTTCTTCACCCGTAGTCGGGTGGTGATGTTTTGAATGATGTTTGCTTATGTAATGTATTGTGTGAAGTGGCGAGTGTAAGCCAACTATCTCCTTTTGCATTTTAATCCCTCTTTTACATGAGTCGTGCAAAGATACCAAACTTGAGATCATTCTAGGATGGATTTATGCCTTTAAGTCGTGCCTCGACACGTAGGAGGTATAACTCCATCCTGGGCATTACACTCCCCTCGCAGCCACTGACCGTCGGGCTCCGCCCGTCAGGTTTGAAAACCTGGCGCACGCGCGCTGGCTCCCGTGTGGCTGGGCTGTTAGCCCTGGGCCGTGCACTGTGGCCGCTCTGGCCCAGTGGCACAGGGCCATTTCTTTTTATTCTTTCTGTGATTAATTCACTTAATTTCACAGAATTAAATAATTGTCCAAATGAATTAATTCCAACTCCAAAAATCTTGTAAAATTCCAACCTATTTAATGGTGTCACTTTCACACAAATCCATGAACCTTTTCTGTTCTGTTCAAATTTAAATTCAAATTTGAACAATAAAACTCTTGTTCTAAAATCCTTAGATTCCATTCTGTAACTCCAAAACTCCAACTAAGAATTTTTGCCATCTTAGTTTTCCCTCTAGTATTTAAGAAAAATAAGTTGACATTTTTCTGAGCACTTTGATTTTTCTGTTTTCATTGTGGTCTTATTTTCTCGTTGTTATTTTGCGACGATTAGATCCCGTATTTGACGAAGTTGCTGAAGAAGGAGAAGGAGAAGGATTTGAAGACCAAGCCAATCCAGGCAAGCAGCCCTTTGACCATGATACACCTGTGTTCTTCGGAACCCGTTTGTTTCCGAATGCATGATGATAGGAGTTATGATGGTGACCTAGTTTAAAACCACCATGTGATGCATGCTTTACTCTTGATCTTGCTATGTGCTAGATGCAATGCATGTGGTTAGTAGTGATGCTTAGTGATGCATGTGTGTCATGAAACCTTCGTGGTTGAAATATTTTCATAAACCCCATCGGGTGCCCCTAATGCCCGAGGGTGATGCTGAGTTAGGTCATCACTTGAGGAAGAAGTGATGTGCCGGTAAAAATCTTGTGCATGGGTGAAATGATGGATTAGATTTATGTGTGACTACCGTCCCAACCAAACATGTGCAACCACTCTACCCTTTATGGGACGGGGCTTTATTGATTACTTAGGCCGATACTAGCATGGTGCCCGCATTACTAGTGACGGGAAGACTTGAGGTCTTTCCCGGGACGGGGTCGTGCTTGGATAGACGACCATGACTGTTTTTACAGGGCACCGGACACACTGTTGGTCCCTTCGGGTACGCGTGACATTGAAATTAGGGCAAGTCCCACGATCTATTGTTTGTACTCGAGGGCCGTGTACCAACGAGTGGACTCTATGTTAGTGTCGTCTAAGGAAAGATAATGACCGGGTGCTTCCGCCGAGTACTTGAGGTACTGCGGGATCGTGGGTGACACGAAAGCTTCCCGGATCTTGTGGGTAAAGTGCGCAACCTCTGCAGAGTGTAAAACTATTCGAATAGCCGTGTCCACGGTCATGGAAAGTTGGGTGGTGCTACTTAAACTATGTCCAGAATTTTACTTCATCGGTGAAAGTATGTGTGTGTGATGAGTCAAGGTGGTGACTTGACTCGATGAGATGAATCATAATCATGTTGATATCGGTAACCTGTCTTCGAGGTTACATGAGTTTATTGATGCATATACTTGATGGCAGAACATTTATTCTAGCTCGTAGCTAGATTGCTCATTGTTATTCAATTGCATTGTTACTTTGAACCAAATCATGGGTTGCTTGCGAGTACATTCAAAGTACTCATTGGCTTGCCACTGGTTATTTAATTGGCCAGGCATGGAGGAACAGGATTATGAAGAAGAGTTCTATGGAGACGAACATGCGAACTAGGACGCTATCCCAGTTAGAATGCCTGTAGGGTTAAGGCAGATGGCATGGGTTCTACTTATCATCGAAGACTTCCGCTATTTGAGTTATTTGCTATTCAGCCCGTGAGGCTTTATCTATGTAAGACTTGGCCATAATGGCCATAATTTGTGTAAGACGGTATGTATGGATGTAAGACTCTTGTTATTCAGCTTCTGTGTGTTCAGTGAGCATTGATCTCTGGGATCACTGTACACGTGCATTCGGTGATCTCGACTTCTAAGTCGGGGTCCCCACAGGCTTTTTGCTACAGATTGGTATGTTCCTTTGTGCCTCTAAGATTCACATATCTTATTGGTATGTGAGAATAAAATTGAAAGAACAGACCTGGATAAATGAAAAACAATAGATTTTTCTTGTAAGAGAGAAACAGAGAGTAGATTGGACAAACCATGTTGTGCAAAAATATGTCTACATCGTTGGTGATTTTAAGTCCCCCAATTGGATTGTGCAGCACCTACAAATCATTTGAAATTACTGAACAAAACCATGTAAACACCAAAGTGGAAAATGATTGCTCAACTGGTGAGCTCCAAACGTCGCATGAGTTTTACCCTTGAGCAACTTGTTGAGCAGGAAGCAGAAGCATTATCATGGACCTTCTGGCATGCTGACCTCCTAATGAGAACAAACACAACCAACACAAATCAAATTGGCAAAATCCAGTTTTGGATAGACGACAATTAGCCGCCACCGACTACAGAGAGAAGAATGTGCCAAGCATAGGGATAAAGAGAGGAATATAGCCCTTGTGGTGGAACTCTGATCCTAGGGGGTGTGTTGGGGCTCCGTCGGTGGCTGGCGAGCCCGCCCGGGCCAAGAAGGCAGCACGATATCCACGGCAGCTCAGGATCCTTGGCGCATCACCCGACCATGGACCAGTGCACATCGGCGATGGCCTGAGGAAGCCCTCGGCGCGAGCGGCTCCAGCTGCGGATTGTTCAAACAATGTTCAAGAGTGTGCTTAGGGGCAATCAACATGGAGTTGAATCAAACAGAGAGCAATTATAATCTTTACAAAATCAAGAGCAGATCAAGGCATTGACTACTTGCTACCATCAAGTCAAGTTGGTCCTTGATGCAGCTAGCTGCACCAAGATTTGCTCTATTACTGGTACTCATACAGCGGAAGGATTTAGATTCTCTACTGTTATTGTCTAAAACCAAGAAGAAATAATAAAAATATTTGATCAAGGCTGTTGCACCCCATCTAGCAAATTTCCGTGAAGATTCTCTACTATTATTGTCTACAACCAAGAAGGAGTATTAAAAATATTTGATCAAGGCTGTTGCAACCCCTCTAGCAAATTTCCGTGAAGTTCTGCTAGATGGTATAACATGCAATCTTACTATATTTATTATCACAGCCAACCACTAATGCACATCTTCGGTCAAATAACATCAGAGACGTAGAGTGGAACCATATAGTACCTGTGACCGCGACAAGGATATTTTTTTTGCTATAACTGCTCTCTTTTTTTTTTGCTTCGACCGGCCAATTTTTTTGCTGCGACTTAGTGGCGATGAGCCATTGTTTTTCCTGGAACCAACAAGTTTTATTGATGTAAACATAAATTTGTATTGTTGGGGGAAAATATAAATGGGGCATTAACTAATAGCAAGGCTATTGGATCTTGACACCAAATCAGTAAATTAAATAAGTAGAAATGCAGAGGAACTGCTGCTATTTAACAAGAGAGATCTATCCTATTGATCAAATCAGTAGGTTATTTTGAACTGAAATGGCCTTTCCATTAAGCAAACCATAGATAAATCATTACTCATGCACCTTGTCAATTAGCACAAAAAGAGATGCAAAGTATCCCAGAGAGTTAGAAGACCCAAAATTATCTAACCCGCACATAAGAGAAGACACAAGCAGAGCGAGCAAGCCATGCAATTCAAGTTAGAAAAGTACTAATTAGTTATTGTATCTAGATGGACAGTCTTATGTAAACAAGTTTAAATAATACAAAGTAGTTTTCAGGGAGTATATACATACTATTTTTAGAAATGGGGTGTACACAACTATTGTTAGAGTATATACTACCATATGGAGTATATACATATGATACAGGCAATAATGATCAGTTTATACTGATTGACAGAAAGGACTATATGGTGTGTTTTCTTTTCAGATTATAGTATACTACTTTTCTCAAAGGGGTATAGACGAGAGGGCTATCTTCCATATGATATTTCAGTATCGACGGCAATATATGCTTCTTTCTGTCTTATAATATGTATACTTCAACAATGAGGAGAAAGTATACACAAAAGAAATTGAAGTACTGAACTAAGGGAAGCCTATGAGGAGAAGCATGCATGCATCCAGTGAGAAAAAGTAAAAGTGATAAAAAGTACTATATACCTGAACAAAAGAAGTATATGATGTATTATCCGAAGGAGTAAGAAGAACGAATCAGAAACTTGAGGCACGAGATGAGCCAATAACTGCAGATTATAATTTTAGCATCAAAATGGTGTTGTAGTAATTACAAAATATACATGCTACATGATGTTAGAAACAAGAACCAAACAGAACACTCGTCATGAAGTAAAAGCAGCTTAAGAAATAATTAAATTTAAATCTGAAATACTATAGGGAAATCTTGATGAAACAACTACTACTCAATGAACCTAATAAACCTAACGTCCTAGCTGCACCACACTTGCTATTTGGTAGAATAATTGCTAGTATCGATATTACATACAGATCCCTCATCCATGTGTTTGAGCTAGCTAGGGGAGCAGATTTTTATCATACAAGCGGCGTACTCTGATTATAGGTGAGGTAATCCTGAAGGAAAATTTGCACTCTATAGAATGATGCAAACAACTTGGTCTACTTCTGGTAATCACAAAACAAAAATGAACTTCACAAGGATTAAGTCTGCACAAAAAAATATGCAATTGAAGCAAATTCATGATCCAATCACAGGACAGGAAAGAGGCGGCTTGCTTCTCGGCGTAGAGGATGAAGTACAGGAAGACGGGAAACTACTAGTCCCTCCGTCCGAAGTACAGGAAGACGGGAATCTAGATGTATTTTGGTTCTAGATACATCCTTTTTTGTCCAGTTTGATGACAAGTATTTTGGGACGGAGGGAGAATCAATTAAAATCACAATTGATAGAGGTTCAGCGCACATTCAACTAAACTATTCAGCGTCATGTAAACTGCTATCTTCTAAAGATATTTCCCTTTTCTTGACGCTTGTCCAAAACAACTCCAAATCAGTATTGCTCCAGCTGTTTGAACAATGTACCTTGGCTACACGAGCAGACGTAATTCATGCAAAGTCGGCAATACGGACAAATTCAGGCGAGGTTCACAGATTAGCGGGATTCTGACGACTTCGGCAGAACGATAATACACCAATGTCGAGCACGGAAGAAACGACGCAATCGGGCTGGAGCTTCGGTCAAGGGGGTAGATGCGTACTTATATCTACGTAGTACATCCGCCTCTAGAATGACCAAAAGAGACACTGCCAGAGTCCCTGGCGGACACCCCATGGGGGCAGGAAGTGGTTTGTGTCAGTGACATTTTCGAACACAGGAAGGATTGGATCAAAAATTGAAAAGATTGGATGAAAGAAGAGGAAGGAGATCGGGTTGGATACTTGGATTGGATCATAGAAAAGGGAGGAGGCTGTTGGAACCGCCAGTCCAAGCCCTTGCCTACAGCTCGCCGGACCTCTCTCTTCCTTTGTGCTCTAGTTCAAACGATCAAGAGAAGAAGCAGAAGGGTGGACACAGGAGGTTCCCGGTGCTCATACACCGCCGCAAGTACGGCCTTGTATTTTCCCCTCGAGCAACAACTCGAGTGCACACCTATTACAACGTCACCGTACAGGTTTTATACCCCGGGCCAGTGACCTGGCACATACCCTCGCTCCCTACTCTCTCGCGCCCACGATCCGCCCGCCTCGCTCGTGACAGCGACGCGCTCCAGCGCGCAGCTCGCGGCTGGCTTCCAACGGATCATGCACGAGATCCCCGTACGGCTCGCCAGACCAGGCCTCCCACGATGTGTTCCGTGTACATGCACACGCACGCTCAAACGCTACCCACGCATGCACACACGCGACCCGCCGCGGCCCCGACGTGTCCAACTCGCCCGGCGCGTGCCCATACAAGCGCCCGGCGCGTCCGATGCATCACCGCGACTTATTGCCCAACACTTCACCTCCTAAGACGCGGCTCAGAGGAGGCCGACGTCCTCGACGCTGTCGTCCGCCAGCAACGCGTGCTCCACCGCGTCGTCGTCGTCGTGGTCGTTGTAGCCGCCACCGCCCTGACGTCGCTGTCGCATGCCTCCGGCACGAGCCGCCGCTTGCTGCTGCTGCAGCAGCCTGTAGTCTCGTGCGCCGCTGCGCCGTGTCTCCGTGCCACGCACCTCCACGGTTGTCGCGCCAAGCCACCGCGAACTCTGCGCCACCACGCAGGTCCTTCGCGACCTCCTCGTCTCCGCGACCGCCGTACCCTTCCCACGTCCCCACGCTCCCGGCCCGCGCTCCCGCCACGCACGTATGCGATCTGCGCAACCAGGTCCAGCGCCCCCGACGCGGTCCACTCCCGCGGTCCCGACGCGCCCGACGCGTCCAGTGCGCACCCATAATACGTACCGGTCGCGCCCGGCTCGCCGCCGCGGCTTATTCGCCATGCACCGCTGCGGCCTCAACCGCAGCGCAGCACCTCCGTGCTCACCGCGGACTCGCCGCACCTTGCCGATGTCGCGCGCTCGCCGCGCGCCATTGCCAAGACCTTCATGTCTGCCGCGCACCGCGCACGTCGCGGACGCCACCGCGCGCCACGGCCACCCCTCGAACCCGGTCGCTCTGATGCCAATTGTTGGAACCGCCAGTCCAAGCCCTTGCCTACAGCTAGCCGGACCTCTCTCTTCCTTTGTGCTCTAGTTCAAACGATCAAGACAAGAAGCAGAAGGGTGGACACAGGAGGTTCCCGGTGCTCATACACCGCCGCAAGTACGTCCTTGTATTTTCCCCTCGAGCAACAACTCGAGTGCACACCTATTACAATCTCACCGTACAGGTTTTATACCCCGGGCCAGTGACCGGGCACATACCCTCACTCCCTGCTCTCTCGCGGCCACGATCCGCCCGCCTCGCTCACGGCAGCGACGCGCTCCAGCGCGCAACTCGCGGCTGGCTTCCAACGGATCATGCACGAGATCCCATTACAGCTCGCGAACAGACCAGGCCTCCCACGATGTGTTCCGTGTACATGCACACGCACGCTCAAACGCTATCCACGCACGCACACACGCGACCCGCTGCGGCCCCGACGTGTCCAACTCGCCCGGCGCGTGCCCATATAAGCGCCCGGCGCGTCCGATGCATCGCCGCGACTTATTTCCCAACAGAGGCCTGGTCAGCCGTGGAAGCGCATCGAGGTGCTGTGGGGGGACGTCTCCTGTACAAAGGAAGAGACAGATCGATTGAAGGAGACCGGGTCTGTTTTTTTTTTTTTTGAGCGGTAGGAGAACGGGTCTGGTGCGGAGTTGTGCGTAATGCATCAAGATATATTTTTTTAGGGGAAGGAAGGAGACCCAGCTCAATATGGAAAGCAATCGACGGCCCAATCATATTTATAACGCACATAATGCAATTGCCTATGGATAAAACACATGAAAAACAAAAAAACGCAAAGAAAATAATTAATAGAGAAAGGAGAACTATGAAAGGTTCTGTCCTTTAATATTAGGTAAAGATTAAAATGCAATTTGCGGCAACGCCTGAAAGATACAAGGGCAAGAGCATAAGGAAGAAACGCCCGCAAAAAAGCCATAAGGAAGAAACGTCCATAAGGAAGAAACGCCTCACCCCTCGGCCCAGCTAGCGCCAGCCCGCAGCCCAGCTCGATGACGCGTCCCTCCTCTCACCTTTTCTCACCCGCGTAGCCATCTACCCCCATGCCTACCTGCCCCGTGGCACCGCCGGGCCCGCTAGTCAGCGACCCCTCCTACTCCTTCACCCACCTTTTTGTCCTCCTCTCGTCGTCGCCATGGGGACCGCGTGTGCGAGCTCCGTCCCGTCGTCCTGGCCCCTCTGTTAAGCCCTCTCCCTGTCCACCAACCCCTTAGGGTTTTCCTCTTCCTCCTCCACTGCCGCCAGGTAAGCTCCGGCCACCAGATCCCCCACCTGCATCGTGTCCCGACCACATCTAAGAGCACGAGCTCGTCACCGATGTGCACCCCGTCATCCTCTGCCTCGCCAACCTTGCCGGTCTGCTTCCCCGTCGTCGCCTACGTCCTCGACGTCAACTACGTGGAGACAGGAGCCCCTGCAGTGACGTCTTCTTCCTCCACTACATCTCCGGCCACCGTAGTCGTTCGTCCACCGCCCTGCTTGACTTCGACCACCTCTCACTGAGCCGAACACGTCTTCGTGTTCGTGGTGAGCCCCGGGATCTCCCCATGCCTTTTTCCCTTCAATTAAATGCTCTAGCCGCGTCTGCGCCATCCGCCCGAAGCCATCGCCGTCAGACCTCGTCGCCGGCGGGTGTTCCGACCTCCTTAGCCCTCCTTCTCGTCGCCATCACGTCCGACGTTGTCCGTAGGTCTGTTTTGTGGTCTCAACGCGTCGCCTAGGCCTCCGTAGCAACATGTCCGAGCTCCTCGCCATCGTTCGCTTCTGCAACTTGGCGCCGGCGTCACCTCCGTCATCGTCTGGTGCGCCTAGTTGCACCCAGGGGCACGGGATTCCCTTGCGGACCCGTTGCGCGTCTCCACCGTCCTCTTAGGTCGCCAGAGCAGCCCCGTTGCACATCGCCGCCGTCTCTGCATCGCCGGTGTCATGTTGGTTATGTCTGCCTTGCGAGTTTAGTTATCAGGTGCAGTGCCGATGTTCTGTCAGTCACAGTCGCATAGCGCAGTGGTCGAACCACTGCTCTGCAAACCAGGAGACCTGGGTTCGATCCCCCCTCAGGCCAGTGGAGAAAATGGTCATATTTTTGCATTTTTTGTCTCTATGACACCCAGGTCCCATTTGTCAGCCTCTGCTCCACCCAGACACCCACTCCCACACCCGCTTAGCCACCTCAGCACCCTCCTGGACCCACTAGTCATAGACTATGGCTAGTCTAGGCTGGGTCAGTCTTGTTATTTACTTTGTTTTGTTTTTTATTCAGTTTTGTTTTCAAATTTGTTTTGCTAATAACTTTTAAACTATGCATCCAATTCAAATGAAGTTAAAATGAAATTTGTTTAGTTTTTAGTGTAGTTTCATAATATGTAATTTTCTGCCATGTTTAAAATATTTAAAATGTTGTTTGCTTATGTTTTGTTAAATAACATGTTATAAACGGTTTAATTCATAACTTTTAAACTGTAGCTCGGTTTAAAATGATCTTTATATGTTTTTGGGGCAGAATTTTGCATAGAATAACTTGGTGCACTCTGTTTTGCTGTTTAACAACCTTTAAATGGTGTAACAGTCAGAACAGGACCAAACATAAATATGCACATTGGGATTGTCTAGAATTGTTTTTTGTTTCTTCCGGCCCCATTTAATTTGCTTGTGTGTTGTTGTTTGTGTTATGATGCACTCCTTGTCATGTTAAACAACATTTAAATTGGTTGGGTGCTTAACTAGTTCAACTAAATAACCATATGTGGTGTTATGTCAATATGCTTCCTCTTGTTTGTTGGGTTTCTTTAGATAAGTGGTGGTTGTTGCATTTTGCCATGCCACATGTTGGATGCATCATGTTCCATTTGAGATGCATCATACTATGTTCATGCTCATATGCATCATCTCTTGCATCATGTGCTTGTGCATTGCATCGTGATTGATTTTGTTCCGGTGTTTGTATTCTTGTGTTGGGTAGAGCCCGGTGACGATTCGGAGTTCGAGGTTCCTGACGAGACCGTGTTCGAGGAGCAAGTTTACGATCCCACCGAGGACATAACAGGAAAGATGACCATTCCTTGATATCATCTCTATTGTTGCTATGTTAGATGCCTCGCTCTATGGCTTTGTTGTGATACCTATCCTTTTGCATGTCAGCCCCTACCTTGCCATGAAACCTCTAATTACCTTCCTAGCAAACCGTTGTTTGGCTAAGTTACGCTTTGCTCAATCCCCCTCTTATAGCGTTGTTAGTTGCAGGTGAAGATGAAGTTTGCTCCATGAGGATTGGATATTTTAGGAATAACACAATATCTCTATTTAAATTAATGCACCTTATATACTTGGCAATGGGTGGAAGGCTTGGCCTTTCGTTTGGTGTTTTTTTCCACTCATGTCACCTTAGGAACCGATATACCGGTGTTATGTTCCTTGATTTTACGTTCCTAACGCGGTTGGGGTTTATGGGGCCGCCTTGATAGTTCGGTTTGAATAAAACTCCTCCAGAAAGGCCCAACTTTGGTTTTACCATTTGCCTAATAACTAAAAACTTGCATAGGGTCTTTCTGGAACCCGAGGATTTTAATCAACATACCGGGCCAGTGCTCCACATGAGTGTTGGTCCAACCCAGAGTCGTTTACGGTACCGCCCCTTGGCAACTTGGGGTATTTTGGTAGCTATACGCTGTGCTCATCCGATCGTGGCCTAAGACGAGATACGCGCGGCTCCTATCAGAGTGTCGGCACGTCGGGAGGTCTTGCTGGACTTGTTTTACTATTGTCGAAATATCTTGTACACCGGGATTCCGAGTCTGATCGAGTAGTCCCTAAGATAGAGGATTTACCTCTGTTTATCGCGAGAGCTTGTGATGGGCTTAGTTGGGATACCCCTGGAGGGTTATGATCTTTTGAAAGCCGTGCCCGTGGTTATCTGGCGAATTGGAGATTGTTAATATCCGGTTGTAGATAACTTGACACAAAACACAAACAGAATACACTATCGTGTGAGTAGTCGTGATGGTCTCTTTTCAATGGAGTCCAGGAACAGAACAAGGCCGAGTTATGGATGACTCGTAAGTAGACAGGATCATCTAGTGATCATGAATTAGTTCACGGCCGATGGCTTTCACTTCTCTTCTCGCTCTGAAGTTACGTAAGCTAACCACCTCATCTACGCTTAGTGCTTGCAGCAGCCCACTTATACACTTTCTCCTTACCCCAAAAGCTTTGATAGTTTTGATACCCGGGAATGAGATTGATGAGTCCTCGTGACTCACGGTTTTTCTACAAACACGGATGCAGGTACAACCGAGTATGAAATAGGTGATGGCCAGGAACTCAAGTGGGAGTTCGATGAAGAGCGTGGGCGTATGTACGTGACGTTCCCCAACGATCAGTAGTGGTTCCTACTAGGGACGATCGGGCATAGTTGGGTGGTTATCTTCTTTTTCTTTTGGGTTCGTTCGTAGCCGGACTATGTTTGTAGTTGGACGAATGTATGACTTATTTATGTACTGTGTGAAGTGGCGATTGTAAGCCAGCTATGTATTTTTCCCTTTGTTCTTGTACATGGGAATGTGTGAAGATGACCATCTTGCGACCATACCAAAATGTGGTTATGCCTCTAAGTCGTGCCTCGACACGTGGGAGATATAGCCACATCTTGGGCGTTTCATTAGGTCATATATTTTTCAATTTTGTTATAAAAAACATCATATTTGTGTTGATCGGGTGGATTTAAATGTGTGTTTGTTTCGTCGCTGCGAGGGTCTGGTGTTCGACGACCTCCATGTGCGTTCGACGAGCTCCGCCCCCTGCGTTTGTGGGTGAGCACAAATGACATTTCCTCCTTCCCCCTTCATTTGCTCTGTTCCGGTCTTCATGCTGATGAAACTTGCTAGCTATAGGTGTCTTCAATCATCAGTATGCGTGACCACTATTCTTCTCCCGTTCGAAAAGGTTACATCTATAAATACGCATGCATTTGTATATTTATAACTGTAATTCTTTCCAATTTTCCAACATTATCCATGGACAGCCCGAGTATGTGTAGATTGGGTTCGTTTTCCCATATGCTCTGCTCCGGATCCGATGCAAAATTTCTTCAATGCCTCCCTGTTGTTCTCGAGGTACACATCATCTCTGCTTATTGCCGAGACATGTATCAGGAGAACAGTGGGGAGGTGCTACCAAATTTTGCGTCGAATCCGGAGCAGAGCATGGGAAAACGAACCCTATCTACACATACTCGGGTGGGATTAGGAACTATCTTTACCTATTAGCGTCTAGGTTGATGCAACTTCTCGCGCTTGTGTTGTATTCCCTCGAAGAGGAAAGGGAGATGCGCACAATAGCGTAAGTATTTCCCTCAGTTTTTTAGAACCAAGGTATCAATCCAGTAGGAGACCATGCGTGAGTCCCTCTCACCTGCACAGACAAATAAGAACTTCGCAGCCAACGCGATAAGGGGTTGTCAATCCCTTTACGGTCACTTACGAAAGTGAAATCTGATAGAGATGATAGTTTATATTTTTGGTATTTTTGTTTATAAGAATATAAAGTAAAAGCGGAAAAAGTAAAGTAGATGTAGATTGATATGTTGAGAATAGACCCGGGGGCCATAGTGTTCTCTAGTGGCTTCTCTCATGATAGCGATATTCTACGGCGGGTAAACAAATTACTGTCGAGAAATTGATAGAAAAGTGAATAATTATGAGACTATCTAGGCATGATCGTTGTATATAGGCATCACGTCCGAGACAAGTAGACCGACTCCTGCCTGCATCTACTACTATTACTCCACACATCGACCGCTATCCAGCATGCATCTAGTGTATTGGGTTCATAAGAATAGAGTAACACCTTAAGCAAGATGACATGATGTAG
Source organism: Secale cereale (assembly GCA_902687465.1). Taxonomy (NCBI): domain Eukaryota; kingdom Viridiplantae; phylum Streptophyta; class Magnoliopsida; order Poales; family Poaceae; genus Secale; species Secale cereale. The sequence goes on along the minus strand of LR738711.1, from coordinate 478,319,528 downwards.
AGGGATAAACTCAAGCAATATGATATAAACCCCATCTTTTTATCCTCGATGGCAACAATACAATACGTGCCTTGCTGCCCCTACTGTCACTTGGAAAGGACACCGAAGATTGAACCCAAAGCCAAGCACTTCTCCCATTGCAAGAACTATAGATCTAGTAGGCCAAAACAAACCAATAATTCGAAGAGACTTGCAAGGATATTATAAGCACACATAAACAGTTCAGAAAAGAACCAAATATTTCTCATAGATTATCTTGATCATAAACCCACAACTCATCGGATCTCGACAAACACACCGCAAAAAGATATTACATTGAATAGATCTCCTCGAAGACCGAGGAGAACTTTGTATTGAGATCCAAAGAGAGAGAAGAAGCCATCCAGATACTAGCTATGGACCCGAAGGTCTGTGGTAAACTACTCACAACTCATGGTGAGGGCGATGATGATGATGTAGAAGCACTCCGTGATGGATTCCCCCTCCGGTGGAGCTCCCGAACAGGCTCCAAGATGGGATCTCATGGGAACAGAAGGTTACGGCGGTGGAACTAGGGTTTTCTCTTCTCCTCTGATGGTTTCGGGGTACGTAGGCTTATATAGGAGGAAGGAGGACACCGGGGGCCTCACGAGGGACCCACGAGGCAGGGGGGCGCGCCCACCACCCTCGTGGGCACCTTGTGGCCCCTACTCCGTGGTTCTCAAGTCTCCCGTGCGTGATTTTCTCCAAAAATATCTCTCCCAAAGGTTTCATTCCATTTGGACTCCGTTTGATATCCCTTTTCTGTAAAACCCTAAAACAAGCAAAAAATAGCAATCTGGACTGGGCCTTTGGGTTAGTAGGTTAGTCCAAAAAATAATATAAAAGTGTATGACAAAGCCCATTAAACATCCAAAACATCATAAATAATAGCACGGAACAATCAAAAATTATAGATACGCTGGAGACGTATTAAGCATCCCCAAGCTTAATTCCTGCTCGTCCTCGAGTAGGTAATGATAAAAACAGAATTTTTGATGTGGAATACTAACCAATATAGTTTTTCAATGTAATTCTCTTAATTGTGGCATGAATGTTCAAATCTGAAAGATTCAAGATAAAAGTCTATATTGACATAAGAAATAATAATACTTCAAGCATATTAACAAAGCAATCATGTCTTCTCAAAATACTATGGCTAAAGAAAGTTATCCCTACAAAATCACATAGTCTGGCTATGCTCCCTCTTTATCACACAATATATTCATATCATGCACAACCCTGATTTCAGCCAAGCACTTGTTTTCATACTCTATTCTTTCAAACCTTTCAACTTTCATGCAATACATGAGCGTGAGCCATGGACATAGCACTATGTGTGGAATAGAGAGGTGGTTGTGGAGAAGACAAAAAGGAGGGTGATAGTCTCAGATCAACTAGGCGTATCAACGGGCTATGGAGATGCCCATCAATAGATATCAATGCGAGTGAGTAGGGATTGCCATGCAACGGATGCACTAGAGCTAAAAATGTATGAAAGCTCAACAAAAGAAACTAAGTGGGTGTGCATCCAACTTGCTTGCTCACGAAGACCTAGGGCATTTGAGGAAACCCATTGTTGGAATATACAAGCCAAGTTATATAATGAAAATTCCCACTAGTATATAAAGAGACTAAGCATGAGACTCTCTACAATGAAGAACATGGTGCTACTTTGAAGCACAAGTGTGGAAAAAAGATAGTAGCAATTGTCCTTTTTTTTTCTTTTCTTTTCTCTTTTTTTCGAGCCTTACTTTTTTCTTTGTCCTTTTTTTTGCGGAGGGGCTTTATTGATTTAGCCTTTCCTCCCATGGGACAATGCTCTAATAATGATGATCATCACACTTTCATTACAACTCGATATTACAACTCAATAGTACAACAAAGTATGACTCTATATGAATGCCTCCGGCGGTGTACATGGATGTGCAATGAAATAAGAGTGACATGTATGAAAAATTATGCAGGGTGGCCTTGACACAAATACGATGTCAACTACATGATCATGCATGGCAATATGACAATATGAAGCGTGTCATATGAACGAAACGGTGGAAAGTTGCATGGCAATATATCTCGGAATGGCTATGGAAATGCCATGATAGGTAGGTATGGTGGCTGTTTTGAGGAATAATATGGTGGCTGTTTTGAGGAAGGATATATAGTGGGTGTATGGTACCGGCGAAAGTTGCGCGGTACAAGAGAGGCTAGCAATGGTGGAAGGGTGAGAGTGCGTATAATCCATGGACTCAACATTAGTCATAAGAACTCATATACTTATTGCAAAAATCTACGAGTCATCAAAACAAAGCAATCAACGCATGCTCCTAGGGGGAGGCTAGTAGGAGTTAACCATCGCGCGCCCCCGACCTCCACACAAAGGTTGGCACTTTACAAATAGCTCATGCTCTAACTTCGTCACATAGCGGTTCACCATACGTTCATGCTACGGGAATCACTAACCTTGACACAAGTATTTCTCAATTTCATAATAAGTCCACTAGCATGACTCTAATATCACTATCCTCATATCTCAAAACAATTATCAAGCATCCAACTTCTCATCATATTCAATGCACTTAGTGAGTTTTTAATACATTGATATTGGATGTCTATCATGTGAAGACTAGTTTTATAGCCTAAACACATTACCATACTGTTTTAATAGACTCTCAAAAGGATATAAGTGAAGCATGAGAGTTCAAAAATTTGTTCAAAATATAATCACCACCGTGCTCTAAAAGATATAAGTGAAGCACTAGAGCAAAAACAATTCAACTCAAAAGATATAAGTGAAGCACATATAGTGTTCCATAAATTCCTAGGCCATATTTAACTCTCTCAAATAGGTGTGTCCAGCAAGGATAATTGTGGAAAACTAACAAGCAAAGACTCAAATTATACAAGACGCTCCAAGCAAAACACATATCATGTGGTGAATAAAAATATAGCTCCAAGTATAGTTACCGATGGATGAAGACGAAAGAGGGGATGCCTTCCCGGGGCATCCCCAAGCTTAGGCTTTTGATTGTCCTTGAATTTTACTTGGGGTTCCATGGGCATCCCCAAGCTTAGGCCCTTGCTACTCTTTGTTCCATAGTCCATCAAAACAATACTCAAAACTTGAAAACTTCACAACACAAAACTTAGACAAAAATTCCCGTGAGCTCCGTTAGTATAAGAAAGCAAACCACTACTCAAAGGTACTGCAATGAATTCATTCTTTGTTTGTATTGGTGTTAAACCTACTGTATTCCAACTTCTCTATGGTTCATACCTCCCAATATTACTCATAGATGCATTGAAATAAGCAAACAACACACGAAAAACAGAATCTGTCAAAAACAGAACAGTCTGTAGTAATCTGTAGGTTTCACATACTTCTGCCACTCCAAAAAATTCAAACTAAATTGTTAAACGTGAGGAATTTGTATATTAATCATCTGCAAAAAGAATCAACTAAATAGCACGCTGCAGTAAAATCTGATGACCATTCTAGCGAGCGCTAACGATTCTGTTTTTCACAGCAAGATCACATAAACTTCACACAGGTCTTCCCAAAGGTTCTACTTGGCACAAACACTAAACAAAACATGAAACCACATCTAAACAGAAGCTAGATGCAATATTTATTCCCTAACAGCAGCAAAAACAAAAAAATATAAAATTGGGTTGCCTCCCAACAAGCATATCGTTTTACGCCCCTAGCTAGGCACGATAATTCAATGATGCTCACATGAAAGATAAGAATTGAAGCACAAAGAGAGCATCATATAGCATGTGACAAACACATATAGGTCTAACATACTTCCTATGCATAGGCAATTTATAGGAAAACAAATTAGCAAGACAAGCAAGATCTAACATATGTAAGGAAGAAGAAAGAAACAAGATCAATCTCAACATGAAGAGAGGTAATTTAGCAACATGAAGATTTCTACAACCATCTTTTCCTCTCTCATAATAATTGCATGTAGGATCATAAGCAAATTCGACAAAATAGCTATCACATAACATATTCTCAACACGATCCTCATGCATGCAAAGTTGACACTCTTCCAAAATAGTGGGATTAACCTTAACTAAAGTCATGACCTCTCCAAACCCACTTTCATCAAAAATTTCATAAGATTGAATATTCTCCAAATGTGTGGGATCTAAAGTTGACACTCTTCCAAACCCACTTTTAATAGTATTGCAAACATTATTATCAATCTCATATATATCCCGGGGACTAAATAAATTTTCAAGATCGTAAGAAGAATCACCCCAATCATGATCATTGCAACAAGTAGTGGGCATAGCAATACTAGCATCCCCAAGCTTAGGGTTTTGCATATCATTAACACAATTGACATTAATTAAATTTATGATCACATCATTGCAATCATGCTTTTCATCGAAGGAACTATCAAGTATGGGTGCAATAGCAACGATCTCATGTTTAACATAGGGAACTATAGGAAATTCTTCTTCATAAATATTGGCATCATGTCCACAAGAATAGCAAGCATCATGTTCATCAAGGGATATTTCAATCAAATCATCGGAATCATAATTATCTATAGATTCATGCATATCATTATCTTCCTTCAAAGCAGCGGTCATTCCTTCAATAAATTCTTTGATATTAGCATTATGAGCATAGTTTTCATAGCAATATTTAAGTATGTCCAAATTTTCAGATTCATAGAGAGTAATATCATATTTTTCAATCAAAGAAGCAACTTCATAAGCACCCTTAAAAGCAACGAATTCTTCAATTTGTTCAATATCATAGTAACTATAAACACCCTTTGCATAAGAAGATAAGATTTCTTTATCATTAAACTCACATAGGTAGGGGAGGTGTTTTTCAGGTTTCTTAGAGCAACAAGTAAAATCACAAATTTCACAAAGATTCCCAGCATAACACAGCAATCTGTTTATCTGATCCCATAAGAGTATCCCCTTTTCAGACAAACGGTGACGCACAAAATGAGCATGCTCATCTAAAGATTTCCCATCAACTAGGCTAGTTGGAGTTTCAGCACGAGCACATAAGGATCGAAGATGATCCAAGTAGAACACTTTAAGGTGATCCATAACAATATATTTTTAGCAAGCAAAGATGCAAGCACATAGAAGGCACATAGCACACAAGCAAACGAGAGGCAAGTGAATGGTAAACACACGGCAAAAGAAGGGCAAATAAAACGGCAAGGGTGAACTGGGGGAGAGGAAAACGAGAGGCAAAAAATGTAATGCGAAGGATAAGGGTTTGTGATAGGTACTTGGTATATGACTTTTGCATAAGCCTCCCCGGCAACGGCGCCAGAAATTCTTCTTGCTACTTATCGAGCTTGCGTTGTATTCCCTTGAAGAGGAAAGGGAGATGCAGCACAGTAGCGTGATTATTTCCCTCAGTTTTTGAGAACCAAGGTATCAATCCAGTAGGAGACCACGCGCGAGTCCCTCGCACCTGCACAAACAAATAAGAACTTCGCAGCCAACGCAATAAGGGGTTGTCAATCCCTTTACGGTCACTTACGAAAGTGAGATATGATACAGATGATAGTTTATATTTTTGGTATTTTTGTTTGTAAGAACAGAAAGTAAAAGCAGAAAAAGTAAAGTAGATGTAGATTGATATGTTGAGAATAGACCCGGGGGGCATAGTGTTCTCTAGTGGCTTCTCTCATGATAGCGAGATTCTACGGCGGGTAAACAAATTACTGTCAAGCAATTGATAGAAAAGTGAATAATTATGAGACTATATAGGCATGATCATTGTATATAGGCATCACGTCCGAGACAAGTAGACCGACTCCTGCCTGCATCTACTACTATTACTTCACACATCGACCGCTATCCAGCATGCGTCTAGCGTTTCGGGTTCATAAGAACAGAGTAACGCCTTAAGCAAGAGGACATGATGTAGAGGGATAAACTCAAGCAATATGATATAAACCCAATCTTTTTGTCCTCGATGGCAACAATACAATATGTGCCTTGCTGCCCCTACTGTCACTGGGAAAGGACACCGCAAGATTGAACCCAAAGCCAAGAACTTCTCCCATTGCAAGAACTATAGATCTAGTAGGCCAAACCAAACCAATAATTCGAAGAGACTTGCAAGGATATTATGAGCACACATAAAGAGTTCAGAAAAGAACCAAATATTTCTCATAGATAATCTTGACCCCACAATTCATCGGATCTCGACAAACACACCGCAAAAAGAGATTACGTCGAATAGATCTCCTCGAAGACCGAGGAGAACTTTGTATTGAGATCCAAAGAGAGAGAAGAAGCCATCCAGATACTAGCTATGGACCCGAAGGTCTGTGGTAAACTACTCACAACTCATGGTGAGGGCGATGATGATGATGTAGAAGCACTCCGTGATGGATCCCCCCTCTGGCGGAGCTCCGGAACAGGCTCCAAGATGGGATCTCATAGGAACAGAAGGTTATGGCGGTGGAACTAGGGTTTTCTCTTCTCCTCTGATGGTTTCGGGGTACATAGGCTTATATAGGAGGAAGGAGGACACCGGGGACCTCACGAGGGACCCACGAGGCAGGGGGCGCACCCCCCACCCTCGTGGGCACCTCGTGGCCCCTACTCCATGGTTCTCAAGTCTCCCATGCGTGATTTTCTCCAAAAATATCTCTCCCGAAGGTTTCATTCCGTTTGGACTCCGTTTGATATCCCTTTTCTGTAAAACCCTAAAACAGGCAAAAAACAACAATCTGGACTGGGCCTTTGGGTTAGTAGGTTAGTCCCAAAAATAATATAAAAGTGTATGACAAAGCCCATTAAACATCCAAAACATCATAAATAATAGCATGGAACAATCAAAAATTATAGATACATTGGAGACGTATCAGTTGCATGGGCGTAATAAAACTAACAAACTCCATTAATTGATGAATACGGTTTGCTAAATTATGTATATATTTCTTGTGTGTCCTGTAGCTAGGCAAGATGAGTGATCGTGTGTGGATATACACTGGTCACACTAGTCAGGAAGACATGACCGATGAATGGTTCACCAAAAAAAAGGGGTTTGTGAGAGACGCATTTGCAAATGGCCAGAGAAAAACCGGGTGACCCTGTGTCCGGTGCGACAACTATCATAAGAGGACAGATCTTGAAATGAGTAAACACCTGCAGAAGTGGGGTTTTACGCTTGCTTATAAGGTCTGGACATTTCATGGTGACACTGCCCAACGTGCCAGAGCCGAGGTGGTTCGTCGTCGCACCGACGAGCATGGTACCGGGATCGAGGACATGGCGGAAGACTTTGATGATGCTCGAGATTCGGACGATGAGATGGGGGAATCTGCAAAGGCATTCAATGATATGTGGGAGTCTTCAAAACGTCCTCTCCACGAGCACACTGAGCTTTGTCATCTGGATGCCATCGCTCAAGTAATGGCTCTGAAGGCTCAATTCAACTTGGGCAGAAAATGTTATGACGCGATGATGACACTATTTGGACGCTTTCTACCCAAAGGCCATGTAATGCCTGCAAACCTGTACTAGTCGGACAAAATCCTTCGTGTACTTAACATGCCCTATGAGAAGATAGATGCCTGTAAGAATGGATGTGCCTTATTTAGGCTTGAGTATTCGGACTGGAACTATTGTTCCATTTGCAAGTCTTCCAGGTATGTTGTGGTAGACAACAGTATGGGTGAGAAGAGTCAGACAAAAATCCCAGTTAATGTTCTTCGGTATATGCCAATCGTACCAAGGCTTCAACGTGTTTTCTGAAGGAAATATGCCCTAGAGGCAATAATAAAGTAATTATTTATTTCCTTATATCATGATAAATGTTTATTATTCATGCAAGAATTGTATTAACCAGAAACTTAGTACATGTATGAATACATAGACAAACAGAGTGTCACTAGTATGCCTCTACTTGACTAGCTCGTTAATCAAAGATGGTTAAGTTTCCTAGCCATAGACATGAGTTGTCATTTGATGAACGGGATCAAATCATTAGAAAATGATGTGATTGACTTGACCCATTCTGTTAGCTTAGTACTCGATCGTTTAGTTTTACTGTTATTGCTTTCTTCATGACTTATACATGTTCCTATGACTATGAGATTATGCAACTCCCGAATACCGGAGGAACACCTTGTGTGCTATCAAATGTCACAACGTAACTGGATGATTATAAAGATGCTCTACAGGTGTCTCCGAAGGTGTTTGTGGTGTTGGCATAGATCAAGAATAGCATTTGTCACTCCGAGTGTCGGAAAGGTATCTCTGGGCCCTCTCGGTAATACACATCATAATAAGCCTTGCAAGCAAATGACTAATGAGTTAGTCACAAGATGATGTATTACGGAACGAGTAAAGAGACTTGCCGGTAATGAGATTGAACTAGGTATGATGATACCGACGATCGAATCTCGGGCAAGTAACATACCGATGACAAAGGGAACAATGTATGTGTCGGGGGAAACTGTCCTCCCACGAACACCTATGGGACCGGAGCCCCTTCTACGTTGCGGTAAGGGAGCGGAGGGAGCACGAAGAGCGGATCGAGGAGAGCACGCAGGCAGTTTACCCAGGTTCGGGCCGCGTGGACGCGTAAAACCCTACTCCTGCCTTGGTTGTATTGAGCTCGGGAGCTTGAAGAGCTACAGTGCTAGCTACACCGAGCGTGAGAGTTGTCTAGGTTGCGAACCCCCTCTACGTTTTGCATGGGCCTCCTTTTATAGCTCAAGGGGTCACCGACAGGTGTCAACGTAGAGGAGGGTAAAAATGTAACTTTGGTGGTAGTTGTAACAATGCGGGAATAGTGCGTGAACAGTGGTCTTCACCTACTTTGACAGTGGGGGACAAGGGCATTAAATGCCCATCACCGTCGACCCCAAAAGTGTCCGTCCATGCTTCTCTGTTCGACACGGTGGTACCCTCGTCACCGTGGCTTGCCACCGTGTGCCCCAGGCTGCACAGCCTTCCGCCACGCGTCCCTGGAAGGGCCCCAGGGTGACGCGTGGACAGATGAGCTGGAGCGCGGGCACACAGCATAAGTTTCCCCCGGCAAGCACCTTGCCGGGGGCGTGACCTTGCCGGGCCCGGAAGCTTGTCGCTCCCCGGGCCCTGCCGGGGCGCGTGATGCGCTTAGGTATCTCTTGAGGTATGCATTCCTTGGTCTTCCTGGCAAGCTCCTCTTGCCAGGGTCTTGTACTAAAGTGACAGTCTTGAGCCTGGTACGGCCTTCCCGGCAAGCTCCTCTTGCCGGGGCCTTGATCTTCTGACTTGTATACTTTGTTCTTGAATGGCTTCATAGGGACCAGGAAGGTTTCCGGCGAGCACGTGGTAAACCCTGCCGCGGGAAGCTGCTACTGCCCGTGCACAAGTTGGGGTACTAAGGTACCCCTATCTTAGTACATCGACAGGAGCCCCCGGGCCTAGGCCACACACGGTGCCGAGCACTGTTGGGCCAGGCCCAAAACAGTGCACGGGCACACGCGGCCCACGGCAAGCCGTATCTCCTTCCGCATCCGCCGCGCCCCTCCCTAACGGCACGCGTCAATTGCGGCGTCGTGGGAGAGATCGTGGCCTGTTGTTTAATGGGAAATGCGGAGCGTCCCCCACTTCCCCCTTTAAAAGCAGAGGAAGCAGGGGCAGTTTCCTCCTTCGTCTTCATTGCGCCTTCAACCTCCAGAAATCCTCCGCTGCTCCTTGCCTCCACCCCTCCTCCGCCGTCTTCCGCATCCGCGGCGCCGTCGAGCTCCTCGCCTCTTCCCTCGCCGCCTCCGCCATGGCTCCGAAGAGCGAGAAGGCGAAAGCGGACAAGGCCAAGAAGGAGAAATCCGAGCAGGCGGCGAAGCTTGCCGCCCTGCGGAAGAGGAACGTGGTCTTCGCGCCGAGGCTCAGCGCGAAGGAGCTGCGGAACAAGTACTATCTGTTCTGGTCCGGGGAGACCAAAGCTCATCCCCGCACCAGAGCCTTCCCCGCCGTCGCTAGAGATTTGTTTCCCGGCGGGTATTTCTTCTTCGCTGTTTTCTTCCACTGTGGATTGTGCCCTCCGTACTCGGAGTTTTTCTGTGACATTATGAACACATATGGCCTCCACCTCCTAGACTTCACTCCCAACGCCATCCTTACGATGGCGGTTTTCGCACATCTGTGTGAAAACTATGTTGGGATTCATCCAAACGTAGCGCTCTTTCGCCATTTCTTTATGCCTAGAGTAGAGGCTGGCGCTCCCCTCTCCGGTGGCATCTCCTGGATCTTCCGGTTGAATAAGAAGGACTCATACCTGAAGGGAGAACTCCGCGGCAAGTGGGAAGAATGGCGTGCAGATTGGTGCTGGATACTGGAGGATAGGCCGGAGCCTTTCACTGCGCCGCGCACAACAGCCATAGTGCGCGGCAGGAATTGGAGCGAATTGGCCCCAGAGGATAACAAACTTAGCATTGCCCTTATCAGAATTATTCGTCTCCGGGCCGCCAATCTGACCATCGGAGAGGTTGGAGCAGACTTCCTCCGCCGCCGCATTGCCCCTTTACAAGAGAGGAAAAGGCCCGCCTGGGAATTTGGCAATGCGGCGGATATCATGAGGCTGCGTTGTGGATTGAACTTCAATTTTACTGCTTTGGAGCTGAAGGGAATGGTCCGAGAGCTCTTCAAGCATGACCCGGCCCATCCGGAGTGGTTCAGACCCGCCAAGGGAGTGGTGTCACTGTGCAACAGCATCGCCTGCGATTCCTTGCGCGCGATGATGCCGGAGTGCGACTCCCATGGCCTCGTCCCCACCTGGATCGAGCCTCCGCCGGATACTGTGCTGAGCTTCTTCGACAACTTAGTTGATAAGCCCAAGAACACCGAGGAGAATAGGGGCCTCACCCGGGCCACTACGGCCTGGGACATAGCTTACATTGCTTCCCGGATGGAAGAGGCCGCCGCAGCTGCAGCGACGGGAGACTTTGGATGTACTGTGGATGATGCAGAAGCCGCGAATGTGTTGAGCCAAGCTGAGGAGGCTGAAATCCTCAGGTTGCTCAAGCTTCCGCCCGAAGAGTTTGCCGGGGTGCCTTCCCTGAGGCTTTCCGGGATACCCAGGGTTGCCGCGGTTGCCAGAGAAAGCGAGGTTGTCGGAAGAAGCGGGGCCGCCGGAGGGAGCGGGACCGCCGGAGGGAGCGGGACCGCCGGAGGGAGAGGGACCGCCGGAGGGAGCGAGGCCGCGGGGCTTGGCGCTGGGCCCAGCGAGCCTACCGGGGAGGAGGAGGAGGACGTCGAGGCCGATGAAGACACCGGCGGATCTCTCGGACTTGACGATGATGCCTCCTCGTCCTCAGAGAACTCCCCGCCTCCGGCAAGTCCTACGCAAACACCGAGGAAGCGCCTCCGCAAGGCGGCTACAGCGACGAGGACGCAGGCGCCTCGACAGCAGCCTACTCGCCGGGCGACGCGCGCCACCAGGGCGAGCCAAGCCGCGACGGAGGCGCCCCGCGCACCAGCGCCAAGCGGAGGGGGATCCTCCCGGAGCGGAACGGCCGCTCCGCCTGCTCCTCGGGCCCCGGCGTCAACGGAGGCTGGGTCTTCGCAGCCCCCAGTCCCGGAGACCGCCAAGCGCCCGAGGGAGCCTTCTCCTCCTGCTCCTCGCGCGGGAGCATCTCAGGTGGAGTTCGACTTCTCCGCCCTCAGCTCCGACGACGACGAGGAAGAGGAGTAAGTACTTGTAACTTGTAACTTCATCGATTTTGTCTTGATCTTTCTTGATGATTCTGATCTTATTCTTGCTTCGCTTTCAGGACCCTGGCCCAGCGGACGGCGAACAGGGCCAAGATCCCTGTGGTTGAGGTCGAAGACGACTCGCCCACCGCGGCGACCGGGGACGCGCCAGCGGCAAGCTTGCCGGATCAACCTGCTGCTCCGAGGAGCAGCCCCCAGCGCAGCCCCCAGCGTAAGTCTGGTAGTCATTCTTTTTCGTTTGACAGGCGCGCTCGAGGTTGTTATCTGTACTGATGTTTTGTTGTCTTGTTTGTCTTGTGCAGAAGTGGAGCCGCAGCCGCAGGAGCGCCCGGAGACTGCCCCCGACGAGCCACTTGCTCCACCCTCCCCGCCAAGGGTGAACTCCCCGGCGGGAGAGAACGCTCCGCCAAGGACGGGCACCCCGCCAAGGGCGGGCACCCCGCCAAGGGAGGGCGCGGGTGGCCCTCCGCCAACAGGGGCCACTGCTCCACCGCCAAGGGAGGACTCCCCGGCGAGGGCGCCTGTCGTCGACGAAGTTCGCGAAGGTGAGCCTTGTAGCTTTATCTTCTTGAACTTGTCTTTTTGGATATTTGCTTGATCTTTTCTTTTCTTTTTCTTCTGCTAGATCCTCCTGCGCCGGAGCGGATGGAGACTGAGATTGCCGGCGAGGAGGGCGCGCAAGACGACGGCGGCAACGCCACTGCCGCTGAGGGCATGGCAGGAGCTGACGAGCCTGCCGCTGAGGAGACCGCCCCGACCGCAGACGCCGCGGCTGGGGAGAGGGACGGCGACCACACTGCTGGCCCGGAGGCAGCAGGAGCGTCAAGCGCTGCACCGGCCGCCGACCCCTCCGCCGCCAAGGAGCAGCCAGACGTTTATCTCGAGGCCCCCAACGGAGTCTTCATACAAGTCCCGTGGGGGTCTTCGTCGCGAGCCCCCGTGGAGGGAGAGACCTACGACGGAGAGGTCCTCGCCTCCGCGGGGTTGAAGGTTGTTGAAGCGCTTGGCGGGAGCGACGAGCCCGAAGAGGAGAAGCTACTTCGCCGGCTCCTGGCCCTTTACCGGGCCAGGGAGGCGAAACTGGACTCCCGGGAAGCTCTTGCCGCCAAGGCTGGGGTTGACTTGGAGAAGCGGGCCGCGGAGCTTCGCGCCGCCAACCAGGCCGCCCTCCGCAACTTGGCGGAGGAGCGGGAAGAGCTCGCCGGAGAGCAGCAAGCCTTCCTCCTGGAGAAGGCGGAGGCGGAAGAGCGGCAGCGGCTGGCCGCCGAGGAGCTGTCTCGGCGGGAGGGGGCGCTCAACCAGCGGAAGGTTGAGCTCGACACCCATGACGACGAACTCACCGTCCGGGAATAGGCCCTTGTCGGGCCCCTGAAGGAGGCAAAGGAAGCCGCAGCCGCCGCGGAAACCGCTAAGAGGGATCTGGAGCTCAAGGTGGAACAGCTGGAGCGGTACCTGAAAGCAAGTGAGGACAGAGTCACCGCGCTCAATGTGGAGCGGGAGAAGGACGCCCACACCAACTCTGACTTGCAGGTACGCCTCTCCAAGAAGGGCGACGAGCTCACTGCCGCCAAAGATTCAATTGCTCACTTGGAGTTGAAGGTCTCCACTTTAACTGATTCGCTCGACGCCGCCCGGGATCGCGAGAAGAAGCTGAAGGACGAGCTCCGCAAGGAACAAGGCCTGGTGGAGAGCGCCGCCGTCTCAGCAAACAACTTCAGCCGGGCGGTGGAGCAGTGGACTGACGATCTGGTCACCTCCGCTGCCAACATCGACAAGGAGATGATGGCGCTGAGGGCGGAGCACCTCGTGTACTCTCCCGACGAGGACCTCCCCCACAGCGCCAAGTTAAGTCTCTTCTTCAGGGGAATCGCGCCGGCGCTTGCACGTCTGCGGGAGAAGCTCCCCACTCAGCTGGCCGACGAGTCGCGTCAGCTCTGCGCAGGCACCTTGGAGCGCGTCTTGACGAAGATTGTCTACCGCAATCCTGGCATCAATCTTGTGAACGTCCTCCGCAGCTTGCCGGACGATGTAGATCAGGAAGCGTTGAAGGCGCAGGTCGCCCACATCGTCGCCAAGGTGAACAAGATCTCAAGGCGTGAAGGCGACGGCGTAGATTAGGCTTCCTTCTTTCTGTTTCTTTGCTGCTGCAAAGTATGTCATGGACATAAATTAATTAGTTATCGCGACAAGTTGTCTCTGTAATATACTATCTTATTTTTGAGCAATCAATGCGGTGTTATCTCCCTTGCTTTTGGTCCTTCACTTTGTATGCTTTTTGCCCTACGCTTTTAGGGGACTTGCCAGCAAGGGACCTTCGCCGCGAGCGCTGAGTGCTGGACTCTTAGCAGCCTGCCGGCAAAGGCCTTACCGGCAAGTAACCTTGCCGCAGCCAGTCGCAGCGCACTTAGCTTGCTGAGCGAACTCGAAAACGAAGTAAGGGCGCGACACTTGTCGCAGCTCACTTAAGCCGCTGAGCGTGCTCGAAAACAAGGTAAGGGTGCGGCTAGCCACGGATAGGTTCCTCCGCGCACAGGTTTTCCATACAAAGTGTGGTTGTTCAAGGAAGACAACTAAAATTTAAAAATTTGAACTGCTCAAATTCTGGTAACTTAGCTTTCGTATACTGTTTGCTCCCCGACAAGGCTTCTCTTTCTTGAACAGCACTTGGTTCATCCTCCACCTCCTTCCCCCCCGGCAAACTTGTGCGCGAGGAATGCTCCTTCTGCTTAAGAGGGAAAGAAAAAGAGGAGGAAAAACAAGTATAGAGCCTCCCGGCTTGCTAGTGCTTACCGGGGATGTGCGTTGCACAAGGTGCCAAACAATGCATGCAAATAACAGAGAAAAGCACGAAAAAGGCAAATAGTGCGAAGCACAAAAACTTTACTGGTGCACGGGGTCTGTGCCCGGCTTTGTACAAAGGTTTACATGCAACAGCGGCAAGACTCGTACAAAAGGTGGTTGCCGGAACGGATCACGGCAACCGCGCCTTATGGGTGAAACTTGCGAAGATGCTCTATGTTCCAGGAGTTGCTCACCGGTAAGCCTTCTTCGGTCTCAAGGCGGACAGCGCCGGGCCTTGTGACTTGTCTCACCCGATAAGGGCCTTCCCACTTCGGCATCAACTTGTTGGAATTCTTGGCGGACTGAACACGCCGAAGAACAAGGTCGCCTTCCTCCAGACTCCTGGCCTTGACCTTGCGGCTATGATAGCGACGCAAGGCTTGCTGGTATCGAGCAGCTCGTACAGCAGCCTGGAGACGTTCCTCCTCGAGGAGCAACGCATCTGTAGGATCGAAGAAATATGTCTAGAGGGGGGTGATTAGACTACTTGACAATATAAAAATCTGCCTTTTGATTATGCAAAGTTTTAGGCAGTTTCACAATTAAGATCAAGTCAAGTAACTCACTACACATGCAATTCTAGAGTATGGGCAGCGGAAAGTAAATTGCATATATAGTAACGAGAGGTGGAGAGGATCAAACGCAGTTTGGTGACACGGAGATTTTTGTCGTGGTTCCGATAGGTGGTGCTATCGTACATCCACGTTGATGGAGACTTCAACCCACGGAGGGTAACGGCTGCGCGAGTCCACGGAGGGCTCCACCCACGAAGGGTCCACGAAGAAGCAACCTTGTCTATTCCATCACGGCCTACGCCCACGGAGGACTAGCCTTACTCGGGGTAGATCTTCACGAAGTAGGCGATCTCCTTGCCCTTACAAACTTCTTGGTTCAACTCCACATCTCAAAGACGGAGGCTCCCAAGCGACACCTAACCAATCTAGGAGGCACCACCCCCCAAAAGGTAATAGACGGTGTTGATGGTGATGAACTCCTTGCTCTTGTGCTTCAAATGATAATCTCCCCAACACTCAACTCTCCTCACTGATATGTCTGTGGTGGAAGAAAGATTTGAGTGGAAAGCAACTTGGGAAGGCTAGAGATCAAGTTTCATATGGTAGGAATGGAATGGCTTGATCTCAACACAAGGGTAGGTGGTTCACTTCTCAGAAAGTGTATGGTAGAAGTGGTGGTACTTTCTGATGGCTCTCCTCACGAATGAAGAGGGGGTGGAGGGGTATATATAGCCTCCACACAAAATCCAACCGTTACACACACATTTGACCAATCTCGGTGAGACCGAAGTGAAAACTCGGTCAGACCGAAAGTTCAAATATAGTGAACGTTGGGATTTTCGGTGGGACCGAAAATACCATCTCGGTGGGACCGAAAGTGTATCTGATATGAACGTTGGAGTTTTCGGTGAGATCGAGAAAGAAAACTCGGTTAGACCGATTTGAGAAAAGACAGGAACATGCCAGAATCGGTGAGACCGAAAATGAATTATCGGTGAGACCGATTTGAGCCAAGACAGAAGCTTGTCAATCTCGGTAAGACCGATAATGCAAACTCGGTTATTCCGATATGATGTGAAATGGTTACAGAAGGTTGGCAGTTCAGTTTCGGTGAGACCGATCTCAAACTCGGTATGACCGATTTTTCTAGGGTTTGGAATATGGCTGAAGTGGTTCATCTCGGTGGGACTGAGTTGGAAGAATCGGTTTGTCCGAGATTACTTATGAGTGTGTATAAAAGTGAAAGGTGCTGATAGTTGAAGGAGCTAAATCACTAAGCACTTGAGCAACCAGATCATCAACACAACCTCATCCCCTTTTAATAGTATTGGCTTTCCTATGGACTCAATGTGATCTTTGATCACTAAACCAAAAATGGAGTCTTGAGCTTTTGCCAATGCTTGCCTTAGCATTTGAGGGGTCCACTTCTTCAGTCATCTTGCCATACCAATGTGATTGGGTTTCCTCAAATATACTTGATAAAAGCATTAGTCCAACCACAAAGTATGTTGTCATTAATTACCAAAACCACCCACGGAGCAAATGTGCTTTCAGCATCATCTTGTCGCAGTTGCTCTTGCTCGAGCTCATCATAAGCGAGCACTCGAGGAGATCCGTATACGAGTTCCGTGGGGAGAACTGCCTCTGCTCCATAGACAAGAGCAAAGGGTGTCTGTCCGGTAGCTCGACTTGGTGTCGTTCTGATTGACCAAAGAGCTGCCGGCAACTCCTCTATCCAGTTTCTTCCGCACCTGTGCAGCCTGTCGAAGGTTCTTGTCTTGAGTCCGCGCAGCACTTCAGCATTGGCCCTCTCCGCTTGACCGTTGCTCCTTGGGTGAGCAACAGAAGCGAAACAGACCTTGGCGCCAAGGTCTTGGACGTACTGCATGAAGGTGCGACTAGTGAATTGTGTGCCGTTGTCGGTGATGATCCTGTTAGGGATTCCGAAACGGCAAACAATCGACCTGAAGAACCTGACTGCTGACTGTGCTGTCACCTTTCTCACTGGTTCCACTTCTGGCCACTTTGTGAACTTGTCGATCGCTACGTACAAGTACTCAAAGCCCCCGACAGCACGGGGGAAGGGGCCGAGGATATCGAGCCCCCAAACCGAGAAGGGCCAGGACAAAGGGATCGTCTGGAGAGCTTGAGTTGGCTGGTGAATTTGCTTGGCATGAAACTGGCACGCTTCACACTTGGTTACTTGTGCAGTTGCATCTTGGAGGGCTTCTGGCCAGAAGAACCCTTGCCGGAACGCCTTTCCGGCAAGTGCCCTTGCGCCTATGTGGTGGCCACATATGCCTCCATGTATCTCTGTCAACAGCTTATGTCCATCTTCTCTGGAAATGCACTTCAACCTGACACCATTGAGTCTTCTTCTGTACAGTTCGTTGTCAACGAACTGGTACATACTTGACTGCCTGGTTATCTTCTCTATTTCTTCTGGGTCGTCGGGAAGTTCTCCAGTTTGCAGAAAACGGACGATCTGCTGTGCCCATGCTGGAGCCCAAGGCTCAACAGCAAGGACTGAAGGCATGAGGGCTGCTGCGGGGACCTCAGCTTCCACGGTAAGAACCTGCGGTCCGGCCGGAGCTGATGGTCCCTCGACAAGCCTGCCGGGGCAAGGCTTGTCGGGAACGTTTGCTTCAACTGTACAGACCCTTGGGTCTGCAGGAGCAAACTGTTCCTCAGCATCTTGGTTGTTGATCTTGGGGACCTTGGCGGCGGCTTCGGGAAGGTCCGCCGGCAAGTAGTCGCCGGAGACCAACTTTCTCTTCTTACTTTGCCCAACTGATGGTGTAACGGATGGCTGAGTCAGCTTGAGCAGGAAGGTCCCTGGTTCCACAGGTAACTTCATTGCAGCACACTTTGAGAGGCCATCTGCAATATCATTCTGAGCTCTTGGGACGTGCTCCATTTGCAGGCCCTCAAAGTGTTCTTCAAGCTTCCTCACTTCATCTACATAAGCTTCCATCAAAGGGCTCTGGTAACTCTTGTTCACTTGTCGGACCACCAACTGAGAATCTCCCCGCACAATCAACTTTTTAATCCCAAGCTCGGCGGCAATTCTGAGGCCGACAAGCAAACCTTCGTACTCAGCAGTATTGTTTGTCGCTTGTTCCCTGGGAAAGTGCATTTGGATAACATACTTGAGGTGCTCCCCGGTGGGCGCTATGAGTACCACGCCGGCACCGGCGCCTTGCAACGAGAAAGCACCATCAAAGTACATTACCCATTCGCTGCTTGCTTCTTGGACGGGGACGCTTGTCTCTGGAACTTCTTCATCGGGCGTTGGGGTCCATTCTGCTATGAATTCTGCCAAAGCTCTGCTCTGTATGGTTGAAGTACTCTCAAACTTGAGACCAAAGCTTGACAGCTCTAGTGCCCACTCGACGATCCTGCCTGTTGCTTCTGGATTGTGCAATATCCTCTTCAACGGAAAGCGAGTGACCACTGTTATCTCATGTGCTTGGAAATAATGGCGCAGCTTTCTCGAGGCCATGAGGAGGCCGAAAAGCAACTTCTGCACCCCAGAGTATCTTGACCTTGCTCCCTGCAAGAGGGAACTCACAAAATACACTGGGCGCTGCACCGTCTTCCTTTGCACTTCTCCTTGTTCCTGCGCAGACTTGTCCTTGTCGGAGCCAGAGCTTGTCGGGGAAGCCCCCTGCTTGTCGCTGGATTCACTTGCCGGTGGTGTAGACTCCTCATCGGCCTCCCTCTCCGCTACTAACGCAACACTAACCACTTGATTGGTTGCTGCTAGGTATAGCAGCAACTTCTCTTGTGGCCTAGGTGCGACAAGTATTGGAGTGGAGGATAGGTATCCTTTCAAATCCTGCAGCGCTGCCTCCGCTTCAGGAGTCCATTTCATAGGACCCGCCTTTTTCAAAATTTTGAAGAAAGGTAGGGCGCGTTCTGCAGATTTTGAAATGAACCTGCTGAGGGCAGCCACACAACCAGCAAGTCTCCTTACGTCCTTGACGCGCTTCGGGGCTTCAATCTGCTCGATGGCTTTTATCTTGTCGGGATTGGCTTCAATCCCCCTCTGGGACACAAAGAACCCGAGAAGCTTGCCGGAGGGGACTCTGAAGACGCACTTCTCGGGGTTCAACTTTAGCTGGATCTTGCGCAGATTCTTGAAAGTTTCTTCCAGATCTTGTATCAGGGTATCTTTGCTCTTGCTCTTGACCACTATGTCATCCATGTAGGCTTCCACGTTTCTGTGAATCTGTGGCTCAAAAGCAGTGTGCACCACCCTTGCGAATGTTGAGCCTGCATTCTTCAATCCGAAGGGCATGCGTATGAAGCAATATGTGCCGCATGGAGTAATGAATGCAGTCTTCTCTTCGTCTTCCTTGGCCATGAAAATCTGGTGGTACCCTGAGTATGCATCAAGGAAGGAAAGCAGCTCGCATCCAGCGGTGGAGTCAACAATCTGGTCAATACGCGGCAAGGGAAATGGATCCTTGGGACATGCTTTATTCACATCAGTGAAGTCTATACAAATTCTCCACTTCCCATTAGCCTTGCGTACGACAACTGGATTTGCTAACCACGTTGGATGGATGACGCCTCTAACCAGGCCTGCTGCTTCTAGCTTCTTTATCTCCTCGGCGATGAATTCTTGGCGCTCCACGGCTTGCTTTCTGACCTTCTGCTTGACGGGCCGCGCATGAGGACAAACTGCAAGCTTGTGATCAATTACCTTCCTGGGAACGCCGGGGATTTCAGATGGTTGCCATGCAAACACATCGACATTCGCCCGCAGGAAGGCAACGAGCGCGCTTTCCTATTTGTTGTCGAGCGTAGCACTGATGGTGAAGGTACCACCAGTGCCGTCCTCCTTGGCGGACACCTTCTTGGTTGCCGGTGGAGCGGCCATCCCCTTCTTGCACTTGCCAGTGGAGCTCGATGGTGCGTCCTCGACGGCAGCGCAGCACTCAGAAGAGGTGCGTTTGCCGGAGTGGGCCCCAGAGCACTTGCCGGACTTGGTCTTGGTCTTCTTCCCCCCGGGAGCTTCAGCGGCAAGTGTGTTGCTCTCCGCTGCGGCTGCTGCATCCCGGTATATCTTGTCGGCGCAGATAAGCGCGTCCTTCTTGTCGCCAGGGACAGAGATGACGCTTATCGGCCCCGGCATCTTGAGTACGTTGTAGGCAAAGTGGGAAGCCGCCATGAACTTGCCGAGGGCAGGACGTCCAAGTATCCCATTGTATGGCAATGGGATATCGGCAACATCGAAGGTTATCCTCTCTGTCCTGAAGTTGAGCTCCCCGCCAAAGGTCACTGGCAGAGTGATCTTCCCCTTCGGCTTGCTCCTTCCCGGGTTTATTCCTTGGAACAACCCGGTTTCTTCGAGCTCGCCGTCTGGGATCTGGAGTTTCTTGATCACAGCTGAGGAGATCAAGTTCAGGCCGGCCCCGCCGTCAACCAACATTTTGGTGACCTTGAGGTTGCGGATAGTTGGTGAGACCAACATCGGCAAGCACCCGACCGCAGTTGTGCGGTCAGGGTGATCCTCAAGATCAAAAATGATGGGCGTGCTGGACCACTTCAGGAGCTTGCGTGACTCAACGGGCGGCTCAGCTACGTTTACTTCCCGCACCCACTGCTTGAGTTGGCGGTGGGAAGTATGCAGAGAAGCGCCTCCGTCGACACACAGAACTTCTGTGGCCTTCTGGAACTCCTGCTCGCTGTTATCACCTTCCTCCATGTCGTCGTCGTCGTCTTCTTCCTCATCCTTGTCGCGGCCCCGGGGAGGTCGATCACCTTGCCGCTGCTTGGCCTTGCCGTGGCGTCCTCCCCGGCCATTGAATGGCCGCTTCTTGCTTGGCTCTCCCCCGCCACCTTGGGCCTTCTCCTTGTCGCGACACTCATATTCAGCCTTCTGATGTTCTACGAGGTACTCGACTCTCTTGCAGTTCGAAAGGTCGTGGCCCTTGGTGCGGTGGATCTTGCAGTATTGCTTATCGGAGCCGTCCTGCTTGTCGGCTGCCGCTACAGGGGCAGGCTCCTTGCCGAACCGCCAGCCTGTGCCTTCTTGGCGGGAGCCTCCTTGCCGGACTGCTCAACGACTAGCACTTCCTTGCTCTTCTTTCTTCTGTTGTTCCGCCGCTGGTTCTTCTTTGCCGGGGCGGCATCCTCACTGTCGCTTCCTCCTGTGCCAGCATCCTCTCTGGGGAGTCTCCTCCCCTCTTCGGCGCGCGCGCACTTGTCAGCCAGAGCGTAGAGCTCGCTGACGTCCCGTATCTTGGTCATGGCCATCTCTTCCCTCATGCGGCGGTTACGCACGTTCTGGTGGAACGCGCTGATAACCGCGGCAGGGTGGACGTCGGGAATGTTGTGTTGCACGCGGCTGAACCGCTAGATGTACTTGCGCAGGGATTCTCCTTCCTTCTGGGCCAAGATGGGGAGTTCGCTCTCCTGGCCGTGGGGTTTGTGGCCGCCCGTGAAGGCACCAACAAACTGGTGGCACAGATCTGCCCACGAAGAAATGGAGCCTTCCGGCAAGTGCATAAGCCAAGAACGGACGTTTGGCTTAAGCACTAGCGGGAAGTAGTTGGCGAGTATCTTCTCGTCGCGTCCCCCGGCAGCCTGCACCGCGATGGTGTAGATGCTGAGGAACTCCGAGGGGTGCGTCTTGTCGTCGTACTTCTCGGGTACGTCGGGCTTGAAGTTTTTCATGCTGGGCCACTGGACGCGCCGCAGCTCGCGGGTGAACGCAAGGCAACCTGCCGCGTACGGCAAGTCGCCTGGCTCACCGGGCGCGTACGCGTCGACAGCGGTCCCAGCGCGCTGGTCCGATTGTCGCCGGGTTTCTCGTCGGCGCTCGATGCGCGTCCGAGCGTCTTCTTGTCGCCGGTCGTCGAGGACTTGGCGCTGGTCCCGACGAGCCCGCGGATCCGACGACGCCGTAGAGTCGTCGTCGATGTTAATCCGGCGGGGTGGCGTCTTCTGCTTCCGCGGCGGGGAGTGCACTGTGGTTGCACCCCCGGCGGTCTTGTCGCCATCGACCTTCGTCTGTTCGACTTGCCGCGGCCGCGATGTCGCCGGCTACTGCGGCGTGTCGTTGTTGGCGAAGGCGATGAGGCTCTGGATCGTAGCCCTCCAGTCTTCGGCCTTGTCTGCCACTGGAGGGAAATCGAGGAGCAGTTGCGCTCTTGCTAGAGCTTCTGCTGGAGAAGAGGGGAGCGGCGGCGAGCGATGCGAGGAGCGAGATATGCTCGGACTTCTAACAGGGTTAGAAGGAGCAGTCTCTCGCCCCGGCGACCGCGCCTTGCTCGTGCCAAGATGGTGGCCCAGAGCATCCCGCGATCCTCCGGTTTGTCCTTGCCCCAGCAAGCGAATGGTACCTCCTGTACCACGGCGCTGCTGGCCTGTCGTCTGCTGAGAGGGACGTGGTGCGTCTACGGACACCGAGGTCTTGGAATTCGCCCGATCATCCGTCTTGTCCTTGGATTTGGTGGCGCCGTGAGTTTCCTCGCCGGCGACCACCCTTCCGCCGGCGTCTCCTCCACCAACCGTTGGTTCTGGTGGCGGAGGAACAGACGCGGACGGGCCTCCGACCTCCGAAGCCTTCTTCTTCGGAGGCATGCTGGTGTCGCTGATGAAGTTGATGAAGCTGGAGAGGTTGATGAAGAATGCGCCCGCGTGAGCGCCGGATCAGGTTCGCACAACCTCGACGCCCCCTACCTGGCGCGCCAAAGATGTCGGGGGAAACTGTCCTCCCACGAACACCTATGGGACCGGAGCCCCTTCTACGTTGCGGTAAGGGAGCGGAGGTAGCACGAAGAGCGGATCGAGGAGAGCACGCGGGCAGTTTACCCAGGTTCGGGCCGCGCGGACGCGTACAACCCTACTCCTGCCTTGGTTGTATTGAGCTCGGGAGCTTGAAGAGCTACAGTGCTAGCTACACCGAGCGTGAGAGTTGTCTAGGTTGCGAACCCCCTCTACGTTGTGCATGGGCCTCCTTTTATAGCTCAAGGGGTCACCGACAGGTGTCAACGTAGAGGAAGGTAAAAATGTAACTTTGGTGGTAGTTGTAACAGTGCGGGAATAGTGCGTGAACAGTGGTCTTCACCTACTTTGACAGTGGGGGACAAGGGCATTAAATGCCCGTCACCGTCGACCCCAAAAGTGTCCGTCCATGCTTCTTCGTTCGACACGGTGGTAGCCTCGTCACCGTGGCTTGCCACCGTGTGCCCCAGGCTGCACAGCCTTCCGCCACGCGTCCCTGGAAGGGCCCCAGGGTGACGCGTGGACAGATGAGCTGGAGCGCGGGCACACAGCATAAGTTTCCCCCGGCAAGCACCTTGCCGGGGGCGTGACCTTGCCGGGCCCGGAAGCTTGTCGCTCCCCGGGCCCTGCCGGGGCGCGTGATGCGCTTAGGTATCTCTTGAGGTATGCATTCCTTGGTCTTCCTGGCAAGCTCCTCTTGCCAGGGTCTTGTACTAAAGTGACAGTCTTGAGCCTGGTACGGCCTTCCCGGCAAGCTCCTCTTGCCGGGGCCTTGATCTTCTGACTTGTATACTTTGTTCTTTAATGGCTTCATAGGGACCAGGAAGGTTTCCGGCGAGCAGGTGGTAAACCCTGCCGCGGGAAGCTGCTACTGCCCGTGCACAAGTTGGGGTACTAAGGTACCCCTATCTTAGTACACCGACAGTATGTTGTTGTGCGGTTTGACCGATAAAGATCTTCGTAGAATATGTAGGAACCAATATGAGCATCTTGGTTCAGCTATTGGTTATTGACCAGAGAAGTGTCTCGGTCATGTGTACATAGTTCTCGAACCCATAGGGTCCACATGCTTAACGTTCGATGACGATTTGTATTATGATTTATGTGATTTGATAACCGACGTTTGTTCGGAGTCCTGGATGAGATCACACACATGACGAACAGTCTCGAAATGGCCGAGACGTAGATCAATATACTGGAAGGCTATATTCGGACATCGGAAAGGTTCTGAGTGATTCGGGTATTTTTCGGAGTACCGGAGAGTTACGGGAATTCGTATTGGGCCTTAATGGGCCATATGGGAAAGGAGAGAAAGGCCTCAAGGGGGACCGCACCCCTTCCCCATGGACTGGTCCGAATTGGACTAGGGAAAGGGGGTGCCCCCTTCCTTCCTTCTCCTTTTCCCTTCCCCTTTTCCTATTCCATATGGGAGGAGGAATCCTACTAGGACTAGGGAGTCCTAGTAGGACTCCACACTTGGTGCGCCCCCTTTAGGGCTGGCCTCCTCCTCCTCCCTCCTTTATATACGTGGGCAGGGGGCACCCCAAAGGCACTCCAAGATTTTTCTTAGCTGTGTGCGGTTCCCCTCTCCACAGTTACACACCTTGGTCATATCGCTGCAGTGCTTAGGCAAAGCCCTGCGCCGGTAGCTTCATCATCACCGTCACCAAGTCGTCGTGCTGAGGAAACTCTACTGTGATGCTCAATTGGATCAAGAGCTCATGGGACGTCATCGAGCTAAATGTGTCCTGAACGCGAAGGTGTCGTACGTTCGGTGCTTGGATCGGTAGGATCACGAAGACGTTCGACTACATCAACCGCGTCACTAGATGCATCCGCTTTCGGTCTACGAGGGTACGTAGACACACTTTTCCCTCTCGTTGCTATGCTTCTAGTAGATAGACCTTGCGTGACCGTAGGAAATTTTTGAAATACTACGTGACCCAACAGTGGCATCATGAGCTAGGTCTATGCGTAGATGATATGCATGAGTAGAACACAATGAGTTGTGGGCGATAATAGTCGTACTACTTACCAGCATTTCATACTTTGATTTGGTAGTATTGTGAGATGAAGCGGCCCGGACCGACATTACGCGTACGCTTACGCGAGACTGGTTTCACCATTATGGGCACTCGTTGCTTAAAGGTGACCAGCGGGTGTCTGCCTCTTTCACTTTAGTTCAATCGAATGTGGCTACGCCCGGTCCTTATGAAGGTTAAAACAACACATACTTGACGAAAAATCGTTATGGTTTTTGTATGCGTAGGTAAGAACGGTTCTTGCTAAGCCCGTAGCAGCCACGTAAAACTTGCAACAACAAAGTAGAGGACGTCTAACTTGTTTTTGCAGGGCATGTTGTGATGTGATATGGTCAAGACGTGATGAGTTATACGTTATTGTATGAGATGATCATGTTTTGTAAAGTTATCGGCAACTGGCAGGAGCCTTATGGTTGTCTCTTTATTGTATGAACTACGAAGGCCATGTAATTTCTTTACTTCATCACTATGAGTTAGCGATAGTAGTAGTAGCAATAGTTGGCGAGATGACCGCGACGCTACGATGAAGATCATGGTGTCAAGCTGGTGACAATGGAGATCATGACGATGCTTTGGAGATGGAGATCAAAAGCACAAGATGATGATGGCCATATCATGTCACATATTTTGATTGCATGTGATGTTTATCTTATTATGCTTCTTATTTTGCTTAGTACGGTGGTAGCATTATAAGATGATCCCTTACAAAATTTCAAGGTACAAGTGTTCTCCCTGAGTATGCACCGTTGCGAAAGTTCTTCGTGCTGAGACACCACGTGATGATCGCGTGTACTAGGCTCTACGTTCAAATACAATAGGTGTAAGACAGTTTTGCACATGCAGAATACTCGGGTTAAACTTGACGAGCCTAGCATGTACAGACATGGCCTCAGAACACTGGAGACCGGTCGAGCGTGAATCATATAGTAGATATGATCAACATAAGATGTTCACCATTGAAAACTACTCCATCTCACGTGATGATCGGACATGATTTAGTTGATTTGGATCACGTGATCATTTAGATAACTAGAGGGATGTCTATCTAAGTGGGAGTTCTTTAGTAATATGGTTAATTGAACTTTAATTTATCATGAACTTAGTCCTGGTAGTATTAGCATATCTATGTTGTAGATCAATAGCTTGCGATGTAGCTCCCCATTTATTTTTATATGTTCCTAGAGAAATATAAGTTGAAAGATGATAGTAGCAATGATGTGGACTTGTTCCGTGATCTGAGGATTTTCCTCATTGCTGCACAGAAGAATTATGTCCTTGATGCACCGCTAGGTGACAAACCTATTGCAGGAGCAGATGCAGACGTTATGAACGTTTTGACAAAATCTCGGTATGATGACTACTTGATAGTTTAGTGCACCATGCTTTACGGCTTAGAACCGGGACTTCAAAAACGTTTTGAATGCCACAGAGCATATAAGATATTCCAAGAGTTGAAATTGGTATTTCATACTCATGCCCGTGTTGAGAGGTATGAGACCTCTGGCAGTACTTTGCCTACAAGATGGAGGAGAATAGCTCAACCAGTGAGCATGTGAACTGTCTGGATACTACAATTGCTTGAATCAAGTGGGAGTTAATCTTCCAGATAAGATAGTAATTGACAAAGTTCTCTAGTCACTATCACCAAGTTAGTAGAACTTCGTGATGAACTATAATATGCAAGGAATGACAAAAGTAATTCCTGAGCTCTTCGCGATGCTGAAATCGGCGAAGGTAGAAATCAATAAAGAGCATCAAGTGTTGATGGTTAACAAGACCACTTGTTTCAAGTAAAGGGCAAAGGGATAGAAGGGGAACTTCAAGAATAATGACAAGCAAGTTATCACTCCCGTGAAGAAACCCAAAGCTAAACTCAAGCCTGAAACTAAGTGCTTCTACTGCAAAGGAAATTGTCACTGGAAGTGGAACTACCCTAGATACTTGGCGGATAAGAAGGATGGCAAAGTGAACAATGGTATATTTGATATACAGATTATTGATGTGTACTTTACTAGTGTTCACAGCAACCCCTGGGTATTTGATACCGGTTCAGTTGCTAAAATTAGTAACTCGAAACGAGAGTTGCAGAATGAACAGAGACTAGTTAAAGGTGAAGTGACGATGTGTGTTGGAAGTGGTTCCAAGATTGATATGATCATCATCGCACACTCCTTATACTTTCGGGATTAGTGTAGAACCTAAATAAATGTTATTTGGCATTTGCGTTGAGCATGAATATGATTTGATCATGTTTGTTGCAATACGGTTATTCATTTAAAGTCATAGAATAATTGTTATTCTGTTTACATGAATAAAACCTTTGATGGTCATACACCCAATGAAAATAGTTTGTTGGATCTCGATCATAGTAATACACATATTCATAAAATTGAAGACAAAAGATGCAAAGTTGATAACGATAGTGCAACTTATTTGTGGCACTGCCGTTTAGGTCATATTGGTGTAAAGTGCATGAAGAAACTCCATGCTGATGGGCTTTTGGAATCACTTGATTATGAATCACTTGCTGCTTGCGAACCATGCCTCATGGGCAAGATGACTAAAACTCCATTCTCCGGAACAATGGAGCGAGCAACTAATTTGTTGGAAATCATACATACTGATGTATGTGGACCGATGAGTGTTGAGGCTCGCGGCGGGTATCGTTATTTTCTGGCCTTCACTGATGATTTGAGCAGATATGAGTATATCTACTTGATGAAGCACAAGTCTGAAACATTTGAAAAGTTCAAAGAAATTTCAGAGTGAAGTAGAGAATCATTGTAACAAGAAAATAAAGTTTCTACGATCTGATCGCGGAGACAAATATTTGAGTTACGAGTTTGGTCTTCATTTAAAACAATGTGGAATAGTTTCACAGCTCACGCCACCCGGAACACCACAGCGTAATGGTGTGTCTGAACGTCGTAACCGTACTTTATTAGATATGGTGCGATCTATGATGTCTCTTACTGATTTACCACTATCGTTTTGGGTTATGCATCAGAGACAGCTACATTCACGTTAAATAAGGGCGCCATCTAAATCCGTTGAGACGACGCCTTATGAACTGTGGTTTGGCAAGAAACCAAAGTTGTTGTTTCTTAAAGTTTGGGGCAGCGATGCTTATGTGAAAAAGTTTCAACCTGATAAGCTCGAACCCAAATCGGAGAAATGTGTCTTCATAGGATACCCAAAAGAAACTATTGGGTACACCTTCTATCGCAGATCCAAAGGCAAGATATTCGTTGCTAAAAATGGATACTTGCTAGAGAAGGAGTTTCTTTCGAAAGAAGTGAGTGGGAGGAAAGTGGAACTTAAAGATGTAGTTATACCTTCTCCCGAATTGGAAAGTAGTACATCACAAAAACTAGTTATAGTGATTCCTACACCAATCAGCGAGGAAGCTAATGATGATGATCATGAAACTTTAGATCAAGTTACTACTGAACCCCGTAGGTCAACCAGAGTGCATTTCGTGCGAGAGTGGTACGGTAACCCGGTTCTGGAAGTCATGTTACTGGACCATGATGAACCTACGAACTATGAGGAAGCGATGATGAGCCCAGATTCCGCAAAATGGCTTGAGGCCAAGAAATCTGAGATGTGATCCATGTATGAGAACAAAGTATGGACTTTGGTTGACCTTCCCGATGATCGGCAAGCCATTGAAAATAAATGGATCTTTAAGAGGAAGACTGACGCGGATGGTAATGTTACTGTCTACAAAGCTCGACTTGTTGCGAAAGGTTTTCGACAAGTTCAAGGTGTTGCCTACGATGAGATTTTTTCACTCGTAGCGATGCTTAAGTCAGTCAGAATCATGTTAGCAATTGCCGCATTTTTATGAAATCTAGCAAATGGATAACAAAACTACGTTCTTTAATGGATTTGTTAAAGAAGAGTTGTATATGATGCAACCAGAAGGTTTTGTCAATCCTAAAGGTGCTAACAAAATGTGCAAGCTTCAACGATCCATCTATGGACTGGTGCAAGCATCTTGGAGTTGGAATATACGCTTTGATAAGTTGATCAAAGCATATAGTTTTATACAGACTTGCAGTGAAGCCTGTATTTACAAGAAAGTGAGTGGGAGCACTACAACCTTTCTATTATGTATATGTGAATGACATATTGTCGATCAGAAATAATGTAGAATTTTCTAGAAAGCATAAAGGAGTGTTTCAAAGGAGTTTTTTCAAAGAAAGATGTGACGCCCCCAATTTGACCGTACACTAATCATGCACGCAAATGTGTACGACCAATCAGGGACTCACTGGAAGATATCACAACACAACTCTAGACTCAAATTAAAATAATACAAGCTTTATATTACAAGCCAGGGGCCTCGAGGGCTCGAATACATAAGCTCGAATACACAAGAGTCAGCGGAAGCAACAATATCTGAGTACAGACATAAGTTAAACAAGACTGCCTTAAGAAGGCTAGCACAAAAGTAACAACGATCGAAAAGGCAAGGCCTCCTGCCTGGGACCTCCTAACTACTCCTCGAAGCCGAACTCCATGTAGAAACATCCTCGGTATCATCTGGCTCCTGGACTCCACCACCTGGTTGCATCATCCGAGAAGAAAGGAAGAAAGGGGAAAAAGGGGGAGCAAAGCAACCGTGAGTACTCATCCAAAGTACTCGCAAGCAAGGATCTAGACTACATATGCAATGGTATCTGTGTAAAGGGGGTAATATCTGTGGGTTAAACTGCAGAATGCCAGAATAAGAGGGGGATAGCTAATCCAATCGAAGACTACGCTTCTGGCAACCTCCATCTTGTAGCAGTAGAAGAGAGTAGATGGAATAGTAACAAGCGTCAAAGCTTCTGGCGGCCTCCGTCTTGCAGCAGTAGAAGGGAGTAGATGGTAAGTTCACCAAGTAACATCGTATAGCATAATCCTACCCGGCGATCCTCCCGCACATCACCCTGTGAGAGAGAAACCACCGAGTTATATCTGGAACTTGTCTGGGCGTGTTTTATTAAGTATCCAGTTCTAGTTGTCATGAGGTCAGAGTACAACTCCGGGTCGTCCTTTTTCTGAGGGACACGGCTATTCGAATAGATTAACTTCCCTGCAGGGGTGCACCACATAACCCAGCACGCTTGATCCCATTTGGCCGGACACACTTTCCAGGGTCATGCCTGGCCTCGGAAGATCAACACGTCGCAGCCCTACCTAAGCACAGCAGAGAGGTCAGCACGCCGGTCTAAGTCCTAAGCGCGCAGGGGTCCGGGCCCATCGCCCAACGCACACCTCCACGTTGCGTACGCGGCCGGTAAGCAGACCTAGCCTCTCCTAATACCAGAGTAGGCTTTCCAGTCCAATCCGGCGCGCGCCGCTAAGTCGCTGACGTCAAGAAGGCTTCGGCTGATACCACGACGTCGAGTGCCCATAACTGTTCCCACGCAGCTAGTTATTGCGTATAGACCAAATGGCCAGACTCAGATCAAATACCAAGATCTCGATAAACGTGTTATTATGACAAAACCGCGGACAACGACCAGGGCCAGGCCCACCTGTCTCCTAGATGGTCGCAACCTGCCCTGTCGCTCCGCCACAAAGTAGCAACAGGGGGCTGTCGGGAACCCAGGCCCACCACTACCTGGGTGGAATCACCTGCCCCTTCAGCCCCCATCTCCGAATCATCATCATGTGTATGTAAAGTATGTATATAGTATATACCCGTGATCACCACCCGAGTGATCACGGCCCAATAGAATAGCATGGCAGACGGACAAGAATGTAGGGCCACTGATGGAATACTAGCATCCTATACTAAGCATTTAGGATTGCAGGTAAGGTATCAACGGTTATAGCAACAATGACAGGCTATGCAACAGAATAGGATTATTCGATAGCAGTAACATGCTACACTACTCTAATGCAAGCAATAGAGAGAAGAATAGGCGATATCTGGTGATCAAGGGGGGGGGGGCTTGCCTGGAAGCTCTGCAGACGAAAGGAATCTTCGGAATCGTAGCCGTAGTCGAACACCGAAGCATCAACGGTCTCAGGGTCTATCACAGTATCGGAGTCTACCGAAAATAAGTAACGAAGGGGAAACAAATAAATAACAGAGCAAACAATAGCATCACAAAATATAACAAGGCAATACGAGGTGCTACGTGTGACCTAACGCGGTGCTCGGTGATACAGGCGAAGAGGAATAACATTCGGGAAAGTATTCCCGGTGTTAGGCATTTTCGGGCAGATGAAACGAAGGGGAATGTTGCATGTTCGGTATGATAGAGATGTGTGGCGGACGAATGGACCGCGTATTCGGATTCGTCTCGTCGTTCTGAGCAACTTTCATGTACAAAGTTTTTTCAACCGAGCTACGGTTTAAAAGATATGATTTTCTAAAGTTTTGATTAATTTCTAGGATTTAATATTAATTAAATTAATTCGAAAAGGGGTTTATGACATCAGCATGACATCATGCTGACGTCATCATGGTTGACTGGTCAAACTGACCAGTGGGTCCCACTGGTCAGTGACACAGTATATATTAATTCTATATTTAATTAACTAATCCTTATTAGTTTAACTAATTAAAGTTAATTAGATTAATCATAATTAATTAGTTCAATCTTAACATTGTTTAATTTAGTTAATTATCCATTAGGTTAATTATAGACAGGATTAATTAGATTAATTATCTAGTTAATTAATTAATTAATATTATTAATTATTTATATTTATTTATCTATTTTATTATTATTATTAAACGTTCTGGGGGTGGGCCCCCGTGTCATTGGCCCAGGGCCTTAGCGGGCATGGGCTAGCGGGCGACGGGCGCACTGGCTCTGCGGGCGACGCGAGCGTGGGCAAGGCCCGAGCGGGGCTGCGGGCGCCTCCGGGCGAGGCCACGGCGAGGCGCGGTGAGGCGAGGCCCTCCGGCCAGCTGCAGGCGCCGGTGGTGGTACGGGGCGGCGGGGCGCCGTCGCAGAGGCGCCGGGCCAACGCCGGAGGGGGAACGGGGCGGGTTAAGGGTGCTATCGGCCGGGGCGTGAGCATCGTCAGGGCGGAACCGAGCGACGGCCGCGCCGGCGGGCGCCGGCCGCGGCGGCTGGCGAGGGCGCGAAGGGCCAGGGCGCGCGAGGGGGGGACAGCGGGAGGCGCGGCGGCGACGGACGGGCGCTGTGATGGCCGCGGCCGCGGGCAGTAGAACACTGGCGACGGCGGCATGTAGCGGGCGGACAGAGGCGGTGAGCGGGAAAGCATGATGGGAGGCCAGCGGGATAAGAGTGAGGCGGGGGGCAGGAGGGCGAGGCACGGGGGCCAGTGGGCGATGGCAGAGGCGCGACAACGGCGACCTGCGGTGGAAGCAGCAGGCGGAGCGGCGGCCTCGTAGGCCGAGTGCGGCGACGATGAAGATGGGCGCGGTGACTGCGGAGGACCGGGGACGGCGCGGGCGCGTTTGACCTACTAGGGAGAGGAAAGGGGTGGAGAACGGCGGCTCACCCCCGTTTGCAGGGGATCGGGAGCCGGCGAGGCTCGACGACGACCGTCGAAGGAGAGGCGGGGTGGTCCGGTGAGGGCAGCTCCGAGCGGCGACGGTGAGGTGGTCTCCTCCAGATCGGGAAGAGGGGCGAGTGTGGGAAAAAAGTGGAAGAGGCAAGTGGAGGGGAGGCGAGGAGGCCAAGGGGGCTGCAGGGGGTGGCGTCCTTATCTTCCCCCGACGGGAATAGCGAGGTGGTCGGCGATGACCGACAGACGCGCCTCGGTCGGCTTCCCCTGTAGCGAGGTGGAAGGCGACCGAGTGGGGTTGGGCGCAGGTCGGGGGGCGGCTGGGCCGTTTGGACCGGCCTTGTGGGTGCAGAGGCCAGCTGGGCCATGGACCAGTGGGGGTTTCTTTTTATTTCTTTTGCTTTTTGTTTATTTTTGTTTTCTTTTTTTAACTTATTTTCCTTTTCTGTTTTCATTTTAGTTCCACATTATTATTATTTTTACTTAGTAAAATATGACAACAGCTCCTAAAATAACGTTTCAAAATAACCCTCAGCCACAAAAGGTTTTAACCCAAAATATAATAGTTTAGTATTTTATAAAATACCATAGGCATTTAAATAATGTTTTAGTTACCGCTTAAACCAATTTTGAGCATTCAAACCTTTTATAAAAGTGTGGTCTCTCCACCATAATTACATATGCATTATTTGGCACAACCCGAACATTTTAGTTTTAATATTTGAAAATCTTTATTGTTTGACTTGATTTTGAATTTGAATTTGGAACGGTTTCGAATCAATGTGAGTTATCAACAGTAATCGAGGTGACGTGGCATCATTACCAGAGAGTTACTGTAGCTGGATTACCCGGGCGTCACAATTCTCCTCCACTAGAAGAAATCTCGTCCCGAGATTTAAACGGTGGAGTAAGGGGGAAGTTCTGGTTGCGAAATTTTAACGAGTCTTCTTGGTCTTGGTTGCCCTTCTCGAAGCGGTTGACTCCTTGTGTTGATGTATTCCTTTCTTTGCTTCCGGTCATCGTGATCAATTCGTAATCCTTTCTCCGGGATCTCCATCGTCCTACGAACGCGACTAGGGGGGAAAACTTTGGAGAAACGTATCTCCACGAAGTCTATGCATACGACGGCAAATTCAGAAAGTGATATACGAAGTACTCTACGAGTAGTATTACAGTGAATGCATTGAGAACAATAAGTGATGGTACCGCAGTTTCAATCGGGTAGGCAGTCATTCGATGCCTAACCAGAAGCTGGAATGGGGTCTTGACCAACGAGAATAATATGGTGTTTGATACTAGGATGAAACATGGTAGAATTTAGCTCGTTAATCACCTACGAAGCCAGGTGCAAAGGATACATTGGAATCAGGGTTGTACAGGAGAGTCGGGTTTTGATCCCGTGGACCTGTGGGTTATGGGCCCACCATGTGGGTTGAAATTAGGAAGGGTGGTGACATCTTGCACGGCCACGACAGGGAGGCATGTCAGTGGAAAGCTTGTCAGCTATGTCAGCAACAATGTCGGTACCAAGGACGGGGAACGAAGAGAACCATTTTCTTGCTCGTTGAACGAGGCGGACCAATAGGCAAAGTTCTCGCCCACCGGTGGTTCCGGAATGTTATCAACAATAGTAACAGGGTCTTACTGACAGAGTTGTACACCAAGGTGTTTACATAATCAGAAAATTATTACTGCTTAGATCATGTAGATCAAGGAAAGGTTAAACAAACAAATGGAAAGGAAATTGTGATTACACACAATTATTAGGAGTATATCCTTCCCATGGGGAAGAAGAACATGGCATACAGGGTAGGAGAGCAAGTACCCAAACATTCAGATAAAGAGGCGAGGATTAATCGAGACGTTACCATACAACGGTGTTCGGATAACTGACCAAGAAACATTTAGCATTGGGCTTCAATTGCTCTTGCTGAAAATCGGAGTACCGCAGGCATGCTTCGAGATAGCATGGGCATAGTCTTGAAGCAAAGGTCGGACTTAGATACACAAAGGATTCATCAGGAACAACTTATCGAATAAGTCTTATAATTTCCTCCTGGAAGAATGGTTATCCTTGCAAAAGAGATTATAATGATAGGTCCTCCAGTCAGGGTGCTAGACATGACATCATTACTGGGTCATCAAAAAGGACCAACATTATAACTACTAGAAGGTTGTCCCAACCATCATAACTGACCGAGATTCAGATCCGATTGGTGTCATGATGCCTCAGACATCAGGATGTTCGAGAAGAAAAAGGTGCAACATTAATCAACGAAATGACATTGCAAGATTCTCGGGAATGAACTATGGGAGCGGGTTCCCGAAACAAAAGTTCATCCTTAAACCAAAGATAGGATGAGGAGGTGGCTGATGGGCTCAGCGACAATTCATTGAGAAATCCAAACAGATGGATTTCCACAATAATGTGAATAAGAAAATGACACTTGTCAATTCAAATGATATAATGTTGTATGCTCGAGGAAAACATACACGGTTAAACATTGGTTACAAGGTGCACCTGAAATATGGGCTTAGGTAGCATGATCAATGTAGAATGGTGATTCAATAACCAGCAGTCTAAGAACAAACTGTTGATCGTTAACTTCAAAGCAATAGGGTTGCTAGAAGTATAGAACTCAAGCAGCATCGCTAGCATATTGGTATCCCGGTTAAAAAAAACACGGGGACCAATGAAGAATGGTGATGGTGAGAAGTATCATCATACCGAGAATTTCTAAGAGGTGGAGCAATCTCGCAACATTCTTGACATAAAAGATGGTAATACTCCAAGATAGAACATATTACAAGTTGAAGAGTAAGTTTTTAATCATAACATGGACAAGCTCGCGATGAAAGGAAGTCAAGGGTGTTGTCGATGATAATAAAAATCATCAAGGGCAAGGAGAGTATTCCTTATCATGAGCATAGTTGATATCTTGGAAGAAGTCAAAGTGTTGAAAGTGATCCGACACCTTTGCCGGGAGGTTTCAAGAGGATGCAATCAAACAACAACGGCAACAAGCAAGGGAATGACGAAGTAGCAAGTTATAGGATCAATATATAAGATGCAAGCTCGGAACCAAAGTTGCCTTTCAAGACAAGAAACCTGATGTTGAAGGCTCGACGTAAGTCGTGCTCACACACTGAAGAATTCGTGCACCAGAGAAGGACGAGGTAGCACAGTCAAAGATAGCAAGACCAGGGATGTACCCGATAGTCTAGGAATAAAACCAGATTGAGTTTAAAAATTTCCCAGTAACATCTACTAGGGGTGTTGAATTTTTAGAGCGGATTTGATTTACTAAACAGTGTCCTCGGTTGACGGCAACCTATAACCCGTAGAGTGATTACGACAAGCAAAGGTATTACTTCATCAAAGGTTCAAAAGGTGTAGTGCAAAGGCATGATATCCTCGAGATATCAGAGGGTAAAACTCGAAGGTAGAACATGATAGTAGTAGAACTGGGTCGTTAACCGACGACAGAAGATGCTTTAGCCTTGTCAAAAATTGACGAGGCCTGGAATGGATTTATTCCAGATATATTGAATAAGGACAGGATGGTCGGAACCATAACTGTAAGGGATCAATTCAAGAATGCTGGAAGAATCATACAACTGGACAATCATTTAGCAAGAAGCTTCCGAGACAGTCTACATCATTTTCATGGGCATGAACACAAGTTCAAGGTCGACTCCCACTTCTTTAATGCATATTATTTCATTCACCTCTCGCCTTAATAAAACTGTACTGTTGGAATTTTATCTGGTAGAACATCGGAAGAGTATGACTTGTGAAAACTTTCGGGTTCTCACGGATTAGGGGAAGGCATAGGTTCAACCCATTGGGCATATTAGTAACATATACCACAAGTTTCGAAAGTAAATACTCAAGCTCGAAAGCAGAGCATACAATTTACCATGGCATTATGTATCAGGGGAAGAACTCACAAGGTGATTGAATATGAAGGACATTGTCGGACAACAATCCAACAATGGATCGGGCGATCCACAACGGAGCTGATGTGAGTATCGGTACTCACTCAGAGGAAGAAAGAATAAAGATGCATCAGATTCAAGAATCACCTGATTAGTCTGATGCTAAAATAGAAAGAAATTATGGTTTCCAAAACGAAGGATCAGAAGCAGACACTCTGTTCAAGGATGGATAAGTTGGAAACACTTAGTTGGACAATCAATAAAGGTCTGAATTGCCTGGAACCAACTCATGTCCGGAATGACGTGTGAGCCAGAGAGATAATTTTAAAAAGGATAACCTGATGACTGCATGCATACGCATACTTTGAATCAATAGGATCAAAATGGCGAAGGCAAAGGATATTAACAAAGACTACTAGTCATATGGAATTAACCGTAATGCAAGCAGGTAAGAATTTCAAGAGTAACTGACTGCAGAGGATTTCTGAAAGATCGAAAAGTATTCCAAAGAATTTTGCGAGACACATGAACAATTGAGAAGCACGGATCCTCGACAAATGTGAGGAAATAACCGTAAGGGTTTTCACATGAAATAAAACTGCAGGGCAGTAAACTCAAAGGATTCTCAGGACAATGGAGAGTATTTCGAGGCATCTTGTAACAACAAGAGCGACGAGGAACGATCATGAGAATGACAAATGCACACAGATATCCATAGGGATATATCGGTGGTAGTGAATTGCAAAGGCGATGAGCACAAGTTCTCGGGTTAACAGCGGAGAGTATCTTCAGGGTCTTCTAGTGCAGCAGACGATCATCGATCATAAGGTGCTCTCCGGGTAAAAGTGATAACGAGATCCTAATGTTATATTTAGCAAAATTCATTTATCCCGAATAGAAGAGAGATAAGAGTCCCAGAGTATAGACGAGGAGTAAAAGATCCTAATACCACCCAATGGTGTTGTGGGCCCGTAAGCCACACAACAAGTTAGTAAATTTGTTTTTCAAAGACTAGACTCAACTTCGGCCAAGGAGTTGGAAAGGGGGATTCCTACAGGCAGTCGGCTCTGATACCAACTTGTGACGCCCCCAATTTGATCCTACACTAATCATGCACGCAAATGTGTACGACCAAGATCAGGGACTCACTGGAAGATATCACAACACAACTCTAGACTCAAATTAAAATAATACAAGCTTTATATTACAAGCCAGGGGCCTCGAGGGCTCGAATACATAAGCTCGAATACACAAGAGTCAGCGGAAGCAACAATATCTGAGTACAGACATAAGTTAAACAAGACTGCCTTAAGAAGGCTAGCACAAAAGTAACAACGATTGAAAAGGCAAGGCCTCCTGCCTGGGACCTCCTAACTACTCCTCGAAGCCGAACTCCATGTAGAAACATCCTCGGGATCATCTGGCTCCTGGACTCCACCACCTGGTTGCATCATCCGAGAAGAAAGGAAGAAAGGGGAAAAAGGGGGAGCAAAGCAACCGTGAGTACTCATCCAAAGTACTCGCAAGCAAGGATCTAGACTACATATGCAATGGTATCTGTGTAAAGGGGGTAATATCTATGGGTTAAACTGCAGAATGCCAGAATAAGAGGGGGATAGCTAATCCAATCGAAGACTACGCTTATGGCAACCTCCATCTTGTAGCAGTAGAAGAGAGTAGATGGAATAGTAACAAGCGTCAAAGCTTCTGGCGGCCTCCGTCTTGCAGCAGTAGAAGGGAGTAGATGGTAAGTTCACCAAGTAACATCGTATAGCATAATCCTACCCGGCGATCCTCCCGCACATCACCCTGTGAGAGAGAAACCACCGAGTTATATCTGGAACTTGTCTGGGCGTGTTTTATTTAGTATCCAGTTCTAGTTGTCATGAGGTCAGAGTACAACTCCGGGTCGTCCTTTTTCCGAGGGACACGGCTATTCGAATAGGTTAACTTCCCTGCAGGGGTGCACCACATAACCCAGCACGCTTGATCCCATTTGGCCGGACACACTTTCCAGGGTCATGCCCGGCCTCGGAAGATCAACACGTCGCAGCCCTACCTAAGCACAGCAGAGAGGTCAGCACGCCGGTCTAAGTCCTAAGAGCGCAGGGGTCCGGGCCCATCGCCCAACGCACACCTGCACGTTGCGTACGCGGCCGGTAAGCAGACCTAGCCTCTCCTAATACCAGAGTAGGCTTTCCAGTCCAATCCGGCGCGCACCGCTAAGTCGCTGACGTCAAGAAGGCTTCGGCTGATACCACGACGTCGAGTGCCCATAACTGTTCCCACGCAGCTGGTTAGTGCGTATAGACCAAATGGCCAGACTCAGATCAAATACCAAGATCTCGATAAACGTGTTATTATGACATAACCGCGGACAACGACCAGGGCCAGGCCCACCTGTCTCCTAGATGGTCGCAACCTACCCTGTCGCTCCGCCACAAAGTAACCAACACGGGGCTGTCGGGAACCCAGGCCCACCACTACCTGGGTGGAACCACCTGCCCCTTCAGCCCCCATCTCCGAATCATCATCATGTGTATGTAAAGTATGTATATAGTATATACCCGTGATCACCACCCGAGTGATCACGGCCCGATAGAATAGCATGGCAGACGGACAAGAATGTAGGGCCACTGATGGAATACTAGCATCCTATACTAAGCATTTAGGATTGCAGGTAAGGTATCAACGGTTATAGCAACAATGACAGGCTATGCAACAGAATAGGATTATTCGATAGCAGTAACATGCTACACTACTCTAATGCAAGCAATAGAGAGAAGAATAGGCGATATCTGGTGATCAAGGGGGGGGGCTTGCCTGGAAGCTCTGCAGACGAAAGGAATCTTCGGAATCGTAACCGTAGTCGAACACCGAAGCATCAACGGTCTCAGGGTCTATCACAGTATCGGAGTCTACCGAAAATAAGCAACGAAGGGGAAACAAATAAATAACAGAGCAAACAATAGCATCACAAAATATAACAAGGCAATATGAGGTGCTACGTCTGACCTAACGCGGTGCTCGGTGATACAGGCGAAGAGGAATAACATCCGGGAAAGTATTCCCGGTGTTAGGCATTTTCGGGCAGATGAAACGGAGGGGAATGTTGCATGTTCGGTAGGATAGAGATGTGTGGCGGACGAACGGACCGCGAATTCGGATTTGTCTCGTCGTTCTGAGCAACTTTCATGTACAAAGTTTTTTCAACCGAGCTACGGTTTAAAAGATATGATTTTCTAAAGTTTTGATTAATTTCTAGGATTTAATATTAATTAAATTAATTCGAAAAGGGGTTTATGACATCAGCATGACATCATGCTGACATCGTCATGGTTGACTGGTCAAACTGACCAGTGGGTCCCACTGGTCAGTGACACAGTATATATTAATTCTATATTTAATTAACTAATCCTTATTAGTTTAACTAATTAAAGTTAATTAGATTAATCATAATTAATTAGTTCAATCTTAACATTATTTAATTTAGTTAATTATCCATTAGGTTAATTATAGACAGGATTAATTAGATTAATTATCTAGTTAATTAATTAATTAATATTATTAATTATTTATATTTATTTATCTATTTTATTATTATTATTATTATTATTATTTTTATTAAACGTTTTGGGGGTGGGCCCCCGTGTCATTGGCCCAGGGCCTTAGCGGGCATGGGCTAGCGGGCGACGGGCGCACTGGCTCTGCGGGCGACGCGAGCGTGGGCAAGGCCCGAGCGGGGCTGCGGGCGCCTCCGGGCGAGGCCACGGTGAGGCGCGGTGAGGCGAGGCCCTCCGGCCGGCCGCAGGCGCCGGCGGTGGTACGGGGCGGCGGGGCGCCGTCGCAGAGGCGCCAGGCCAACGCCGGAGGGGGAACGGGGCGGGTTAAGGGTGCTATCGGCCGGGGCGTGAGCATCGTCAGGGCGGAACCGAGCGACGGCCGCGCCGGCGGGCGCCGGCCGCGGCGGCTGGCGAGGGCGCGAAGGGCCAGGGCGCGCGAGGGGGGAGGGACAGCGGGAGGCGCGGCGGCGACGGGACGGGCGCTGTGATGGCCGCGGCCGCGGGCAGTAGAACACTGGCGACGGCGGCATGTAGCGGGCGGACAGAGGCGGTGAGCGGGAAAGCATGATGGGAGGCCGGCGGGATAAGAGTGAGGCGGGGGGCAGGAGGGCGAGGCACGGGGGCCAGCGGGCGATGGCAGAGGCGCGACAACGGCGACCTGCGGTGGAAGCAGCAGGCAGAGCGGCGGCCTCGTAGGCCGAGTGCGGCGACGATGATGGGCGCGGTGACTGCGGAGGACCGGGGACGGCGCGGGCGCGTTCGACCTACTAGGGAGAGGAAAGGGGTGGAGAACGGTGGCTCACCCCCGTTTGCAGGGGATCGGGAGCCGGCGAGGCTCGACGAAGACCGTCGAAGGAGAGGCGGGGTGGTCCGGTGAGGGCAGCTCCGAGCGGCGACGGTGAGGTGGTCTCCTCCAGATCGGGAAGAGGGGCGAGTGTGGGGAAAAAGTGGGAGAGGCAAGTGGAGGGGAGGCGAGGAGACCAAGGGGGCTGCAGGGGGTGGCGTCCTTATCTTCCCCAGACGGGAATGGCGAGGTGGTCGGCGATGACCGACAGGCGCGCCTCGGTCGGCTTCCCCTGTGGCGAGGTGGAAGGCGACCGAGTGGGGTTGGGCGCAGGTCGGGGGGCGGCTGGGCTGTTTGAACCGGCCTTGTGGGTGCAGAGGCCAGCTTGGCCATGGACCAGTGGGGGTTTCTTTTTATTTCTTTTGCTTTTTGTTTATTTTTGTTTTCTTTTTTTTAACTTATTTTCCTTTTCTGTTTTCATTTTAGTTCCACATTATTATTATTTTTACTTAGTAAAATATGACAACAGCTCCTAAAATAACGTTTCAAAATAACCCTCAGCCACAAAAGGTTTTAACCCAAAATATAATAGTTTAGGATTTTATAAAATACCATAGACATTTAAATAATGTTTTAGTTACCGCTTAAACCAATTTTGAGCATTCAAACCTTTTATAAAGTGTGGTCTCTCCACCATAATTACCTATGCATTATTTGGCACAACCCGACATTTTAGTTTTAATATTTGAAAATCTTTATTGTTTGACTTGATTTTGAATTTGAATTTGGAACGGTTTCGAATCAATGTGAGTTATCAACAGTAATCGAGGTGACGTGGCATCATTACCAGAGAGTTACTGTAGCTGGATTACCCGGGCGTCACAAAAGACCTCGGTGAAGCTGCTTACATATTGAGCATCAAGATCTATAGAGATAGATCAAGATGCTTGATAAGTTTTTTCAATGAGTACATACCTTGACAAGTTTTTGAAGTAGTTCAAAATGGAACAGTAAAAGAAATAGTTCTTGCATGTGTTGCAAGGTGTGAAGATGAGTAAGACTCAAAGCCCGACCACAACAGAAAAATATAGAGAGAATGAAAGTCATTCCCTATGCCTCAGCCATAGGTTCTATAAAGTATGCCATGCTGTATACCAGACCTATTGTATACCCTGCCCTAAGTTTGGCAAGGGAGTACAATTTTGATCTAGGAGTAGATCACTGGACAGCGGTCAAAATTATCCTTAGAGGACTAAGGAAATATTTCTTGGTTATGGAGGTGATAAAGAGTTCGTCGTAAAGAGTTATGTCGATGCAAGCTTTGACGCCGATCTGGATGGCTCTGAGTCTCGATCTGGATACATATTGAAAGTGGGAGCATTTAGGTAGAGTAGCCCCGTGCAAAGCATTGTAGACATAGAAATTTGCAAAATACATACGGATCTGAATGTGGCAGACCAATTGACTAAAGCTCTCTCACAAGCAAAACATGATCACACCTTAGTACTCTTTGGGTGTTAATCACATGGCGATGTGAACTAGATTATTGACTCTAGTAAACCTTTTGGGTATTGGTCACATGGCGATGTGAACTATAAAGTGTTAAATCACACGAGGATGTGAACTATTTGTGTTAAATCACATGGTGATGTGAACTAGATTATTGACTCTAGTGCAAGTGGGAGACTGAAGGAAATATGCCCTAGAGGCAATAATAAATTTATTATTTATTTCCTTATATCATGATAAATGTTTATTATTCATGCAAGAATTGTATTAACCGGAAACTTAGTACATGTGTGAATACATAGACAAACAGAGTGTCACTAGTATGCCTCTACTTGACTAGCACGTTAATCAAAGATGGTTAAGTTTCCTAGCCATAGACATGAGTTGTCATTTGATGAACGGGTTCACATCATTAGAGATAGATGTGATTGACTTAACCCATTCCGTTAGCTTAGCACTTGATCGTTTAGTTTTACTGTTATTGCTTTCTTCATGACTTATACATGTTCCTATGACTATGAGATTATGCAATTCCCGAATACCGGAGGAACACCTTGTGTGCTACCAAACGTCACAACGTAACTGGGTGATTATAAAGATGCTCTACAGGTGTCTCCGAAGGTGTTTGTGGTGTTGGCATAGATCAAGAATAGGATTTGTCACTCCGAGTGTCGGAGAGGTATCTCTGGGCCCTCTCGGTAATACACATCATAATAAGCGTTGCAAGCAAATGACTATGAGTTAGTCACAAGATGATGTATTACGAAACGAGTAAAGAGACTTACCAGTAACGAGATTGAACTAGGTATGATGATACCGACGATCGAATCTCGGGCAAGTAACATACCGATGACAAAGGGAACAGCGTATGTTGTTGTGCGGTTTGACCGATAAAGATCTTCATAGAATATGAAGGAACCAATATGAGCATCCAGGTTCCGCTATTGGTTACTGACCAGAGAAGTGTCTCGGTCATGTGTACATAGTTCTCGAACCAGTAGGGTCCGCACGCTTAACGTTCGATGACGATTTGTATTATGAGTTATGTGATTTGAGAACCGACGTATTTTCGGAGTCCCGGAAGAGATCACACACATGACGAACAGTCTCGAAATGGCCGAGACGTAAAGATCGATATATTGGAAGGCTATATTCGAACATCGGAAAGGTTCTGAGTGATTCGGGTATTTTTTTTGGAGTATCGGAGAGTTACGGGAATTCGTATTGGGCCTTAATGGGCCATACGGGAAAGGAGAGAAAGGCCTCAAGGGTGGCCGCACCCCTTCCCCATGGACTGGTCCGAATTGGACTAGGGAAAGGGGGCGCCCCATTCCTTCCTTCTCCTTCTCCCTTCCCCTTTTCCTATTCCATATGGGAGGAGGAATCCTACTAGGACTAGGGAGTCCTAGTAGGACTCCACACTTGGCATGCCCCCTTTAGGGCTGGCCTCCTCCTCCTCCCTCCTTTATATACGTTGGCAGGGGGCACCCTAAAGGCACTCCAAGATTTGTCTTAGCCGTGTGCAGTGCCCCTCTCCACAGTCACACACCTCGTCATATCGTTGCAGTGCTTAGGCGAAGCCCTATGCCGGTGGCTTAATCATCACCGTCACCACGCCGTCGTGCTGACGAAACTCTCCCATGATGCTCAACTGGATCAAGACCTCGTGGGACGTCGTCGAGCTGAACGTGTGCTGAACGCGGAGGTGCCATGCTTTTCGGTGCTTGGATCGGTTGGATCGCGAAGACGTTCGACTACATCAACCGCGTCACTAGACGCTTCCGCTTTCGGTCTACGAGGGTACATAGACACACTTTCCCCTCTCGTTGCTATGCTTCTAGTAGATAGATCTTGCGTGATCGTAGGAAATTTTTGAAATACTATGTTACCCAACATTTTCATGGTCAAAGAGACGGCCATACAGATGACATGGCAAAAAATGGGCAAAAGAACCAAACTAGATGCAGATGGGAATCAGATGTTGTTACACACATCAGATGGTTCTGGGTGGAAGCACTTCGATGCATTACATCACCAAAATGCGGCAAATCCAAGGCATCCTCGAGTCACCATCAGCACGGATGGGTACAATACGTTTGGTCTCACGGCACAATACAGTTGTTGGCCTGTATTTGTCATTCCACTCAATCCCCCCCCCCCCCGGATAGATTATGCATAGAAAGAACATTTTCCTGACGTTGATAATTCCAGGGCCCAACTATCCAAGGAAGAATATGAATGTGTACATGCAGCCGCATAAGGATAAATTGTAAGAAGCTTGGGATAATGGGTTCAAGACATACGATGCCGCTAGCAAACAAAGCTTCGTAATGCACGTCTGGTACATGTACTGGATGCATGACTTGCCGGCGTATGTGTGCATGGAAGGTTCCCGTGACCCACATGCAAGGCAGCTCTTCAGTTTCGTTGGCTGCAGGCGGGTCGGAAGTATTCTTGCTTCGACTTGCATAGACACTTCCTGGATCAAACAAAGGTAAGAAGAACTGAGACGCTGCGGCAGAGGTAAAGTTTGGTTTGGTATTGCTTAGGCGTCGATGAACAGGGATCTGATTGCTTACCTGCGTCTCGACGGGTTGTTGCCTGTCCTTGAACCGTCGCTGGGTTGTCCCTTTATATAGAGGCGACGCCCGGTCTGGTTTACAGAGTCCCGAGGCCGGCTCATATTTGTGTCCGCCTCGGTCTCTGCCCTTTCTTCCTTGTCTCTCAAGTTACATGACCAGGCAGTTTACAAACCGTAACTCTATACATGGGC
The DNA here is from genome assembly GCA_902687465.1 of Secale cereale. Classification (NCBI taxonomy): domain Eukaryota; kingdom Viridiplantae; phylum Streptophyta; class Magnoliopsida; order Poales; family Poaceae; genus Secale; species Secale cereale. Next base: position 478,274,619 of record LR738711.1, on the reverse strand, counting down.
CCTAAGCCTTCACGGGCCGTAACTTCTACTGGGTTTTACAATTACACAACTATATTATCATAATCCGGTTTACACTAGCCGGTTTACACCTGCTAGTAATATCCCTGACATTAGGCCCCAAAATGATTTGAACTTGTTCATATCAGTCTTCCCAGTCTTGCATAATCTTCTTTCTTGTATCTTTTCAGTTTTTGTAAACCGGCGATGACGTCATCCTTGGAAATCACTTAATTCGATCGTGACATCACTTCCGCATTTATCGCGCGCAGCTGTTTGTTACCTTTGTTTAAAGGCTATCCCGAGAATCGAGGCGACAGGGGATCTTTATCCAATCTTTCACTTCCTCAAATCCCGCACTTGCCGTTTCGTCTCTCCCCCTTTATAAATACCGCTGCATCTCTTCTCAAGCTCCTTCTACTCGTCTTCTTCCTCCGTCGCCGCACCCGAGCTTCCACCGTCGTCTGTCGAGCTTGTCGTCGTCAGCAAGTCCGGCCGCTGCATCAACCTGAACGCGACCAGATAACCCGCCGCCCGTCGTTTCTTTCTGTCTCAGGTACTTCTTTTTCCCTTGCCGTAGATCCGTAGCTTAGGGTTCTTCTGTGCCTCCGCCATTAGACTTCAAAAGCTTCGGTTGTTCATACCATTCGCCCTGCTCGTAGTAGTTTTGACCTTAGATATGTTTCAAACTTGCTCCTGCTCCGTAACTTTATGCTTAGATCTATATTTCTTAGTTCACCCTCAGATTCATTTGATCTGTAGAAAACCCCCGCAGTTCTTCTGTGATAAACCTGTATAGATATCCTCTTTTCCTTACCGCTTAGATCTCATTTACCTTAGCTTTTCGTAGAAACCTATTTCTTCATCTTCATAAATCTGTAATACACTCGCCGGTTTAGTCAATCATACATTGCTTCTGCAACGCATCAACTATGAACACGACGGTTTAGCCTCTTTCTTTTGTTGTCATAAACCGATAGTAGCTCGTTTCCTGCTTACTTCCGGGTTAGTAATACCATTAGTCCCTTGTCTGAACCGTCGTTGTGACTTTGCATATGTGATCCGGTTTATATCTCTGTACTTGAATAATCCGGATTTTATACTTCGCCTTTTCAGCACTTTCCTTCTGCTACTATGTCTGCCAAACAGTTTGTTTCTTGCGACAGGGTCCCTTCCGTTATTACGGAAGAATATTTAGTTAATGCTGCTGCAATTGGCACTCTGGGCCCTCAATCAGTTTTAAAATGGCGGGCCCCAGGAATTGAATGCCCCCCTGCTCCCAAAGAAGGAGAAGTTATTGTCTTCTTTGACCACATGGCCCGAGGCTTCAGTCCTCCCGGTTCAAAATTCTTCCGGGACGTACTTGCCGCTTTTCAACTTCACCCTCAGGACATAGGTCCAAATTCCATTTCAAACATCTGCGATTTCCAAGTTTTCTCAGAGGTGTATCTTCAAGAGGAGCCATCAGTCGACTTGTTCCGGGATTTTTTTCATTTGAACCGGCGAACTGAGTTTACTGGCGGATCTCATCAAGAACTGGGTGGGGTCAGTATTCAAAAGAGAAGAGATGCAGCCTTTCCTCACGCCGCTCTCCATACACACCCCAAGGATTGGAACAAGTCTTGGTTCTATTGCCATGACACTTCACCTGATGGAGAGAACCCACTGTCGGGTTATCGCGAACATCGTCTTCCTGAAGATCACCCTCTGCCGCAGCGTCTCAGTTCCTCAGAAGAACTGCGAGGGTTTAAACAAAGGTAGATTTGTCAAAAACTCTGCACGCGATAAGTTCAAAAAAGACAAGAAGAACTTCATCAAAGGTAGAGTTGTCAAAAACTCTGCACCATCTGCATTGACAGGACAACAGACCCTAGATCAGTTAAACGCTCTCAAGCCAGATCCAGAGCGTCCAGGGTATTTCAAGGGGTATAATTCGGAACACGTCTGGACTCACAAGACATGCTTGTGGGATCTGCCTTAATTCAAAGACCTCCTTTGCCCACACAACATCGACATGATGCACACTGAAAAGAATATCGTTGAGGCCCTTTTTGGTACATTGTTCGGCATAGAGAGGAAGTCAAAGGATAATCCTAAGGCTAGAGTCGATCAGGAGGCTCTATGTGGTAGACCGTTACAAAACATGCGGGAACCGAAAGGAAAGCAGAACTGGACGAAGCCAAAGGCATGGTTCAATCCTAGAAGTCCAGCTATGAGGGAAATTATATTATGGGTGAAAATACAGTTAATGTTCCCCGATGGGTATGTAGCAAATCTAAAGAGGGGAGCCAGTCTTGAAAAATTACAAATATTTTGTCTCAAGAGTCATGATTGGCACATATGGCTTGAGCGGGTAATGTCGGTGATGTTGTGTGGCTTTATCCATGAGGATGAATGGCTAGTACTAGCAAAGCTGAGATATTTCTTTCATGTTCTTTGTGCGAAAGAACTATCGCCTGGCCTGCTAGATGAAATGGAAGAGTTGGCACCGGAGTTGATCTGCAAGTTAGAGAAGATCTTTCCACTGGGCTTCTTTAATCCAATGCAGCATTTAATTTTGTATCTTCCGACCATGGCACGATTGGGTGGGGGCGTGCAAAATCGTCGGTGATGTACAACTGAGAGGATGTAGAAGACACTTTGAGCAAAATGTAAAAATAAACGTAGAATTGAAGCATCGATGGCCGAGGCATTCAGTACTAAGGAGGCGGAAAACTTCGTGACAGCACACTCCGACGCCAAAAATCTTCATGCATAATCCGAAGCCTTGGTACAATGCTCGCGACCCTAAAAAGCGTGGATCCAACCTAAGCATATTCAAAGGGAAGCTCGCACTAGCCGGTGCTTATAATTCCTTATCGTTGGATGTCGAAGAATGGCGTACCATTTCATTGTATATCTTCCAATGTTGAGGATATCGCTTATCGTTGTCGTCTCGATCACCTGGGGATTAGAGATTAATCAAAAATCGGCCGATTATCGATTTTATCGGTCGACTATTAATCGGACATTTTTTTCAAATCCCAGGTTCCCAACACTAAAATATGCTATATTCAACACCAAAACAATATTGGACAGAAGTGTTACCCTGAATCCTAGCCTTTGAATCCTGATATAATGACAAAAAATAGAAAAACATTACACATTGCGTAACAAGGTCCACAAAACACAAATAAACATAGTTCTTGCAAACATAGTGCTACGAATAGGCCTATTTTATCGGCAGATTCTAGATAAATCGCTTGTCATAGCGATAAATCGGCCCAAACGATAAATGATGAAGATAAGGCATAATCTTATCGGTCACCCCAAGAGTAGCGATAAATCGGATGATAAATCGCTGAATCGGAAGATTTCTTGAACAGTGATATCTTCAACAACCTAACAGAAGTGCGGCCGTACATCGAGTAAGTTCTCGGTACATTGTTTCGCAACTTCTAATTCCTTTGAACTGCCCTTATTCCCGATATTTGATACAGTTGATACATCGCCAAATTCTCGTATGGAGTGGTGATCCAAACGGATTCCGTCAAAGAGTATGAGCTTCTGGCAAAGCATGGAGGCGGATATCCCGGTTTCATCTCTTGGTTCAAACAACCCGTAATTTCCATTAGACCATTTCATTTCTTCATCTAATTTGCGGCTAATGCAACAATCCTTTCGTATTAAACTTGTAGGCTAATTCGAAGAATATGGATGTCGAATTGAGACAAGTCACTAATGGTTTTGATTATAAGGTCCGTTCATTTGACAAATACGACATCAAGAAGTGTCGCTTTCGTACCTATGGCAAAGAGCTATCTATGGCCGATCAAAAGTCTATAAATTGTTGTGTCTCTACTATCGGCGAAGGAGATACCGAGTATTATGGAAGAGTTGAAGCAATTTATGAACTTCTATTCTATGTGCAAACCCATCGAACGTCGTAGTCTTCAAATGTTATTGGTTCCAGCTGAAGGAGACTAGAAGGACTCATGAACTTATAGGGCTAGTCAAAATCAAACAAAGCACCCATTTGGATGTTCCCGTTGTGTATATTATGGCTCAACACGCAACCCGAGTTTTCTATCTACCATGGGCCTGTCAAAGTGATCCAAATCTCAATGGTTGGGATGTCGTTTATGAAGTGCCGCCACGTGTTAGACTACCCCCCCCCCCCCAACGAGGAGGATTATGAACCTCACATTAACCCCAGACACATATGAAGGATAATTCTTCCAAGAAACACGTCTTTCCAAAAAAACATTTCAAGAACCGCTCTACCTCACCCCAGAACATTGAAGTAGATAGCAAGAGTGAATCCGACTTCAGCCCTGAGCTGGAACAAGAAGAGCCGGAACAAGAAGAGGTTACTGTTGCGGATGACCAGACAATGCTTGACCGATTACGTAAAGGAGGCATTCCACATGTTGTTGCATTTATTGATGATGATGATGAGCACGTCATTACTGATAGTGATGATGATGATGATGCATTTATTGATCCCGGAGCATATATAGACGATGAAGATTAATATTAGTTCATGTCAGGTATTCAGTTATTATTATGTACATATATATTATTAATTAGTTCATGTTATTACGTATTCAACTTTTTATTATGTTCATAATGACGATGCACTAAAATTATATACATATTAGTATTCATGTCAGGTATTCAATTTTTTAGGTTGTACTAATTTCGTTTACTCTTTGCAATTGCAGGTGTTGACAGATGGAGGGCGCGGGTCTAGAGCGCTCTGAGGCTCCTTCCTCGGCGCGTGCTGCGAGGGGTGCTTCCCTTCCACCCCAGCACCTCCGGAGAGCGCTGCTAGACAGTATGCAGACACCATCGGCGGGCGCTTCTTCTTTGGTCGAGAGAGGTCGGGGGAAGAAGAGGGGTGGTAGAGGTGGACGTGGCGGCAGGAGAGGTAGGAAGGCTGCTACGCCTTCCACGCCGCCACCCCCAGCTGATTCAACCGACCATAGGACTACTTCGTCTGAGGTGGACCCGTCTGACATGGACCCGTCTCGGACTCCGGTCCACGAGCCTCGGGCCGATGAGCCTCGGGTCGCCGAGCCTTCGCCCCATGAGATTCCAGTCCCAGAGTCTTCGTCCCATGAGACTTCGGAACAGAGCATGGATCACGCTACATCATAATCGACCCAAGGGGGGACTGGCCGCTGGAGGCGAGTGGCCATGCTGATGGTGGCGAGGACCGCTTTTCTGATGATAGCTATAGCGAGGGTGAGCTGGTTGAGGGGGGCAATGTCTACCAGTGTGGTGGTACAAACCTCCCGCCCTTGCCGGCAACCCGCAAGCAGAGGTGGTTGATTGCGCCTATGGGGAGAAGTAAGTGCATTTACTATTTTTTAACCTTTTTCCTTCATGTTTCTTGAAATTAATATATAATGTGTTGGCCTTGTCATACTGCAGGGGTTGGAAACACGACCGTGGTATCCGCAAGCCCAACTCTGTCCTTTGTGTGCTTTGCCAGCATAACTTCCAGGGGTGGGTCATGTTCCCCGGTGAGGCTCAGGTTTGACAGCTAAGACTGATCTGGGAGTTGTAATTGGCTGCCCCGGGCCCGCCGAAGGAGAGGGTCGACCGTGTCTTGTGCCGCATGATGGCCGACATTGTGATCCAGATGTTTTGGGTAATTTCTCCTTTACAAAATTAAAAATCAACAGTACCTAGTGATTGTACTAATAAGTGTTGTCTTGTTTGATTATAGACCTTCTATAGATGTATTGAGGGAGAGGAGGAGGCCACGGCTATGGTTATCAAAGCCGAGTGCAAGCGCCTACTTCAGAACTTACGACACGAGGCTTGGGTGCAGGCTGTTCGAGACTACTACGCCTCGACTGGCATTAAGAGGTCCAAGAAGAAGTGACGCCGCAAGTTTCTGAGTAAGGAGAAGTACACGAAGGTAATTACCTATTCTTAAGGCCTTGTACTTAGTTTCCTTGATTTGATTCGTAGGCGTAGCGCTGAAATTTCTCTTAACTAACTTAGGTACCCCCAAGATGGTGTGTGGATAGGATGAACTATTGGGAGGCGTTGGTGGATGAGTGGTGCTCTCCCCAATGGCTAGCCCTCCACCACAATGCCAAGGACCGGCGTGACAAAATGGTTGGTGTTCCACACCATCAAGGGAGTTCCAACCTACATGAGTGCGGGGATAACTGGGTATGTGGTTTGCTTCATGATTCATGCAATTTCATTCTTCATGCTATCTTGAGCCCTTAACTAATACTTTGTTCCTCTCTATTAGGCGTGATACAACAAGACGAAGGTGCTAGGGGTGTTCGACCTGTTTGCCATGGCCCATACTGCCCCATACAAGAAGGCCAAGGCATTCTTTGAGTCTGACCTCGATCATCCAGAGAGCTTCACCAACATCTCCTCCCACCACAACCTCGTGAGGTACAAAGACGAGGGGAAGGCAGGGAAAGGGGAGGACTTTAACCCGAGCCGGCGTCCTTTTGATCTAGAGCTGGTGATGATATCTGGTGGTGGGAGGCCCCATGGCTCGATAGCCATTGGGATGGACTGATACGTTGTCCTAGCACTTCCCGGAGATCAAGAAGTGCCAAATGTCCGATCCTGAGATAAGTCCTCGTCCACGGCAAATGGAGCTCGCCATCGAGGTTAGTTATACGGACTCACATACCTTTCCTCCATTACATTGTGTGTGCGGCCGTCGATGATTACAATGCTAACGAGGAGTGGTGTTGCAGGATGTTCTTGAGAAAAATAGACTGAACACCGAGGCGCTTCTGATGGAGGCAAACAGGCAGGCGATGGAGAGGCAGAGGGAAGTGGAGGAGGGGACTGCTAGGATGTTGGAGGAGGAGAGGAACCGGAACGACGCGTCTCATTGGGCACTATATGAGCTCCTCGTGGTAAGTTTCTCCTGCATATTAGCCAAATCATGCACGTAATGTTCGTTTCATTATTAACTAATATGACTGACTCATGAAAACCAAATGTGCAGCCCGTGTGCCAGACCAACAATCAGACCCCTCCGCCAATGCCCCAGATTGCTATGGCGACGACAGTGAGTTTCATTTGAATGGTCATTACTTACTAGTATTCACATTTGAGTTACATCATGCTAACTAGGCATTGCAAGTGATCTTTGGTGCAGCGTGCCTCCCGACAAGCATCGACCGATCCTTCTTCGTGTGCCACTTGCGCGACCGGTCCTTCACCTCCGTGATGACGGTAAGTTTTCCCAAGTGTTTTGCTTAACAAATGCATACTTAGCTTAAGAAATGGCCTATTTAGCTCCAAAATGACCTATACTTAGCTTATTTTCCTCGAAAATGGCATAATAACCTTACTTAGCTCCAAAATGACCGATTTTACCTAGGATAGCTCTAAAATGACAATGACCTACACTTACCATTTTTTCCTCCAAAATGACTGAATATGCTTAGTTAGCTCAAAAATGGCATAACTACCTAGGTTAGCTCAATAATGACATATACTTAGCTTATTTAGTTCATTTATGACATACTTAGCATACTTAGGTCAAAATGGCATAATAATCTTGGTTACTACCAAAATGGCATATACTTACCTAATTTTCCTCGAAAATGACATAACCTTACTTAGCTCCAAAATGACATATTTACCTAGGTTTGCTCTAAAATGACCTACACTTAGCATTTTTTCCTCCAAAATGACTTTATATGCTTAGTTAGCCCAAAAATGGCTTAACTACCTAGGTTACCTTAGAATAAGAAGAAGAAGAAAAAGAAGAGGAGAAAAAGAAGAAGAATAAAATTCTTCTAGTTATCTTATTTTTCTTCTAGTCTTCCTCTTCTAACTTTATTCTTTCCCATTTTGCAGATTTGCTTCAGATTACAGAAGCTTGTGTTGATGGAGTCTACTCTTCTCCTTGGCCTTATTTTTTGTTTTGATTTTGTAGGATGAACAATGTGAAACTTACAAACTATATATGTATGTATGGATGAAACCATTGTATATTGACTTTTTGCTTAATTCTTGGATATGTTCGCTATATATATGTTGGATATGGAATTTTGATTTGGTATATATATATGTGTTGGATGATCATATCCATATGGCAGGGATATGTATGCTTGTTGAATGTATTTTCAA
>LR738711.1:478216618-478266445 GCA_902687465.1 Secale cereale | reverse complement strand
GTGTGTGTGTGTGTGTGTGTGTGTGAAATTGATTGAATTGAATTGAAGAAAAAACAGAATTAGCAGGGGCAATACAGGTACTTTGTCGTCTGCCAGCGGACGGCAAAGCTGCCACGTGGCAGGTACATGTGCAACCCGGGGGCACTTGGGCTGGCCTATTTGGTCACTTTGCCGTCCGTTGGCAAACGTCAAAGGCCTTTGCGTCTTTGTAGTCTGCCAGCAGATGGCTGATGACCCACAAGTATAGGGGATCTATCGTAGTCCTTTCGATAAGAGTGTCGAACCCAATGAGGAGCGCAAGGAAATGATAGGCAGTTTTCAGTAAGGTATTCTTTGCAAGCACTGAAATTATCGGTAACGGATGGTTTTGTGATAAGGTAATTTTAACGAGTAACAAGTAATAAAAGTAAATATGGCGCAGCAAGATGGCCCAGTCCTTTTTGTAGCAAAGGACAAGCCTGGAAAAACTCTTATATAAAGGAAAGCGCTCCCGAGGACACATGGGAATTATCGTCAAGCTAGTTTTCATCACGCTCATATGATTTGTGTTCGTTACTTGATAATTTGATATGTGGATGGACCGGTGCTTGGGTACTGCCCTTCCTTGGACAAGCATCTGTCGGAGCCCCGATCCTAAGTCACACCGGTCTAGCATGTAACACATCATATCACTTTGCGGCCTCACGCACGGTATCCCCACGGGTGCCACCATACCTGGCCCGGGACCATTTGCGCATTTTGGCTCATGTATATGATAGTGTCGCTAGCACCCATATGACAGAGAACCCGGGCCGACATGGCTAGTTATAAACCAAAAGTGGCGCTAAATTACAGGGACAGGCATACATGACCCAACAATGCACGTGTCGGTCAGCAGCGAGTGTAGCCAGGCTGTAGCAAGCTAACAGGACTCCGTTATACACCGCGTGACATTTCCCCATACACGGGAGCAAGGAAGGACACATTGTGATAGCCTGGCATATTAGGGATGATAGACTACTCATATCAATAAGGAATTCCTTCTTTTCTGGGAGCCTATTCGGATAGAACTCCAAAGTTAAGCGTGCTCGGCTTGGAGTAGTTTCAGGATGGGTGACCGACCGGGAAGTTGCACCGGGTGCGCACGAGTGAGGACAAAGTGCGCAGAAAAGACTAGTATTGATATGTGAGGCCAGTCTAGATCCCGCCAGGAGTAACGACCACCGGCGGGTGTGTCCGGGGCGTTACAAGTTGGTATCAGAGCCGACCCTCGTGGTTACATGGATGTTTGCGGACAGTTTGCAGTCATGTTGTGCATGACGTTTGTGACCCGTCGTGGCACACGGCATGGCACATGTGCTGTCCTGGAAGCACAGACGGTTGTGCCAAGAGGGAACGTTCCTGTGGCCCGACGAGGACGTCGGTTCCTCTGAGTGGGGGTGTATGTGATAGCTTGGCATATTAGGGATGATAGACTACTCATATCAATAAGGAATTCCTTCTTTTCCGGGAGCCTATTCGGATAGAACTCCAAAGTTAAGCGTGCTCGGCTTGGAGTAGTTTCAGGATGGGTGACCGACCGGGAAGTTGCACCCGGGTGCGCATGAGTGAGGACAAAGTGCGCAGAAAAGACTAGTATTGATATGTGAGGCCAGTCTAGATCCCGCCAGGAGTAACGACCACCGGCGGGTGTGTCCGGGGCGTTACACACATGCCGGTCAATCCATGTGTTCCGGAGCAGTAGCAAGCTACCAAGGCTCAGTGGAAGCACTAGGAGGCATTTCCCCGTGAGATAGGCTACCAAGGGTAAACAACTAGGTGTCGGATCCCGGACATACCAAGTATTTCAATAACATACACACAATATGCTTGATATGTGCAAATACAACATGGCATCACAACAAAACTCTATGAATCAAAGTATTTATTCATTAGGCTCCGAGGAGACATATATTACAAACATGGGTCTCATGACCCAACATACAGAGCATACAAGCAACGGAAGCATAACATATCTCAGTACAGACAACTACAAATAAAAAAGGTTGTGAAGCCTGACTATCTACAAGACCCTCCCAAGGGTACAAGATCGTAGCTGAGGTAACAAGCTAAACGTCCAAGTCCATGCGGAACCACTAGTGAGACTGAAGTCTCTCTGCAAAAACATAAATTAAGCAAACGTGAGTACAAAGGTACTCAGCAAGACTTACATCAGAACTAGCTACATATGCATCATTATCAACAAAGGGGTTTCTGGGGTTTAACTGCAGCGAGCCAGCTTTGACTCGGTGGCTAACCTATACTATGACTGCAAGTAACTCTTTTGAGGTGGCGCACACGAGTCCACATATTCACCATATCAATACACCACTATGGATCCACTCCCATCTCCCTATGAGAAGGCCATCCATAGCACTCACGCTTACCTTGCGCATTTTAGAGTATCTACTTTCACTTGTCTATTAACTGTATAGGCAACCCAAAAGTCCTTTACCGCAGATGCGGCTATTCAAATAGATGATGTTAACCCTGCAGGGGTGTACTTCTTCACACACGCTCTCGCCACTTACCACCATGTACACATCGTGTATCTTAGCAACGTTCAAGTGGAGGCCTGGTGAGGGACTCGGCCACGACCTAACTAACCACACAAGTCTCCAGTCCAGGTTTATCGCCTATTCGAGTTCCATCCGCAAGGAGATCTGGCCGGGGTGTCGCTCACGGCCCCAAACGATGTGGGCAGGGTTCCCGAGGCACCAAACGGGCGACTCGGTACACCGTGCCACGGTGTATCTACCGCGTCATAGCCCACCCCCAGGGTCAGCGCTACGCACGGCCTCGAACACATATCCTACAAACACCAGAAACTAGTTGCAACTCCTGGACAGAGATCAGGTTGATTAATAAGTCGAGAGGGGCACTTAAGCATTCCAATGTGTGGTAGTAATTGTTCATGGATCGCAAACACATAACTTAGTTCCCGAGGATGGTTTCAATGAGACAATCCACCATGTACTTCTACATGGCCTCTCACCGCTACCTTTATCAAATCGTGTTCACACACTTAGCTCTCAACAATAAGACATGTTCACCACCTTCCAATTCATCCCCGATGAATCAGACCTGACTCAACTCTAAGCAGTAGCAGGCATGATAAACAAGCATGAATGAGTAGGCACATAATGGCTCAAACAACTCCAACTCATGCTAGTGGGATTCAACTATTTACTGTGGTAAAGACAGGTCATGAAGTGGAAAGGGGGTTCAACTACCACAACATGTAACAGTTAAATCGTTGTTGTCCTAATGCAGTAAAAGAGAGCAGGAGCGAGAGAGTGGGATTGTATCAGAATGAACAAGGGGGTTTTGCCTGCCTGGCACTTCTGAAGGTAGTATAGCTCTTCATCGGTATCATCGAAATCATATCGTCGGAACATCGTCTACTGAGAGGGGACAAACACTGGCAAACAAGAGAGAACACAATCAATGCAATGCAACAATATGATGCATGATCATGACATAGTAATATGCTGTGATTTGGAATAATGCAACTAGCAAAAATTTGAGTGAAGTTGATTTGAACACAAGATTCAAATTCAAACTCCATGTAAGGAATTTCAAATGCCATTTATTCAAATTGTCATATATAGTGTATGTAAGTTGTTCAAACATGCATGAGAAGGCCATAAATAGATTCTTCATATTTTTCTGAGAATTTTTCATATATAAATTATTTTATTTGGAGTTATAGATTAATTTCTATGAGTTTTTGAAGTTTAACCCCTTTTCTGGAATTTCTGAATATTTAGAAAATAAACTAATTCCAGAAAAGGAATACTTCATCAGCACTGCGTCACTATGATGTCAGCAGGTCAACTGCGGCAGTCCAAGTCAAACCTGACACTAGGGCCCGCATGTCTGTGACTCTGCTAATTAACAGGGTTAATAACACTAATTAAATTCTAATCTAGAAATTAGCTAGGGGCTGGCCCCACATGTCAGTGACCCAAGGGAGTCAAACCCCAGGTCAAACGGGTCAAATAGGCCGGCGGCTCGCCGCCGGCGAGTGCCGAGACGGCGGAGCACGTCGGGAATCGCCCACGGGCGATGGTTCTGGGCGATGGTTCTCGCGCGCAGCTGGTGGAACGGGCTGCGGGTGCTAGGGTGGCATGTAACAGTGGCGACGGCGAGTTGGGCGGCGGTCGGAGTTTGGACTGCAGCGGAAACGGCATTGCAGCGCACAACAGGAGCAACGGGTGGCCGATTTTGATGCGCATGGGTGCACTGAGTGCAGTGGTGAGCTCGGACACGCGCAACGGTGGCTAGAACGACGGCGGCGACATGGCCGGCGGCAAGGGGTTTTCGGGCTCGGTGATGCGGCTAGTTAGATCTTGAAATGGGAGGGGGGATGGGGATTCGAAGCAGATGCTCACTGGGAGTTGCAGGAGCTGGACGGTGGGCTCGGGGACGCTCTGTAGCCGGTGAATCGACGACGGCGATCTCCGGTGGCCGACGAGGAAGATGAAGATGATGGCAACGTTTCAGGCATCCCGCGGGCGCATGCTTAGTCTTGGTGCTCCGCGGCGTCGAGGCGGTCCCGTTGGACAAGGCAGAGGGCGAGGGGAACTCAATGGACGCGGTGGCAGCGAACGACGGCAGCGAGCATGCTCGGCCGCGTGTGAGGGAGAGAGCCAGGGGAGGAGATGGGAGCGAGGAAGAGTGAGAGAGAGCTAGGGGGTCGAGGGGGAGTTCGTGGCTGCACCAGGGAGGGCCAGGGCGAAGCGACAAGCAGGAGGTCATCGTTGGTGGCCGTGCGCGTGCTGGCGCACCGCGGGCACATGCCCTCGTGCCTTCTGGCACGAGGTTGAAGGAAGTGGCGCTTGGGCTGGGCCACTACAGCTGTGGGCTGGGCCAAGTGGCTAGGCCCCAGGTAAGCCTAGGTGAACTCTCTCTCTCTCTCTCTCTTCCTAATTATTTCTGTTTTCTGTAATTGTTTTGGCTTTAATAAAAATGCCAGAGCATTTTAAAAAATCCTGAAAATATTTGTGGGCACTGTTTGGATTATTTCCAACAGCCCTCAAGTGCTTCCAAGATTATTTGGACATTTAAAAATGTTTATAGCATTTAAATATCCAAATGCAAATACCTTATGATTTAACTCAAAAACCCAAAGTGACCTAGAAAAATGTGCACCATTTTTGGCAGAGGTTCTAGACCAATCCAAAAATGATGAACTTTTGTGAAGGGCATTTTGGGTTCATTGAAACAATTTTTAGTTGAACCTGGTATTTCAGAGGGGTGCTAGGGTTGTATCAATCCCCATTTCAAGTTCCAAAAATTTAAACATGATGACATGAGGAACATGCAGAGTCAAGCAAAAGCTAAAGCTATAGGGCTGTGACAACTCACCCCCACTAAACAAGAATCTCGTCCCGAGATTCAAGACGTGAGGTAAGAAAACAGAGGGGACATAAAGCTAACACAATCTTCTCGATCCAACTGTCCTCCTCGAAGATGTTGATTCGTAGCATCATGTTGATCTTGGCATCTTTGCTCTCGCAATTTTCACCCAACTATGATGACAGAAGAGATGGAAACTCTACAGAATTCGATCTTCACAAAGATCGATCAACTCAAGATCAAGTCATGGAGTGAGACGTAAGAACACCTTTTGAGTTGAGACACAAAGCATGCATTCTGAGGGATGCAGAATAACAGACCACGAAGGTTGAATTTGATAGGCAATAATTCCACACTTAAAGAAGATGGTGTATGGTTTCAAGCTAGCGATGAAATCATAGCCATGATTCCATAACGGGGCACCTTAGAGGAGGTGACTCGTATGGTTATTCCCTTAAGTGGCAAAAAGAATTACTTTTGACACGAAGATCATCGAAACTCTCTATACCAGCCTAAGGCAAATCACAGTCGATCATTTGAAGGAGTAAGGAAGAATGGCATACTCAGACTAGAATGGATGATGTGGACTACCTTGTTGAAGACAACGCCATGAGTGATTTTTGATAATCATCTGAAATGGATGGGACCCATGGTAGGACCACTTTTGAAGATGATCCCGAACAGAAATTACTAAGAAGGGCAGCCATGGGAAATTGGCATAATGGCAGTGCAAGCTAGGAACAAAAATGCAAATGCTCGGAATGTTCCAACCATCATATCTGCCTGAAATTTAGATCTAATTGGTTACATGATATTTCAGACAACATGTCTGGAAAAGAAAGTTTGCAACACAAATCGACGAGATGACGTTGCAAGATTCTCGGGAAGTGAACTACGATAGCAAGCTCCAAAACATGAGCTGGTTCTGCTACGCACATATGAACACGTTGTCCCAGACAAGTATGACCACATGGTAGTCTTGTAATAAAACACTATCGAGTTCAAGTGGGGAACCATCATCAAAATGACGAAGTCTTGTGCATGTCTGTCTGGCCCCTTCGGGAATAGTATTTGAACCTCTTATCCTTGAACAAATCAATCAGTGGCTTTCTGTGCTAGGAATACATATGGAATGGAGATGATCAGTCTATCAAACCATAGAATACTTTGCACATGCGTGACTGACTTGGGATGATTCTAGAGGAAGCAAAACAATCTTTCTCGGATCCACGGTGGCAACTTGCATCAAATACATGTGAACTGGAGGAAGTCACTTCTTACATCAAAACATCTACTTCATGAGCTAACACAAATATGATGCTTACAAAAATTTCCAATGCTAGCCTTAGCATGAATCATGGACAAGATGAAAATGTTGTCAATGGGTTCAACAATAATTCATCCAGGCTGCCATATAGATGGAATTCCACAATTTAGTGAAGACGATGATAGCATTGGTCAGATCCAATAAATATAATGGTGTATGATCAAGGAATCAACCACGAGTAAGCCAACGTTACGAATATCGTTGGTTCGGATTTTATTTAACGATAGCCCATACTCAAATCAAGGTTTTTTCAAGACAATAGATCCAATAACTGATCACGAATTTCAGTCAATGGAGATATCATCTTTCTTCAACACACACACACACACACACACACACACACACACGATACCCCTTTAGAACGAACTAAGTCAGGTAAGTTTTTTTCTTCCAACTCTCCAAGTTGTTGTATAGCTTAACCAACTAGCTCGGGGTATCCAACACATATTCTTGGAGAAGGAGTGGTTTATGGAAAAACCAACTTGATCACGAACTCAACATAACGGTTAGGGAACAACCTGGTGATACTTCCGAGAAGATATTCAGAAAATCATGAGCCACCTATATGTTTTTAAGCTCGGGAACAATCTTGCTTTTCAGGGCAAGACGATATGATCAAAAGAGCGAGAGATTGACAAAATCCTAACTCGGTCGAAGAGTGCACCAGAAAAAAATGGACTAGGTAGCACGATCAATCTTAGAATGATGATTTCATAACCAAAATGCTAAGAATGAGATTATTGTCCATTAACAACCAAGCAACAGGGTTGCTAGGAGTATTGATTTCACACATCATGATTCATTTGTTAGTATTCCGGTTGCAATAACACGGAGACCGAGGAATGAACGATGATGGTGAGAAGTATCATTGTATCAACAGTTCACAGGGGGTGGTGCAATTCCCATGACATTCTTGACATGAAATAGGGTAACACTCCAAGGTAGAACAAAGCAAAAGCTGGATTGGCATTTTGATCCGCAGAATATAACTGCTTTGACCCAATCCTAGATATGGATAACATACTGGAGTTTGTTTCTCCTTATCATTCTAAAATAGAATGGCTCGACGGACCACAAGAGTAAAAGGCATCGATGAGCACGGATGCACACATACTCTTGACTATCAACCAATAGACGAAGGCCGCAATACAGCTAAAGAGGGACAACTCAAAGGAACATAAGATTTTTCTGAGTTGTGAATGCCTGGATTAGTATGTCAAACGAGTTCAACATATTTGTTCCGGATAACCCATGCAGAAAGGGTAGAATTGGCAGAGTCACAATGTGGAACAGAGAACTCATCAAGAGCACTCTGGTTGTGATCTTTTGGTTCAAAAGAACTTCTGCCATAATGGTTCATGGTATTGGAAGAATGACATACCACGAACCTCTAGGGATATCACAAGGTTACTAATATCCTAAAGGAACGAGCAAACACTATCAACATGAAATAAGTAGAGTGAATCTTGGGTTCAAGAACCCAGAGATAGAATACCCACCAACTAAATGGCATCACGAGATGCTTTTGAGAATGATGGCCAGAATCATCACACTGGGAACACAAAACATAGCTAGACTACTAGGTGATTCCCTAAGACACCTAGGGTCATAATAATAGCTCCAACATATATATGGAGGCAACGGAGTACCTCACACACCGACTAGTGTGGTTAATCCGGCCTAAAAGGACATCGGGACAGGGACAAAAGATTTGCAAATGCATGAGACTATTTTAGAAACCTGGGATGACTCGGACAGCATAACGACTGTAATTGCTCAAAAAAAGATTTGAGACATCCTGCAAAAAGGGTGGCATAACCACTTAACCTCACAATGTCAAGGTTCGGAGACCAACTGTTTAACAAACCGAAGTACTTGAAACTGAACTGAGATTTGAATGCACCATTAACGTGATTCTAATAATTTGATGACAAGCCTAGTTATTAATCTCTGTAGAAGAAGAGGGTGACTTAGATCAGAAGGACATAAGGTAAAGGAGTAAAAAGAGCCTTACGTTCCCTTCTACAATCAATTCCCTTATATAACTAAAGAATTCTAGACAAGACTTCGACCAGTTTGGCTTGGTAATCCTATAGGCAGTCAGGCTCTGATACCAAAGCTGTCGGGACCCCGATCCTAAGTCAGACCAGTCTAGCATGTAACACATCATATCACTTTGCAGCCTCACGCATGGTATCCTCACGGGTGCCACCTTACCTGGCCGGAGACCGTTTGCGCATTTTGGCTCACATATATGATAGTGTCGCTAGCATCCATATGACAGAGAACCCGGGCCGACATGGCTAGTTATAAACTAAAAGTGGTGCTAAATTACAGGGACATGCATACATGACCCGACAATGCACGTGTCGATCAGCAGTGAATGTTGTTGGGATGTAGCAAGCTAACAGGACTCCGGTATACACCGCGTGACATTTCCCCATAGGGGATAGATACATGAGCAAGGAAGGACACATGTCGGTCAATCCATGTGTTCCGGAGCAGTAGCAAGCTACCAAGGCTCAGTGGAAGCACTAGGAGGCATTTCCCCATAAGATAGGCTACCAAGGGTAAACAACTAGGTGTCGGATCCCGCACATACCAAGCATTTCGATAACATACACACAATATGCTCGATATGTGCAAATACAACATGGCATCACAACAAAATCTATGAATCAAAGTATTTATTCATTAGGCTCCGAGGAGCCAGATATTACAAACATGGGTCTCATGACCCAACATATAGAGCATACAAGCGACGGAAGCATAACATGTCTGGGTACAGACAACTACAAATGAAAAAGGCTGTGAAGCCTGACTATCTGCAAGACCCTCCCAAGGGTACTGATACGTCTCCAACGTATTTATAATATTTTATTGTTCCATGCTATTATATTATTTGTTTTGGATGTTTAATGGGTTTTATTATATACTTTTATATTATTTTTGGGACTAGCCTACTAACCCAAGGCCCAGTGCAAATTGCTATTTTTTGCCTATTTCAGTGTTTCGCAGAAAAGGAATATCAAACGGAGTCCAAATGGAATGAAACCTTCGGGAGGATCATTTTTGGAACAAACGCAACCCAGAAGACTTGGAGTACACGCCAGGGAAGCCACGGGGTGGCCACGAGGCAGGGGGCGCGCTTAGGGGGGGTAGGCGCGCCCCCACCCTCGTGGGCCCCCCATAGCTCCACTGACATGCCTCTTCCTCCTATATATACCCATGTACCCTGAAAACATCCGAGAGCACCACGAAACCCTAATTCCACCACCGCAACCTTCTGTACCCGTGAGATCCCATCTTGGGGCATGTTCTGGAGCTCCACCAGAGGGGGACTCGATCATGGAGGGCTTCTACATCAACACCATAGCCTCTTCGATGAGTTGAGTAGTTTACCATAGACCTTCGGGTCCATAGTTATTAACAAAATGGCTTCTTCTCTCTCTTTGGATCTCAATACAAAGTTATCCTCGATCTTCTTGGAGATCTATTCGATGTAATTCTTTTTGTGGTGTGTTTGTCGAGATCCGATGAATTGTGGGTTTATGATCAAGATTATCTATGAACAATATTTGATTCTTCTCTGAAATATTTTATGCATGATTTAAATATCTTTGCAAGTCTCTTCGAATTATCAGTTTGGTTTGGCCTACTAGATTGATCTTTCTTGCAATGGGAGAAGTGCTTAGCTTTGGGTTCAATCTTGCGGTGTCCTTTCCCAGTGACAGCAGGGGCAGCAAGGCACGTATTGTATTGTTGCCATCGAGGATAAAAAGATGGGGTTTATATCATATTGCATGAGTTTATCCCTCTACATCATGTCATCTTGCTTAAAGCGTTACTCTGTTCTTATGAACTTAATACTCTAGATGCATGCTGGATAGCGGTCGATGTGTGGAGTAATAGTAGTAGATGCAGAATCATTTTGGTCTACTTGTCACGGACATGATGCCTAAATACAATGATCATGCCTAGATATTCTCATAACTATGCGCTTTTCTATCAATTGCTCGACAGTAATTTGTTCACCCACCATAAAAATCTGCTATCCTGAGAGAAGCCACTAGTGAAACCTATGGCCCCCGAGTCTATCTTCCATCATATAAATCTTCCATCAACTATTTATCTATACTTTACTTTAATTTTGCAATCTTTACTTTTCAATCTATAACAAAAATATCAAAAATATTTATCTTATTATCTCTATCAGATCTCACTTTTGCAAGTGGCCGAGAAGGGATTGACAACCCCTTTATCGCGTTGGTTGCAAGGTTCTTATTTGTTTGTGTAGGTACGAGGGACTCGCGTGTAGCCTCCTACTGGATTGATACCTTGGTTCTCAAAAACTGAGGGAAATACTTACGCTACTTTGCTGCATCACCCTTTCCTCTTCAAGGGAAAAACAACGCAAGATCAAGAGGTAGCAAGAAGAATTTCTGGCGCCGTTGTCGGGGAGATCTACGCAAAAGTCATATACCAAGTACCCATCACAAACTCTTATCCCTCGCATTACATTATTTTCCATTTGCCTCTCGTTTTCCTCTCCCCCAATTCATCTTTTCCGTTTTATTCGCCCTTTTTCTGTTCGCCTCTTTTCGCTTGCTTCTTGTTTGCTTGTGTGTTGGATTGCTTGTTCGTCACTATGGCTCAAGACAATACCAAATTGTGTGACTTTTCTAATACCAACAATAATGATTTTATTAGCACTCCGATTTCTCCTATTACCGATGTTGAATCTTGTGAAATCAATGTTGCTCTGTTAATCCTTGTTATGAAAGATCAATTTTCTCGCCTTCCTAGTGAAGATGCCTCTACCCATCTAAAAAAAATTATTGATTTGTGCGATATGCAAAAGGAGAGAGATACGGATAATGATATTGTTAAATTGAAGCTATTTCCGTTTTCACTTAGAGATCGTGCTAAAACTTGGTTCTCTTTGCCTAGAAATAGTATTGATTCAGGGAATAAGTGCAAAGATGCCTTTATCTCTAAGTATTTTCCTCCCGCTAAGATTATTTCCCTTAGAAACAATATTGTCAATTTTAAGCAACTTGATCATGAGCACGTTGCACAAGCTTGGGAGAGAATGAAATTAATGATACGTAATTGCCCTACACATGGTTTGAACTTATGGATGATTATACAAAGCTTTTACGCTGGATTGAATTTCGCTTCTAGAAATCTTTTAGATTCGGTCGCGGGGGGGGGGCACTTTCATGGAAATCACTTTAGGAGAAGCTACTAAACTCCTATATAATATTATGGTTAATTACTCTCAGTGGAATACCGAAAGATCTACTAGTAAAAAAGTACATGCTATTGAAGAGATTAGTGTTTTGAGTGGAAAGATGGATGAACTTATGAAATTATCTGCTACTAAGAGTGTGTCTTATTATCCTAATGATATGCCTTTGTCCACGTTGATTGAGAATAATAATGAATCTTTGGATGTGAATTTTGTTGGTAGGAATAATTTTAATAACAACACTTATAGAGGAAACTTTAATTCTAGGCCTTTCCTTAGTAATTCCTCTAATAATTATGGTAATTTCTACAACAACTCTTATGGAAATTTTAATAAGATGCCCTCTGATTTTGAGACTAGTGTTAAAGAATTTATGAATCCGCAAAATAATTTCAATGCTTTGCTTGAAGAAAAATTGCTCAAGATTGATGAGTTGGCTAGGAACGTGGATAGATTTCTCTTGATGTTGATTCTTTGAAACTTAGATCTATTCCACCTAAGCATGATATCAATGAGTCTCTCAAAGCCATGAGAATTTTCATTGATGAGTGCAAAGAAACAACCGCTAGGATGCGTGCTAAAAGAGATTGCTCTGTGAAAGCGTGTTCTTCTAGTTTTCATGATAATGTAGATGAAGATCTAAAAGTGATTGATGTGTCTCCTATTAAATCCTTGTTTTCTAATATGAATCTTGATAAAGATTGGACTGGAGACGAGTCAACTTTAGTTAAAAGGCGTCCCAATGATTCGGAGTTTTTAGATCTTGATGCTAAAACTGTTAAAAGTGGGATTGAAGAGGTCATTTACATAGCAATGAACCCACTATTTTGGATTTCAAGGGATTTAATTATGATAATTGCTCTTTGATAGATTGTATTTCCTTGTTGCAATCCGTGCTAAATTATCCTCATGCTTATAGTCAAAATAAAGCTTTTACCAAACACATAGTTGATGCTTTAATGCAATCTTATGAAGAAAAGTTGAATTAGAAGTTTCTATCCCTAGAAAACTTTATGATGAGTGGGAACCTACTATTAAAATTAATATTAAAGATCCTGAATGCTATGCTTTGTGTGATTTGGGTGCCAGTGTTTCCACAATTCCAAAAACTTTGTGTGATATGTTAGGTTTCCATGAACTTGATGATTGTTCTTTAAATTTATATCTTGCGGATTCTACCACTAAGAAACCTATGGGAAGGATTAATGATGTTCTTATTGGTGCAAATAGGAATTATGTGCCCGTAGATTTCATCGTTCTTGATATACTCCCTCCGTTCCTTTATCTAAGGTGTATTATTTTTGGCACGGTGACCAAGGCACATAATTATAGATGTGTTAGGACAAAATTACCCTTGGCAAATTTATTCGTTAGTGGCAAGTAAATCAGTTAGTCCAGGAAATTAAGAGATACATGCAATCGACATAGAGATAGTTTCCTTCTTTTGCTACAAGGAAAGATACACACAATCAGGAGAGAGATAGTTTCCTTTTTCTGGAGGGCTAACAAGGGAATTATGATAAACTAGAAGAAATGCACCTTACATTCTGGAATTTATAATGATAGGTGCAATTATTGATATGAAGGAAGGAAATATTAGATTCCAATTTCCGTTAAGGAAAGGCATGGAACAATTTCCTAGAAAGAAAATCAAATTACCTTATGAATCTATTATGAGAGCCACTTATGGATTGCCTACCAAAGATGGCAATACCTAGATATATTCTTGTATCATGCCTAGCTAAGAGCGTTAAATGATAGCACTTGTTGGGAGGCAACCCAATTCTATTTTATTTGCTTTTACTTCTTTTTAGTAATAAATAATTCATCTAGCTTCTGTTTAGATGTGGTTTTGTGTTTTAATTAGTGTTTGTGCCAAGTAGAACCTTTGGGAAGACTTGTGTGAAGTCTTTGCGATCTTGCTGTAAAAAACAGAAACTTTTGCGCTCACGAGATTAGCTGCCATTTTTTACTGGAGAGTGCTTTTAAGTTGATTATTTTTGCATATGATTAATAGACAAATTGCTCACGTCCACCAATTTATTTCAAAAAAAATAGAGTTACAGAAGTATTCGAAAGTTACAGATTGCTATAGGTTGTTCTGTTTTTGACAGATTCTGTTTTTCGTGCGTTGTTTGCTTATTTTGATGAATCTATGAGTAGTATCGGGGGGTATGAATCATAGAGAAGTTTCAATACAGTAGGTTTAACACCAACATAAATAAATAATGCGTTCATTACAGTACCTTAAAGTGGTGGTTTGTTTTCTTATACTAACGGAGCTCACGAGATTTTTGCTAAGTTTTGTGTTGTGAAGTTTTCAAGTTTTTGGGTAAGGATTTGATTGACTATGGAACAAGGAGTGGCAAGAGCCTAAGCTTGGGGATGCCCAAGGCAACCCAAGGTAAAATTCAAGGACAACCAAAAGCCTAAGCCTGGGGATGCCCCGGGAAGGCATCCCCTCTTTCGTCTTCGTCTATCGGCAACTTTACTTGAGACTATATTTTTATTCACCACATGATATATGTTTTGCTTGGAGCTTCATGTATGATTTGAGTCTTTGTTTTTTAGTTTACCACAATCATCCTTGCTGTACACACCTTGTGAGAGAGATACACATGAATCGGAATTTATTAGAATACTCTATGTGCTTCACTTATATATTTTGAGCTAGATAGTTTTGCTCTAGTGCTTCACTTATATCTTTTTAGAGCACGGTGGTGGTTTTATTTTATAGAAATTATTCATCTCTCATGCTTCACTTATATTATTTTGAGAGTCTTTTAGAACATCATGGTAATTAGCTTTGGTTATAAAATTACTCCTAATATGATAGGAATCCAAGATGGGTATAATAAAAACTTTCATATAAAGTGCATTGAATATTATGAGAAGTTTGATACTTGATGATTGTTTTGAGATATAAGGATGGTGATATTAGAGTCATGCTAGTAGAGTAGTTGTGAATTTGAGAAATACTTGTGTTGAGGTTTGCAAGTCCCGTAGCATGAAAGTATGGTAACCGTTGTGTGACAAATTTGAAGCGTGAGGTATTTCATTGATTGTCATCCTTTGTGTGGAGGTCGGGATCGCGTGATGGTTAACTCCTACCAACCCTTCCCCAAGGAGCATGCGTGTAGTACTTTGTTTTCATGACTTGTAGATTTTTGCAATAAGTATGTGAGTTCTTTATGACTAATGTTGAGTCCATGGATTATATGCACTCTCACCCTTCCACCAATTATAGCCTCTCTTGTACTGCGCAACTTTCACCGGTACCATACACCCACCATATACCTTCCTCAAAACAGCCACCATACCTACCTATTATGGCATTTCCATAGCCATTCCGAGATATATTGCCATGCAACTTTCCACCATTCTGTTCACTATGACACGCTTCATCATTGTCATATTGCCATGCATGATCATGTAGTTGACATCGTATTTGTGGCAAGGCCACCATGCATAATTTTTCATACATGTCACTCTTGATTCATTTCACATCCCGGTACACCGCCAAAGGCATTCATATAGAGTCATATTTCGTTCTAGTATCGAGTTGTAAATAAATAGAAGTGTGATGATCATCATTATTAAAGCATTGTCCCAAATAAAAACATAAAAAGGAAGGAAAGGCCAAAGAAAAAAAAGAAAGGCCCAAAAATAGAAGGAAAAGAAAAAAAGAAAAAAAAGAAAAAAAAGAGAGAAAAGGGACAATGCTACTATCTTTTTCCACACTTGTGCTTTAAAGTAGCACCATGATCTTCATGATAGAGAGTCTCTTGTTTTGTCACTTTCATATACTAGTGGGAATTTTCATTATAGAACTTGGCTTGTATATTCCAACGATGGGCTTCCTCAAATGCCCTAGGTCTTCGTGAGCAAGCAAGTTGGATGCACACCCACTTAGTTTATTTTTTTGAGCTTTCATACGTTTATAGCTCTAATGCATCCGTTGCATGGCAATCCCTACTCACTCACATTGATATCTATTGATGGGCATCTCCATAGCCCATTGATACGCCTAGTTGATGTGAGACCATCTTACTCTTTTTGTCTTCTCCACAACCACCACTCTATTCCACCTATAGTGCTATATCCATGGCTCCGCACATGTATTGCGTGAAAGTTGAAAATGTTTGGAAAATTTTAAGTATGAAACAATTGCTTGGCTGAAACCGGGGTTGTGCATGATTTGAGTATTTTGTGTGACGAAGATGGAGCATAGCCAAACTATATGATTTTGTATGGATGAACTTTCTTTGGCCATGTTATTTTGAGAAGACATAATTGCTTTGTTAGTATGCTTGAAGTATTATTATTCTTATGTCAATAGTAAATTTTGTCTTGAATCTTTCGGATCTGAACATTCATGCCACTATAAAGAAATTTACATTGAGAATTATGTTGGGTAGCATTCCACATCAAAAATTCTGTTTTTATCATTTACCTACTCGAGGACGAACAGGAATTAAGCTTGGGGATGCTTGATACGTCTCCAACGTATCTATAATTTTTTATTATTCCATGCTATTATATTATTTGTTTTGGATGTTTAATGGACTTAATTTGTCGGCATTCTGGGAACGGGGGTACCCAGACTTGCCTGCCTGCAGCCCAGGGTGTGGCTCATCAGGCGGCCTGGTACGGCCCAACATCTTCAGCAACCACTCAAGACCCTCGTGTGTGGCCAAGCCTCGCGAGGCGGACGACGCAAGACATCCCCTGGGGCGGCCTCACTAGGCCGGCTCATGAGGATCGGAGATATCAAGGCAAGGGGTACCTCGCGAGGTCCTCGTGACATGAGCAGTGACGACCAAGGCCAGGCGGGCGCCAGTGGGCGCAGCGTGCCAGTTTCCTCTTTGGTGCTAAAGGCGCGGGTGCAGGCGTGGAGTTCCGAGGCATCAGGAAAAGGTTTCCATATTGGTGCAACGAGACTAAGACCAGCAGGACGGCAGAGCGGAGGTCACCGCGGAGCCCACGGCAGCGTCACCACCAGAGCCTTTGGCAGGCAAAGACCACCTTTTGCCAGGATAGCTTGTACTAGCTATCCCCCTTCAAATTTGGCCGTTGTGGGATCCCTTCCCACTCGATATTTGTGAAGAGGACCCTGGCCACTATAAATAGGACCAGCCACCACCATTGGGATCATCGCATCTAGAGTTGATCAGATAGAAGGGCACACACCACAAGCTCACTCGAGCACAAGAACCCATCTCCTCAGGAGGCAGTTCATCCATGTATTAGTTCTTCCTCTGCCTACAAGGAAATCCACCACACCACACTAGATTAGGGTATTACACCACAACGGTGGCCCAAACCACTATAAACCTTGTGTCCCTTGTTCTTTGGATCTGACGAGCTAGGCCTAGGTATCAGCGAGTAGACGAGCTAGTGCGGAAGGAAAGATCTTCGTGTGCACCCCAGAGTTCGAACCTCAAGGGTTTTGCCGGAAACCAAGATCCGACATTTGGTGCGCTGGGTAGGGGTGTGCAGAAACTTCCCTTCTGTCGATCCGCGCTCCGTCGTCCCATCGGTTCCATGGCCGACGCTCGCAGAGCCCGTGCTGAGCGGCGGGCTGCCCTTGACGCCCGCGTCGCTCAGACTGCTCCTGCCGGCGGACCACTCTCATGTTCTCCATCGCATGCCACCAACGCCGCCACCGGCCCGGCGCGGCATGAAAAGTAGGCCTCATCCCTGCACCCCTCCGTGCGGCGATATGGACGCACCGCGACCCCGTCGCTAACCCCAGCAGTCTCGTCATCCCATGCTTGTCGTGGACCCGTGGCTGTGCAGGCTGTGTTGCTCATGGCACGCGAGCTCCTGCTCTACCGCCCCGTCGATGACTTCTATGAGGAATGGCTCGACCGCATCGCCAAGCTTGTTAGCGCTGCTGGGGGCTCTCCAGCGCCGACCCTCTCCCTCCCTCGCCCGCCTCCCCATGCGGACGACGTGGCCCATGAAGCTCCACTGCTACCTCCGCATCAAGGCGTTGTCCAAGACTCAAGGCACGTGGCCCCACGGCGTGACCTCCCACGCACGCGGCGTGACCTCTCAAGAGATCCAGCAGCCTCGCGAGGGAGCGCCAGCTCTCCCTCCACCGCCATGTCGAGACCGCGCGGCCCCCGCGCCGATGGCGCGCGAGGACCAAGATCAAGTTCCACCTCTCCAACAAGCCCCGGTGTCGACAGCAAGCTGTAAGGCCCTCGCCCCGAGCTGCGCAACGTCAACTGGCCTGGGAAGTTCAAGCCCGACCTGCCTCGACGCTACGATGGCACCCCCGACCCTGCGGAGTTCTTGCAGCTCTACGAGCTGAGCATCGAAACGTCCGGCGACAACAAGAAGATCATGGCGAACTGGTTCCCCATGGCCCTCAAAGAAGGCGCGCACTCGTGGCTCCGGAACCTGCCCGCGGGATCGATCTCCACCTAGAGCGAGATGCGCGAGCGGTTCATCGCCAACTTCCAGGGCACCCGAGACCGCCCCCCGGCCTCGGGTGACCTGCGGCGTATCAAGCAACAACCAGGAGAAACCCTAGAGAAGTTCATCCAACGCTTCAACAGTGTCCACGTCAAGATCCCCAAGGTCACGGACGAGGCCATCATTTCGGCGTTCTCAGATGGTGTCCGCAACGTCAAGATGAAGAAGGAGCTCTCCATCCACGAAGATCTGTCCACGTCCCTGGAGCTTTTCAACCTTGCGACCAAGTGCGCCAGAGCTGAAGAGGGGTGCCTCTCCCTCGTCGAGCTCCCCGTTGCTGAACCTGAAGACAAGAAGGCCAAGAGAAAGGATGTAAAGCGCAAGGGAGTGGCAGTACTCGCAGCCGAACCAGAGATGAAGCGCAGCCGAGACTACCCGGAATCACCCAAGAACATCCGGGTGTTTTGCGCCTTCCACAACATGCACAGCCATAACACCCACGATTGTCAAGAGCTCAGGGCCCTCCGCAAAGGACGCATCATCCGACGCCCCGAGCGCGGCAACCGTGGCTAAGGCCACGGAGGAAGCCGGACCGGAGGACGCTGGGACGACCGCGGCCCCCACCAGGAGTGGCATGATCAACCTCGGGAGGACCGTTGGCACGACCAGCCCTGTGAGGACGCCTGGAGGGACCAGCCTCGTGAGGACCACCCTCAGGGCACGGCTGGCCTTCCACCTCTGTCGCCGCCAAGGAGAAACGATGACCGGGACGAGGGGGCTGGGGGCTTCCAGGAGCCACGTGCCATCGCATGCATCTTGGGCAGAGCATAGGCCCCAGCTTCTCAGCGCCTCTTCAAGCAGTTTGCCCGGGAAGTAAACGCGGCTCTCCCCAAGCTCGAGGCTACCCGCCCACTCAGGTGGTCCAGGTGCCCCATCATCTTCAGTTCAGCAGACCAGCTCAAGTGCACGGCTACGACCGGCACCCTCCCAATGCTTTGTTTGCCGGTCATCAGCAACGTCCAAGTTACCAAGACCCTCATCGATGGTGGCGCAGGGCTCAATGTCCTGTCCATCGAGATGTTCCACAACCTCCAAGTACCCTACGATCAGCTGCTACCTACCAAGCCCTTCTCCGGAGTGACTGACGGCTCCACCACCCCGTAGGGCAGGTCCGCCTACCTGTCACCTTTGGCAAGCGCGACAACTACCACACTGAGCTCATCGACTTCGATGTCGCCCACGTCCATCTCCCTTACAACGCCAGACTCGGGTACCCAACCCTGGCCAAGTTCATGGCAGTGACTCGCCATGGCTACAACGTCCTCAAGATGCCTGGAAGCAGCGGTGTCATCACCATCACCTGTGAGGAGAAGGATGCAGTGTGCTCACTCGAGCGCGCTTACTAGGCGGCAGCGGTCGAGGATCCAGACAATGAAAGCATCATCTACCCACCTGAGGTCGTCCCCAAGAAGAAGAAGCAGTTGCTCGCCCTGGAGCCTCATGGGGATGGAGCACCTGGCGGCAGCACCTCGGGACCTACACCTAGGGAGGGGCCGCCTCCCTCCCTCGTATAGGAAAGTGCGCCCGGCGCCCCCCTCAGGCTGGGCTCGGGGGCTCTCCTATGGAGGGCCTCTAACTTAGCCAATGTCACGAGGGAGGCGCTCGGGCACCATGTGGAGGAGTGCTTCGCCGCACACTTCCCTCCGGAGGCCTCAAGGCATGAGGCACCAAGCGCTTAGGAGTTCATCAGCCAAACCATCGAAGACCTACAGGTGCCAAGAGCAATGTGGGGTGAGCGCTGCCCGGCGCCTCTGAGGGTAGTTGTCGGCCCAGGCTCAGGCGAAGGGCTGCACATCTGCGTCAACCTCCCCGCACTCAACAGGATCGCATCTCAGGAGCTCTACTGGCCTTCCCAGGTGGGCCGGTGCGGGGTCCCCCTCACAGCTACGTTCGCGTGCCCTTCGGCCTGCCGAACCAAGCGACCCTGCACCAGCACCATATGCAGGAGGTCCTGGCGACTCGTGAGGCCAAGCATAAGGAGATCCAGGCGGAGCTGGACTCGGCTCTCCGCGAGATCTAGGGAACCCCAGAGCCTCACGAGGTGCTGGAGCCAGACGACACGTGAGGAAAAGCATCTGCGTCGAGCATCTTCTGCCACACCAACACTACTTCAGCAACTATGCCAGGTGACATTTTCCGGTTTTTGTTCAACTGGGAGCGCCCCTCGGGCTACATCATTCCCAGGTCACACGGGCTTGTCCCTGCTGCATGTATCCTTTTGCATCTCAGCTCACCTTGTTGGGGGCGCCCCTCTGGCCGCATCACCCCCAGGCCGCACAGGTCTGTCCTTGTGGCATGTATCTCCCTTGCATCTTACCTGAGCTAGCGTTACCATTTCTGTCAGCTGCATTAGAATCGCTCATCTATTTGACCATCACCCCTTCGGGTCTCCTTCGCTTCCTAATGGACTTCTGCTCATCTCGCAACGAGGGCTGCATACGTTGGTGCGGCGCTTGTGCTCGGGTCCGTCCCTGCAATGATGACAAACCCGAGGGACCAAGCTCTGACCCACGGCTCGCTCCGCAAGCGTCACCTCACCAGTTCCTCGATGCCTTCGTCTTCCTGCGGAATTATCGGAAGCCCAGCGGTGGGCGCAGCCCTAAGTCGTTCTGCTGCAGGCTAACCCATCGGAGTCTCAGGAGCATGGCGACAGTCAATCCCACCGGACTCCCCTCCTCACGTAATTTGCTTGCGCGTTAAAGGGGGGCTGAGCATCGCGTCTCAGAGGCTCTTACCAACTCTCCAGCCCTCACTATGGATCTGCTCACATATCCCTACGAGAAGGCCATCCATAGCACTCATGCTTATCTCACACATTTTAGAGTATCCACTTTCACTTGTCTATGAACTGTACAGGCAACCCAGAAGTCCTTTACCGCGGACGCGGCTATTCGAATAGATGATGTTAACCCTGCAGGGGTGTACTTCTTCACACACGCTCTCGCCACTTACCACCATGTACACGTCGTGTATCTCGGCAACCTTCAAGCGGAAGCCTGGCGAGGGAGTTGGCCATGACCTGACTAACCATGCAAGTCTCTTGTCTAGGTTTATCGCCTATTCGGGTTCCATTCGCAAGGAGATCCGGCTGGGGTGTCGCTCACGGCTCCAAAAGATGTGAGCAGGGTTCCCGAGACACCAAACGGGCGACTCGGTACACCATGCCACGGTGTATCTACCGCGTCATAGCCCACCCCTAGGTTTTGCGCTACGCACGACCTCCAACACATATCCTACAAACACCAGAAACTAGTTGCAACTACTGGACAGAGATCAGGTTGATTAATAAGTCGAGAGGGGCACTTAAGCATTCCAATGTGTGGTAGTAACTTTTCATGGATCACAAACACATAATTCAGTTCCTGAGGACGGTTTCAATGAGACAATCCACCATGTACTCCTACATAGCCTCTCACCACTACCTTTACCAAATCGTGTTCACACACTTAGCTCTCAACACTAAGACATGTTCACCACCTTCCAATTCATCCCTGATGAATCAGACCTGACTCAACTCTAAGAAGTAGCACGCATGACAAACAAGCATGAATGAGTAGGCACATAATGGCTCAAACAACTCCTACTCATGCTAGTGGGTTCCAACTGTTTACTGTGGCAAAGACAGGTCATGCAGTGGAAAGGGGGTTCAACTACCGCAGCATGTAGCAGTTGAATCGTTGTTGTCCTAATCACTAAAAGAGAGCAGAAGCGAGAGATTGGGATTGTATCGGAATGAACAAGGGGTTTTTGCTTGCCTAGCACTTCTGAAGATATTATAGCTCTTCATCGGTGTCATCGAACTCATATCGACGGAACATCGTCTACTGAGAGGGGACAAACACCGGCAAACAAGAGAGAACACTATCAATGCAATGCAACAATGTGATGCCTGATCATGACATAGCAATATGTTGTGATTTGGAATAATGTAACTTGCAATAATTTGAGTGAAGTTGATTTGAACACAAGATTGAAATTCAAACTCCATGTAAGGCATTTCAAATGCCATTTATTCAAATTATCATATACAATGGATGTAAGTTATTCAAACATGCATGAGAATGCCACAAACAGATTCTTCATATTTTTCTGATAATTTTTCATATATAAATTATTCCATTTGGAGTTATAGATTAATTTCTATGAATTTTTGAAGTTTAACCCCTTTTCTGGAATTTCTAAATATTTAGAAAATAAACTAATTCTAGAAAAGTAATACTGTATCAGCATTGCGTCACTGTGATGTCAGCAGGTCAACAGCGGCAGTCTAAGTCAAACCTGACACTAGGGCCCGCATGTCAGTGACTCTACTGATTAACAGGGTTAATTAACACTAATTAAATCCTAATCTAGAAATTAGCTAGGGGTTGGCCCCACATGTTTGTGACCCAGGGGAGTCAAACCCCAGGTCAAACGGGTCAAACAGGCCGGCGGCTCACCGCCGGCGAGTGCCGAGACGGCGTAGCACATCGGGAATCGCCCATGGGCGATGGTTCTGGGCGTGGGGAGGCTCTACGAGGAGCTGCTGCTCGCGCGCAGCCGGTGGAACGGGTGGCGGGTGCTGGGGTGGCGAGTAACGGCGGCGACGGTGAGTTGGGCGGCGGTCGGAGTTTGGACTGCGGCGGAAACGGCGTTGCAGCGCACAGCAGGAGCAACGGGTGGCCGATTTCGACGCGCATGGGTGCACTGAGTGTAGTGGTGAGCTTGGACTCGAGCGGCGGTGGCTAGAACGACGGCGGCAACATGGCCAGCAACGAGGGGTTCTCGGTCTCCGTGATGGGGCTAGTTAGAGCTTGAAATCGTAGGGGGAGGACGGGGGCTCGGAGCAGGTGCTCACTGGGAGTCGTAGTAGCTGGACGGCGGGCTCGGGGACACTCCGTAGTTGGTGAATCGACGACGGCGATCTCCGGTGGCCGACGAGGAAGACGAAGACGATGGCGACGTTTCAGGCATCCTGCGGGCGCGTGCTTAGTCTTGGTTCTCCACCACGTCGAGGCGGTCCCGTTGGACAAGGCAGAGGGTGAGGGGAGCTCGATGGACACGATGGCAGAGAACGGCGACAGCGAGCGTGCTCGGCCGTGTGCGAGGGAGAGAGCCAGGGGAGGAGACGGGGGCGAGGAAGAGAGAGAGAGAGCCACGGGGTCGAGGGGGAGTGCGTGGCTGCACCATGGAGGGCCAGGGCAAAGCGGCAAGCAGGAGGTGGTCGTCGGTGGCCGTGCGCGTGCTGGCGCACCGCGGGCACACGACCTCGTGCCTTATGGCACGAGGTAGAAGGAAGTGGCGTTGGGGCTGGGCCACTACAGCTGTGGGCTGGGCCAAGCGGCTGGGCCGCAGGTAAGCCCACGTGAACTCTCTCTCTTTCTAATTATTTCTGTTTTCTGTTTTCTGCAATTGTTTTGGCTTTAATAAAAATGCTAGAGCATTTTCAAAAATCCTGAAAATATTTGTGGGCACTGTTTGGATTATTTCCAACAGTCCTCAAGTGCTTCCAAGATTATTTGGACATTTAAAAATATTTATAGCATTTAAATATCCAAATGCAAATACCTCATGATTTAATTCAAAAATCCAAAGTGACCTAGAAAAATGTGCACCATTTTTGGCAGAGGTTCGAGACCAATCCAAAAATGATGAACTTTTGTGAAGGCATTTTGGGTTCATTGAAACAATTTTCAGTTGACCCTGGTATTTCAGAGGGGTGCTAGTGTTGGATCAATCCCCATTTCAAGTTTCAAAAATTTAAACATGATGACATGAGGAACATGCAGAGTCAAGCAAAAGCTAAAGCTATAGGGCTGTGATATCATCCCACTTATGATTAACCTCTATTGTAAGCATCCGCAACTACAAAAGAAGTATTAAGGTAAACCTAACCATAGCATGAAACATATGGATCCAAATCAGCCCCTTACGAAGCAACACATAAAGTAGGGTTTAAGCTTCTATCACTCTAGCAACCCATCATCTACTTACTACTTCCCAATGCCTTCCTCTAGTCCCAAACAATGGTGAAGTGTCATGTAGTCGACGTCCACATAACACCACTAGAGGAAAGACAACATACATCTCAACAAAATATCGACCGAATACCAAATTCACATGACTACCAATAGCAAAACTTCTCCCATGTCCTCATGAACAAATGTAACTACGCACAAATCGTGTTCATGTTCATAATCAGAGGGGTATTAATATGCATAAAGGATCTGAACATATGATCTTCCGCCGAATAAACCAACTAACATCAACTACAAGGAGTAATCAACACTACTAGCAACCCATAGGTACCAATCTGAGGTTTTGGGACAAAGATTAGATACAAGAGATGAACTAGGGTTTGAGATGAGATGGTGCTGGCGAAGATGTTGATGGAGATTGACCCCCTCCCGATGAGAGGATCGATGGTGATGACGATGGTGACGATTTCCCCCTCCCGGAGGGATGTTTCCCCGGTAGAACAGCTCCGCCGGAGCTCTAGATTGGTTCCGCCAAGGTTCCGCCTCGAGACGGCGGCGCTTCGTCCCGAAAGCTTCCTTCTGATTTTTTTTCCAGGGCAAAAGACACCTTATACCAGAAGATGGGCATCGGGGGACTTCCAGGTGGCCCACGAGGCCGAGGGAGCGCCCACGGGGGTAGGGCGCGCCCCCCACCCTCGTGGACGGTGGGTGGCCCCCCTCTGGTGCTTTCTTCGCCCAATATTTTTAATATATTCCAAAACTAACTTTCGTGGAGTTTCAGGACTTTTTGAGTTGTGCATTATAGGTCTCTAATATTTGCTCCTTTTCCAGCCAAGAATTCCAGTTGCCGGCATTCTCCCTCTTCATGTAAACCTTGTAAAATAAGAGAGAAAGGGCATAAGTATTGTGACATAATGTGTAGTAACTGCCCATAATGCAATAAATATCGATATAAAAGCATGATGCAAAATGGACGTATCAACGGCACATTTAACGGACCTAACCCTATCCCTCTGTCATCTAGGGCCTTTGTCGTCTGCTTGCTTAGGATGGGTGATGGCAAACCTCTTTGTTGTCCGCTTTATTTATGTAGACGGCAAAGCATCTCTCTGCCATAGTTCATTCAGCCGGACGTGGGGTCGTCTGCTGGCTGACGGCAAAGGCCTTTCCATCCACCAGACATGTCTTTGTCTTCTGCCATGGCAGACGGCAAAGTACCTGATTCCTGCAGTGCTTGCACGTAGTTTGATGCATGATTGAGAAAACTAGGGTTGGCCGATAGAGTATACTCATTGAATGATCTAGTAACACCATATGAATTATTAGGATCAACACAAGGGGATTGTGTATTAATATTACCTTTGTAGATTGCAAACCCTAGATGACGATCTCTTCGTAGCAAGAAGGAGCCAGAGACCGTTCGAAGCTTCGTCCCCAGCGGAGTCGCCAAAAACTGTGTTTGCACACGAAAACTTAACCGTGTACCCTCGACGTCTGGGATGATGCACCGCAGCTCACGTCGAAGGAGACCCGTCCGGAAGCGCGATACGCAAGCAATCCAGTGATACCTCCATTTTGCATCATGCTTATATGTTGATATTTATTGTATTATGGGT
The DNA here is from genome assembly GCA_902687465.1 of Secale cereale. Classification (NCBI taxonomy): domain Eukaryota; kingdom Viridiplantae; phylum Streptophyta; class Magnoliopsida; order Poales; family Poaceae; genus Secale; species Secale cereale. Next base: position 478,240,432 of record LR738711.1, on the reverse strand, counting down.
TGTTATTACTTGTTTTGTCACAAAACTTATGCCTTTTCTCTCTTATTTTACAAGGTTTACAAGAAGAGGGAGAATGCCGGCAGCTGGAATTTTGGGCCGGAAAAGGAGAAAACTCTAAAAACCTATTCTACACAACTCCAAAAGCCCCGAAACTCCACAGAACTCCGTTTCAGAAAATATAAAAAATATCTAGCGAAAGAAGTTCACGAGGGGGGCCACCGGCTGTCCACGGGGGTGCCCCCCCCCCTCTGTGGGCGCGCCCCCTGTCTCGTGGGCCCCCCGAAGGCCCCCCGATGCCCATCTTCTCCTATATGAGGTGTTTTTACCTGGAAAAATCAGAGGGAGGCTTTCGGGACCAGATGCCACCGTCTCGAGGCGGAACCGAGGCGGAAACCAATCTAGGGCTCCGGCAGAGCTGTTCTGCCGGGGATACTTCCCTCCGGGAGGGGGAAATCGTCATCGCCGTCATCACCAACAAATCCCCCGTCTTGGGAGGGATATCTTCATCAACATCTTCACCATCACCATCTCCTCTCAAACCCTAGTTCATCTATTGTATCCAACCTTTGTACCCAAACCTCAGATTGGTACATGTGGGTTGCTAGTAGTGTTGATTACTCCTTGTAGTTGATTCTAGTTGGTTTATTTGGTGGAAGATCATATGTTCAGATCTATTATGCATATTTACCCCTCTGATCATGAACCATATTATGTCTTGTGAGTGGTTACTTTTGTTCCTGAGGACATGGGAGAAGTCTTGCTATAAGTACTCATGTGAATTTGGTCTTCGTTCGATATTTTGATGAGATGTATGTTGCCTCTCCTCTAGTGGTGTCATGTGAACGTCGATACATGACACTTCACCATTATTTGGGCCTAGAAGAAGGCATTGGGAAGTAATAAGTAGATGATGGGTTGCTAGAGTGACAGAAGCTTAAACCCTAGTTTATGCGTTGCTTCATAAGGGGTTGATTTGGATCCATATGTTTCAGGCTATGGTTAGGTTTACCTTAATACTTCTTTTGTAGTTGCGGATGCTTGCATTAGAGGTTAATCATAAGTGGGAGGCTTGGTCCAAGTAAGGACAGCACCCAAGCACCGGTCCACCCACATACCAAATTATCAAAGTACCGAACACGAATCAGATGATCGTGATGAAAACTAGCTTGACGACAATTCTCATGTGTCCTCAGGAGCGCTTAACTTTATATAAGAGTTTGTCCAGGCTTGTCCTTTGCTACAAAAAGGATTGGGCCACCTTGCTGCACTTTATTTACTTTTACCTTTTGTCACTTGCTACCAATTACCTTATCACAAAACTATTTGTTACCTAGAATTTCAGTGCTTCCAGAAAATACCTTACTGAAAACTTCTTATCAGTTCCTTCTGCTCCTCGTTGGGTTCAACACTCTTACTTATCGAAAGGACTATGATAGATCCCCTACACTTGTGGGTCATCAAGACTCTTTTCTGGCGCCGTTGTCGGGGAGTGAAGCGCCTTTGGTAAGGAAAAATTTATATAGTGTGCTGAAATTTATTGTCACTTCTTACTATGGCTCAAAATCCTTAGAGGGGCTTGTTCGGGGTATCCTCACCCCGACCAGAAGAGCAAAGATTTGCACCTCAACCTACTACACCTACTGAAACTGTTTGCTTTGAAATTCCTTCGGGTATGATAGAGAAACTGCTTGAAAATCCTTTTACAGGAGACGGAACACTGCATCCCGATTTACATCTAATCTATGTGGATGAAGTTTGTGGATTATTTAAGCTTGCAGGTATGCCCGAGGATGTTATCAAGAAGAAGATCTTACCTTTATCTTTGAAGGGAGATGCATTGACATGGTTTAGGCTATGTGATGATATTGGATCATGGAACTATAATCGTCTGAAGTTGGAATTTCATCAGAAGTTCTACCCTATGCACCAGGTTCATCGTGATCGTAATTATACTTATAATTTCTGGCCTCGCGAAGGAGAAAGCATCGCTCAAGCTTGGGGAGGCTTAATTCAATGTTATATTCATGCCCCAATCACGAGCTCTCGGGAAAAATGATCATTCAAAGTTTTTATGCTCGACTTTCTCTCAATAATCGCACCATGCTCGATAATTCTTGTTCTGGCTCTTTTATGATGAAGACTGTTGAACTCAAATGGGATTTATTGGAAAGAATTAAGCGCAACTCTGAAGATTGGGATCTCGACGAAGGTAAGGAGTCGGGTATGACCCCTAAGTTTGATTGTGTTAAAGCTTTTATGGATACCGATGTTTTCCGTGAGTTTAGCACTAAATATGGACCTGACTCTGAGATAGTAGCTTCTTTCTGTGAATCATTTGCTACTCATGTTGATCTCCCCAAGGAGAAGTGGTTTAAATATCATCCCCCTATTGAAGTAAAAGTAGTTGAACCTGTTAAAGTTGAAGAAAAGACTATCACTTATAATGTGTATCCTATTATTCCTACTGCTTATATCGAGAAACCACCTTTCACTGTTAGGATAAAGGATCATGCTCAAGCTTCAACTGTAGTTCGTGAGAGTAATACTAGAACACCTACACCCTCTGAGAAAATTAAAGTTGAACCTAGTGTTGCTATGGTTAAAGATCTCTTGGTAGAAGATTTAGATGGACATGTTATTTACCTCCAAGAAGAGTCTGCTAGAATAGCCAAACCCAATGCTATGAATAGACATAGACCTGTTGTAGACTTGCCTGTTATCTCTGTTAAGATAGGAGATCATTGTTATCATGGTCTATGTGACGTAGGTGCTAGTGCGAGTATTATCCCTCTTACTTTATATCGAGAAATTATGCATGACATTGCACCTGTTGATCTAGAAGGGATTGATGTTACTATTAAGCTAGCTAATAGAGACACTATTTCACCAGTTGGAATTGTCAGAGATGTTGAAGTCTTGTGTGGAAAGGTTAAATACCCTGCTGATTTTCTTATTCTTAGTTCCACACAAGATGAATTTTGTCCCATTATATTTGGTAGACCCTTCTTGAATACTATTAATGCCAAGATAGACTGCGTGAAAAATATTGTTACTATTGGATTAGGGGATATGTCTCATGATTTTAATTTTGCTAAATTTCGTAGACAACCCCTTGAAAAGGAACCACCTAGTAAGGATGAAATTATTGGTCTTGCTTCTATTGGCGTGCCTCCTAATGATCCTTTAGAACAATACTTGCTAGACCATGAAAATGATATGCGTATGAATGAGAGAAGGGAAATAGATGAAATATTCTTCAAACAGGGACCCGTATTGAAAAACAACCTGCCTGTTGAAATCCTAGGGGATCCTCCTCCACCCAAGGGTGATCCCGTGTTTGAACTTAAACCTTTACCTGATATTCTTAAGTATGTTTATCTTGACGAAAAGAAGATATATCATCTTATTATTAGTGCTAACCTTTCAGAGCAGGAAGAAGAAAAATTATTGAAAACTCTGAAGAAGGACTGTGCTGCTATTGGATATACTCTGGATGATCTTAAGGGCATTAGTCCCACTATATGACAACACAAGATAAAATTGGAAAAAAATGCTAAACTGATTATTGATCATCAGCGACGGTTAAATCCTAAGATGAAAGAAGTGGTAAGGAAGGAAATACTAAAGCTTCTAGAGGCAGGTATTATGTATCCAGTTGCTGATAGCCAGTGGGTAAGTCCTGTCCATTGTGTCCCTAAGAAGGGAGGTATGACAGTAGTTCCTAATGATAAAGATGAATTGATCCCGTCAAGAATAGTTATAGGTTATAGGATGGTAATTGATTTCCACAAGTTAAATAAACCTACTAAGAAAGATCATTACCCCTTGCCTTTTATTGATCAAATGTTAGAAAGGTTATCCAAGCATACTCATTTTTGCTTTCTAGATGGTTATTCTGGTTTCTCTCAAATACCTGTGTCAAAAGGGGATCAAGAAAAAGACCACTTTTACTTGTCCTTTCGGTACCTTTGCTTATAGACGTATGCCTTTTGGTTTATGTAATGCACCTGCTACCTTTGAAAGATGCATGATGGCTATATTCTCTGATTTTTGTGAAAAGATTGTTGAGGTGTTCATGGATGATTTTTCCGTTTATGGAACTTCTTTTGATGATTGCTTAAGCAACCTTGATCGAGTTTTGCAGAGATGCGAAGACACTAATCTTGTCTTGAATTGGGAGAAGTGCCACTTTATGGTTAATGAAGGCATTGACTTGGGACATACAATTTCTGAAAGAGGTATTGAAGTTGACAAAGCTAAAGTTGATGCTATTGAAAAGATGCCATGCCCGAAGGACATCAAAGGTACACGAAGTTTCCTTGGTCATGTTGGGTTTTATAGGAGGTTCATTAAGGATTTCTCCAAAACCTCCAGGCCTCTGACTAATCTTTTACAAAAAGATATTCCTTTTGTCTTTGATGATGATTGTCTAGAAGCATTTGAAATACTTAAGAAAGCATTGATCTCTGCACCTATTATCTAGCCTCCTGACTGGAATCTACCCTTTGAGATTATGTGCAATGCTAGTGATTATGCTGTAGGTGCTGTTCTAGGGCAAAGAGTTGACAAGAAATTGAATGTTATCCACTATGCTAGTAAAACTCTAGATAGTGCCCAGAGAAATTATGCTACTACTGAGAAATAATTTTTAGCGGTTGTATTTGCTTGTGATAAGTTTAGACCCTATATTGTTGATTCTAAAGTAACTATTCACACTGATCATGCTACTATCAAATATCTTATAGAAAAGAAAGATGCTAAACCTAGACTTATTAGATGGGTTCTCTTGCTGCAAGAATTTGACTTGCATATTATTGATAGAAAGGGGGCTGAGAACCCCGTTGCAGATAACTTGTCTAGGTTAGAGAATATACTTGATGACCTACAACCTATTGATGATAGCTTTCCTAATGAACAATTAGCTGTCATAAATACTTCTCGTACTGCTCCATGGTATGCTGATTATGCTAATTATATTGTTGCTAAGTTTATACCTCCTAGCTTCACATACCAGCAAAAGAAAAAGTTCTTCTATGATTTGAGACATTACTTCTGGGATGACTCACATCTTTATAAAGAAGGAGTAGATGGTATTATTAGACGTTGTGTACCTGAGCATGAACAGGAACAGACCCTACGCAAGGGCCACTCCGAAGCCTATGGAGGACACCATGCGGGAGATAGAACTGCACACAAGGTATGGCAATCCGGTTTATATTGGCCTACTCTCTTCAAGGATGCCCGTAAGTTTGTCTTATCTTGTGATGAATGTCAAAGAATTGGTAATATCAGTAGACATCAAGTAATGCCTATGAATTATTCACTTGTTATTGAACCATTTGATGTTTGGGGCTTTGATTATATGGGACCATTTCCTGCCTCTAATGGGTACACACATATTTTAGTTGTTGTTGATTACGTTACTAAGTGGGTAGAAGCTATTCCAACTAGTAGTGTTGATCACAACACCTCTATTAAGATGCTTAAAGAAGTTATTTTTCCAAGGTTTGGAGTCCCTAGATATCTAATGACTGATGGTGGTTCACACTTTATTCATGCTGCTTTCCGTAAAATGCTTGCTAAATATGATGTGAACCATAGAATTACATCCCCTTATCACCCACAGACCAGTGGTCAAGTAGAACTAAGTAATAGAGAGTTGAGACTAATTTTGCAAAAGACAGTTAATAGTTCTAGGAAGAATTGGTCCAAGAAACTTGATGATGCATTATGGGCCAATAGAACTGCATACAAAGATCCTATGGGTATGTCTCCATATAAGATGGTATATGGAAAAGCTTGTCACTTACCTCTTGAGCTAGAACATAAGGCATATTGGGCTATCAAAGAGCTCAATTATGATTTCAAACTTGCCGGTGAAAAGAGGTTATTTGACATTAGCTGCATTGATGAATGGAGAACCCAGGCCTATGAGAATGCCAAGTTGTTTAAAGAGAAAGTTAAAAGATGGCATGACAAAAGGATACAAAAGCGTGAGTTTAACGTAGGTGATTATGTCTTGCTATTCAACTCTCGTTTAAGATTTTTTGCAGGAAAACTTCTCTCCAAGTGGGAAGGACCATACGTATCGAGGAGGTCTATCGTTCTGGTGCCATAAAAATCAACAACTTCGAAGGCACAAATCCGAAGGTGGTGAACGGTCAAAGAATCAAGTATTATATCTCGGGTAATCCTATAAATGTTGAAACCAATGTTATTGAAACCGTAACCCCGGAGGAATACATAAGGGACACTTTCCAGAACGATTCAGCCTCCTAAAAGGAAGAGGTATGTGATACGGTAAGTAAACCGACTCCAAAACAGCTCCAAAGGCATTTTTTCTCCGTTTTGGAATATTTAGAAAATTAGAAAAATAAGCCGCAGTCCGGAAGAGACACGAGCCGTCCACGAGGGTGGAGGGTGCGCCCCCTGCCTCGTGGGCAGCTCGTGTGCCTCCCGGACTCTGTTTTCTTGTGGGTTACTTCTTTTGGTCGGTAAAAATTCATTATATATACTCCCGAAGGTTTTGACCTCTGTATCACGCAAAAATCCTTTGTTCTTGTTTCGAGCTGTTTTCTGCTAGGGTTTGCGAAGCCGGGCATCATGTCGTCTCCCTCCTCCAACAACGAAGGCAACGATGCTTGGCTAATGAAGATAGATCTGAAGAGGGAAGGACCCGAGGGGATCCACGAGGAGAAGAAGATCAAGAAGGAGGTGGAAGATCCGGCTCCGGCATTGGGAGAAGAAGACGCCCCTAAATCTCTTCCTAAACTATTTACATCAACTGAGATTGAAGCTTTCAGGATGATTGAGTTAACTCAAATTCGAAACAAGCATCTCACAAGTGAAAATATTTTGTTGAAGGATTACATAGCTGCACTCAAAGGTATTATCCGCAAGCTGGAGGATCTCCTACGCTCGATATATGATGATCCGGTGTCACTACTTTCAACTCCATCATCACCACCCCCGAAAAAGGAGAGATAATCATATGGGTATGGGCACTCCCCTTGGCAACTGCCAAGCTTGGGGGAGTGACCCCGGTATCGTATCACCATCACTCCTATCTTTACCATGTTTCTTAGTTCGATCCTTTTTGTAGTATCTTGATCTAGTAGAATAAAGTTAGCATGATCTAGTTGTGAGCTTTTGCCTTATGATCTTTACCCTTCGTAATCGAGTCTGTGAGCTATATAATAAAGATTAGTGTTGAGTCAAGGGCTTGATTTCCTAACCTTGGTCTTGATAAAAAGAAATAAAACATAAAGAGTATCCAAGAGATCATATTGATCTTGTGGGAAGTAATGACTTCACATATAAGAGTATGATAAATAAAATTTGTTGGGAATTAACAAACATAGTTTTGGTCATCGTTGCAATTAATAGGAAGTAATAAAAGAAGAGAGGCTTCACATACAAATATACTATCTTGGACATCTTTTATGATTGTGAGCACTCATTAAAGTATGACATGCTAAAGAGTTGATGTTGGACAAGGAAGACAACATAATGGGTTATGTTTTCTTATATCTGAAATAAAGTATATTGTCATGGATCATCCAACATGTTGAGCTTGCCTTTCCCCCTCATGCTAGCTGAAACTCCTCGCACCAAGTAGAGATACTACTTGTGCTTCCATATATCCTTAAACCCAGTTTTGCCATGAGAGTCCACCATACCTACCTATGGATTGAGAAAGATCCTTACAAGTAAGTTGTCATGTTGCAAACTCACTAAAATATGTATGATTTATTAGTGTGGAGGAAATTAGCTTTATACAATCTTGTGATATGGAAGTAATAAAAGCGACGGACTGCATAATAAAGGTCCTTATCACAAGTGGCAATATAAAGTGAAGTTCTGCTATGCTAAGACTTTTTGCATCCTACCATAAAAACACATGACAACCTCTGCTTCCCTCTGCGAAGGGCCTATCTATTACTCTTACCTTATAAGAGTCAAGGTGAAATTCACCTTTCCTTTTTACATTTTATCCTTTGGCAAGCACATTGTGTTGGAAAGATCCTGGCATATATACCCACTTGGATGTAAGTTTTCATGATCTATTACTGTTGAGATTACCCTTGAGGTAAATGGTTGGGAGGCAACACCATAAGCCCCTATCTTTCTCTCTGTCTGATTAAAACTCCATAACCATAAGTATTGCGTGAGTGTGAGCAATTGTGAAAGACTATATGATAGTTGAGTATGTAGGCTTGCTGAAAAGCTCTTATATTGACTCTTTTCGATGTTACGAGAAATTGCAATTGTATCAATGACCGAGATCAAAGTTTGTTAGTTTCCAATGAAGTTTATTATTCATGCTTGATATTGTGGATGAATTGTTACTTTAGCACAAGAATCATATGAAATTATATATATGTTGCTATTATGAGAATGATCATGATGCCCTCATGTCCGTATTTTATTTTTATCGACACCTCTATCTCTAAACATGTGGACATATTTTTTGATATCGGCTTTCGCTTGAGGACAAGCGAGGTCTAAGCTTGGGTGAGTTGATACGTCCATTTTGCATCATGCTTATATGTTGATATTTATTGCATTATGGGTTGTTATTACTTGTTTTGTCACAACACTTATGCCTTTTCTCTCTTATTTTACAAGGTTTACAAGAAGAGGAAGAATGTCGGCAGCTAGAATTCTGGGCTGGAAAAGGAGCAAACTCTGGAAACCTATTCTGCACAACTCCAAAAGCCCCAAAACTCCACAGAACATCGTTTCCGAAAATATAAAAAAAATATGGCGAAAGAAATTCACGAGGGGGGCCACCGGCTGTCCACGAGGGTGGGGGGCGTGCCCCCCTCTCTGGGTGCACCCCCCTAACTCGTGGGCCCCCCGAAGGCCCCCCGATGCCCATCTTCTCCTATATGAGGTGTTTTGACCTGGAAAAATCATAGGGAGGCTTTCGGGACCAGATGCCACCGTCTCGAGGTGGAACCGAGGCGGGAACCAATCTAGGGCTCCGGCAGAGCTGTTCTGTCGGGGATACTTCCCTTCGGGAGGGGGAAATCGTCACCGCCGTCATCACCAACAACTCTCCCATCTTGGGGAGGGCTATCTTCATCAACATCTTCACCAGCACCATCTCCTCTCAAACCCTAGTTCATCTCTTGTATCCAATCTTTGTACCCAAACCTCAGATTGGTACCTGTGGGTTGCTAGTAGTGTTGATTACTCCTGGTAGTTGATGCTAGTTGGTTTATTTGGTGGAAGATCATATGTTCAGATCCATTATGCATATTAATACCCCTCTGATCATGAACCATATTATGTCTTGTGAGTAGTTACTTTTGTTCCTGAGGACATGGGAGAACTCTTGCTATAGGTAGTCATGTGAATTTGGTCTTCCTTCGATATTTTGATGAGATGTATGTTGTCTCTCCTCTAGTGGTTTCATGTGAACGTCGACTACATGACACTTCACCATTATTTGGGCCTAGAGGAAAGCATTGGGAAGTAATAAGTAGATGATGGGTTGCTAGAGTGACAGAAGCTTAAACCTTAGTGTCGGTGTACTAAGATAGGGGTACCTTAGTACCCCAACTTGTGCACGGGCAGTAGCAGCTTCCCGCGGCGGGGCTTACCACGTGCTCGCCAAGAACCTTTCTGGTCCCTATGAAGCCATTCAAGAACAAAGTATACAAGTCAGAAGATCAAGGCCCCGGCAAGAGGAGCTTGCCGGGAAGGCCGTACCAGGCTCAAGATTATCACTTTAAGCACAAGACCCTGGCAAGAGGAGCTTGCCAGGAAGGCCAAGGAATGCACACCTCAAGAAATGCCTCGGCGCATCATGCGCCCCGGCAGGACCCGAAGAGCGACAAGCTTCCGGGCCCGGCAAGATCATGGCCCCGGCAAGGTGCTTGCCGGGGGGAACTTATGTTGTGTGCCCACGCTCCAGCTCATCTGCCCACGCGTCGCCCTAGGGACCTTCCAGGGACGCGTGGCGGACGGCTGTGCAGCTTGGGGGACACGGTGGCGAACCACGGTGACGAGGCTACCGCCGTGTCGAACGGAGGAGCATGGACGGACACTTTTGGGGTCGACGGCGACGGGCATTTAATGCCCTTGTCCCCCACTGTCAAAGTTAGGTGAAGACCAATGTTCATCCACTGTTCCTGCACTATTCACGCACTGTTACAACTACCACCAAATTTACGCTTTTACCCTCCTCTACGTTGACACCTGTCGGTGACCCCTTTTGAGCTATAAAAGGAGGCCCATGCACAATGTAGAGGGGGTTCGATTCCAGAAACTCACACACTCTCTCGCTCGGTGTAGCTAAGCACTGTAGATCTTCAAGCTCCCGAGCCCAAGAACTCAATACAACTAAAGCAGGAGTAGGGTTTTACGCGTCCGCACGGCCAGAACCTGGGTAAACTGCACGCGTGTGTTCCTCGATCTGCTCTTCGTGCTCCCTCCGCTCCCTTACCGCAACGTAGAAGGGGCTCCGGTCCCATAGGTGCTCGTGGGAGGACAGTTTCCCCCGACACCTAGTTTATGTGTTGCTTCGTAAGGGGCTGATTTGGATCCATATGTTTCAGGCTATGGTTAGGTTTACCTTAATACTTCTTTTGTAGTTGCGGATGCTTGCATTAGAGGTTAATCATAAGTGGGAGGCTTGTCCAAGTAAGGACAACACCCAAGCACCGGTCCACCCACATACCAAATTATCAAAGTACAGAACGCGAATCAGATGATCGTGATGAAAACTAGCTTGACGACAATTCCCATGTGTCCTCGGGGGCGCTTCCCTTTATATAAGAGTTTGTCCAGGCTTGTCCTTTGCTACAAAAAGGATTGGGCCACCTTGTTGCACTTTATTTACTTTTACCTTTCGTCACTTGCTACCAATTACCTTATCACAAAACTACATGTTACCTATAATTTCAGTGCTTGCAGAAAATACCTTACTGAAAACTGTCTATCATTTCCTTCTGCTCCTCGTTGGGTTCGACGCTCCTACTTATCGAAAGGACACGATAGATCCCCTACACTTGTGGGTCATCATCCAGCAGATGCTTTTATAGATCCGAAACCCCACGCGCGCGGGAGGGACCCTATCAGGGCGCGTGACGGCTATGGGCTGCCCTAGATCGACCTGATCGCCCCTAGGGCCCCGAGGTTCGCCGCCCTGCAAACGAAGAACGAACGAAAAACGAGAAGAAGAAGGACTAGGGTTAAGGAGAAAAGATAAAAGATAAAAAGTGGTATATGATTTGATCAATTGTGTGTTGTTCAATCGGCCGTCCCCTATCATCTATTTATGAGGCGGATGGACTTCCCGTATAAGAAAAGGACTCCAAATCACGTCCAAATCTTTCCAAAATTAACCGAACTCGAATTAAGGTAAGTCTCGGACAGCAGTTCAGTTTTTAGATCCTACACGCCACAAACGAACTCGGATGAAGATGATCCCAAAAGAAATTTGACCGCTTCGACGAGATGAACAACTTTCGTGATGCATGTTTTTCAATTTGAAGCCATCTTGAGGGCCTAATCTCTCACGCAAAACAACTAATTGGTGGCGCTACCCATCAGACATGTGCCTGGTGGGGCGCGCCATATTTTGCCTCCTCAGAGGGATGAATTCCCATGACTTTAAATTTTGCATACGTAGTCAAATTAGGACTATATTAATATCAATATCGACCGTTTCGACGAGACGATGACAATTTGTGTACAAAATTTTCTCATATGAAGCAGTTTTGGGGGCGTAATTGGCCGAACTATAATTTGCATATAAAATCTTGGTACTTCGATCACAACTTCGACTTCGAGATAAGATCAGATGGCGATGGCCTAAACTTCAAAGATGTTCCTTTTGAGAATACACAATTTTTTCATGTAAATCACTTCTCCATGTGAGGTCGTCTTAATTATGTTCTTGACTATGCCAAAATCTGGTATCAACAGCTGCGGCTTATTGTCGTCTGCTGGGCAGCTTGAGCGAGTAGGCGCAGCCCTGATTTGTTGATGTAGACCGGAACACAAGGGCGGCGGCTTGCTCATGTCCGTTGGGCAGCTCGTACGAGCGGGCGCAGGCTCAGCGTGTTGACGTAGACCAGTTAGCGGGGCAGCCACTTGCGCGTGTCCATTGGGTAGTGTGGCACGGACGGACGCAGGCGCATGATAATGTTGGCGTGAGGTCCACATTCACGATATAATGCCACTTTTATAATGAATAATTATCCTGCGTAGAATATATTACGGGGCAGAGTAATTGTTCTTGGACAAATAATATGTACTCAAAATAGATAGGACGAATTGCATATGATATTTTTCATCGTATGAATGTGGACGCTAGTGCTAGATAATATTGCTCAATACACGAAATGCGGGCTTGCCCGCACGGAAATGCGCAATGGAGGTCGCGCACCAGATAGGACTTTATCCAGTTCGTTGGCATGCTTTGGGGATCCGAGCTTCCCCTGTATTTCCGGTTCTTGTTCCCTTGTAGAGGCTGACGACAGCGTGTATTCCGCATCAGGTAGGCAGCAGCAGGTACCAAATCTAGCTAGTAGTATAGTCCATTGACTAGTGTTCCATGGTAAAGGCAACAGCGTTGGTGGGGGGCTAATTTTCGTGTTTTGACCATTTTCTCGTTTATTTCGAGATCTGATCCCTCTTTCGAAAAATTTCGGGATCTGGCCCTTTTACTTACCGTCACGGGGTCTGGCGGTAGCCCACACGCCCTACCGCCAGGGGGTTCGGCGGTAGGTGTCGGCACGCTGTTAGCTGGGTTGACGGCCAGCTGACGTGGATAAGGGTCCTACCACCTTGGGCCTCGGCAGTAGGGTACTAGAACCTACCGCCAGAGACCCAGACAGTAGGGTCCCTGGATAAGGTTGGGGGTGAGGGTTGTGCTCTCCACTCACTCATTTACCCTCATTCCCCATTCTCTTTCAAGCTGAAGACGTCTTCTCCTATCTTCTCCTCACACAAGGCCCTCTCAAATCTCACTCATTTGCTTGAGATTTGTCTGGTGGATCCGGAGCACTTTCATCACCCAAGTAGCTCCCTCACTCCCCTAATTTTTGGTTGGTTGGAATCATGCATTTTGTTGCAAATCTGGTTCATGTTTTTGTTGTGGTGGAATCTATGTATATGATGCATTTAGGGTAATAATATTTGTGATTGGACAATGTATTGTGTGACTACCATTGTTTGGGGTACTAAGAAGTAGCATTTAGTGTTTTGTTATGGTTAGGTTTAATGTCATGGTTAGGGGCAAAGTTATGGTTAGGTTTATGCTTAAGTATTTCTCTATGATGACCGTTTTTGGCAAGAAACGGTTAGGATTTTTGCCTTGGGTGACTGTTATAGTAATCCTCGACTTGTACTATGGCATCGATCATCTTTGTTGAGACTTCTGCGGAGGTGGCAGCGAAGCATGAACGTGCGGTCATTGAGGAAAAAATGGACACGTGGGTCCAAGCTGTCGATGCATTGAACGCGGCTTGTAGAGACTTTTCAAAGTACTATGTGTCCAAGTGCAAGGATCGGCTTTTGAAGTTGTACGAGGCTAAGGAGATAATGGTGTGTTGGGTCATTGGGCAGGATCCACCGACTTTCAACTGAAGCGTAATCAAGCGCATGAGGATCAAATTGAACGTCTGATAAGTATGAGACTTATGTTACATGTTTAGAAAATGTTTCGTCGAGCTTGAGCTATTAGTTGAAACCGATGTCATTCGAACCGGGTCATGTTTTAATTAGTTTGAACATGTGTTATTCGTGGATGTAATGAACTATGTTGAGTTGAATTATGTATGTGCTTGCTAGTTGATCATTCTAATATTTGAGTGGCATGATATGCCATATTTATTTAGCCTGGTGCAACAAAAATGCCACAATATGCCACAAAATGGCACAAGGTGCAACAAAATACCCTACCGCCAGAGCATGTGGTGGTAGGATGAAAGAACCTACCGCCACAGCCCCAAGCGGTAGGGTGCGCAATTGCTGTCTGCGGTATTGTGACAGACGGGGCGATGTTTGGGACGGTAGGGTTGGCCACCCTACCCCCGCACCCTCCGGCGGTAGGCCCTACCGCCGCGGCCTCTGGCGGTAGGCCGGCCAACCCTACCGTCCCACAAATCGCCTCGTCTGTCACAGTACCGCGGACTGGAATATACAGTGCCCCCTACCGCTAGAGGCTCTCGCGGTAGGGTAAGAAAAACAGAGAATCCTCTGTTTTTCTTCCATTTCAACCACAGTTTTTGACGTATAATTCTTCACAAAGATAGACAGATAAATTCCAAACAAACTACTAGCAGATAGTTCTCATGACAAGTTCATTACAAATGACAAATTTAGGTCCATGACAAATTTAGGTTCACGACGCAAGGCTTTTTGCCTTAGTACCAACTAGTTCATGATAAATGTGGCATGGCTTCATCCGGTTACATGACGAGTCCACCGAATCGTGCCTACTGAGTCATACGAGGCCATTTCCCCTTTTTGTCACGTGCCTCATCCTCCTCTTGCGCCTCGCGAGCCCTGGCAAACTTTCTTGCCCTCTCCGCCTCACGAGGAAGCTTCTCTTGGCGTGCCCTCTCTTCCTCTCGTTTCTTCCTCTCCAACCTATCCTTCTGACGACGCTCATACTCCAAACCTCTTCGAAACAATTTCTTGGACCGCCGTTGGCGCCTAAGACAGTCTTGATATTTGTCCTTTTTGACATCTTCTCGCACTTCATGATCTATCCATGTGAAGTACTTGCATAGAGGAGGAGGTGACAGCATACACAAAATTCGTTAGTACTCTCACAAATTTGAAAGCAACATGTTATTTTAAGACATACCGGTGGTAGGTCATAGGCGTTAGTTGGAAGTGCACAATCATGGGCATAGATGGGGCATACAAAATATCTCCGTCCCTCCCTCCATGACTTCTTTCGGTCAGTGGAAACTTTCACCTTGCAAACATCTCCACACCAACATGATGGGATTTTCACATTCTCCTTCACCTTGTCCAAAGATGCGTTCTCCAACTTGGTTGGCATGTCTTCTTGGTTAGCACACAGTGGCCTCATCATGGAACCGGATGAAGCCATGCCTACAACATTTAAAGATGATAAGTCAAACATTGTAACACATTGACATGTAAAGAAGCAAATAATTAAAGAAGATAAGTAGTACCATTCACATTATTTCAACCATCCGGATTTAGCAACACGTCGATAGGCCTTCCTCTATCAACCGGACGTGTCCTAGAACCACCGGTTCCACGACCTGCTCTAAGACTAGTCCTTCCTCCACGACGCGCTCTAAGACTAGTCCTTCCTCCTCGTGTGCTGGCGGTACCTCCTCTACCGTCACATGTTTGTCTAGTGTTTGTGTAGGCACCAAGGCAAATGCCACCGTCAACACGTTATCATTTGAAGAGTGGGCCAATGCCACCATCAATGTGCCCTTGTATTTGCCGATCAAGAATGTACCATCTATAGACAAGACTGGACCACAAAACGTGAATGCCTCGATGCATTGGCCAAAGCTCCAGAAGGCACGGCGAAACACTCCGTCAATTGACTCGAAACGATGGCGCATGCCCGGGTTGCGATGAGCAATGGCTGCCAACATCTTCGGTAGAATGCTATATGCGGTCTCATAGTCACCATGCAACATCCTAATAGCGTTAGCCTTGGCCATCCATGCCTTCCCATACTTTACCGGGTATCCAAATAGTTCCTCAATCGAAGTCATGAGAAACTTAACCTTCACGGTTGGATCGTGCCTAATTTGATTCAACAACTTGTAGCCTAGATACTCAGACGTGAGTTGATGGCGTCGTTTGCTGTAGTCTGCCTTTGTCACGCCCACGATGCGATTCTATACCGATCACGTGATAACTTCGTGATTGGGGCACAACCGCATTTCGAGCGCTTAGCAAGATGGATATCATTACATCATACCATTACATACATAGATGGGGGATACATACAAGTCATACAAGTCACACAACATCCACATGAATACAACACTTCATACACAAGAACATCCGGCTACGGATGAAAACATCAAAACACACGACATCCATCCTGCTATCCCAGGCTGCCGACCAGGAACCTTTCCCAAGATCGACGAAGAAGAAGAAAGAACTCCAACACAAGTAGACATCGCTCTCACATCAAGTCATCAGAAACCAGCTCCTACAACTATTGTTGTAGTACCTATGAGCCACGAGGACTCAGCAATCCCATAACCATGGGTATCAAGACTAGCAAAGCTTAATGGGTATGGAAAGGTTAAGTGTTGAGGTTGCAGCAGTGGCTAAGCATTATATGGTGGCTAACTTATGAGTACAAGAATAAGATGAGCATCTACGCAAATGGTCGGGAACTAGTAATGATCGCTAAGTGATCTTGAACTACCAACGAGTCAAACATAACCCCACCGTGTTCTCTTCTCAAAATGAAAAGAGACGGTCACGTTTACTCACACGGTTGGTGTGTTTTAGTTCGGATCTCTGGCAAGTTTTCTACAACCGGACATTAACAAATTCCAATCTGCAACATAACCACGGGCACGGCTTTCGAAAGATCATAACCCTACAGGGGTTTCCCAACTTAGCCCATCACAAGCCCTCACGCTCAGCAGAGGTAAAAAAACCTTATCTTAGGGACGACCCAATCAGACTCAGAATCCCGGTGCACAAGATATTTCGACAATGGTAGAACAAGTCCAGCAAGACCTCCCGACGCGCTGACACCCTGATAGTAGCCGCGCGTATCTCGTCTCAGGCCACGGCGGATGAGCTATGGTTCCGACATGGAGCAATCTTCATCTTCACCTGCAACTATCAACGCTATAAGAGGGGCTGAGCAAGCGGTGACATAGCCAAACAACAGTTTTGCTGGGATGGTGTCAAAGGTTAGAGGTTTCATGGCAACAATGAGAGGCTGACAACAATAGATAGGCAGCGCGACATATAGCACTAGCATCGAGACAACTAGCATATCAACGATAGTAATGATATCCAAGGTGATGGTCATCTTGCCTGAGATTCCGCAAGGAAGAAGAGCGAGTCCATGAAGAAGACGAAACCACGAAGACGAACCAAGCGTAGTCGAACGAATCCTCACGATCGCAACGAAACAGAAACTAACGAGAAGAAGCAAACAACATGGTAAACACACCACACATAAATAAGACAAGATGTTCAACCAAGTGTGATGCATGACAATGCTACATGATGCAAAACATGGCAAGAGATGAAGCACACAAGATCAACACACAGAGCAAGTTTAAATGAGGCCGGAAACAACAAATAACAATTCCGTTAAGTCCTCATATGCAAATTTCGAAATTGGTCCTGATCTGAACAAACCTTAAGTTCAAGTTGTGAAATAGCAAGTTAACATGCACCATGATGATCTACTTGAAATTCTAGTCAAGTTACATATAAAGTTCATTTAATTCGGAGCTACGACCTAGAAGATATGAGCAAAACAAGTTGAACATGGCAAAGATGCAAGATACATTAAGCATCAAGCAAACACACTCTAAACATGTATACAACAAGATATGATGCATCTACATGCAAAAACAAGTAAGTTTCATATAGAGCACGCTCAAAATGGAGCAATGGTTCAACACATACACATGAAACAAGATACAACAACAATCTGTCCCAAAACAGCAACTAGGCACTTTGCAATCATCAAAACAACATGCTACAGGAACATTTCATGGCATCAAAGGACATGGCAAGCATGTACATGTCAAGAATTACAAAGATGATCACTGAGCTACTGCCAAATAGCACTAGAACATGCTCAAAACATCATGGCAAAATTGCAAATGATAACAGTTTCACAGACTTAGTGAAATAAACTGAACATGGCAGCAACAACGACAAGTAGGCATATTTCAAGCTTGTGCAACTCATCTAAAAGCATATCATGGCATATGAATATAACCAACAGCAAGAAGACATGTTTATGCAGCTACTCATAGCAAGAACATGGTCCTAGGATGCATAGAACACTAGGTATTCACTTGGAAAAACTGAAGTTACTGATAATAGGCTGACAGAAACATTATATAGCAATTTGAGAGCAAGAAAGAGACAAGCTACAGCAACCTATAATTGCAAACAAGGACATGGATGGATAGAGCATAACATGGACTTCAAGACATGATGATTGTACATTCCAAAACATGCATGGATTTGACTATAGCATCAAGCAAACATGGCATCACAATATAACAGTTTCAGACTTGGCAGTTTTCAACAAGTGTAAGAAATCAGCAAACAACGAGTAGGTCATTTTACAAGCTTGTTGCACTCACCACAAGCCATATCATGAAAAGTGGATTGCACCACAGCAAAGATGACATGATTGTGCTCCTAAAACATGTTGACATGATGCTCAAACAAAAAACACACAAAAAGATATGAAAAAGACAAATGCGCAAGTTATATCAAGTTTCATTAGTTAACAACACTTCGCACTTTTGCAACAGAGATTATGGCATGTAGATGAACTCAAACAAGCATGCAACAACACCCATCTTGTAGAGCACCAAGAGACGAACATTTTGACATGTTACATGCACAATTTGGATCTACGTGCACAAAGTTACCAACACTCAAACATGCACACATAAATTTGGAATTCCCAGACTTAGCCGTTTTCATGGGAAAAATAGGGTGAGCATAAAACAACTATACTACGCATAGGCGAGGGATAGGCGGTACTCACCCATGCGCTCGCCCATGTTGGAGAGGCGGTGGGCCTAGGAGGCAGACGCGAGCTGGGCCGACGGGGAGGCTGGTTGGGTCGAGTCGTGGCTGGGGCGACTGGGCCCGCGAGGCCGGCTGGGGCTGGGGCCCACGAGCGGCGTCGTGGTCGTCCTCGTCTCCCTCAACAGGAGGTCGAGCGAGGCCATGGCAGGGCGACGGCGGCTTGCATCCGGTGAGCCAAGGATGGCGGGGGCGCCAGATCCGGGCGGGAGCCGGTGGATCCGGCCGGCAGGCGCCGGATCCGGCCAACAATGGCGCCGGACCAGGGTCGGGCGGTGGCTAGCTCCTGTACAGGGAAGAGAAGGAGATATTAGGGAGGAATTAGAAGGAAGAAGGAGAGGGGAGCGGGGCAGTGCCTTGGAGGTCGCCGGCGGCGGCGCGGTGGGGCTTACTCCGGCGAGATGCGAGCAGGGGAGGGGGAGGCCGAGAGGTGCGAGAGGCTTGGAGGCGGCTCCGGTGACGCAGGAGCAGGGACGCGGCGCGGGCGGCAGCGCGCGCTCGGACCCAGATGGGCTCGGGCGGGCCATGCGTGGGCCTGGCGGGCCTACAGCGGCGGGAAAGCTGGCTGGGACGCATGGAGGCCACGGATTGGGTGTGGGCGGGGTCAGGTGGCAGCGCTGGCGAGTGGGGGCGCGACAAGTGGCGGCGGAGGGAGCGGGTGTGCACGGAAAACGAGGGGAGGCGGCTGGCTAGAGGTTAGGGGAGACTAGGGGCTAGGGTTTGGGGGGTTTTGCTCCGTTTGGGAGCCTCGGATCTCGATCCGACGGCTCCGGTCGCGAGGGGGCTAGGAGAGGCCTAGTGGGTGATTTAGTGGGCTGTGAAGAGGAGGTGGGATGCAGGGAGAGAAGAGAGAGAGAGGCCCGACATAGCGTTTCGGAGACTTAAACGCCCGACGTTTTTTTCCCGGCGATAGTGCCGCTATAGTTTAATGCTTGGGCTATCAAATGAGCTCCGAATGCGACGAAATTTGACAGGCGGTCTACCTACACTATAACAAGACTGCACATCAACTTTCATCCCGTTCCAAGAACATTTTTCGACCACTTATAAATCAAGGTTTCGGAGGTGCCTCGTGCACGTGCGAGTGTGTCTGGGCTCAGAACGGACAACGGAGAGAACTGGGAGACCCGAACGAATGCAAGTTTTGAAAACTATGCAGATGCAATGAACATGATGACATGGCAAAATGCAACACGCAAGAAAATGACATGGCAACGGCAATGAATAACTGGAAGACACCTAGGGCATCGGTCTCGGGGCGTCACAACACTCCCCTACTAACAAGAGATCTCGTCCTGAGAACTTAGGAACAAGACGGAAGAGAAAAAGGAAGAAGGTGAAACCAAAGAACCTTAGGTTGAGCCACTTCGAAAGAAAGAAAACAACGGAGATGAACGAGATTTGAGAAGTTCCGTTACAGAAAGAGGAACAAGGAACAAACGAGAATCTTGATGGTAGAAAGACATGAAACAAGAGCTGAACGAATAAGAATGAGTTCAAAACAACCCCGGTTAAGCGAGATAAACAAGGAATAAGAACAAGAAAATTTAGGAAGCGCTCCAGTTAAATATGACTGGAATAGGACATGAACTTTAGAAGATGGAATAATATTTGGTGCGAGGAACATCACAATGCCTCCGGAAGAATTGAAAGAGTTGATTGAAACGAACGGAGAAGAGGGTGACAACTTCTACCACAAATGAATTTGAAAGAGAATCTTGAAGTGAAAGGCTTGAACGAAGTTGTTGAGAAAATCAACAACAAAAGAATAAACTTGTTGTAGGCATACAGAAAACATGTCAAAACTTGAGGTGAATTTTTGCCACTGCCAAATAATTGAATAACTGAGAAGAATGAAGAAATGCAAAACTCCACTTCAAAAGAATACGGAGAATTATTTGCATCTCGAGGCGCAAGAAGAACACTTGACGAATGAATTGAATCATGAAGAACCACCATGAATAACTCCGGTCACCAAAGGATGATGATATAGAAAAGATGGATGAAAAGAATAAGATTAAAGCCTTGCGATGATTTAGACGGGGGTTCCGATGAGATAGCCGAGAAAATTTTGAACTCCGAAACAGAAAAGATGAAAACACTTGGAACTAGAATTTATTCGTCATGAACAAACTCTGAAGGAAGGGATTAATCAATTTGACAAGAATGAATAAGAGTTATGTTATGCTTATCCTTCACCAATTAAATTGATGAGAAGCAATGGATTTGCATACCACTTATTCGCGTTGAAATTGATTAAAGATGGATATAGCACAAAACTTGAGAAAGTCTTCATGAACCACCGGTAGGATTTGAAAGAACGAATGAATAGACGTGATAAGAACGGAAGTGAAAAATCTTGAACGAACCACCGTAAGAATTGAAACCGAGTGATGAAAAAGAACAAGCCACCGAGAAGAATTGAAATGGACAAAGAAAAGAGAATGAATCGATGGGAAGAATAAGAAAACGAATAAAGAACTCGAGGGAGTTTAGATGCAAGAGAAAGAAGAGATCGCAGACGTATTAAAGAATGCTTGAACGAAGCACCGAAAGAATATGGAGACAAACGAAGAGGCATCAAATAAGAATATTTGGAGGACGAAGTTGAAAACTGAGAACGAAGGAAACTTCTGAAATGATGGCCTTCGGAGGAATAAGATGAAAAGAATTCATGAAAAGCTCTGGATGTGTATCAAGAGAATTTATCACGATCCGAACAATTTGAAGGATAGCATTAAGCTTGAATGACGAATAGTCGAGAGAACGGACAAGATTTAGAGTAACTCTTCTTAAGTCTTCCAATGACGATGAGAAACACCACCAAAAAATATTGAGATACTCTGGAAGAATGAAAGGAGGAAATGTTCAACCAAGCATGAAAAGAATTTTAAAACAATCTTGGAGAAGGCATATGGCTGATGGAATCCATACTTACGTCACACTTGAAAATAATTTGGGAATAGCTCCGGAAAATTAGAAGAGTCAGGTAAGATCCTGGGGAAAAACCTGTGAGTTATGAGCCCACTAAAAAGAATCACCGTTGAAAAGGGTTGAAAAGGAGATAATGCACCGGAACGATTGAATGACTCGAATGAGGTGACAACCTTGAATAAATTGAAGGCAAACACGAATCTTCGAAGATGTCTTCAGAACTCTAGAATGACTAAATGGCGAGAGGTGAACGAGCAAGGAAAAAACATTTGAACAAGGAAAAGAATATGATGAACACCGAATACTTGAATTGAGTCAACTCACAAAGAAAAAGAGATGAAGAATAATAAACTAGACTAGAATTCACGAGTTGAAATAATTGAAGAAAATAATTCAAAGACTTCACACGAGTAGATGGATACTCGATTAAGGACTCCGGCTCTAAGAAGAAAAGGGATGGGCGGGTGGGGAAAAACAAAGACAACTTCGGAAGGTGAAACAACGTAGGTTGAAAAGAACTGAGGATTGAACTTGCAAAAGATGAAGAGGGTCAAATCAACTCAAAGAGAAATGCGCCGGATGAAAAGAGCTGACATCGCAACGAACGAAAACTAATTGTGTGATCCTAAGAAAATTTGAAGGGGGAGAGGAGTAATTCAAAACACCTACGTCAAGATTCCTCACCAGAGCGACGAAGGGGCCGATGTAACACCCCATATGTGATACCTTCCATTTATGGCAATATATGAAACGTTGACTTCATCAATTCCATTCCGGGCTCTTCTTTCCTTTCGGGTTTCTTCATTTTGTCGCGTGCGTGTGTGCATTTCATCCATGTCATGTTATCATGTGCATTGCATTGCATTCTTATTGTCACTTGCACCCGGCCCCACTCGCCTCTTCCCGTTGTCCGTTTCGAGTTCCGACACTCACACACGTGCCCGTGGCACCACCGAGTCCTTCTTTCGTATGTGGCCGTAAAACGTTCTCGGAATGAGGTGAGACTTGACGTGCGTTGTTGTTTTGGTACGTGTAGGCCGCCTGTCAAGTTTCATCGCGTTTGGAGTTCGTTTGGTACTCCAACGGTTAACGTAGTGGGCTAAAAGCTCCTCTTCCTTTTGGCCCAATACCCCCTCCACAACAACTCACAAACCCAGCACAACCACTCCCATCCTCTCAGTCATTGGATCATGATCGTGTGGGCGAAAACCGCTCCCCATTTGGACCTTCCTAGCTCCCAGAATCTATATAAACAGCCTCCCATGTCAATTTTCGGGCGAAAACCCTAGTTCCTCCCTCCTTGCGCCGCCGGACACATCCGGGACGGACCGGACACGTCCGCCCGGATGTGCCCAGCCAGTCACCACCCGCCACGTGGCGTCCCCGCCGCCAGCCTGTTGGGAACGTAGTATTTTAAAAATTTCCTACGATAACGCAAGATCTATCTACTAGATTCATAGCAACGAGAGAGAAGAGTGTGTCTACGTACCCTCGTAGACCGGAAGCGGAAGCGTCAAGTGACGTGGTTGATGTAGTCGAACTTCTTCGCGATCCAACCGATCAAGCACCGAACGTACGGCACCTCCGCGTTCAGCACACGTTTAGCTTGATGACATCCCACGAGCTCTTGATCCAGCTGAGCTTCACGGGAGAGTTTCGTAAGCACGACGGCGTGGTGACGGATATGATGTATCTACCGGCGCAGGGCTTCGCCTAAGCACTGCGACGGTATGACCGAGGTGTGTTTCTGTGGAGGGGGGCACCGCACACGGCTAGAACAATTCAACTTGTGTGTCTTTGGGTGCCCCCCTGCCCCCGTATATAAAGGAAAAAGGGGGGAGGCCGGCCGGCCCTCCTATGGTGCGGCTAGGGAGCAATCCTACTAGGAATAGGATTGCAATCCTATTCCTTGTAGGAATCCACCAATGAAGGAAAGGGGGGGAAGGAAAGAGAGGGAGAGGGAGAGGGAAAGAGGGGCCGCGCCCCCTCCCCTAGTCCTATTCGGACTCCTCCTAGGGAGGGGGTGCGCCACCTCCTGTCTTCTGCCCTCTCTCTCCCCTATGGCCCACCAGGGCCCATCATTCCCCCGGGGGTTCCGGTAACCCCCCC
>LR738711.1:478167412-478216488 GCA_902687465.1 Secale cereale | reverse complement strand
CCCCGGCACTCCGGTAAATTCCGAAACTTTCTAGAACACTTCCGGTGTCCGAATATAGTCGTCCAATATATCAATCTTTATGTCTCGGACATTCCGAGACTCCTCGTCATGTACGTGATCTCATCCGGGACTCCGAACTAACTTCGGTACATCAAAACTCATAAACTCATAATACCGATCGTCATCAAACGTTAAGCGTGCGGACCCTATGGGTTCGAGAACTATGTAGACATGACCGAGACTCATCTCCGGTCAATAACCAATAGCGGAACCTGGATGCTCATACTGGCTCCTACATATTCTACGAAGATCTTTATCGGTCAAACCGCATAACAACATACGTCGTTCCTCTTGTCATTGGTATGTTACTTGCCCGAGATTCGATCGTCGGTATCTCTATACCTAGTTCAATCTCGTTACCGGCAAGTCTATTTACTCGTTCCGTAATACATCATCTCGTGACTAACTCATTAGTCATTTGCTTGCAAGGCTTATTATGGTGTGCATTACCGAGAGGGCCCAGAGATACCTCTCCGACACTCGGAGTGACAAATCCTAGTCTTGATCTATGCCAACACCACGAATACTTTCGGAGACACCTGTAGAGCATCTTTATGATCACCCAGTTACGTTGTGACGTTTGATAGCACACAAGGTGTTCCTACGGTATTCGGGAGTTGCATAATCTCATAGTCATAGGAACATGTATAAGTCATGGAGAAAGCAATAGCAGTAAAAGACATTCTCCTAATGATGTGATCCCGTTGATCAAATGACAACTCATGTCTATGGCTAGGAAACATAGCCATCTTTGATCAATGAGCTAGTCTAGTAGAGGCATACTAGGGACATACTATTTTGTCTATGTATTCACACATGTATCAAGTTTCCGGTTAATACAATTCTAGCATGAATAAAAGACATTTATCATGATATAAGGAAATACAAATAACATCTTTATTATTGCTTCTAGGGCATATTTCCTTCAGTCTCCCACTTGAATTAGAGTCCATAATCTAGATTACAAAGTGATGATCCTCACACCCATGGAGTCCTGGTGCTGATCATGTTTTGCCCGTGGAAGAGGCTTAGTCAACGGGTCTGCAACATTCAGATCCGTATGTATTTTGCAAATCTCTATGTCTCCCTCCTTGACTAGATCGCGGATGGAATTGAAGCGTCTTTTGATGTGCTTTGTTCTCTTGTGAAACCTGGATTCCTTCACCAAGGCTATTGCTCCAGTGTTGTCACAAAATATTTTCATTGGACCCGATGCACTAGGTATTACACCTAGATCGGATATGAACTCCTTCATCCAGACTCCTTCATTTGCTGCTTCCGAAGCAGCTATGTATTCCGCTTCACACGTAGATCCCGCCACGACGCTCTGCTTGGAACTGCACCAACTGACAGCTCCACCGTTCAATGAAAATACATATCCGGTTTGTGACTTAGAGTCATCCGGATCAGTGTCAAAGCTAGAATCGACGTAACCGTTTACGACGAGCTCTTTGTCACCTCCATATACGAGAAACATATCCTTTGTCCTTTTCAGGTATTTCAGGATGTTCTTGACCGTTGTCCAGTGATCCACTCCTGGATTACTTTGGTACCTCCCTGCTAGACTTATAGCAAGGCACACATCAGGTCTGGTACACAGCATTGCATACATGATAGATCCTATGGCTGAGGCATAGGGAATGACTTTCATTTTCTCTCTATCTTCTGCAGTGGTCGGGCATTGAGTCTTACTCAACTTTATACCTTGTAACACAGGCAAGAACCCTTTCTTTGACTGATCCATTTTGAACTTCTTCAAAACTTTATCAAGGTATGTGCTTTGTGAAAGTCCAATTAAGCGTCTTGATCTATCTCTATAGATCTTGATGCCTAATATGTAAGCAGCTTCTCCGAGGTCTTTCATTGAAAAATTATTATTCAAGTATCCTTTTATGCTATCCAGAAATTCTATATCATTTCCAATCAATAATATGTCATCCACATATAATATCAGAAATGCTACAGAGCTCCCACTCACTTTCTTGTAAATACTGGCTTCTCCAAAAGTCTGTACAAAACCATATGCTTTGATCACCTCATCAAAGCGTATATTCCAACTCCGAGATGCTTGCACCAGTCCATAGATGGATCGCTGGAGCTTGCATACTTTGTTAGCACCTTTTGGATCGACAAAACCTTCTGGTTGCATCATATACAACCCTTCTTTGAGATATCCATTCAGGAATGCAGTTTTGACATCCATTTGCCAGATTTCATAATCATAAAATGCGGCAATTGCTAACATGATTCGGACAGACTTAAGCATCGCTACAGGTGAGAAAGTCTCATCGTGGTCAACTCCTTGAACTTGTCGAAACCCTTTCGCAACAAGTCGAGCTTTGTAAACAGTAACATTACCGTCTGCGTCGGTCTTCCTCTTGAAGATCCATTTATTTTCGATGGCTTGCCGATCATCGGGCAAGTCAACCAAAGTCCATACTTTGTTCTCATACATGGATCCCATCTCAGATTTCATGGCCTCAAGCCATTTTGCGGAATCTGGGCTCATCATCGCTTCCTCATAGTTCGTAGGTTCATCATGGTCTAGTAACATGACTTCCAGAACTGGGTTGTCGTACCACTCTGGTGCGGAACGTACTCTGGTTGATCTACGACGTTCAGCAGAAACTTGATCCGAAGTTTCATGATCATCATCATTAGCTTCCTCACTAATTGGTGTAGGAATCACTGGAACAATTTTCTGTGATGTACTACTTTCCAATTCAGGAGAAGGTACAATTACCTCATCAAGTTCTACTTTCCTCCCACTCACTTCTTTCGAGAGAAACTCCTTCTCTAGAAAGGATCCATTCTTAGCAACGAATATCTTGCCTTCGGATCTGTGATAGAAGGTGTACCCAACAGTCTCTTTTGGGTATCCTATGAAGACACATTTCTCCGATTTGGGTTCGAGCTTATCAGGTTGAAGCTTTTTCACATAAGCATCGCAGCCCCAAACTTTAAGAAATGACAACTTTGGTTTGTTGCCAAACCACAGTTCATAAGGTGTCGTATCAACGGATTTAGATGGTGCCCTATTTAACGTGAATGCAGCTGTCTCTAAAGCATAACCCCAAAACGATAGTGGTAAATCGGTAAGAGACATCATAGATCGCACCATATCCAATAAAGTACGGTTACGACGTTTGGACACACCATTGCGCTGTGGTGTTCCGGGTGGCGTGAGTTGTGAAACTATTCCACATTGTTTCAAATGAAGACCAAACTTGTAACTCAAATATTCTCCTCCATGATCAGATCGTAGAAACTTTATTTTCTTGTTACGATGATTCTCTACTTCACTCTGAAATTCTTTGAACTTTTGAAATGTTTCAGACTTGTGCTTCATTAAGTAGATATACCCATATCTGCTTAAATCATCAGTGAAGGTCAGAAAATAACGATAACTGCCGCGAGCCTCAACACTCATTGGCCCACATACATCAGTATGTATGATTTCCAACAAATCTGTTGCTCGCTCCATAGTTCCGGAGAATGGAGTTTTAGTCATCTTGCCCATGAGGCATGGTTCGCAAGCACCAAGTGATTCATAATCAAGTGATTCCAAAAGTCCATCACTATGGAGTTTCTTCATGCGCTTTACACCAATATGACCTAAACGGCAGTGCCACAAATAAGTTGCACTATCATTATTAACCTTGCATCTTTTGGTTTCAATATTATGAATATGTGTATCACTACAATCGAGATCCAATAAGAATTGACCACTCTTCAAGGGTGCATGACCATAAAAGATATTATTCATAAAAATAGAACAACCATTATTCTCTGATTTAAATGAATAACCGTCTCGCAATAAACAAGATCCAGATATAATGTTCATGCTCAACGCTGGCACCAAATAACAATTATTTAGGTCTAAAACTAATCCCGAAGGTAGATGTAGAGGTAGCGTGCCGACGGCGATCACATCGATTTGGAACCATTTCCCACGCGCATCGTCACCTCGTCCTTAGCTAATCTTCGTTTAATCCGTAGTCCCTGTTTCGAGTTACAAATATTAGCAACCGAACCGGTATCAAATACCCAGGTACTACTACGAGCATTAGTAAGGTACACATCAATAACATGTATATCACATATACCTTTGTTCACCTTGCCATCCTTCTTATCCGCCAAATACTTGGGGCAGTTCCGCTTCCAGTGTCCAGTCCCCTTGCAATAGAAGCACTCAGTTTCAGGCTTGGCTCCAAACATGGGTTTCTTCGTGGGAGTAGCAATTGTCTTGCTATTCTTTTTGAAGTTCCCCTTCTTTCCCTTGCCCTTTTTCTTGAAACTAGTGGTTTTGTTAACCATCAACACTTGATGCTCCTTTTTGATTTCTACCTCCGCAGCCTTGAGCATAGCGAAGAGCTCGGGAATTGTCTTTTGCATCCCTTGCATATTATAGTTCATCACGAAGCCTTTATAGCTTGGTGGCAGTGATTGAAGAACTCTATCAATAACACTATCCTCGTCAACTTTGCAACCAAGTTGAGTCATATGATTGTAGTACCCAGACATTCTGAGCAAGTGTTCACTGATAGAACTATTCTCCTCCATCTTACAGCTATAGAACTTATTGGAAATCTCATATTTCTCAATCCGGGCATTTGCTTGAAATATTAACTTCAACTCCTGGAACATCTCATATGGTCCATGACGTTCAAAACGTCGTTGAAGTCCCAGTTCTAAACCGTAAAGCATGGCACACTGAACTATCGTGTAGTCATCAGACCGCGACTGCCAGACGTTCAAAGCGTCTACATTAGCGGGAGGGGGTTTGTCACCTAGCGGTGCTTCAAGGACATAATTCTTCTGTGCAGCAATGAGGATAATCCTCAAGTTACGGACCCAGTCCGTGTAATTGCTACCATCATCTTTCAGCTTAGCTTTCTCTAGGAATGCATTAAAATTCAAAGGAACAGTAGCACGGGCCATTGATCTACAACAACATAGATATGCAAAAACTATCAGGACTAAGTTCATGATAAATTAAAGTTCAATTTAATCATATTATTTAAAGAACTCCCACTTAGATAGACATCCCTCCGGTCATCTAAATGATCACGTGATCCAAATCAACTAAACCATGTCCGATCATCACGTGAGATGGAGTAGTTTCAATGGTGAACATCTTATGTTGATCATATCTACTATATGATTCACGCTCGACCTTTCGGTCTCCAGTGTTCCGAGGCCATATCTGCATATGCTAGGCTCATCAAGTTTAACCCGAGTATTCTGCGTGTGCAAAACTGTCTTACACCCGTTGTATTTGAAGGTAGAGCTTATCACACCCGATCTTCACGTGGTGTCTCGCCACGACGAACTTTCGCAACGGTGCATACTCAGGGAGAACACTTATACCTTGAAATTTAGTAAGGGATCATCTTATAATGCTACCGTCGTTCTAAGCAAAATAAGAAGCATAATAAGATAAACATCACATGCAATCAAAATATGTGACATGATATGGCCATCATCATCTTGTGCTTTTGATCTCCATCTCCAAAGCACCGTCATGATCACCTTCGTCACCGGCGCGACACCTTGATCTCCATCGTAGCATCGTTGTCGTCTCGCCAACTATTGCTTTTAGGACTATCGCTACCGCTTAGTGATAAAGTAAAGCAATTACATGGCGATTGCATTTCATACAATAAAGCGACAACCATATGGCTCCTGCCAGTTGCCGATAACATTACAAAACATGATCATCTCATACAAAACCGTATAACTCATCATGTCTTGACCATATCACATCACAACATGCCCTGCAAAAACAAGTTAGACGTCCTCTACTTTGTTGTTGCAAGTTTTACGTGGCTGCTACAGGCTTAGCAAGAACCGTTCTTACCTACGCATACAAAAACCACAACGATGTTTCATCAAATATGTGTTGTTTTAACCTTCACAAGGACCGGGCGTAGCCACACTTGATTCAGCTAAAGTGAGAGAGACTGACACCCGCCAGTCACCTTTAAGCAACAAGTGCTCGTAACGGTGAAACCAGTCTCGCGTAAGCGTACGCATAATGTCGGTCCGGGCCGCTTCATCTCACAATACTGCCGAAGCAAAGTATGACATGCTGGTAAGCAGTATGACTAGTATCGCCCACAACTCATTGTGTTCTACTCGTGCATATCATCTACGCATAGACCTGGCTCTGATACCACTGTTGGGAACGTAGTATTTTAAAATTTTCCTACGATCACGCAAGATCTATCTACTAGATGCATAGCAACGAGAGGGAAGAGTGTGTCTATGTACCCTCGTAGACCGGAAGCGGAAGCGTCAAGTGACGCGGTTGACGTAGTCGAACTTCTTCGCGATCCAACCGAACAAGCACCGAACGTACGGCACCTCCGCGTTCAGCACACGTTCAGCTTGATGACGTCCCACGAGCTCTTGATCCAGCTGAGCTTCACGGGAGAGTTTCGTCAGCACGACGGCGTGGTGACGGATATGATGTATCTACCGGCACTGCGACGGTATGACCGAGGTGTGTTTCTGTTGAGGGGGGCACCGCACACGGCTAGAACAATTCAACTTGTGTGTCTTTGGGTGCCCCCCGGCCCCCGTATATAAAGGAGCAAGGGGGGAGGCCGGCCGGCCCTCCTATGGTGCGGCTAGGGAGCAATCCTACTAGGAATAGGATTGCAATCCTATTCCTAGTAGGAATCCACCAATGAAGGAAAGGGGGGGAAGGAAAGAGAGGGAGAGGGAGAGGGAAAGAGGGGCCGCGCCCCCCTCCCCTAGTCCTATTCGGACTCCTCCTAGGGAGGGGGCGCGCCACCTCCTGGCTGCTGCCCTCTCTCTCCCCTATGGCCCACCAGGGCCCATCATTCCCCTGGGGGGTTCCGGTAACCCCCCCGGCACTCCGGTAAATTCCGAAACTTTCCAGAACACTTCCGGTGTCCGAATGTAGTCGTCCAATATATCAATCTTTATGTCTCGGACATTCCGAGACTCCTCGTCATGTCCGTGATCTCATCCGGGACTCCGAACTACCTTCGGTACATCAAAACTCATAATACTGATCGTCATCAAACGTTAAGCGTGCGGACCCTACGGGTTCGAGAACTATGTAGACATGACCGAGACTCATCTCCGGTCAATAACCAATAGCGGAACCTGGATGCTCATATTGGCTCCTACATATTCTACGAAGATCTTTTTCGGTCAAACCGCATAACAACATACGTTGTTCCTTTTGTCATCGGTATGTTACTTGCCCGAGATTCGATCGTCGGTATCTCTATACCTAGTTCAATCTCGTTACCGGCAAGTCTCTTTACTCGTTCTGTAATACATCATCTCGTGACTAACTCATTAGTCATTTGCTTGCAAGGCTTATTATGATGTGCATTACCGAGAGGGCCCAGAGATACCTCTCCGACACTCAGAGTGACAAATCCTAGTCTTGATCTATGCCAACACCACGAATACTTTCGGAGACACCTGTAGAGCATCTTTATGATCACCCAGTTACGTTGTGACGTTTGATAGCACACAAGGTGTTCCTACGGTATTCGGGAGTTGCATAATCTCATAGTCATAGGAACATGTATAAGTCATGAAGAAAGCAATAGCAGTAAAACTAAACGATCATAGTGCTATGCTAACGGATGGGTCTAGTCCATCACATCATTCTCCTAATGATGTGATCCTGTTGATCAAATGACAACTCATGTCTATGGCTAGGAAACATAGCCATCTTTGATCAATGAGCTAGTCTAGTAGAGGCATACTAGGGACATACTATTTTGTCTATGTATTCACACATGTATCAAGTTTCCGGTTAATACAATTCTAGCATGAATAAAAGACAATTATCATGATATAAGGAAATATAAATAACATCTTTATTATTGCCTCTAGGGCATATTTCCTGCACAGCCGTCACCGCGCCGCTGTCCGGGCCCGCCGGCCCGGATTGGGCCCCCGCGGCCCCCGCGCCCTCCGCCGTCCGAGCGCCTCGCCCGCGCCCTCCTCCGCCTGTGCGCCGCTGCCCCGCCGGTCCGCCGCCGCCGGGCAACCGGGCCCCTCCGCCGTCGTGGGTTGTCGACCTCCTCCGCCGCCTCGCCGCGGGTCGTCGGCCCCCTTCGCCGCTCCACGCCGCCGCCTCCTCGGCCAGCCGTCGCGCCTTCGGCTGGCGAGCTCCCTCCGGCCGCCGTCTCCGCCGCATCCGGCCAACTCCGGCGAGCCGGAGCTCCGTCCCGATCCAGATCCGGTGGGATCAGATCCACCGGGATCTCGTCCAAATGCCCCCGAGCCGGACCTCCTCGTCCAGGGACATCCCCGTCCCGATGACTTTTCGGGAGGTATAAAATTCCACTAAGTCCCCGGATTCCGTAAATTTGTTGCCCTCTTTGACTATAATTTTGTTGCCATGTTTGAGATGTGATAACTTTGTGCATTTTGGTCCGAATGGAGTGAATGATATGTCCAGATCTTCGTTGTGAAATGCTCTACATGATGGTTGCTGTAGCATTCATGTTAGGTTCCATATTGCAATGTTAATCTCTGTTGCAAAAGTGCATGTGGCTGTTAAGTGCTGAAACTTGATATGAGATGTTGTTTTGACTTGCTGATTGCTATTGGTGTGTTTGTCTTCATGCCACATGTCAATATGTTTTAGAAGCACAATCATATGGTCTTTGATGTGGTGAAATCCACTTTCCATGTTATGCCTTGAGGTGACTTAAACAAGCTTGTAAACATGCCATGCCAATGTTGATGTTTTATACTTAGTGAAAAAACTGCTAAGTCTGGAATTTGTTAAACCTGATGCTATGTTTGCTTGATGCCCCACTCAAATCCATGCATGTTTTAGTATGTCAAATGATCATATCTTGTTGTCCATATTATGCTCTATCAACCCATGCCCTTGTTTGCATATATGGCCTGATGTAGCTTACTTATTTCTTGCTCTCAAGTTGCTATAAATTTACCTGTCAGATTTTTATCAGCATGATCAATTTGGTGAAGCTTGTTGTTATTGATCCATGCCTCCTATGGAGTTGCTCCAATGGAGTTGTTTGATGTATGCTATGTCTATTACAGGTCCATGATCTTTACATACTTAGTAGAGTTGATATTCTTGTTGTTTTGTGCCACCGAAGGCAGCATCGTGATGATGTTTTTGTCCTCCCAGATTTTGACTAAGTCTGGATAAATTTATTGCAACTTGCCATGCTTGGTTAATTGTGTTCCAGTAGGTTTTGGGTGTGTTGTACGTTCATGCTTGTTAAGTATCATGTCTACTTCACATCCATGCCCATTTTCTCCACGTTTGAGTGTTGTAGCATAATTATTTCTTGCTCCAAAGATGCCATGTTGCTGTAAACTGCAGTTTTGTGTGAATATTGTTTTGCTTGCCATTTGCAAACCGTGTGTCCGTTTCTGGTGATCTTTATATCGATTTCAACCGAAATCTTCCCCTCTATCCAGTGGCTGGCTTGGTTTTCCAAGATGAGGCCTTTTCCATCATCTTCTCCTTAGGTTCAAGAGTATCCTCATGCATATGCACATCATATTTGCATCATGTTGATTGTGCTTTGCACCGTGTTTGATGTTGTGCCGTGTTGTGTTCTTGTGTTGAGAAGATCCGGGAGCCGATTCGGAGTACGAGGTTCCTACCGAGGCTGAGTTTGAGGAGCAAGGTTACGATCCTCCATGGAATCAACAGGTAAGATGACCATACCCAGATATCACTACTATCTTTGCCTATGCTAGATGTCTCGCTCTTTAGATATTGCCTCGATGCCTATGTATGTTTGTCAGCCTCCTATTGTTGCCATGAAACTCTCTAACCACCCACCAAGCAAACCGTTGTTTGGCTACGTAAGCATCGCTCAGCCCCTCTTATAGCATTGTTAGTTGCAGGTGAAGATGTGAAGATTCTTGCTTCATGATGAAGTTTTGTTGGGATATGTGACGCCCGAAGACCGACGTCCCAGAAGATTCCAGAGATTCCAGATGTTCCAGGTTCTCCCGTGTGTTTCTTTTGTGCTTGTGTTATTTATTTTTGCATTGCATCATGTCATCATGCCTTCATGTCATTAATCTTTTGCAACTCAACCTAAATTAATCGTGTGGACCTTCGGTCCATTTAAATCGAGGGAAGGATGACTTCTCTTTATAACATATCCTCCTAATATATGGAGCTATATTATAAAAATATTCCATTGTTTGGAATTAACCATAACACACTTGCAAATATTCCCCATGCCTCTTAATTCAAGTGTCACCGTCAAAAACCCTCCCTATATTTCTTTTCCCGTTTATCGAGGTTCCTCCAAAAACCTCAACACTTTTGGACACTTTTAAGTCATGCCCTAATTCAAATCATTTGAATTTAATTCAAATGAGTTCGATTTTTATCTCTTGCATTCATGCCTCTTCTATTTTTCGTGGACCGTGGACATTTTTACGAGTCCAGTAAAAATCACCTCTTGCCCAACCTTTACTCCTAACCCCCTTTTTCTTTTTCTTATCTTGTCTCTATTTTCTTTTTCTTCTTCTTTTCTCTCTTTTTATTAAGAGAGAACCAGCCCAGCAGCTGCAGGCCTCCAGGCCCAGCCGGCCACTTCCCCCCAGCCGGCCCATCAGCCTCCAGGCCCATCCCAGCTCCTAACCCTAGCTCGACCCAGGCTCCCGCATCGCTCCTCTCCCTCTCCTCCCGTGCGCCGCACTTCTTCCATCGATCCCCTCGCTCCTCTCTCGCCCGACCCCGCTCCCTCCTCCCGTCGCTCTCCCTTCGCCGATTCCCGATTCCCTCGATCCCCTCGTCCCCCCGCTCGCGCCTCGCACTCTCCCCCTCACGTGGACGCGCTCTCCAGCGCCGCTGGCTGCCCCGCGAGCCGCCCCGCAGTGCCAAGGCCAGCCATCGACGCGCCCCGTCCTCAAGCTCCTCCAGCGCACGCGCCGGCCGCCCGTCCTCGCCACGACCTCGCCTCGGCAGCGCCTCGCGCCGGCCACCGGCTCCCGTGCAGCCCGAGCCGAGGCCATCCTCCCTCCATCTCCAGCGCCGGTCAGGAGCGCGCCGTCCGCCACCTCCTCGCCATGGCCTCGTCGCCCGAGCACCTCCAGCAAGGCCTCGTCCCTCCGGCCTCCCCGTCGCACCACCGCTGTGCCATGGCGCCCGCGTCGTCCCCGTGACCGCCGGCCTCACCTCCTCCTCACCGTCCTCCTGTGGCCCCGCGGCCACGAGCAGCACCCCTGCCGCGCCCCTCCACGTCCTTGCATGCCCCGAACGGCTCCCTCCGCGTCAGCACCACCGGCGTGCCAAGACCTGCTGTTGTTGTGCTTCTTCCGTCGGCCTCGTGTCTTGTTTTTGTCCAGCAAATACCCATGGAGCAGCAAGTACGTCTACGTATGCACCCGAACATCTACAGGAAATGAGTACATCTACCGACGCCAAGTACCCCTTTGGATACGCCAAGTTCGACTACGTCAAGTTCCTCTCCGATGCCCAAGTTCGACTACAAGGATAAACGCCAAGTTCCACTACCGTCGACCTTGGACACCCTCGACGTCAAGTTCATCTTCGAAACGGGAATGCCTACACGACGACACAAGACGACGCGACAAGTACCTCTTCGGAAACATGAACGACTACGAACATGTACGCCTACTTCCCTCTACGGACGTGTACCACGACCTCGTGAACAACTACTTCCTCTACGACCCGTGTACCACTACGTCCCTCGACGACTTGAACCGCCCCGAAACGAACGCTTCGAAGGTATAACCCGGAGACGATGACCCGTGGTCGAATGCTTGTTGTGTTGTATGAAATGTTTCCCTTGTGTGCTCCGTGCCCGTATCATCTTTTGTTGCGCTCCTCGGTTGCCTCGTCGCCGACTCGTGGGAACCTGGTGACGGGATCACCCCACTTTTCTTCTTGCATGACACGCTCTCCGTCATCTTTTGCACCGGTCTCTCAACGAGTTACCGGAACCGAGATGTTGCGTTGCATCATTTTCGGATCCTTGCCGTGGCACCCTTTCCTTCCACCACGTTGACAAATACTTCATATCTTCTTCATGACATCTTTTAATAAAAATTGCATAAACTTGATCATGTCATCCGCATCATGTCAACAACATTGAAATATGTGAATTGTTGTTTGCTTAAAAATTGCTAAACATGCATATGGGGATTTCCGGAATTGTTGTTGTTATTTTCCGGCCTCATTTAAAATGCCTAAATAGGTAGTTCGCTCTTGCTTCACCTCTTGCCATGTTAAAAACATTTAATCTTGTCTTGTAAATAAACGAGAGTCAATTAAATAATTAAAATGTGGTGTTTCGTCAATATGCAACTCGTTGCATATTGAGCTCCACTTAACTTGTTGTACTTGTTTGTGCACCTTTGCCATGCCATGCATAATTAAACCGGACATGCATCATACTTGGATGTGCATCGTATGTCATGTTTATGCTTGTGTGTTTACCATGTTGTCTGCTCCTTTCCGGTTGCTTCTCTTGTTAGCTTCGGTTTCGTTCCGGAGTTGTGAGGATTCGCTCGACTGTTGCTCCGTCTTCTTCATGGACCCGTTCTTCTTCCTTGCGGAATCCCAGGCAAGATGATCATACCATTGGATACCTTTACTACCATTGCCATGCTTAGTTGTCTCGATGCTATCGTTACATGTCGCGCTACCCATCTTTTATGTCAGCCTCTCCTTGTTGCCATGAAACCTCTAACCTTGAAACCTTCCTAGCAAAACCACTGTTTGGCTATGTTACCCGCTTGCTCAGCCCCTCTTATAGCGTTGTTAGTTGCAAGTGAAGATGAAGTTCGTTCCAGGAGAGAACTTGTTGTTGGAATATCACAATATCTAATATTATTATTAACACACCTATACACTGGGCATCGGTGGAAGGCTTGGCCTTTTGCTCGGTGTTTTGTTCCACTCATGCCACCTTAGGCGCCGATAAACCGGCATTATGTTCCTTGATTTTGCGTTCCTTACACGATGGGTGGATGGGGACCCCTTGACAGTTCGACTTTGAATAAAACTCCTCCAGCAAGGCCCAACTTTGGTTTTAATTTGCTCATAATAACAACTTAAATAATTAATTAATTGCATAGGGGGTCATGTCCCCGGGTTCTTAATTCTACATAACAGGGGGGGCCAGTGCTGATGGTGTTGGTCCCAAACGGGGAGTCTGCGGGGTCACCACGAGGAAACTTGAGGATTGATATAAACCTGTAGAATCGCCCATCCGGACGTGGCCTGAGACGAGATACGCGCGGCTACTATCAGGGTGTCGGCACGTCGGGAGGTCTTGCTGGACTTATTTTACCATTGTCGAAATGTCTTGTGCATCGGGATGCCGAGCCTGATCGGATTTCCCTAAGATAAGGGGTGATGATATTATATTTATCACTTCAGCTAATCGCGAGAGCTTGTGATGGGCTAAGTTGGGACACCCCTGCAGGGTTATAATCTTTCAAAAGCCCTGCCCACGGTTATGTGGCAGATTGGAATTTGTTAATGTCCGGTTGTAGAAAACTTGACAGAGGATCCGAAGTAAAACACACAATTGTGTGAGTAACCGTGACTGTCTCTTTTCACTTTGAGAAGAGAACACGGTGGGGTTATGTTTGACTCGTATGTAGTACAGGATCTTTAGCGATCACTACTAGTTGCGACCGTTTGCGTAGATGCTCATCTTATTCTTGTACTCGTAAGTTAGCCACCATATTATGCTTAGCCGCTGCTGCAACCTCACCACTTTACCTCTTCCTACCCATAAAGCTTTGCTAGTCTTGATACCCATGGTTATGGGATTGCTGAGTCCTCGTGGCTCACAGATACTACAACACCAGATGCAGGTTCAGCCGAGAATGATGCAGGAGCTGGTTCAAGTACTTCCCTGGGAGCTCGATGAAGAGAGTGGCCGTATGTTTGTGACGTTTTCGACGATCAGTAGTGGTTTCTACTAGGATTCGATCTAGGCCTGTGGCTTTATGTTGTTTTTGGCATCTTTCTTTGGATCTTCGCCCGTAGTCGGGTTGTGATGTTTTGAATCATGTTTTGCTTATGTAATGTATTGTGTGAAGTGGCGAGTGTAAGCCAACTATCTCCTTTTGCATTTTCGTCCCTCTTTTACATGAGTAGTGCAAAGATACCAAACTTGAGATCATTCCAGGATGGGCTTATACCTTTAAGTCATGCCTCGACACGTAGGAGGTATAGTCCCATCCTGGGCATTACAAGTTGTTATTCAGAGCCTTCTCCGACCTAGAAGCCCCCATTGATTGATCGATAATCGTTAACGGTTGAGTCTAGGCACACACTTAAAATGTTTTGAGTCCTATATTTATATCGGAGAGTAGGAATTCTTTTGCTCCTCATCTCTTTTCACTCTGGTGAGGACTCCTGACGATTACTCTTGCCTCTTCTACTCTCAAAAAAATGCACGAATTTTTTTTTAGGATCACGTGAGTATTGTTTGGATTGTTCCGATGTCTTTGTGACGAGAACATTGTTCTCGATGCCTCCTGTCATTAGGGGTTGTGGCAGTGTCCCGGGGAGTTGAGCTCCGAGGTGTTGTCGTCGCAAATCCATCGCATCAGTTCTGGAATACTTAAGACGGCCGACATCAAAAACTCTCCTATGCGGTTAGTGGCAAGATAACCCCGACATCACCCAGTACTGGGGAGGTAGTTCGGAGTATTGCCATAGCTTGTATAGTAGATGCGTTTCGAAGGTCCAAGGTAAACGGTTTCCGAGAAAGACTGGTTATGTGTTGAAGGATGGATACAGCTAGATGTAGGATTAGAGTTGAGTGCGTGGTGCTTCCCCTGTATCCCCAACACCTGATTGCATAACTGGAAACTTTCGGAAATTAATAGGTGGGTTCATCTAGTAGTTCTAGGCATTCTTCCAACGAATGCATGATATGAAGTTCGGGGTTTTACATTGAGTGAAGTGGTTTTATGGGCTTGTTCCGATCGGGAGTTGCATCTTAAAGGGTCCTTGGCTATGCTGATCCGGGGATTGCAAAACCCTTTTGTAACACGTTCCATGAGCTTTCAGCACGAATATGTCGAACGAAGCTTCTATCTTGTATTTGTTCTATCTGCTCCTTGTTTCTTTTTATTTACCTTTTGTTCTCCCAAGTGGCTTCTCGTCAAGTTGATGTACCTGCGGAATTCATTCGTTCAATTCTCTGTTCGAATGATATTGCGATGATTATGTTGCAACATATCTATCCTTTGTTTTTGTTTTGATTCTGGTATTCGAGTTGCTTCGATGTCAAATGTTGCTTCCATACCTTTCTTAATCGGTGTTCTCATATTTCTATGGGAGTGCTAGTCCTTCTTAATCATCAAGATGGTCATGTTAAATAATTTTTCAACCGGTGTCCATTTTGTTCGTCTCAAGTTGTCTTTGTTTTCCCCACCCTCCCACCCTTCTTCTTCTCGGAGCAAGAAATTCCTAATGAAATATCCATTTTATTCTTGTGATGTTTCTTCATTCTTTTCCTTCAATGTTCTTATCCGGTGATTTATCGTGAAGATGCTCAAGAGCTTCAAGTTCATCATTCTTTTGTTCTCAAATTCAGCCGGTGGATGTAATTCTAGATTTCGGTGTTGATCTTATCCTTTTCCTCATTTCACAATGCTTTCTTATTCTGGTGCACCAATTAATCATTCTCCTCTTGTTATTCATATCCGGAGTGCTGAAGATTCATAATTCCATTCTTAATCCATTCAAATTATTTTTTGAGGATTGTTATCTTATTCAAGTCATTTAATTCAACCGGTGCAATATCTCTTAAGCAATCTTTTCCAACGGTGATTTCTTTTGAGTGGGCCCTAACCCACA
The DNA here is from genome assembly GCA_902687465.1 of Secale cereale. Classification (NCBI taxonomy): domain Eukaryota; kingdom Viridiplantae; phylum Streptophyta; class Magnoliopsida; order Poales; family Poaceae; genus Secale; species Secale cereale. The sequence continues at coordinate 478,200,578 of LR738711.1, read as the reverse complement.
GGTCTTTTCCCAGGATCTTACGTGACTCTTCTATTTTCTGGAGTTATACTCAAATTCTTTCAAAGTGTGACGTAAGAATGATTCCCATCAGTCACATGCCTTCTCCAAGATCGCTTTCAAATTCTTTTTCATCATTGGTTCAACCTTTTAATTCTTCATTACGGAGGGCGTATACAATTCACGGTGGTGTATCTCATCGTCTTCTCAGATTTTGAAGACTCGAAGACGAGTTCCTCTTGAATCCTTATCCGTTCTTCCAAGATTCGTGGTTATAGCTTCATGCCATCCTCATTATTGTTTCGATTGTGAGGAATTATTTTCATACCATCCGAAGCATTTCGCGAATTCTTTTCTTTGTGATCCTCCGAAGGCCATCATTTCAGAAGATTTCTTCGTTCTCAGTTTTCAACTTCATCCTCCAAATATTCTTCATTGATGTCTCTTCGTTCGTCTCCATATTCTTACGGTGGTTCATTCAAGTTTACTCTTCCGTTGTTATCGTATCAATTCATTTGTTATTTTCGTAATCCTATCGGTGGTTCGTTGAAGATTACCCAAGTTTGTGCGCGATCTCTCTTGAATTCTTTCCAACGAGAATAAGTAGTATGCCAAATCCTTTGGTTGTCATCAATTTAAATTGGTGAAGGATATGCATAACATAAACCTTATTCTAGTTTCTTCCAAGAGGTTAATCCCTTCCTCCGGAGCTTGTTCATCATATCATATTCTAGGTTCTAAGTTGTTCATCTTGTTTTTCCGGAGTTCCAAGTTATTTCTATTACATCATTTCAAAGCTCCATCTAATTCATCGCAGGCCTTGAATCTTATTCTTTTCATCTTTCACTTCTCATGCTTTCATTACCGGAGTTCTCATGGTGGTTCATCATGTTTAATTCATCCTCGAAGTTTTCATCAAGATTCTTGTTGGAGCTCAAGCATTCTTCATCATGCTTTCCAATTGCAATCCTTTCTACCTTATCTTTTCAGATGGTGTTATGTCATTCTTGACAATTCCTTCACGTTTCATGATTCACGAGTTATCAAGAATGAGATATTTGAACCCATCATTTCTTTGTTCAGGAGATCTTTCCAACCATTCAATTTATTCATTGAAGTTATCTTGGGTTGTATTTCACCTAAAAGCTTTCCCTAAGGATTGTTGCTAATTATGGTGCTTATAAATGACCCAAGTTCTTCGTTTATCATTCCGGTGAAATAAGTTTATCGTCTCCTTGTTGATCTTAATCCAATCAAATGTTTTCGTCAGTGGCTGGTTGTCACCTCTTAATTTTGAGATGTTTCCATAAGCCCACAAGAGCTTATTCGTTTCGTTGTTGATTTTCCATCAAATCCGTTCAACCCTTCTTCGTAAGGATGTTTTTCATATTCATTCGTGGGAGAAGTTGTCATTTTTCTTCTCCATTCATTTCTTTCGTTGATTTGTATGCTATTCTTTCATTCCGGAGGCATTCTGATGTTGCTCTCTCTTTGACCATCATACCGTTTTCATCAAGAGCATATCATTTCTTTTGCTTATCCAGTTAATTGGAGTGTGGTATTCTCCATTCTAATTCTCTCATCTCCTCAAGTTCATGTTAATTCCTTCCATTTTCAGACGGAGTGCTGCCCGAATTATGTCATTCTTATTCCTTGGCTATACCATTGCGGTTTCTTATTCTTTTGGTCTGTGAGCTCTTGTTTCATGTCTTTCAACCTACAAGGTTCTCATAATGCTCCTTGTTCCTATTTTCTACCGGAGTGCTCTTATCTTCGTTCATCTCCGTTGCATTCTTTCTTTCAAGATTGCTCAACCTCTCAGGTTCGTGGTTTCACTCGTTTGTCCAAGAAGCAACTTTGTTTTACCTCTTCCTCTTCCGTTTTACCCGGTGCCATCTCTAGGATCTCGGGTCGAGATCCTCTGTTAGTGTGGGAGAGTTGTGACGCCCGAAGACCGACGTCCCAGAAGATTCCAGATGTTCCGGGTTCTCCCGTGTGTTTCTTTTGTGCTTGTGTTATTTATTTTTGCATTGCATCATGTCATCATGCCTTCATGTCATTAATCTTTTGCAACTCAACCTAAATTAATCATGTGGACCTTCGGTCCATTTAAATCGAGGGAAGGATGACTTCTCTTTATAACATATCCTCCTAATATATGGAGCTATATTATAAAAATATTCCATTGTTTGGAATTAACCGTAACACATGTAATGCCCAGGATGGGACTATATCTCCTACGTGTCGAGGCACGACTTAAAGATATAAGCCCATCCTAGAATGATCTCAAGTTTGGTATCTTTGCACGACTCATGTAAAAGGGGGATTAAATTGCAAAAGGAAATAGTTGGCTTACACTCGCCACTTCACACAATACATTACATAAGCAAGACATCATTCAAAACATCACAACCCGACTACGGGTGAAGAACCAAAAGAAAGATACCAAACAACATAAAGCCACAGGTCAGGATCGAATCCTAGTAGAAAACCACTACTGATCGTCGAAACGTCACAAGCAAACGGCTACAAGCTTCAACGAGCTCCAAGTGAAGAACTGAACCAGCTCCTGCATCGTACACGGCTGAACCTGCATCTGGTGTGGTGAAGTAACTGTGAGCCACAGAGGACTCAGCAATCCCGTTCCCGGGTAACAAGACTATTTAAGCCTTGGGTGAGGACAAGGCTGAAGAAAAGAATATGAGGTGAAGGATAAAAACAAGAGTCTGCAGCAGCAACTAGCACTAACTTACGTAAAAGAGAGCGAGAAGAGAAGTGCATCGGTCGAAAGATGATCACGAAGTGATCCTAACTAAAGCCGGTCAAACATAACCCCACCGTGTTCAACTCCCGAATTCCTATTCGGAAATTGACAGTCACGGTACACACGCTGGTAGTGTATTAGAAACATTGTGTCAAGTTATCTACAACCGGAATTAACAAGCTCCCATCTGCCACATAACCGCGGGCACGGCTTTCGAAAGTTCAAACCCTGCAGGGGTGTTCCAACTTGGCCCATCACAAGCCCACGATCCGCGGAGTCGCAACTCCATAGTTGGGAAGACCCGAGTATTCTCGGAATCCCGTGCTCAAGTTAAACCGAACTAAGGTAAGGCTAATCCAGCAAATCCTCCCGGCGTGTCGACACCCTGATAGGTAGCCGCGCGTATCTAGTCTCAGGACACGACCGGATGAGACATCCTACGGGTTTTTACCAAACCTCAAGTTTCCTTGAGGTGGCCCCGCAGTCCGCTCGTTTCGGACCAACACTCATGAGGTGCACTGGCCCGGGGGGTTGAATTAAGAATAAAAGGGATAGCTAGTCCACATGCAAGTTTTTATTAGTTTGTTATTAGGCAAATAGTACCAAAGGTTGGGACTTGCTGGAAAAGACTTAGCACTTAGCGGTTTATCAAGGGGGTCCCATACACCCCAACCGTGTTAGGAACGCATAATCAAGGAACATAACACCGGTTTATACGGTTCCTAACGGCATGAGTGGAACAAAACACCAAGCAAAAGGCTTAGCCTTCCACCCTTGCCAGTATATAGATGATTTCATTTTTAAGCATTTATATAGTGTGATATAACCCAACCAAACTTCAACATGAAGCAAGCATCTTCAATCTTCACCTGCAACTAGCAATGCTATAAGAGGGGCTGAGCGAAGCGTACTAAGCCAAGCAACGGTTTGCATAGGTAGGGTGGTTAAACATGGCAATTGGTTACAAGTAGGAGGCTGACAGGAAAACATGGGCATCGAGGCAAAACTAAAGATCGAGACTACTAGCAATAGGCAAAAATAGTAATGGTATCCGGGTTCGGTCATCTTGCCTGGGATTCCACAAGGGAGAAGAACGGATCCAAGAAGAAGACGGAGCAACAGTCGAGCGGATCCTCACAACTCCGGAACGGAACCAAAGCTATCAAGAGAAGCAAACCGGAAAGAAACAAACAACACGGTGAACACACACATCATAAACATGGCATACGATGCACAAGCAAGCATGATGCATGTCCGGTTTAAATAAGCATGGCATGGCAAAGTGCACAAACAACACTACAAGTTAAGTGGAGCTCAATATGCAACGAGTTGCATATTGACGAAACACCACATTTAATTATTTAGTTGACTCTCGTTATTTACAAGACAAGATTAGATGTTGGTTAACATGGCAAGAGGTGAAGCATAAAGAAACTACACTATTAGGCAATTTAAATGAGGCCGGAGAATAACAACAACATATTCCGGAAAATCCCCATGAGCATGTTTAGTAATTATAAGCAAACAACAATTAAACATTCAGGGTTGTTAACATGATGCGGATGACATGATCAAGTTTTATGCAAGTTATTAAAAGGTTGACTTAAGAGGATAAGAAGCATTTGTCACCGTGGTGGAAGAAAGGGTGCCACGGCAACGATCCGAAAATGATGCAACGCATCATATCGGTTCCGGTAACTCGGTGAGGGACCGGTGCAAAACAAAAGGTGGAGTGAACGAGTTGAACAAGATGATGGGGTGATCCCGTTGCCGGGTCCCCACGAGTCGGTGACGAGGCAACCGAGGAACAACAAAAGGGACGAAACGGACACGGTGCTCACACGGGAAACATTTCATACAACACAAGCAAGCACAAGCGTTCATCCACGGGGTCGTTTCGGTATACCTTCGAAGCGTGCGTTTCGGGGCGGTTCGAGACGTAGAGGAAGAAGTCGTTCACGTTTCCGAAGAGGAAGAAGTCGTTCCGTAGAGGTACACGGGGCGACGGTAGGGGTACTTGGAGGTTCCCGTTTGCGACGGTAGTGGAAGTAGTGGTACTTGTCGCATCGGTAGGGGTACTCGTTCATGTAGTCGTTCCCGAGTTCGTAGCCGTTCAACATCACGTGAAGAGGTACTTGGTCGGGTCGCCGGTAGTCGTACACGGGGCGTTTGTAGATGTACACGTATCCGTAGAGGTACTTGACGTTACGGTCTTGCCGTCTTGTCGTGTAGGCGTTTCGCGTTCCCTGTCAGGGTCAACACAAGCAACCAAACAACACAAAAACTACAGCAGCAAAACAAGGGTTGCACGAGGCCACGGCAGCAGCAGCACGGGACAGCAGGAGCTGCGGAAGGAGGCGGAGGCGGCTGCAGCTCCTGGAGACGGGCGCCGGTAGCACAGGACGAGGGGGCCCCGCACATCTTGCGCTGGAGAAGAGGAGCTCGGCTCCTGGCTCGGTTCAGGCGAGGCTCTGGCGAGGAGAAGGCGACCCTGGAGGAAGGAGGCCGCGGGAGCCTGGGATGCGGCCTGGCCGCGGGCTCGCGCGACGCTCTGGCCGCGGGCTGCTCCTGGCGAGGAGAAGAAGACCGCAGGGCGGACGGCGTCGGGGCCGGAGGGACGAGGCCGGGCGCGGCGGGATCCGGGCTGGACGACGGCGAGGCGGGCCTGGCCGCGGCGCTGGAGAGGCCACGGAGGACGGCGCTGGCGCGGCTCTCTTGCGGGGCGAAGGGCGGCGCTGGCTGTGGCCAACGGGACCGAAGGGAGAGGGCGCAGGAGGCTGCAAGGCTCGAGGCGCGGGGCGCCGTTTCGCGTCGCTGGAGGAGGGAGGCCCGAGGGCTCGGCCTGGCGCTGGTCTTCTGGAGAAGGAGCGCGGCGAGAGGAGGAGCGCTCGGGGCGAGCGAGAGTGGGGAGGCTCGGGGCGAGCGAGAGGAAAGAGAGGAGCGGGTCGAGGGATTGGGAACGAGCGACAGAGGGTGAGTGGCGGCGGCTCTGGGAAACGAGGGAGCGACGGGAGAGGGATTAGGGTTCGGCCGGCTCGGGCTGGTCGGGCCGGCCTGGGAAGAGGAGGGCCCAAGAGGCCTGGAGGGAGGTGGGCGCTGATGGTGGGCGCTGATGGTGGGTTGCTGCTCTTATTCTTCTTTTTATTTTCTTTAGCAGAAAAATAAAAGAGAAGAAAGAAAAGAGGAGGGAAGAGGAAAAAGATAGCACACGGGAGCATTTTTCTCGGGCATCATAAAATGAGCAAGGACCGAGAAAAATAAGAAAGGCATGAACGGAAGAATAATTCAAACATATTGAATTTAATTCAAATAGGTTTGAACTAAGACGAGATTATTGAAGTGTCCAAAAATGTTCAAATTTTCGGAGGAACCTCGAAACAACGGAAAAGAATTATTGGCAAGGTTTAGAAGCAGAAACTCGAAGTGAAAAGACAATGGGGAAATTATGCAAGTGTGTTATGGTGATCCCAAACAATTGGAATATTTTTAATATAGCTCCCTAAAATATTGAGAGGTTTTTATATGTTATAAAGAGAAGTCACCTTCCCTCGATTTAAATGGACCGAAGGTCCACACAATTTATTAGGTTGAGATGCAAAATAAATTAATGACAAGATGGCATGATGACATGATACAATGCAGAAAAATAAATAACACAAACAAAACTGGAACACACGGGCATCCCGGAACATCTGGAATCTTCTGGGATCTTCTGGAACGTCGGTCTCGGGCGTCACAACACACTTGCAAATATTCCCCATGCCTCTTAATTCAAGTGTCACCGTCAAAAACCCTTCCTATATTTCTTTTCCCGTTTATCGAGGTTCCTCCAAAAACCTCAACACTTTTGGACACTTTTAAGTCATGCCCTAATTCAAATCATTTGAAATTAATTCAAATGAGTTCGATTTTTATCTCTTGCATTCTTGCCTCTTCTATTTTTCGTGGACCGTGGACATTTTTACGAGTCCAGTAAAAATCACCTCTTGCCCAAACTTTACTCCTAACCCCCTTTTTGTTTTTCTTATCTTGTCTCTATTTTCTTTTTCTTCTTCTTTTCTCTCTTTTTATTAAGAGAGAACCAGCCCAGCAGCTGCAGGCCTCCAGGCCCAACCGGCCACTTCCCCCCAGCCGGCCCATCAGCCTCCAGGCCCATCCCAGCTCCTAACCCTAGCTCGACCCAGGCTCCCGCATCGCTCCTCTCCCTCTCCTCCCGTGCGCCGCACTTCTTCCATCGATCCCCTCGCTCCTCTCTCGCCCGACCCCGCTCCCTCCTCCCATCGCTCTCCCTTTGCCGATTCCCGATTCCCTCGATCCCCTCGTCCCCCCGCTCGCGCCTCGCCCTCTCTCCCTCGCGTGGACGCGCTCTCCAGCGCCGCTGGCTGCCCCGCGAGCCGCCCCGCAGCGCCAAGGCCAGCCATCGACGCGCCCCGTCCTCAAGCTCCTCCAGCGCGCGCGCTGGCCGCCCGTCCTCACCACGACCTCGCCTCGGCAGCGCCTCGCGCCGGCCACCGGCTCCCGTGCAGCCCGAGCCGAGGTCATCCTCCCTCCATCTCCAGCACCGGTCAGGAGCGCGCCGTCCGCCACCTCCTCGCCATGGCCTCGTCGCCCGAGCACCTCCAGCAAGGCCTCGTCCCTCCGGCCTCCCGGTCACACCGCCGCTGCGCCATGGCGCCCACGTCGTCCCCGTGACCGCCGGCCTCACCTCCTCCTCACCGTCCTCCTGCGGCCCCGCGGCCACGAGCAGCACCCCTGTCGCGCCCCTCCTCATCCTTGCACGCCCCGAACGGCTCCCTCCGCGTCAGCACCACCGGCGTGCCAAGACCTGCTGCTGCTGTGCTTCTTCCATCGGCCTCGTGTCTTGTTTTTGTCCAGCAAATACCCATGGAGCAGCAAGTACGTCTACGTATGCACCCGAACATCTACAGGAAACGAGTACATCTACCGACGCCAAGTACCCCTTCGGATACGCCAAGTTCGACTACGTCAAGTTCCTCTCCGATGCCCAAGTTCGACTACAAGGATAAACGCCAAGTTCCACTACCGTCGACCTCGGAGACCCTCGACGTCAAGTTCATCTTCGAAACGGGAACGCCTACATGACGACACAAGACGACGCAACAAGTACCTCTTCGGAAACGTGAACGACTACGAACGTGAACGCCTACTTCCCTCTACGGACGTGTACCACGACCTCGTGAACAACTACTTCCTCTATGACCCGTGTACCACTACGTCCCTCGACGACTTGAACCGCCCCGAAACGAACGCTTCGAAGGTATAACCCCGAGACGATGACCCGTGGTCGAATGCTTGTTGTGTTGTATGAAATGTTTCCCTTGTGTGCTCCGTGCCCGTATCATCTTTTGTTGCGCTCCTCGGTTGCCTCGTCGCCGACTCGTGGGAACCCGGTGACGGGATCACCCCACTTTTCTTCTTGCATGACACGCTCTCCATCATCTTTTGCACCGGTCTCTCAACGAGTTACCGGAACCGAGATGTTGCGTTGCATCATTTTCGGATCGTTGCCGTGGCACCCTTTCCTTCCACCACGGTGACAAATACTTCATATCTTCTTCATGTCATCTTTTAATAAAAATTGCAAAAACTTGATCATGTCATCCGCATCATGTCAACAACATTGAAATATGTGAATTGTTGTTTGCTTAAAAATTGCTAAACATGCATATGGGGATTTCCGGAATTGTTGTTGTTATTTTCCGGCCTCATTTAAAATGCCTAAATAGGTAGTTCGCTCTTGCTTCACCTCTTGCCATGTTAAAACATTTAATCTTTTCTTGTAAATAAACGAGAGTCAATTAAATAATTAAAATGTGGTGTTTCGTCAATATGCAACTCGTTGCATATTGAGCTCCACTTAACTTGTTGTACTTGTTTGTGCACCTTTGCCATGCCATGCATAATTAAACCGGACATGCATCATACTTGGATGTGCATCGTATGCCATGTTTATGCTTGTGTGTTTACCGTGTTGTTTGCTTCTTTCCGGTTGCTTCTCTTGTTAGCTTCGGTTTCGTTCCGGAGTTGTGAGGATTCGCTCGACTGTTGCTCCGTCTTCTTCGTGGACCCGTTCTTCTTCCTTGCGGAATCCCAGGCAAGATGATCATACCCTTGGATACCTTTACTACCATTGCCATGCTTAGTTGTCTCGATGCTATCGTTACATGTCGCGCTACCCATCTTTTATGTCAGCCTCTCCTTGTTGCCATGAAACCTCTAACCTTGAAACCTTCCTAGCAAAACCACTGTTTGGCTATGTTACCCGCTTGCTCAGCCCCTCTTATAGCGTTGTTAGTTGCGGGTGAAGATGAAGTTCGTTCCAGGAGGGAACTTGTTGTTGGAATATCACAATATCTAATATTATTATTAACACACCTATACACTGGGCATGGGTGGAAGGCTTGGCCTTTTGCTCGGTGTTTTGTTCCACTCATGCCACCTTAGGCGCCGATAAACCGGCATTATGTTCCTTGATTTTGCGTTCCTTACACGATGGGTGGATGGGGACCCCTTGACAGTTCGACTTTGAATAAAACTCCTCCAGCAAGGCCCAACTTTGGTTTTAATTTGCTCATAATAATAACTTAAATAATTAATTAATTGCATAGGGGGTCATCTCCCCGGGTTCTTAATTCTACATAACAGGGGGGGCCAGTGCTGATGGTGTTGGTCCCAAACGGGGAGTCTGCGGGGTCACCACGAGGAAACTCGAGGATTGATATAAACCTGTAGAATCGCCCATCCGGACGTGGCCTGAGACGAGATACGCGCGGCTACTATCAGGGTGTCGGCACACCGGGAGGTCTTGCTGGACTTGTTTTACCATTGTCGAAATGTCTTGTGCACCGGGATACCGAGCCTGGTCGGATTTCCCTAAGATAAGGGGTGATGATATTATATTTATCACTTCAGCTAATCGTGAGAGCTTGTGATGGGCTAAGTTGGGACACCCCTGCAGGGTTATAATCTTTCGAAAGCCTTGCCCGCGGTTATGTGGCAGATTGGAATTTGTTAATGTCCGGTTGTAGAAAACTTGACAGAGGATCCGAAGTAAAACACACAACTGTGTGAGTAACCGTGACTATCTCTTTTCACTTTGAGAAGAGAACACGGTGGGGTTATGTTTGACTCGTATGTAGTACAGGATCTTTAGCGATCACTACTAGTTGTGACCGTTTGTGTAGATGCTCATCTTATTCTTGTACTTTTAAGTTAGCCACCATATTATGCTTAGCCGCTGCTGCAACCTCACCACTTTACCTCTTCCTACCCATAAAGCTTTGCTAGTCTTGATACCCATGGTTATGGGATTGCTGAGTCCTCGTGGCTCACAGATACTACAACACCAGATGCAGGTTCAGCCGAGAATGATGCAGGAGTTGGTTCAAGTACTTCCCTGGGAGCTCGATGAAGAGAGTGGCCGTATGTTTGTGACGTTTTCGACGATCAGTAGTGGTTTCTACTAGGATTCGATCTAGGCCTGTGGCTTTATGTTGTTTTTGGTATCTTTCTTTGGATCTTCGCCCGTAGTCGGGTTGTGATGTTTTGAATGATGTTTTGCTTATGTAATGTATTGTGTGAAGTGCGAGTGTAAGCCAACTATCTCCTTTTTGCATTTTCATCCCTCTTTTACATGAGTCGTGCAAAGATACCAAACTTGAGATCATTCCAGGATGGGCTTATACCTTTAAGTCGTGCCTCGACACGTAGGAGGTATTGTCCCATCCTGGGCATTACAGGATATCACAATATATAAACTGTTAACTAAATCCTCTATATATTGGTAATGGGTGGAAGGCTAAGCCTCTTGCTTGGTGTTTTGTTCCACTGATGCCACCCTAGGAACCGTTAAACCGGTGTTATGTTCCTGGATTTCGCGTCCCTAACATGGTTGGGGTTTATGGGCCCCCCTCGATAACTCGCTTAGTGCTAAAGCTTTTCCAGCAAGGACCGACTTTGGTTTTACATTTGCCTAATAACTAAAACTTGCATAGGGCGTTGCAAACCCGAGGACATAATTAACAACCCGGGCCATTGCTCCTCATGAGTGTTGGTCCAAACTGGGGGGTTCTGCGGGGCCGCCTTGGGGAAACCCGAGGTATTTGGTATAACCTATAGAATCGCCCATCCGGTCATGGCCTGAGACGAGATACGCGCGGCTACTATCAGGGTGTCGGCACGCCGGGAGGTCTTGCTGGATTAGTTTTACCTATGTCGGAATATCTTGAGCACGGGATTCCGAGAATACTCGGGTCTTCCCACCTTGGAGTTGCGACTCCACAGATCCTGAGCTTGTCATGGGCTAAGTTGGGACACCCCTGCAGGGTTTGATCTTTCGAAAGCCGTGCCCACGGTTATGTGGCAGATTGGAATTTGTTAATATCCGGTTGTAGATAACTTGACACCATGTTCATAATACACTACCAGCGTGAGTAACCGCGATGGTCTCTTTCCGAAGGGGTTCGGGAAGTGAACACGGTGGGGTTATGTTTGACGTGAGTAGTTAGGATCACTTCTTGATCAACATGGCGATCGTTGGCACTTGTTCTCTTCTCGCTCTAAACTCGTAAGCTAGTGCTTAGTGCTGTTGCAACCTTGTTTTAAGCCTTTTCCCACACCTAAGGCTTTGATAGTATTGCTACCCGGGAACGGGATTACTGAGTCCTCCGTGGCTCACAGATCCTAAACAATACCAGATGCAGGTACCGATGAGAACTACACAGGAGATGGGACAGAGCTGTACTGGGAGTTCGACGAAGAGCGTGGATGTTATTATGTGTCTTATCCCGACGATCAGTAGTGGCTTCTACTAGGGGCGATCAGACCTTGTGTTGCTTTATTTATGGTATCTTTCATTTGGATCTTCGTCTGTAGTCGAACTCTGATGTTATTTGATGATATATGTTAATGTATTACATTGTGTGACGTGGCGAGTGTAAGCCAACTACTCTTTTACATTTTCATCCCCTCTTTTACATGAGTTGTGCAAAGATACCATACTTGAGATCATTCTAGTATGAGATTATGCCTTTAAGTCGTGCCTCGACACGTGGGAGGTATAGTCTCATACTGGGCATTACAAGTTGGTATTCAGAGCCTTCTCCGACCTAGGAGCCCCCTGATTGATCGAATCGTTGACGGTTAAGTCTAGGCACACACAGAAAATGTTTTGAGTCCTATATATATATCGGAGAGTAGGATTTCTTTTTACTCCTCATCCCTTTATCACTCTGGTGAGGACTCCTGACGTTATTATGTCTCTTCTACTCTCAAAAATTCACTAATTTTTTGTAGGATCACGCGAGTATTGTTTGGATTGTTCCGATATCTTTGTGACGAGAACATTGTTGTCGATGCCTCCTGTCATTTAGGGGTTGTGGCAGTGTCCCGGGGAGTTGAGCTCTGAGGTGTTGTCGTTACAAATGTATCGTAGCGGTTCTATAATACTTAAGACGGCCGACATCGAAAACTCTTCTATGCGGTTAGTGGTGAGATAACCCCGACATCTCCCACTACTGGGGAGGTAGTTCTGGAGTATTGCCATAGCTTGTATAGCAGATGCGTTTCGAAGGTCCGAGGTAGACAGTTTCCGAGGATGACTGGTTATGTGTTGAAGGATGGATACAGTCGGATGTAGGATTAGAGTTGAGTGCGCGGTGCTTCCCTTGTATCCCCAACACCCGATTGCATAACCGTAAACCTTCGGAAATTAATAGGTGGGTTTTTCTAGTAGCTCGTAGGCATTCTTCCAACGAGTGCATGATATGGAGTTCGGGGTTCAACATTGAGTGAAGTGGTTTTATGGGCGTTGTTCCAATCGGGAGTTGCATCTTAAAGGGTCCTTGGCTATGTTGATCCGGGGATTGCAAAACCCTTTTGTAACACGTTCCATGAGCTGTCAGCACGAACATGTGGGACGAAACTTCTATCTTGTATTTGTTCTATCTGCTCCTTGTTGTTTTATTTTACCTTTTGTTCTCCCAAGTGGCTTCTCGAGAAGATTGATGTATCATTAACTGTGGAATACGTTCGTTTATTTTGTTCGAATGTACTTGTGAAGACTTATGTTGCAATTTCTAGCCGTTGATTCAGCTTATATATTTTCAATCAATGGCTAATAGTTGTCATCTCATTCAGGATGGCTCCTAAGAAGGTTCCCAACGCTAACCTAGAGGGTGCAGAAGAGCGTGTTCCTGAATGTCCTCCTTCCCCTCCTCCTCCGTCTGAGGCCTGGAGAGCAATTATGCAAGCGACCAACCAGAACACCCAGATGCTTATGCAAATGATGCAAAACTTTCAAGCCAACCAAGCAAATCAAGGTGGTCATGGGAACCAAGGCCAAGGCAATCTGTTCAATCAACCTCACTTTGTGACTCTCAACCAATTCCTGGCAAACCAACCGAAGTCGTTCAGTTACTATGTGGATCCGCTAGATGTTGAAGACTGGATCACAGACATCAAGAAGCACTTTGAATGCAGTAACGTGAGACCTGAGGATTATGTCAAGTTTGCCACTTTCCAACTCAAAGATCAAGCTGTTGATTGGTGGCAACAGTACAAAGATTCCAGAGTTGGACGTGAGATCTCGTGGACTGACTTCTGCAAGGATTTCCACTCTCACCACATTCCTGCAAGTGTCATTGAAGGCATGCGTAAGCAATTTCGCAATCTGAAGCAAGGCACCATGTCCGTCTATCAATACAATGTCAAGTTCCAGAATCTTGCTCGCTATGCCAAGCAAGACATCCCCGATGCCAAGAGCAAGATTTATCAGTTCCGTGGTGGTCTGAAGGATGAACTCCAACTAGCTCTCACCATGTTCAAGCCGGATGAATTTGACCAATTCTACAATATGGATCATAAGCAAGAGGCATCCCAGCTCAAGATTGAAGCTTCCAAAAAGAGGATCAGAGATGTTGTTCACTCCTCCTCTTCTTCCCAACTGGTTGCCAAGCGGCAAAAGTTCTGGCTACCGCCTCCTCCAGTGATCCGTCCTCCAAGCATCAACAAGCACTCATGTGGCCGTGGTTTCTCCCACCCACCCAACCCAAGCAATCGGTCCAAGCCTCAGTTTCAAGCTTCAAGATCAAGTGGTCCTTATCACCGGCCTCTCTCAGAAGTGATTTGCAACAAGTGCGGCCAGAAGGGTCACTATGCTAACAAGTGTCCCAACCCAAGGCGCCTTCCGCCTCCTCCACCTGTCAGCGCTTCTATTGTCAAGCACAATCCCAAGGTTGCAAGAGTGAATCTGATGAATGCAGCTCAAGCAGAGAATTCTTCAGATGTGATACTTGGTAATCTTCCAGTTAACCTTAAACCTGCAAAAGTTCTGTTTGATTCTGGTGCATCACATTCCTTCATGTCATGTCCATTTGCATCCAAGCACAATGTGGGCATAGTGGCTTTACCAAGGGAATTAGCAATTACTTATCCGGGGAAACAAATGCATTCTAGCTTGTATGCTCCGGATATATCTATTCACATGGGTGATTACAGTTTTCTGGTTTCTCCGGTTATTCTCGGCAATTCCGACATTGATCTTATTCTTGGGATGGATTGGCTCTCCAAGCATGATGCAAACATTGATTGTGCAAATAAGGAAGTCAAGCTTACTCATCCTGACAAAGACGTGATTATCTTCGCCTCTCGAGATAACACAATCAGGCTATTCTCTCTCAATGACAAGGGCGAGATTAATGCCATTTCTCAGATTCCGGTGGTCAATGAATATGAAGATGTGTTCCCTGAAGAGCTTCCAGGCATGCCTCCGCATCGTCAAGTTGAATTCGTCATTGAACTCGAGCCCGGTACCGAGCCAGCATGTCGGCGTCCGTACAAGCTTTCTCCTGATGAGTTGAAGGAGCTGAAGAAACAACTCAATGAGCAAGAGCGTATGGGTCTAATCAGGCCTAGTACTTCTCCTTGGGGCTGTGGTGTTCTATTTGTCAAGAAGAAGGATGGCACAGAACGCCTTTGCGTTGATTACCGGCCATTGAACAAGAAGACAATAAAGAACAAGTATCTGCTCCCCAATATCAAAGAATTGTTCGAGCAGCTCAAAGGAGAAAAGGTGTTCTCGAAGCTCGATCTTCGGATGGGTTACCATCAGATTCGTATCCGTGAAGAGGATATTCACAAGATCGCATTCAGAACAAGCTATGGCTCCTATGAATACACGGTCATGTCTTTCGGCCTCGCAAATGCTCCACCCACCTTCTCGAGGATGATGCACTTCATATTCAACCCCTACACCAATGAATATGTTCTCTTCTATCTGGATGACATCTTGGTATTCTCCAAGAATGAATAAGACCATGCCAAGCACCTCCGTTTGGTCCTGGACAGGCTCCATGAACACAAGTTCTATGCGAATTTCTCCAAATGTGAATTTTGGCTGGATAAAGTCTTATATCTTGGCCATATTATCTCTGCCGAGGGCATTTCTGTGAACCCCGAGAAAGTTGAAGCTATTGTCAACTGGGAACCCCCGCAGAATGTCAAGCAACTCCGAAGCTTCCTTGGTCTCGCTAGCTATTGCAGAAGGTTCGTTGAGAACTTCTCCAAGATTGCCAAGCCTCTTTCCAACCTATTGCAGAAGAATGTCAAGTACAACTGGACTCCTGATGGTGATGTGGCATTCAAAACACTCAAAGAGAAGCTCATTTATGCTCCGGTTTTTACTCCTCCGGATGAGTCCAAGCCCTATGAAGTCTTTTGTGATGCTTCTTTGCAAGGACTTGGTGCTGCTCTCATGCAAGACAAGAAGATTGTGGCATACACTTCTCGTCAGTTGAAACCAAATGATAGGAATTACCCCACACATGATCTCGAGCTAGCAGCGGTTTTACATGCCTTGATCACATGGAGACACCTTCTGTTGGGCAGAAAAGTGGACATCTTCACCGATCACAAGAGCTTGAAGTACATCTTCACACAGCCAAACCTTAACCTTCGCCAGACTCGTTGGGTTGAAATGATCCAAGAGTATGATCCAAGCATTGAGTATACACCTGGCAAGGCCAATGTCATTGCAGATGCCTTGAGCAGAAAGGCATATTGCAACAGTCTCCTTCTCAAACCGTTCCAGCCTGAACTTTGTGAATCATTCAGGAAGCTCAACCTCCAAGTTGTTCCGCAAGGCTTTCTTGCAAACCTTCAAGTTGCTCCTACCTTGGAAGATCAGATCCGTGAGGCCCAGCTCAGTGATGCTATGGTGCAGAAAGTGAAACATGGTATTGCTAAGGGTACTCCCAAGTACAAGTGTTGTCGCGTTGATGAGAAAGACACCTTGTTCTTTGAGGACAGAATTGTCGTTCCCAAGGGTGATCTCAGAAAACTCATAATGAACGAAGCACATGACTCCCTCCTCTCGATTCATCCCGGAAGTTCGAAGATGTACCAAGACCTCAAGCAATCATACTGGTGGACTCGCATGAAAAGGGAGCTTGCCCAATTCGTGAATGAATGTGATGTCTGTAAAAGAGTGAAGGTAGAGCATCAACGTCCAGCCGGTCTCCTTCAACCTCTACCTATTCTCGAGTGGAAATTCGATCACATTGAAATGGATTTTGTCACTGGGTTTCCTAAGTCCAAGAAGGGGAATGATGCTATCTTTGTAGTGATTGACAAGCTAACTAAAGTAGCTCATTTCCTTCCCGTCAAAGAATCCATCAACGCAGCTCAGCTGGCAGAGTTGTACACCTCCAGAATTGTTTCTTTGCATGGCATTCCTCAAGTCATCTCCTCAGACCGTGGAAGTTTGTTCACATCCAAGTTCTGGGACTCCTTTCAGTCAGCCATGGGCACAAAAATTATCTTCAGCACTACGTTTCACCCTTAGACTAGTGGTCAAGTCGAAAGAGTGAATCAGAGCCTCGAAGACATGCTGAGAGCTTGTGTCATCTCTTTCGGTATGAAGTGGGAAGATTGTCTCCCGTTTCCCGAATTCTCATACAACAACATTTTCCAAGCAAGTGCCGGCAAAGCTCCTTTTGAAATCCTCTATGGCAGAAAGTGTCGTACCCCGCTCAACTGGTCCGAGACTGGTGAACGTCAACTTCTTGGTAATGATTTGATATCAGAAGCCGAAGAAATGTGCAAAGTCATACGTGAGAATCTCAAAGCCGCTCAATCGCGTCAAAAGAGTTACTATGACGGCAAGCATCGTGATTTGGCTTTCGACATTGGAGAGCATGTCTATCTCCGTGTTTCTCCTATGAAAGGAACCCAAAGATTTGGTATCAAAGGAAAGCTTGCTCCGAGATACGTGGGCCCTTTCAAGATTCTTGGCAAAAGAGGCGATCTAGCCTACCAACTCGAGCTTCCCTCCAACTTTGCAAATGTTCATGATGTGTTTCACGTGTCTCAACTCCGCAAGTGCTTCAAGACACCTGAACGCACCATTCCGTTCGAGAAGATTGATCTTCAACAAGAGTTGTCTTATCGTTAGCACCTTGTTGCTATTCTTGAAGAAACTGAGCGCAAAACCCGCAATAAGTCCATCAAGTTCTTGAAAGTTAAGTGGTCACACCATACCGACCGAGAAGCTAAGTGGGAACGAGAAGATCACCTTCGTTCCGAGTATCCTTCCTTCTTCCAGTCCTAGATCTCGGGACGAGATCTTTTTGTAGTGTAGGAGAGTTTGTAACACCCCATATGTGATACCTTCCATTTATGGCCATATATGAAACGTTGACTTCATCAATTCCATTCTGGGCTCTTCTTTCTCTTTGGGTTTCTTCGTTTTGTCGCGTGCGTGTGTGCATTTCATCCATGTCATGTTATCATGTGCATTGCATTGCATTCGTGTTGTCACTTGCACCCGGCCCCACTCGCCTCTTCCCGTTGTCTGTTTCGAGTTTCGACACTCACACACGTGCCCGTGGCATCCCCGAGTCCTTCTTTCGTATGTGGCCATAAAACTTTCTCGGAATGAGGTGAGACTTGTCGTGTGTTGTTGTTTTGGTATGTGTAGGCCGCCTGTCAAGTTTCATCGCGTTTGGAGTTCGTTTGGTACTCCAACGGTTAACCTAGTGGGCTAAAAGCTCATCTTCCTTTTGGCCCAAGACCCCCTCCACAACAGCCCACAAACCCAGCACAACCATTCCCATCCTCTCGGTCGTTGGATCATGATCGTGTGGGCGAAAACCGCTCCCCATTTGGACCTTCCTAGCTCCCAGAATCTATATAAACAGCCTCCCACGTCCATTTTCGCGCGAAAACCCTAGCTCCTCCCTCCTCACGCCGCCGGACACGTCCGGGACGGATCGGACACGTCCGTGCGGACGCGCCCAGCCAGTCACCAGCCGCCACGTGGCGTCCCCGCCGCCGTCCGGGCCCGCCGGCCCGGGTCGGGCCCCCGCGGCCCACGCGCCCTCCGCCGCCCAAGCGCCTCGCCCGCGCCCTCCTCCGCCGGCGCGCCGCTGCCCCGCCGGTCCGCCGCCCCGGGCACCCGGGCCCCTCCGCCACCGCGGGTTGCCGGCCTCCTCCGCCGCCTCGCCGCGAGTCGTCGGCCCCCTTCGCCGCTCCGCGCCGCCACCACCTCGGCCGGCCGCCGCGCCTCCGGCCGGCGAGCTCCCTCCGGCAACCGTCTCCGCCGCATCCGGCCAACTCCGGCGAGACGGAGCTCCGTCCCTATCGAGATCCAATTGGATCAGATCCACCGGGATCTCGTCCAAACGCCCCCGAGCCGGACCTCCTCGTCCCGGGACATCCCCGTCCCGTTGACTTTTCGGGAGGTATAAAATTCCACTAAGTCCCCAGATTCCGCAAATTTGTTGCCCTCTTTGACATGCAATAACTTCGTTCTCGTAGATCCGTTTTGAGCGTGTAATATATCGAAATGTTCGTTGAGATATGCTCTTCATTTTGTTCCACTGTGGCATGCTTGTTTGAGTTCATCTTAATGCCCTAATCATCGTTGCAAGAGTGCTATATGTTTGAGATGACTGTAATTTTGTTGCCATGTTTGAGATGTGATAACTTTGTGCATGTTGGTCTGAATGGAGTGAATGATATGTCCAGATCTTCGTTGCAAAATGCTCTACGTGATGGTTGTTGTAGCATTCATGTTAGGTTCCATATTGCCATGTTTATCTCTGTTGCAAAAGTGCATGTGGCTGTTAAGTGCTGAAACTTGATATGAGATGTTGTTTTGACTTGCTCATTGCTATTGGTGTGTTTGTCTTCATGCCACATGTCAATATGTTTTAGAAGCACAATCATATGGTCTTTGTTGTGGTGCAATCCACTTTCCATGATATGCCTTGATGTGACTTAAACAAGCTTGTAAACATGTCATGCCAATGTTGCTGTTTATACTTAGTGAAAAACTGCTAAGTCTGGAATCTGTTAAACCTGATGCTATGTTTGCTTGATGCCCCACTCAAATCCATGCATGTTTTAGTATGTCAAATGATCATATCTTGTTGTCCATGTTATGCTCTATCAATACATGCCCTTGTTTGCATATATGGCATGTTGTAGCTTATTTATTTCTTACTCTCAAGTTGCTATAAATTTACCTGTCAGATTTCTATCAGCATGATCAATTTGGTGAAGCTTGTTGTTATTGATCCATGCCTCCTATGGAGTTGCTCCAATGGAGTTGTTTGTTGTATGCTATGTCTATTACAGGTCCATGATCTTTACATACTTAGTAGAGTTGATATGCTTGTTGTTTTGTGCCTCCGAAGGCAGCATCATGATGATGTTTTTGTCTTCCCAGATTTTGACTAAGTCTGGATAAATTTATTGCAAATTGCCATGCTTGGTTAAATGTGTTCCAGTAGGTTTTTGGGTGTGTTCTAAGTTCATGCTTGTTAAGTATCATGTCTACTTCACATCCATGCCCATTTTCTCCACGTTTGAGTGTTGTAGCATAATTATTTCTTGATCCAAAGATGCCATGTTGCTGTAAACTGCAGTTTTCTGTGAATATTGTTTTGCTTGCCATTTGCAAATTGTGTGTCCGTTTCCGGTGATCTTTATATCGATTTCAACCAAAATCTTCCCCTCTATCTAGTGGCTGGCTTGGTTTTCCAAGATGAGGCCTTTTCCATCATCTTTTCCTTAGGCTCAAGAGTATCCTCATGCATACGCACATCATACTTGCATCATGTTGATTGTGCTTTGCACCGTGTTTGATGTTGTGCCGTGTTGTGTTCTTGTGTTGAGTAGAGCCGGGAGCCGATTCGGGGTACGAGGTTCCTACCGAGGCTGGGTTTGAGGAGCAAGGTTCCGATCCTCCGTGGAATCAACAGGCAAGATGACCATACCCAGATATCACTACTATCTTTGCCTATGCTAGATGTCTCGCTCTTTAGATATTGCCTCGATGCCTATGTCTGTTTGTCAGCCTCCTATTGTTGCCATGAAACTCTCTAACCACCCGCAAGCAAACCGTTGTTTGGCTACGTAAGCATCGCTCAGCCCCTCTTATAGCGTTGTTAGTTGCAGGTGAAGATTTGAAGATTCTTGCTTCATGATGAAGTTATTGTTGGGATATCACAATATTTAAACTGTTAACTAAATCATCTATATATTGGTAATGGGTGGAAGGCTAAGCCTCTTGCTTGGTGTTTTGTTCCACTCATGCCACCCTAGGAACCGTTAAACCGGTGTTATGTTCTTGGATTTTGCGTCCCTAACACGGTTGGGGTTTATTGGCCCCCCTCGATAACTCGCTTAGTGCTAAAGCTTTTCCAGCAAGGCCTGACTTTGGTTTTACATTTGCCTAATAACTAAAACTTGCATAGGACGTTGCAAACCCGAGGACATAATTAACAACCCGGGCCAGTGCTCCTCATGAGTGTTGGTCCAAACTGGGGGCTCTGCGGGGCCGCCTTGGGGAAACCCAAGGTATTTGGTATAACCTATAGAATCACCCATCCGGTCGTGGCCTGAGACGAGATACGCGCGGCTACTATCAGGGTGTCGGCACACCGGGAGGTCTTGCTGGATTAGTTTTACCTATGTCGGAATATCTTGAGCACGGGATTCCGAGAATACTCGGGTCTTCCCACCTTGGTGTTGCGACTCTGCAGATCCTGAGCTTGTCATGGGCTAAGTTGGGACACCCCTGCAGGGTTTGATCTTTCGAAAGCCGTGCCCGCGGTTATGTGGCAGATGGGAATTTATTAATATCCGGTTGTAGATAACTTGACACCATGTTTATAATACACTACCAGCGTGAGTAACCGTGATGGTCTCTTTCCGAAGGGGTTTAGGAAGTGAACACGGTGGGGTTATGTTTGACGTGAGTAGTTAGGATCACTTCTTGATCAACGTGGCAATCGTTGGCACTTGTTCTCTTCTCGCTCTAAACTCGTAAGCTAGTGCTTAGTGCTACTGCAACCTTGTTTTAAGCCTTTTCCCGCACCTAAGGCTTTGATAGTATTGCTACCCGGGAACGGGATTGCTGAGTCCTCTATGGCTCACAGATCCTACACAACACCAGATGCAGGTACCGATGAGAACTACACAGGAGATGGGACAGAGCTGTACTGGGAGTTCGACGAAGAGCGTGGACGTTATTATGTGTCTTATCCCGACGATCAGTAGTGGCTTCTACTAGGGGCGATCAGACCTTGTGTTGCTTTATTTATGGTATCTTTCATTTGGATCTTAGTCCGTAGTCAGACTCTGATGTTATTTGGATGATGTATGTTAATGTATTACATTGTGTGACGTGGCGAGTGTAAGCCAACTACTATTTTACATTTTCATCCCCTCTTTTACATGAGTTGTGCAAAGATACCATACTTGGGATCATTCTAGTATGAGATTATGCCTTTAAGTCGTGCCTCGACACGTGGGAGGTATAGTCTCATACTGGGCATTACAACTGAGGAGTAAAAAGAATTCCTACTCTCCGATATAACTAGACCCCGAAAAAGTTTTTGTTCTAGACTCGACAACGTCCAAACTACGATCAATCAAGGGGGCTCCTATGGTTGGTCGAGGCTCTGATACCAACTTGTCACGCCCAACAAGCGATTCTGTCCCGATCACGTGATAACTTCGTGATTGGGGCACAACCGCATTTCGAGCGCTTATCAAGATGGATATCGTTACATCGTACCATTACATACATAGATGGGGGATACATACAAGTCATACAAGTCACACAACATCCACGTGAATACACCACTTCATACACAGGAACATCCGGTTACGGATGAAAACATAAAAACACACGACATCCATCCTGCTATCCCAGGCTGCCGACCAGGAACCTATCCCAAGATCGACGAAGAAGAAGAAAGAACTCCAACACAAGTAAACATCGCTCACACGTCAAGTCATCGGAAACCTACACCTGCAACTGTTGTTGTAGTATCTGTGAGCCACGAGGACTCAGCAATCCCATAACCATGGGTATCAAGACTAGCAAAGCTTAATGTGCATGGAAAGGTTAAGTGTTGAGGTTACAGCAGCGGCTAAGCATTATATGGTGGCTAACTTACGAGTACATGAATAAGATGAGCATCTACGCAAATGGTCGCGAACTAGTAATGATCGCTAAGTGATCCTGAACTACCTACGGGTCAAACATAACCCCACTATGTTCTCTTCTCAAAATGAAAAAAGACGGTCACGGTTACTCACATGGTTGGTATGTTTTATTTAGGATCCTCTATCAAGTTTCCTACAACCGGACATTACCAAATTCCAATCTGCCACATAACCGTGGGCACGGCTTTCGAAAGATCATAACCCTGCAGGGACGTCCTGACTTAGCCCATCACAAGCTCTCACGATCAGCAGAAGTAAAAAAACCTTATCTTAGGGATGACCCGATCAAACTTGGAATCCCGGTGCACAAGACATTTCGACATGGTAAAACAAGTCCAGCAAGACCTCCCGACATGCCGACACCCTGATAGTAGCCGCGCGTATCTCGTCTCAGGCCACGACGGATGAGCTATGGTTACAGCGACCAGATACCCCAAGTTGCCAAGGGGCGGCGCCCCAAGCTGCTCTAGGTTGGGCCAACACTTATGAGGAGCACTAGCCTAGGTTGTAAATTAAGTCCTCGGGGTCCGGAAAGCCCCTATGCAAGTTTTTAGTTATTAGGTAAATGGTAAAACCAAACTTGGGCCTTGCTGGAAGAGTTTTATTCAAAGCGAACTGTCAAGGGGTCCCCATAAACCCAACCGCATTAGGAATGCAAAATCAAGGAATATAACACCGGTTTATCGGTTTTTAAGGCGGCATGGGTGGAACAAAACACCGGGCAAAAGGCCAAGCCTTCCACCCACTGCCAAGTATATAGGTGCATTAATTTAATTAATAGATATTGTGATATTCAACATATCCAAGTTCCGACATGGAGCAATCTTCATCTTCACCTGCAACTATCAACGTTATAAGAGGGGCTGAGCAAGCGGTGACATAGCCAAACAACAGTTTTGCTGGGATGGTGTCAAAGGTTAGAGGTTTCATGGCAATAATGAGAGGCTAGTAATAATAGATAGGCAGCGCGACATATAGCGATAGCATCGAGACAACTAGCATATCAACGATAGTAATGATATCCAAGGTGATGGTCATCTTGCCTGAGATTCCGCAAGGAAGAAGAACGAGTCCATGAAGAAGACGAAGCCACGAAGACGAACCAAGCGTAGTTCAACGAATCCTCACGAACGCAACAAAACAGGAACTAACAAGAAGACGCAAAAAACATGGTAAACACACCATAGATAAACAAGACAAGATGCTCAACCAAGTATGATGCATGACAAGGCTACACGATGCAAAACATGGCAAGAGATGAAGCACACAAGATCAACACACAAAGAAAGTTTAAATGAGGCCGGAAACAACAAATAACAATTCTGGTAAGTCCTCATATGCAAATTTCGAAATTGGTCCAGATCTGAACAAGCCTTAAGTTCAAGTTTTTAAACAGCAAGTTAACATGCACCAAGATGATCTACTCGAAATTCTAGTCAAGTTACATATAAAGTTCATTTAATTCGGAGCTACGGCCTAGAAGATATGAGCAAAACAAGTTGAAGATGGCAAAGATGCAAGATGCATTCAAACATCAAGCAAACACACTCCAAACATGTATTAAACATGATATGATGCATCTACATGCAAAAACAAGCAAGTTTCATATAGAGCACGCTCAAAACGGAGCAACGGTTCAACACATACACATGAAACAAGATATAACAACAATCTGTCCCAAAACAGCAACTAGGCACTTTGCAATCATCAAAACAACATGCTACAGGAACATTTCATTGCATCAAAGGGCATGGCAAGCATGTACGTGTCAAGAATTACAAAGGTGATCACTGAGCTACTGCCAAATACCACTAGAACATGCTCAAAACATCATGGCAAGATTGCAAATGATAATAGTTTCACAGACTTAGTGAAATAAACTGAACATGGCAGCAACAACGACAAGTAGGCATGTTTTCAAGCTTGTGCAACTCATCTCAAAGCATATCATAGCATGTGAATATAACCAACAGCAAGAAGACATGTTTATGCAGCTACTCATAGCAATAACATGGTCATAGGATGCATAGAACACTAGGTATTCACATGGCAAAAATGAACTTACTAATAACAGGCTGACAAAAACATTATATAGCAATTTGAGAGCAAGAAAGAGACAAGCTACGACAACCTATAATTGCAAACAAGGACATGGATGGATAGAGCATAACATGGACTTCAAGACATGATCATTGGACATTCCAAAACATGAATGGCTTTGACTGTAGCATCAAGAAAACATGGCATCACAATATAACAGTTTCAGACTTAGCAGTTTTCAACAAGTGTAAGAAATCAGCAAACAACAAGTAGGTCACTTTACAAGCTTGTTGCACTCACCACAAGGCATATCATGAAAAGTGGATTTCACCACAGCAAAGATGACATGATTGTGCTCCTAAAACATGTTGACATGATGCTCAAACAAAAAACACACAAAAAGATATGAAAAAGACAATCGGCAAGTTATATCAAGTTTCATCAGTTAAGAGCACTTCGCACTTTTGCAACAAAGATTATGGCATGTAGATGAACTCAAACAAGCATGCAACAGCAACCATCATGTAGAGCATCAAGAGACGAACATTTTGACATATTACATGCACAATTTGGATCTACGTGCACAAAGTTACCAACACTCAAACATGCACACATAAATTTGGAATTCACAGACTTAGCCGTTTTCATGGAAAAAACAGGGTGAGCGTAAAACAACTATACTACGCACAGGCGAGGGATAGGCGGTGCTCACCCATGGGCTCGACCCATGTTGGAGAGACGGTTGGCCCAGGAGGCAGACGCGAGTTGGGCCGACGGGGAGGCTGGTTGGGCCGGGTCGTCGCTGGGGCGACTAGCCTCGCGAGGCCGGCTATGGCTGGGGCCCACGAGCGGCGTCGTGGTCATCTTCGTCTCCCTCGACAGGAGGTCGAGCGAGGCCATGGCATGGCGGCGGCGGCTTGCATCCGGTGAGCCGAGGATGACGGGGGCGCCAGATCCAGGCGGGAGCCGGTGGATCCGGCCGGCGGCGCCGGACCAGGGTCGGGTGATGATAGCTCATGTCCAGGGAAGAGAAGGAGAGATTAGGGAGGAAGTAGAAGGAAGAAGGAGAGGGGAGCGGGGCACTGCCTTGGAGGTCGCCGGCAGCGGCGCGGTGGGGCTTACTCTGGCGAGATGCGAGCAGGGGAGGCGGAGGCCGAGAGGTGCGAGAGGCTTGGCGGCGGCTCCGGTGAGGCAGGAGCGGGGTGCTCGGCTGCGGGGACGTGGCGCGGGTGGCGGTGCGCGCTCGGGCCCAGATGGGCTCGGGTAGGCCACGCGCGGGCCTGGCAGGCCTGCGGCGGCGGGGAAGCTGGCTGGGACGCGTGGAGGCCGCGGATTGGGCGTGGGCGGGGTCAGGTGGCGGCGCTAGCGAGTGGTGGCGGAGGGAGCGGGTGTGCATGGAAAACGAGGGGAGGCGGCTGGCTAGAGGTTAGGGGAGACTAGGGGCTGGGGTTTGGGGGGTTTTGCTCCGTTTCGGAGCCTCTGATCTCGATCCGACGGCTCCGGTCGCGAGGGGGCTAGGAGAGGCCTAGTGGGTGGTTTAGTGGGTTGTGATTTTTGAAGAGGAGGTGGGCTGCGGGGAGAGCAGAGAGAGAGGCCCGTCATAGCTTTTCGGAGACTGAAACGTTCGACGTTTTTTTTTTCGGCGATAGTGTCGCTATAGTTTAGCGCTTGGGCTATCAAACGAGCTCCGAATGCGACAAAATTTGACAGGCGGTCTACCTACACTATAACAAGACCGCATGTCAACTTTCATCCCGTTCCGAGAACATTTTTCGGCCACTTATAAAACAAGGTTTCGGAGGTGCCTCAGGCACGTGCGAGTGTGTCTGGGCTCAGAACGGACAATGGAGAGAACTGGGAGACCCGAAAGAATGCAAGTTTTGAAAACTATGCAGATGCAATGTACATAATTACATGGCAAAATGCAACACGCAAGCAAATGACATGGCAATGGCAATGAATAACTGGAAGACACCTGGCGCATTGGTCTCGGGGCGTCACAGCCTTGTCCGGGGGTAAGCACATGTGAGTGGCAACACAACTCTTCAACACTCATTGCCCGGTCTCTTTGATTTTTCTACCACGGACCATCCAAGGGCAACCTTTTTGGTCACATTTGACTGTGTACCGAACATTTTGATTGGAATGACCAACAACAAACGGCCTGTAGTTCCTAATGGCGTAGTCACACAACCATATCTTGAACTCTACCAAAGAACCAAACTTGATGCCTTTCTTCAAATGAGCATTCTCATCCTCATTTTGTGGTCGAGGATCACCGAGCTTGGGGCAAGGTGTTGGCTCAAACAACCCCAATCTCATCCCACCGTCGACAACAGCCTTGTCCGCAAGACTCACATCCCTAAACAATGGAGGCCCTCTTTCCTTGCCGGTCACCTTCTTATAGATTTGATTTTCTTGCGCCGTCAACCCATCCTCATCCAATTCTTCCTCCACACCCTTGTCATCCGAACCATACCCACACATACGGTTATAAGGGAGGGTACGGTCCATGTCTTGTTGCCGCACGATGACATCCAAGTTGCCAATGGGATTGTAATGGATCTCTTCATTCTCCGCATAAGCATCCTCTTGAGCAACAATAGCATCATCATGAACATGACCACTAGCATCTTCTTGAACAAGAGGATTAGCATCATCTCGAAGTACTATGGCGCTAGCATTGATATGATCTTCATTGGGTTGGCTACTTTGTGGTTGGCTAGACCAATTGGGGACATACACCTCGGCACACAATCGTGTATTGGGGAGGTTACAAGGCAGTTCAAACCAATTTGCAAGGGAGGAGGAGGATCAACCTTCGTGGCAAATAACTCAAGAGACTTGTCTTGTGATGCTTCTACTTTCTCCTTGTACACATTCCAATGCAATTGGGAGGTGATGGGCATACTCTTTAATCGGGACTTTACTCCCAATCCAACGTCATACCTCCCAATAAGCTTAACCTCGGCATTTGGGTCATTCCAATGTAGGACGCTTCTCACTTTCACTACAAGATCATCATAGCTTGGACTTGTGTCAAAAACCATAGCATCTCCCCCTTCATCGACACTTCCAAGCATAAACGTCGTCTTGTCCAAATAATGAACATTTACGAGCTTATGCATCTAAGAACAATGGAAACAATGAAGTCATCCATCTGTGTCATCCAACCAATTCAAATGGAGCAATAACCGAATTTAAGCACATATGGGACAAAAAACTTGGTTTCATGAATAAATTGACCTTAACCATAACACTAATCCTAATCCTAATCCTAACCCTGACCCTAACACTAACCCCTCACATTATCACTTCAACCCCTAACCCTAGGCAAGCACAAGCACAAACATAGCCATTAATGCATCATAAATGCACACAACAAGATGAACACCTAGGGTTTGCAATAAATTGAGCAAATGAACACAAAACAAAGATTCCAACCAATCAAAATGAGGGGGGTTGAGAGAGGTACCTTGGGGGATGAAAATGCTCCGGATCCACCAGTGAAACCTCAAGCAAATGGAGTGAATCTAGGGGGTGTTTGGGTGGGGGAAAGAGAGGAGGGGAGGAGCTGGCCACGGGGAAGAAGAAGAATGGGGAAGAAGAGTGGTGGTGGAGCCCACACACCAGCCCCTCAAAACCTTATCCATTATCCACGGACCCTACCGCCTGGGCCTCTGGCGGTAGGTTCTAGTACCCTACCGCCGGGGACCAAGGCGGTAGGTCCCTTTTCCACGTCAGCTGGCCGTCAACCCAGCTAACGGCATGCCGACACCTATCGCCGGACCCCCTGGTGGTAGGGCGTGTGGAACCGCCGGACCCCTGACGGTAAGTAAAAGGGTCAGATCCTGAAATTTTTCGAAAGAGGGGTCAGATCTCGAAATAAAACGAGAAAAAGGTCAAAACACGAAAATTAGCCTTGGTGGGGCTGCACATGTGACGGGCTGATGTGACTACAAGCAGTGAGAAAATTTATTCGGCGAGTTTAGACATATTCCACCCGCACACATGTGTTAATCAGGTTATTTTGAGACGAAGAGATCATTAGGATTTTTTACCAGTCAAGTACTCACTTGTTAATCTTGCAAGGAAAAAATCATTATTGCTTCTTCCAGTCCTATTTAAGTTTGTATGTAGACCTAATCTTCATACATAATACATTTTCTGGTATACATGCGCAAAAAAACTGACCCTGGTATTGACGAAACATTACATTCCGGGCCCTTGTTCATTAAGATAAATGTAGTTCTTGAAATACTAACATACCGGGCGGTTCTTTTTATCAACTTGTTTATAGAACATTTTAAGTCACGGTTATTGAGTGGCTATTAAAGTGTCTAAGCATGTTGGTTACATTTTCAGTAATTAATAAATTCCAGTTCCACAATACCAAACTTACACAACAGAAACACTTATCATGGTAATGACCTGAATGTTTAACGGTTATTACAACTTTAGATCTCCCTGGAACATTACTTGCATTCCTAATTATCGCATGAAATCTACTCTGTATCAAATAAATGTAAACAAAACATATTGTACTCGATTCGTTTAGTCTAATTTTACCTAATCAACGATGGCTACATTTTATTCAATTACCTAATCCATCGTTAATCTAAATTGATTTATTTGTGTTTGACTAAGTAAATGTTAACTCACTACATTTTACCTAATTAACGATGGCTACATTTTACTCGATTCTTCTAGTCTAATTTTGTCAATAGACTTTTGAATCTAAACACACAAACCAGAACAGCATGTACTTTAACTTACAAGAAATCAAGCTAGAATAGCATTTTATCTTACGAGCACTCCATCTTTGTCATCAACAAATCAGAAAATGCATGCAGAGAAAATTCATGTAGGACTGGTTAGCTAAAAATATTGAATATTATTACAACAAATCAAATATATACTGCTTCGGCAAAAAAAATCAAATATATGTACGTTTTATTTGACTGTTTGAGTCTAATATATCAAACAAACAGGCAACGAAACATTTTATTTTAGCCTCATGATTGGCAGTTCAATAAGAAATACACACAGCTGGTCATCAAAAAAATGTCGACTAATTAACACCGGCAGATAGTTCAAAGTTATTCAGACCGTACGAAGTAAGTGACGCTGCTTGTGAAAATGACTGAATTAGTCAATTAACTGACAAAAAGCACGAAAATCAACCATATACTTTTTTCGAAAAGGGAGAGATCCCCGGCCTCTGCATCAGAGTGATGCATACGGCCGCATTTATTAATAAGCAAATAAGTTCAACATAGGTCCTGTAGTCTGAAACAAAAAGGTCATAAAGAGCAGAAGTATAAAAATAGAAGCCACAACCGGCTGGCAAGAGAAAGATAGGAAAACTAATTTCATATCCTATTACATGACCGCCATCCAAACCGGTTGAAAATAGCCCGTGCTACCATCTCCCATCGGATAGACCCAGTAACCAAACGCTCCCTGGCCTCCGTCGGAGTGAGTAGCGACCACATACGGATCAACGCGGTGGCTCGGGAGATAACCTGCAAAAAATGTGTATTTGTTGTTCTGTTAAAAACCAAATCATTTCGGCAATTCCATACTACCCATAGTAAAGCACATACTCCTACACGAATATGTCTCACTGTTTCAGAATCTATCCCGTCAAGCCACGTCCCAAATAACGTGTTGATAGTATTCGGAGTAGTAATGTTAAAAGCGATATGAACAGTCCGCCATAAGATTTTTGCCACCGGGCAGTCAAGAAAGAGGTGCTTGATGGATTCATCCCGGTCACAAAAAGAACATCTCTTACATCCATTCCAGTTTCGTTTGCCAAGTTGTCCTTAGTTAAAATGACTTGTTGTGTACAAACCACATAAACACTTTAACTCTCAGAGGAACTTTGACATTCCAAACATGTTTCGAACTAGGAATAGAGCTAGAGTTGATAACATCTAGATACATAGATTTAACCGTAAACTCTCCATTCCTAGTAAGCTTCCAGCACAGCTGGTCAGGTCGTTGAGAAAGTTGCACATCCATTAGTCGTCTCACAAGATGGAGACAAGCTTCCCAACGACTTCCGGCTGGCGTTCTCCTGAAGTGAATATTAAGAGGAGTGGACTGAAGTATTGTCGCAACGAAAGCGTCTCTTCGTTGATAAATGCTATAAAGAGAAGGATACTGAAGCGTGAGGGGTGTTTCCCCTAGCCATGTATCCTCCCAGAATCTCGTGGAAGTACCGTCTCCAACTATAAACTTTGTCCTACTGAAAAAGACTGATTTAACTCTCATCAGTCCTTTCCAAAAAGGCGAGTCCGTCGGCCTCACGGTCACCTGGGACAGAGTTCTGGAATGAAGGTACTTATTACGCAGAATCTGTGCCCAAGTGGCCTCCGTCTCTACAGACAGCTTATACAGCCACTTGCTGAGAAGACATCTGTTCTTCACCTCAAGATTTTCTATACCCAGACCCCCTTGGTCTTTCGGTCGACAGATGATATCCCATTTAGCGAGTCTGTACTTTCTCTTCAGGTCATCACTCAGCCAGAAGAAGCGGGATCGATAGAAGTCCAATCTTTTCCGAACTCCAACAGGTACCTCAAAAAAAGATAGGAGAAACATTGGCACACTCGTGAATACCGAATTAATGAGAATTAATCGGCCACCGTATGACATCAGCTTGCCCTTCCAGCAGCTCAGTTTCTTTTCAAATCGATCCTCAATACACTTCCATTCTCTTTTTGTTAGCTTACGATGGTGAATTGGTATACCCAAATACGTGAAAGGTAAGTCCCCCAACTCACACCCGAACAATTGTTTGTACGTCTCTTATTCCTCATTAGCTCTTCCGAAGCAAATCAATTTGCTTTTGTGGAAGTTAATCTTAAGCCCAGTCAATTGTTCGAATAAGCATAACACCACCTCCATATTTCTCGCTTTTGCCAAGTCATGCTCCATGAAAATAATAGTAGCATCGGGTACTGTAGGATAGACACACCTCCATCTACTAGATGAGGTACCAGGCCACCTACCTGACCAGCATCCTTAGCCCTTCCAATTAGAATCGTCAACATGTAAACTACTATGTTGAACAGAATGGGTGACATCGGATCACCTTGTCTCAGGCCCTTATGTGTTTGGAAATAGTGGTCGATATCATCATTCACTTTAATTCCAACACTCCCTTTTGCGTAAAAGATTCTACCTGGTGTCGCCAGGCCTAATCAAAACCTTTCATACGCAGAGCCTGTTGAAGGAATGGCCATTTGACTTTATCGTACGCTTTTTCGAAATCCACTTTGAAAACAACCCCGTCTAGTTTTTTCGTGTGGATCTCATGGAGCGTCTCATGAAGGACCACAACCCCTTCTAGGATGTTTCTGTCCGGCATGAAAGCAGTTTGGGACGGCTGCACCACAGATTGCGCAATCTGCATGAGTCTATTAGTCCCCACTTTGGTGAAAATTTTGAAACTTACGTTAAGAAGACAGATAGGCCTGAACTGCTCAATTCTCACAACCTCTGTTTTCTTCGGAAGTAGGGTAATTGTTCCAAAATTTAAATGGAACAATTGAAGTTGTCCAGAGAAAAAATCATGGAACATCGGTAACAAATCTCCTTTAATAATATGCCAACATTTTATATAAAACTCTGTCGGAAATCCATCCGGTCCCGGAGCTTTATTACTCTTCATCTGTGAAATAGCTTCAAACACCTCTTTCTCCGAAAATGGGGCGGTCAATACATCGTTCTCCTCTGCAGCCAGTTGAGGGACGTCCTCGATCCTAGACTCATCCAAGGACACGAAATTATCCTCAGGAGGCCCAAAAAGCTGCTTGTAGTAATTGGTTATGTATAGTTTTAGGTTTTCCTGTCCCAAAATCGTCCCCTCGTCTTGTTCAAGCTGAAATATTATTTTCTTTCTATGCTTGCCATTAGCAATCATATGAAAGAATTGAGTGTTGGCGTCCCCTTGGACAAACTTGCGAATCTTAGCTCGCAATGCCCACTTCAATTCCTCCTCTCGCATGAGTTCTTTCAATCTCATCTCCGCGTCTACTTTAGCATGAAGCTCCGAGGTTTCTAAAATTGTGGACTCTGCTTTTAAATCTAGGGACTGAATAAGCGTAAGGATCCTTTCCTTTTCAGCCTTATAAATCCCACTAAGATGCTTAGCCACCCTCGTAAAAAACTTCTCAAGTGCCTTATATTATTCTGCCATCTCTCAATAGAAGTCCTTCCTCCTGCATCTTTCGCCCATTCCCTGGCTATCAGATCCAAGAAGCCTTCTCTTTCAAACCACGCTAATTCAAAAGAAAAGGTATTTTTATTGCCCACATGCGTTGCCTCACCAGAGTCAACCAGCAACGGGATGTGATCTGAGATCCCGCGAGATAAAGCTTGGACTGTTACCAAAGGGAATTTCTGCTCCCAGTCAACGCTCGCAAGGACTCGATCCAGTTTCTCAAACGTCGGGTTTGGCAGGGTATTAGCCCAAGTGAATTCTCTACCCTAAATCTCTATCTCTCTCAGATCCAAGCTTTCTATAATGGTATTAAACATGAACGACCACCTGTCGTCAAAATTATCATTGTTCTTTTCCTCTCTCCTTCTAATTATATTAAAATCACCCCCAACCAAGATTGGAAGTTGTTCAGACCCGCAAATACAGATGAGATCCGCCAAAAAGTCTGGTTTAAGTTCTGGCTGCGCGGCACCATATATCGCCACCAGTGCCCAATTATACCCATCGACCTTAGATCTAACTCGAAACTTGACGGCAAAATCTCCCATAACCACACTTTGGACTTCCAACGTCTCACATCTAACCCCAAGTAAGAT
>LR738711.1:478129528-478167391 GCA_902687465.1 Secale cereale | reverse complement strand
ATCTTCCTCTTGGGGGAAGGCAATGCCAATCAAAATCTATGCCCCCCGATAGAGTACTTAGAAACTGGGGAGAGAAATTGCCCCTTCCTGTTTCAGAGAGGGCGATAAAATCCAACCTATGTTCCTTGGAGGCATCCACTAGAAACCTTCTCTTAGCCAAGTCTATCAGACCTCTACTATTTCAAAAGATTCCTCTCATAATTCATCATGGAATTTTTTTAGTAGTACGGATCCTAGCACTTCTACGCACCGCGGATGCTGGATAAATTTTTCGCGTCCACTTACGTTTTGGCTTGTTCTGATCCTCCACCCGGTCCTCACAACCGGGCTTCGTGGACCGAACAACCTGATCCTCAATCGGGGCACTCTCCCCTAGGGGTGTAGAGCCGTCTTCATCATGTGTCTCGGTGGGGGATGGGGCAAGATCCACACAGAAAGTATCTAGTACCCTGACTCCCAATGCATCTATGTCGGAATCGTTCATCGGTCTGACCGCTGCTAAGTGGCGAATCAATTCTAAAGCGCGTTCCACTTCAAGATCCAGGATATCATTAACAGATTTAGAAATTTCACTATCATTATTACCTAGTGAAACTCCTAGCTGATTAGCGTAATGAATAATCTCGTCGTTAGAAAAATGCAGAACGGGATTGGAGGTGTTGACTAACATACCAGTAGTGACCGCAATGTCACGAAGCTTGGCCGCCCGCATGGCGCACCTCAGCTGCATGTCATCAACATTCGGCCGGTCCTGGAGGCGGCAGCTCATCCGTCACCCCTCGGACACAGGATCCGGAATGCCTCCATAAGCGATGACCTCCTCCCAAGTGGCCCTGTTTAGGGCAAGGCCTCCAGCCCCACCCCCAACGCGCGACCAGGCTGCAACACCCGAAGAGTCACCAAGATCCGTCACAGGCGCCGGTGAGGTCCCCAACGCCCCCGGAGGGCTCGGGGTGAGAGAGCGTTGGGCCACCTGCCCCCGCTCCCCACCCGACCCTGCTCACGGACTGGAAGCAGACACAGCCAGCATAGCCGGCGTCCCAGCCAAAGGCCCGCGAGGGGAGGTGGAGGCGGAGGCCGCCTGCCCACGCTCCCCACCCGACCCGGCACTCTGGCTGGAAGGTAACGCGAACACCCTGGTCGGCGTTGGCTAGATCCGCCCCTGTAGCTCAGCGGGTGAGGACACCGCAGTCTCGGCCACCCTGGCCATCATAGGAGAAGAAGGTACCAAGACCACCTGCCCAGGTCCCCCTCCCAAACCGGTCCCATCACCGATTGGAAACACAGTCACCTCCGCGGCCGATAATGTCGGTGGACTCTCCTCCGAGCTTATCGTAGTAGCTAACTCGTCAGAACAACCAACCATAGGTACATCAGCATCAGCAAAATCCAGTGGAGGAAGCGACCTCTCAAGCCAACTATCACACTCCACCCGATCGCTCCACAATCGAGGGGGAGCAGAAGCAGGCTCGAACGAACCAAATCTCAACGAGTTCATGGGTACCTTAGTCGATGGTGAAGTTTCTTTCCCAGGTGCCGGCGCTCTAGAGCCCGGGATGTTGGACGCATCGCGCCCACAGTCATCCTCTCGCACCTCCTTGCTACCTGAGCCATCATCCTTATCAAGCATGTCCACATCATTCCCTGCCAAGGCCTCAGAGAAAAGCTCGGGATCCTCAAACTCTATCTCGGTATTGTAAATCATGCCTCTATGAGTCCACTTAACCACATCAGGGACATACTCGAGATCCAGAACACTGACAAGCAATCTGGCTACCCCGTTAGCTCTGGTAAAGGCCATATCCACTCTCTCGGTCTTCCCAACAAGCATCCCCAAGCTAGCCGCGACTTGCACATCATTCAACGGCTTCGAAGGAGCTCCTGAGAATCGAAGCCAAACCTGAGAGAGAAGCTTGCCCTTGGGCTCAACCTTCTTCCACTCATGAAACTCGAGGATACACTCGGTACCAGGAACTTTGCACAACCCAAAACTCAGTAGCCCCTACAAGCCCTCCGCTGAGGGGAAATCAACCTTGTACACATTTGCCTCTAGCCTAATCAGCTCCCACTGAAGATTACCTGGAGCCAATTTATTGAGCATGTGCATGATCTGAGCTTCAGTCAAGGCCCCCTTAGTCACTTTCACCACCCCTGTGGTCTCACTCTGAGGCACATCTAGGATCTCCATGGCAGTCGGGGATTCGAAGAACATCAGCTCAGCACAGCACACACCATAGATTGTAACACTATGCATCGGTTCACGCAACAACGGGCACTCCCCCGTAGCATGCACCGGTTTGGAGCATGTGTCACAAAGTTGAGCAGTACATTTAGCAATAAAGTGTTCATGTTCACCACAGCGATAGCAAATCATTTTCTCTTTCTTGTGGGCCCACTTGGAGGCTCGCTCACCATCTGGCTTGTCCACCGCTCCAATAGCCCCAGACAATGTCGGCTCACTCGCGGGCCCTGCCACACTAGCCAGAGCCGAAACCACCGCCAAGACCTGCCCTGATAACGCTGGCGACTCCACCGCAACCGCCCCTGAGGACACCATCAGCTCAGCGGCGTCGGAGATGGTAGGGGCTGGCGGCGGAGACTGACGGTGATGATGCTTGCCACCACGGCCAGCATGAAAACCTCTGAAGCCACCTCTCTGCCTGTGGTCCGGGCCAGTTGCCCCCTCCACGAAGCCTTCCGGAGGGCCGTAGAACGGACGCTCCGTCATCCCATCACCCTGCCAGGCATAGCCGCGGCCTCCACCCGAGGATGACGAACCCCGATGCTGACAGTCACCATAAGAATCATATCCATCATCTCCCCATTGTCCCCGAGGAGGGCCGCGACCGGCATGGCCAGCATCTCTTCCGCGGTAAGCCGGATAGCGATGATGACCCGCGCCACCACCACCACCTCCACCATGGCGCGGCGGGGGCCCTGCCCTGGTCGCGGCAGGGGGCTGACCCGCGGGCGGCGCAGGCGCCGGAGCCGCCCGGTGCGGCTGTGGCTGAGCCACCACATGCAGCGGCGGGGCGCCCTTGGGAGGCAGCTGTGCCTGCGACTGTGCCCGAGGCGTCGCAGGAGCCGTCACGGGAGGGCGGAGGCCTCGTCCCCGACGGCCCACCACCAGCGCGACCTGCCATGGCCGCTGCGAGGGGCGGGATGCGCGCCGCTCATCCCTGCTTACACGCCGGAAAGCCAGGAGAAGCCCAGGTCGGACGAACCCTAGGCGGCGGTCGCGATGGAGAAAGAGAACGACGATATCGCGATGACTTACATGCAGGTACGTGATCGACAGAAGTAGAGTTCGGTTTTGACTGGGCCTCATACCCCGCTAATCTCGATCCACTCTTGATCGATGTACTCCGACCCAGAATGGATGCGTCCAGAGTTGGAGGCTCTGGATCTTCTCTTCAACATGGCGGCGGGCCCTCACGGCCTGGCTCTCCAGATGTGTCACAACCTCGGTGAAGAAGACAAGGTGACCAGCGTAATCCTCCACGTGGGGGTCGGGCGCGTTCTCCTCACAGATGGCCCCCAACGCCCGGTTGGCCTTCGCCCGAAGAGTCCGCAGCATGGGGACATGCTCGTGTTGCAGCAGTAGCTGACGGCCAGCCTCGTCCTCGCTCTGCTGCGCAAGAACCACGGCGTCATCAACTTGCCGCCAGAGTAAGGCCAAGTCAGCCTGCCCGGAGGGCAGCTAAGCCTGGACGGAAGACTGAGCCGCCGCGGCGGCCCTCTCGTGCAGCTCTGCTTCTCTTAGCCTTGCCCTGAGGGCAGGAGTCCTCCCATCGGCCTTCGCTCGCTGAAGCTCCAACTTCAAATTATACCCCTCGGCTAGGTCCGCGCGGGCCTCCGCCACCCTCTGGTCAATTTCCTCCTGGACCCTGGCCTCGCGAGCGGAGACGGCATCCTCGGCCAGGGTCACGAGGAGCTCCCTCGCCTCCAGCCGCTCAAGCTCAAGGCTGCGCTCCACGGCTTCTAGCATCAGCGCCTCCTCGCGCCGCAAGATCTCCGCCTCTTCGGAGGGCATTCCCCTCATCGATGCCAGGGCGGCCCTGCGCGCCTCAGCTCGCTCCTCCAAGTCAGCGTTCAGGCCTGAAGCTCCAGCGGGAGCCTCTCTGCAGCCTCGCGGCGGGTGTTGGCTTCCCTGGCCTCCTCCAAGGCTTGGGCGCAGGCCTCTCGCCAGGCCGCGAGGGACGCGTCTGCCTTCGCATTGGCGCGCTCGTGCTGGAGGCACCCAAGGTTAATGGACACCCCCAATCGGCGCCACTCGTCCAACAGTTGAAGACCCTCGGCCTCAAGACGGGCGTCGACTCCCTCAAGCTCTTCCCCGAGTCGGCCCAACGCATTCATCGCCTCCCGGAGAAGGTCGCGGCGGGCGGCACCACGCTTGCGCGCCGACTCAAGCAGGAGGCCAGGGGCCTTCCCAGCACCAAGAGCAGCTGAAGAAGCCTGAGGAGGCTCGTCTTCCCTCGGAGGCGGGACCCGGGTCTCCTCCGCCCTAGTCGTCTCCCGGGCCTCGACGGAGGCCCGGAGGGGCTGGGGCCCACCACTTGAAGAAGAAGCCAGGGCCAAGGCGGCTCCGCTGCGTTCGACGACCATGGGGGGAGCCCTTGGCACGACCCCGGTCCCCAGGCGGAGCCGCGAAGAAGTAATGGCAAGAATGCGGGGTCGAGGCGCCAGGTCGGCGTATCGGACCTTGTGGATGGCCTCACGCCAGAGGTGGTGCGTCGACTGAGGGCGCTCTGGGCTAACGAAGAGCTCGGGGCCGCCGGGGCCGGCTTCTCAGTAGGCACCGTCGCCTTGGCAGGAGAGGCCCTGAGGAATCATGGTCAGGAAGGAAGGCAACGCACAAGAAGTTACGAAGATAAGATACTCACTCGTCTATGGCGATGTACTTCCTCAGCTTCACCAGTCGGAAGGCAGCGTCACCACTGCTGGGGGACCTCCTCCTCTTGCGAAAAGCTTCGAAGTTCAGCCGGAGCCGGCCGAAGCCCTGGAAACGATCGGCGACATTAGGCACAACCGGGGCATCTCTAGACGAGGCGCCCCCAGAGGCGCCAGGTCGGGCAGGGCCCCGTGCCCCCGCCTCAGGACGATGCGAAGAGGCCACGGGGGCTTCGGCCTCGGGAGCATCACGCGACACTTGCACCTCAGCCACCCCTTCTGGGCGACTCTCCTGAGCCCCGGAGGGCGGCACTTCAGGAACCTCAAGAGGTGCCGGCACGGAAGTAGCGGCGCCACCAGCACTCAGCAGCGGTCGTCCTCCTGCGCCCACTTCTGGGACGACCACCTCGACAGCAGCAAGCAAGGGAGCCACACAGACAGGGTTCTCGCGAGCCCCAACAAGGCTGAGCGGACGAAGCCCCCATTCATCAAAGGAGGGCATCTGCCTCACGAACTCCACCCTGTTTGAGCAGCAGTATAGGAGGCAACCCTCCTCCGGTAAGCGGGCTGGCGTCGGGTCGCCCGTCAGGACCTCGAGCACCGTGCGCTGCACCTCGCGAGGGAGGGCAGACGTTTGAAGCCTCATGCGGTCCCCTGGGCCGGAGAAGGCCCACATCGGCTGAGAGTGGCGCTGAAGCGGGGTGATGCGGTGCCAGATGAACTCCCTCGCGACCATAGGAGCCATCACTCCAAGCCTCTGCAGCCTGGCAAACCGGAGCCAAACAGGAGCCAACTTCCGATCGACGAGCCTCACATGGTTCCAGCCGAAGCTTGGAGCGGCCGGAATCCATGGTGGAAGTAGCAGGGGGCTGCGCACCCCGACATCGACGAACACCCTCCGCTTCCTGAAGCCGCCAACAATCGTCGCAAGGTCGAAGTCGATGTCCTAGCCGGCCGCCACCGCGATGGTCTGGAAGGACACACATCTGGAGCATTGGAGCGCATTCGTCAGATGCAACGAGAAGAAGTGGCGGAACAAGGCCACTGAGGGAGCAACGCCCGCCATGGCCTCGCAGACAAAGGCAAAAATAGCAAGGAGGACGATGGATTGAGGGTCAAGGTGCAGCGCGCTGATCTGGTAATGCAAGAGCAGCGCGTTAAAGAAGTCAGATAAGGGAGGGATCAGGCCAGCCCAAAGGGCGTGAAGATGGAGGGGGACCTCGGTAGCCGACGTATCGATCTCGGCGCGGGAAGCGGGCCAAGCCACCGTCGCCCCCCACTCATTGGAATCAGCGGCGAGTGTTGGGCGCACCTTATCCATCATCTCGTTGTTGATCACCACCGACCGCTCGGTTGCAGGCCTGAAGACCGGAGGCGAGGGGGCCAAGGCGCAAGGCTCTGCCCCCTCTTCCCTTTCTCGACTGGAGGCCATGATGACGGTAGAGGTTGGTGTTGAATCAAGCCAGGGGAGGAGCTTCAAAATACAAGGAAACTGCAGGGCATGCCGCTGGCGAAGGAGGCAGAGCAGAGCAGGTAACAGTGGTCGTCCGGCCGGGCGAAAATCGAGGCTATATGGGGAAGTGGAGACGCCCACGTCCCGTCAGTCGCCACGCGTCAGTCAAGGCCGCAGGCTTTTGGGGCCCGCGGCGCTCCGCACTTGGCTCTTGGCTTCGCCGCGAAGCCAAGCCCGAGCGCACCTTGGGCCCGAGGGCTAAAGTCGGCGTTCTGGGAATGGGGGTACCCAGACTTGCCTGCCCGCGGCCCAGGGCGTGGCTCATCAGGCGGCCTGGTACGGCCCAACATCTTCAGCAACCACTCAAGACCCTCGCAAGGGGCCAAGCCTCGCGAGGCGGACGACGCAAGACATCCCCTGGGGCGGCCTCACTAGGTCGGCTCGTGAGGATTGGAGATATCGAGGCGAGGGGCACCTCGCGAGGTCCTCATGACGTGAGCAGTGACGACCAAGGCCAGGCGGGCGCCAGCGGGCGCAGAGTGCCAGTTTCCTCTTTGGTGATAAAAAAGCAGGTGTATGCGAGGAGTCCCGAGGCATTAGGTAAAAGTTTCCATATCGGTGCAACAAGACCAAGACCAGCAGGACAGCAGAACGGAGGTCATCACGGAGCCCACGACGGCGTCACCACCAGAGCCTTTGGCAGGCAAAGACCACCTTTTGTCAGGATAGCTTGTACTAGCTGTCCCCCTTCGAATTTGGCCGTTGTGAGATCCCTTCCCGCTCAATATTTGGGAAGAGGACCCGTGCCACTATAAATAGGACTAGCCACCACCATTGGGATCATCTCATCTTGAGTTGATCAGATAGAAGGCCACACACCACAAGCTCACCCGAGCATAAGAACCCCTCTCCTCAGGAGGCGGTTCATCCATGTACTAGTTCTTCATCAGCCTACAAGGCAATCCACCACACCACACTGGATTAGGGTATTACACCACAACGGTGGCCCGAACCAGTATAAACCTTGTGCCCCTTGTTCTTCGGATCTGACGAGCTAGGCTTAGGGATCGGTGAGTAGACGAGCTAGGACGGAAGGAGAGATCTTTGTGCGCACCCCGGAGTTCGAACCTTAAGGGTTTTGCCGGAACCCGAGATCCGACAGTAGCGCGGGCACCCGCACTACTACTAGTTGTTTAAGCCGTGCTACTACTAGGCTTTTTCCTAGTAGTGTACAGATACACTTCAAAAAATACTTGGAAGTTGCTCAAGCGAAGGACTGAATTGGGAGCAAGGTCTTGAGGTCTGATGTCGAAATAGTAGAGGACGTCTCGAAAGAATTTGGAACCGGAGGACGGAAGCCTCTGTCCAACTGATCTGCAAAAGTGACAATCTCGTTTTGACCCGGCTAAGGTCGGATCTCTTCTTCGGGTGCTCGCCATTCAATGTGATTGTGGGCTGGAAGCAACCCGAAATTCACCAAGTCATCGAGCATGAACCATTTGGAAGTGTTGGGCACCGCTGGCGTGCAAAATTTTCATGTGGTTGGCCGTGCAATATCGTCTATGGACGTCGGACAGAAGGGCTAGACACGGTATGCAAGATCAAACATCAAAATGCTTCTTATGTGACCAAGAGGAGGACACGGTAGACCACATTCTGCAGCAATGTGTGTTCTCGAGGCAAGTGTGGTTCAGTTGCATCGCTAGGATGGGTTTGGCGATGGAGCTTTGCCCAACCAATAACTCTAGGTTGGTGCAATGGTGGTCAGAAGCCAGAAAACGAATACATAAGCAATCTCGGAAAGGATTTGACACCTTCGTAATGCTTATCTGCTGGATGATATGGAAGCAGAGGAATGTGAGGGTGTTCGGATCGAGCCAGATCAAGCATGACACGGTGGACATGATTTTTGATGATCTGAGGACTTGGGCCACGGTAGGAGCGTTTGGAGTTCAACGTAGGTCAGAGCAGTAGAGTAGCGTGTGAGTGGAGTGGGGGCTCGGTGAGGGTCGGTTTGTGGCCCTTAACCGGCAAAATTGTAACCTCTTGTACATATTTCTCTCACTTCTGTAAAGCTAAGGTACGCCATTGGCGTACCCTCGAAATGAAAAAGAAAATCAAGCATGAGCCATGACACGCACGACTTGGTCCAATTGCAAGCTTTGCTTAGCTTGGGAGTCATGGGTGTGGATTGCAGTAAAATTTA
Source organism: Secale cereale (assembly GCA_902687465.1). NCBI lineage: Eukaryota > Viridiplantae > Streptophyta > Magnoliopsida > Poales > Poaceae > Secale > Secale cereale. The sequence goes on along the minus strand of LR738711.1, from coordinate 478,158,842 downwards.
ACTACATGATGCAAAGGAAAGATATTAGGATAAGCTAGCTATAGTATGCAAGAGTTAACCAACATCATATTGAAAGTACAAGCCGGCAAAAATGGTATCAAGGTCCGAGACCCGGCAGGCAGAGGGGTACAAAGGCAAATTTGCCCGGGTCATGATAACTACTGTTTGGGATTATAGTCTAGCAGCTATGGATTCCTATGAACCGAGAGCCCGCGGATTGGAATAAGATATAACCCGGAAAAGATATGACTACAACTTGCGACCCAACTATTATTATGAAGCAGATTTCGGGTCAAGGCAGCTACAAAACAACTAGTGAACATGTTGAATATCAACATATAGATCTGAAAATGACTATAAAAAGAAAAATAAAAGACCTAGGTTGGCGACATGGTTTGCTATGAGACGGTAGTGGAGTTCATTGAGACAACAAAGGGGGTCTATGGGGTATATAACTGCGTCACGAAGAAATTATAAAGCCCTATGGATGCAAGCTCATTTAAAACCTAGATTTACTCCCGCATTTTACGAAGAACTCTGATGAACTGGTGAACATGACTACGGGGAGAGGAACTATGTAGAAGAAGAATGAGCCACTTACAAATCTGCAAAGAAAGATTTAAAGGCGTTAAGGGTCGCAAGCACGGCCGCGGCGTCTCCGATGAGCCCCAACGACGACGCCTTTGTTGATGTTGTTGCTTCTTTCGGGGTCGATGAACTCGAGGTGGTACAGCGGCGTCGGGAGTGAGAGGGAGAAGAAGAGCCGGAGGCGGAAGAGGTAAAAAGTGAGTCTCCGAAGCAGCCGACCTATTTATATGAGGATAGAACCTGAAGCGGCGCAGTGGAACCCCAAGGTGGCGCGGTAATTTTCGGCTACAGTGATGCCTCGATTTTCACGGTTGACAAGATTTGACATATCAATTCAGAGATTTGTCATGATGTCACGAGCAGATATCGGAAGTGAGTGAGGTGATGCCACGGTGTGGAACAGGTGAAAATTGCTAGGTGTGGAAAAGTTGCGTGACCCGGCAAACAGTTTGACCCGGATAAATGACCTCATAGGAAGAAATGACGAGGACTGAAAGGATGACGGCTCGGAAAGAAATCTAGACCCAAAGCTTAATCCTTCACTTTTTCCTTTGTCTTATTTACATGATGGAGTTTAACATTGATAATGCAAGCTAGACTATGGGCTAATATTGGAGACGTTCCCCACGGCCGAGACCCGGCTAGGAGCTCGAGGCTCCATGGGTCGCCTTATTTCCCGGGTCAATATGGGCGATGAAAAAGGGCCTGGAGCCTAGAAGTGAGACCCGGCATGAGGCCGGGTCACGAAGAAGCACTACGGGCCAGCTCACTAAGAAGGCCCGGGAGGAGAAAGTTTCCTAACTTGGAGGATAAGATAAGAGTTAGCATAGGATACAGGTTAAGGATATGACCCAGAATCTTCTATAAACCCAGGGACTCAACCTATAAAATAAAGGGGAGACCCTAGGACGAAAAGGGGAGGTTGCGATCTCTCAGAAAGCTAGGTTAGCGAATCCGCGTCCTTGTACTCGAGATCATCGTCGATATCAATCAAGCAGGAGTATGCATTTACCTCCATCGTGAGGGACCGAACGTGGGTAAACTTGTGTCCTTCATTCCGGATCAACCCCGTTCAAGCAACCACCTAGTTGTGATGGCCTCAAGACTTGGTCCTTTCACGAGGACATCTGCTGTGACGAAACCACGACACATATTTTGAGGAAGTTTCCCTAAAGGGTACAATTTAAAGACAAATGCATTGGGGGGGTGAAAAGTTGATTATTGCGCGAACGTCGTCACAGCTGAAGCTACGGCGCTCAGATTTGGTCCATCCCTTGCGCGAAGGGCAGCATGCAATTGACCCATTATTAATTCTGACATTTGGAGGTCACTGACATCATAAAGAATGGAGGACGATCAGAGGGAGCGACGCCGACAATTGTTATTACTTGCTTGTGATTTTCTTATAGACATTGTATTAGAGAAGCAAATAAGGTTGCTCATGAGCCTTTGGATGAATTGTATCCCTCCTCATAAACATGTTATTTCGAATGAATACAACTTGTGTTTTTTCAACAACAAAAAAGTCTACGTTAGACATGTCTAATAGAAGGCTGACTATGTCATCACCGACTACGTTATTGAGATACTCCATATGTAGTTCGGCTGGGTGTAACGGAGAGAGAGTGAAGCCACCATGGCGGGTGGTTGAGTGTACAGCCAGGGAGAAGGCAGTTTGTGGAGTACCAAACGCTTTCATGACTTACGAGTACCGTGGCAACACTGTAAAGCTATGCGGCAAGCCTAGTCGACAAGCACTTAGGCCTTCTTTAAGAGCCAATCTTAAACCATTCTAAATCTTCAAGCATTCACGAGAAAGCAGATAATACAAATTCCAAGTGAAATTCATTAGATGCTACGTAGTAGAATGGGGCAACCCGGTGCACATAATTCCTCATTGTGAAGGTACCAGGGTAAGGTCTGAGCACTTTGGGCCACTTGTGCAGAACTTTGGCCCATTGTGCGCAATCTTTCCCTATATTTCAGCGAGGCTGTTTCGAGGACTAAGCCATGGTCACAAGGCAACAACTTTAGGGCTGACCCAAGCCTCTCCTTCCCTTCCAGAACTAACATCAGAATGTCCTAATAATATCTCACAAACATGATGAACGCCAACATTTCCAATAGGTCCCTTAACAACCATAAGTCTGAGTACTACAACAAAATACTCAGCAGATTCAATCGCTGATTAAGTACAGCTGCAGCATCTCTTACATCAAAGTTTATGCAATCCAATAGAAATGTCAAGGTGCTGTGTCTGTAAAGCAAACCCTCCCAGCCCCCACTTGGATCTTCAAGATGGCACTGGCAATTGTAGTTGATAATACGGGATCAGGTGTTTGGAATTCAAGAAACAACACTATGGGTATCAGAAAACACGCCAATGCACCACTTGATCTAGACGACAAGACTACTTACTGTATGTTGATGTGTCGATCTGCTCAGGCAGCTCCTTGATGTCAACCTCAAACCTTTCTTGCACCTTCAAATAAAATAAGTAGAGATTTCAGTTAGGCTGCACTCCACTCATCATACCAAATAAGTAACAAAATTAAATATATCAGTTGTACAAACCTGATTGAGAACGTCAGAGTCAGAGGCAGAAGCAACAAATGTTATTGCAAGCCCTTTGGTTCCAAAACGCCCAGCCCTTCCAACCTGTGGAGGTGGACCATGATATGTTAGCCAGAGATAAGAACACCCAATCACAATCAGTAGGGCAAAGTTAAAATTACCCTGTGCAAGTATGTATCAGCAGAATCAGGCATGTCATAGTTTATAACAATATTGACACGCTCAATATCAATCCCCCTGCCAACCAAATCCGTAGCCACAAGGATCCTCTTGTGCCCTTCCTTGAAGTTCTTATACCGGGTCAGCCTATCCAAGAACCAATATTAGCTAAAACTCAGGAACAAATACTGGAAAATGAAAAATAAAGCAAACTGCAAATGCTCCCAACGTACAAGTCATGAAAGCTGCTGGGTGCCAACTCAAAGGCTAGTCTGTAATTAATCACCTAGCTAGTACTCAAAGCCGTGTTGTAGACTGATTGACTAGTCTTTATAATTAGTAGCCTACTAAAGCAACAGCAAAGCCTAGTCATGGTTTTGGCACATGGATGACTAACTTCCACACACCCCTGTCCATGGCTAGGTTCTTTGGTTATCTCCCAGTCCTTCAGATCTATCTTTACGGACTTCTCCCATGTCAAGTTTGGTCTACCCTGACCTCTCTTGACATTATCAGGATGATTTCCTCTATGCGCAGGCACTTCTATTTGCGTTGCACATGCCCAAACCATCCCAGGCAATGTTGGACAAGCTTCCCTTCAATCAGTGCTATCACAACTCTATCGCATATATCATCATTCCGGACCCGATCCTTTCTTGTGTTGCTACATATCCATCTCAACATGCGCATTTCTGCTACACCTAAATGTTGGACACATCACCTTTTAGTTGGACAACATTCTACACCATACAACATCGTAGATCGAATCGCCATCCTATAAAATCTGACTTTTAGCTTTTGTGGCACCCTCTTCTCACAGAGGACTTCAGAAGCTTGGTGCCCCACGTTGGCACTCTCTTCATCGATTTCATCATCCTTTTGCAGGCATTGACCCCAAATATCGAAAGGTGTCCTTCTAAAGTACCACCTGCCCATCAAGACCATAGAAGTACCACCTCCTCTTTGTGCCTAGTAGTACTAAAACCACACCTCATGTACTCAGTTTTAGTTCTACTAAGCCTAAAACTTTTTGATTCCAAAGTATATCTCCACAGCTGTTAACTTTCTACTAACCCCCATCCAACTATCGTCGACTATATAGCAAAGTAATGGCATGATCTAAATTCTCAAATCATCAAAAGAAAGGAACAATTACTGAAAGCTGAAAAATAAAACAAACTGCGACTGTACATCATAATACTCCTAATACAAGTCATAAAGTTGAGACAGAGTTGCTGGGGGTAACAACTAAAAGACTAGTCTATAATTAGCCACCTAGCTAGTAGTCAAAGCTGTGTTGCTGACTGAAAAACTAGTCTACAATTAGTCCTCTGAACTGCACAAAAATCTTATATTTTAGTTAGGGAGGTAGTACTAAAATATGAGGACAGCAGACCATTGTTTTGTAAATAATAAAGGCTAATCTTACAAACAAAAAAATCTATGATAATAAGAACACAATATGATAAACAAAAGTAGAAAGCACTATGCCGGGAAGGAATTAGAGAACGCATACCTCTCCTCTTGTGTCATTCCAGAATGTATGCAGATCGCAGGAAAATTGCATTCACAGAGCAGCCTGTTAAGTTCTGAAGCTCTACCAACACTTTTAACAAATATCACGATTTGGTTGAAGTCGAGCGCATCTAAGAGATCATTCAATTTCCGATTCTTCTCCGTCTCACTTAGTTTAATATAGTGCTGGAATCAGGGCAAAAATGTTGAGGTGGTTGATATAGCATGTACAAATGGCTAGTGGATAGTTCACTATACCTGAACTAGACCATGAAGGGTCAGTTTAGCCTCGTCATCAACATAAATTTCCATGGGCTGCAAGGTGACAAATGACAAAGATATTAGAATTCTGGCAACAATGTAACTCTAGCCACTCCAAACAAACGACATATCAATTCTTCACTTTGTCTGAATTTTCAGCCTCCTCCAGGAGCTTCATTTATGCACAATTGGCACTGCACTTTGCGAAACCTTAGCCAACAAGCTTTGCAACAGTGCTTTGCCATAAGAGTTCCGGTCAAGAGAAATCTTCTTTATCTGCCTTCACCATGAGAAGGGTAGGAGAACCAGAAGCAGTTTGCTCAGATCCAACGGAAACCAAAAGTGTGGAGGCCACAGAAAATTGGAGAAAACGCACACTGGACTTGAAACCTCTAAGACACCGGTGCCCTACCAACCCCAATTCTCATGTTCTTCATGAATGTTTCACAATTCACATTGAGAACTAAAGACTTCATTCCATCGCAGCCAATTGGAATGTGCACAGATACCAATTGACAGACCAAGATGTAAGTAGCCGAATAACTTAATAACCACCAGAAGGGAGGAAGGTTTTAAATGGGAAGAAGCACTAGAGAAATGAGGTAGGCCACATGACATTACATCTTGCATAAATTTCTTGCAAACCGGGCGAATCTCCTTGCTGAGTGTTGCTGAAAACATCATCACTTGTTTATCATGGGGTGTCATCTTGAAGATCTCCTGGACATCTCTACGCATGTCTGAAGAATATTACATGGTTAATACCAGAGCTCTGAACTAAAGAAAAACAGGCATATAAACAGAAACTTATGCTGAAGTGAACTGAACTATTATAAACATTGAAAAATGGCCTGGAACCAGCAGCCTACCAAGTGAATCAAGCATCTTGTCACATTCATCAAGAATGAAATGCCTCACATTCTTCAATGAAAGGTCCTTGTCTCTAGCCAGAGCTAGGATCCTTCCAGGTGTGCCAACCACAATGTGAGGACATTCATTCTTCAATAAATCCTTGTGTTTTTTTATGTGAACGCCACCATAGAAGACAGCAACTTTTGTTTCGGACAGGTACTTGCTAAACCTCTCAAATTCATTGCAAATCTACAATATATTAAGTAAAAAGGGCAATTAGCATCAGCAGGCATATCTGGCATTGATAGAATAAAATAATGATGAAAAAACTTGTATGCAAACCTGGTATGCCAACTCTCGTGTATGGCATAACACAAGTGCAGCAACTTGACCAGCAACCGGATCAATCTGCTGGAGAGTTGAGAGGACAAAAACAGCAGTCTTGCCCATCCCAGATTTTGCTTGACAGATGACATCCATTCCGAGAATGGCTTGAGGGATGCATTCATGTTGCACTGATGTGGAGCCAAACAAAATAGGAGTAGCACCAGTGAGAAATAATTAACCTTCTGGGCCCACTAACGGAGAGTTTTACCATATCCTCTCCTCCGACCGAAAATGTCAGAAGAAATTATACCTGCACATAAGCAAAACAGGGATGGTCATGCTGGGACATACTTAACATATAACAAACTAAAAGATGGATGTTCAAATATGCTTGATTTTATTTGTATTAGAACTATCAGATCATGGGAAACAATTTCTTGTTATTGGCCCAGTTACATGATTTGCACTTATCCTTCATCATGCTAGCATTTCGGTTCTTGGCATGTTAATAACTACTATAACAACTGAGTGCACAAGTGCTTTTGATGCCTGGGGCACGTATTCAAATACATGCGTATGAGCATCTCATCGAACACAATAACTCAGAAGTAGCACCTCACAGGGAAGAGTAAAACAAATGAAACATGTCATTCTTATATTTTGTGTCCTTCGTTCACTGTCGAATGTAACAATAATCTTACTGATCAAAATATGACACTTCAGCTACCAATCTAATCAAGCAAAGCTAAGATTTGTCCATGACATCTCAAAAAAAAAAAAAGATTTGTCCATGACAGGGGTTACAAGCAACAAATATATGGCAACTAAAAAAACAATCGTATGCTGTGTTTTCTTTTTAACAATGCAGTTTTGGCTAAATCTCTCTATAAGCATTCTTGTCGTTATCATAACCAGTGCACTGGTCTCAGCTCTGAATACATAGCAATGAAATTGGACTGCCGTTGGCAGTGCAATTTATGACTCGAGCTATCAACTACTATATGTCTATATGTGCTCAACAAACAAATAGTTGCTTTCCCACATGAAAAAACAAACAAATAATTGCAACTCAAGAGTCCACAGCGTATTATTCAGGAAGATTCATGTAGATCCAATTTTGATGGCTCTAGAATTTTGAAGAACTTGCCTTCGGAAGGATGCTCAAACCCGCAGTCCTGGATCGCCCGGAGCAGCTCTGGCTTGAGCAGGAAGTCCCTGAACCCAGAGCTGTGGATTCCCACGTAACCCCTGTCCAAACACCACAAACCATACCAGGTGAGATGAGATCCCTCGACCACGAACCCTAGCACGAAAAGTAAAAACTACTAAATAGAAGCATCGACGGCACGCACTTCTTGACGACGTCGACGGAAGGGTTGGCGGCTGCGCCGTCGACGGCGCTCTCCACCTCCTCATCGTAGTCGACGAGATCCTCCTCGTACACCTCGGCGTCCTTGGCTTCTCCCATACCGGCTGCGATTAGCAACAGACAACAGTGGTTAAGCACCGCGAGACGCGAATCCAACAAAGTAAGCATCGCAACAGCAAAGCAACCACAGAGCACCAACCTCAGGATCTCAGACAAGGAAGAGAGGAAGAACCGCGGTACTTCGAGCGAGGATGCTGCAAAGAGAGAAATCAGAGTTTTACGGCTGCATGAGTAGGGGCCAAAGGCGAGCTGTATTGGATTCGGGATCTAGGGTTCTTGCCTATTGGGGCGTACGACCTACGTATTTAGTACTGCTGCGACGGGAGGGGGCAGAGAACTTGGTTTTTTTTTTTTTTAGACAAACTTGGGTGTGTTCTGTCTGAGGATTTGTCGCAACAAGACGGGTTGGACCCGTACCTGTGGGCAAAAAGTGGGCCAGCCCATGATGCCCGCCGAGGCACGTTCATAAGTGGGTCGTACCCAAAAAAAGGGGTATTTGATTATTTGCCACCGCTTTCTTTGCTCTTTGCCAATTTGTCATCTTTTACTTTGTATTTGATCTAATGACACCAGTTATATCAAACTTTGCTATTTTGCCCCCTGTCGACTGGGTCCCACAAGAAAAGTCGAAAATACCCCTCTCCCAAGATTGACCACGAACTGGAGATCTCGTTATCTGCTTCGCTCGCCGTGAAAAATCACAAAATTGGCCCTTTGGGCAAAGTTCAGCACAAAATGGACCTACTTTCAAAATATTTCACAAAATGGCCCTACACGCATGACGCCCGCACCCGGGGCGCCATGCTAGATGACATAACGCCCTAGTCAAAGGCGCCATTCGGGTCATCGGTGACTTGCCACGCTGGCAGGGTCTGGCATGATGACGCCCCAGGGCAAGGCGTCGTGCTCATGACTATGGCGCCCTGGCCCGGGGCGCCATGCCCCTGTGCGTGAACAAAACAGAGTTTCCTCTACTTTTCCCCCCACAAACCCTCACTTCCCCCCTTCTCCACCCCGGCCGCCCCACTCAAGCCCCTCCCTAATGCCCATAAAATTTCGTGGATCGGAGCTCCAAATCGGTGATTTATCCTTCCCTTCGACCCGTGAAGGTATTCTCCATCATCCCTCCTCTTTTTGTTGGTTGAAATCTCCCCATTGTGGGGATTTGGGGAAACCCTAGGTCATCCAATTTTGCTATTTTTGTTGATGCTTTTTGGTGTTTATGATTCTAGATGGCGAGGATCGTCAATGTGCATCATGTGGACTTTGTCTCCTTTGAGAAGGGAGACGCGGAGTATGGTGACCCGAAGAAGAAGCCGGTAGTGATGGTGTTTCCCACAAGTCCTAGCCTTGAGGAGGTTTTGTTTGAGCTTCGAAGAAAGGTGAATTGGATGGAAGAAAGCTATGGAGTAGACTTAATCGGAAGGTATAATGTTGGGTATGGACAACATATTCGTTGGAAGATAATGCCTCTTGACTCCGAGGTTCATTGGGAAGCATATAAAGAGAGTGTGTTGGCCTCACAAGATAAATCATTTGAGTTATTTGTCACAAAGGTTGTTCGTGCTCCATTGAACATTGATTTGAATCGTTGTGCATCTTCATATGATGTTAGAAGCCCGGTTCGAGATTCAACACATGTCACTCCGGATGTGCATGACACAACAATGAGCCAACCTCCAATGACCCAATGTTTGAGCCCCTTGGGGAATGACCAAAGTGATAATGAAAACTTGCACATGGATGATGTTGAGTTTGAGGGTGATGAATCGGAGGCTTATCTTCGTGATCATTATGTTGGTGATGTTGAGGCAAATTGCATGGAAGAGGACATGGACCATGAGATTCCATACAATAGGTCCTATGCGTGGGACTCGGAGGATGAAGGCCCGGATGAAGAAATAGATGAGGATGGTTTGACGGCTAAAGAAGCCAATGCTTTCAAGAAGGTAATAGGCCGTAGTCACAAGACATCATTGTTTTGTGATCTAAGCCTAGCCGATAAGGCGATTGTTGATGGTGGCACAAGTAATGTTCTTGCACCAAGGTTAACTTCAAAGCGAGATACGAAAGCAAGTGTGTATGGTGTTAGTGAAGGAACAATCTTTGAAAGCTTGGCAGAACTTCAAATATGGGCCAAGGACTACGCGGTTAAGTTTCATCGGCCATTCTTTGTGGAGAAGTCAAACTCCAAAGTGCGTTATGTGGTCAAATGCGAGGAACACAAGAATCATTGCCCTTGGGTTATCCGTGCAAGATGTGTCAAAGGCGGGCCACAATGGAAGATTACAAGTTCCGTGTTTCACCATCGATGTAGTGGCAAGGATATTGATGATGATAATGTAAAGGATGATCACCGTCAATTGACCTCCAAATTCATTGCATATCGATTTTCAGCCTCCATAAAGATACTCCCAACATATCCTATTCGGGCTTTGATGGAGATGGTGAAGGAGGTTTTTGGGTACGAGGTGAAGTATGGGAAGGCATGGAAGGCCAAGCAAGCTGCCTTTGAGATATTGTATGGTGGTTGGGAAGAATCATACAACCGCCTCGCGATGGTGTTGAAAGCGATGGCGGCAGAAAATCCTGGCATGTACTATATGGTGGAGCCAGATGGTGTGAGAACAAGGATATACAACAATGCAACCGTTCGAATATTTGGACGTGCATTCTGGACTTTCGAGCCATGCATAAGGGCCTTCAAGCATTGTAGGCCGGTTATGTGCGTGGATGGCACATATTTGACTGGCCAGTTCAAGGGCACATTGTTGATCGCCGTTGCTAATGATGGTGGTGACAAATTGGTTCCATTGGCGTTCGCTTTGGTGTCGGCGGAGAACAATGACAACTGGGAGTGGTTTCTTAGTCTAGTGAGGACCAAGGTAATTGGACCTGAAAGAGAGGTTTGCATCATCTCGGACCGCCACCAAGGGATACTCAATGCAGTTGAGATTGATATTCCAGGACATCATCGCGTGCACCATAGGTGGTGCATGAGGCATTTTGTTTCTAACTTTTACCGAGCATGTGGAGACAAGGAATTGTCTGACCTTCTTCATGATTGTTGTCTCGCATTCACCACTAGACATTTTGAGAAATTGTGGGACAAAGCAAGAGACTACTAAGATAACCTGCTCCGGGGTCATGATGTCAAGCTCGTTGCAGTAGTGCAAATACATGGTCTTTGAATTGCCAACAAAACCTTCAACCTTATCCCACTTATACGCCCATGTAGGCATACGGTCTGGGTCATCATGATCATCCCACCGGTCGTAACCCTTTGGTATAGGCCGCCCCACTGGCAAGTGCTCCCAACTCCAGATCGATAATAGAAGCATCGGACCACCGATGTTGGCTTCCTTTGACTCTACGACGTTTCTTGGATTCGCGCCCCTACGGCACGCCTCGTCCAGCTACACACAAACAAGATATATGTCATTACAAACTACAAAAGTTCTACATCTTCAATATACTATTATAAGCAAAACTACTTACCTGACGATACAAATAAGCCAACGCCGCTGTACCCCAACTGAGTCCATGCTCCCACCCAGCAAACGGCTTAAGCCACATAAAGGAAGCGTTCACGCCAGTGCCGTCAGCGAAAAGAGTCCGGCTGACTACATACCACAAGTATGCCCTGGTATACTGCTGCACTGTTTCATCGTCCGCATTAGCCGGGCATTTCCCAAAGTTCTCAGCAATCCAATGATAACTTGCACCGGCGGACTTCCCTTGTACCCCTGGCTCCCTCCCTATGAGTCCAACCATAATCTCACGCCATCCATCAGAATCTGTGCTAAAACAAATAGGCTCTCCTTTTATGGGAAGTCCAGTGATCAGAGAAACATCCTGCAAAGTGACCGTCATCTCCCCAGCATAGAAGTGAAAAGTATGTGTCTCAGGGCGCCATCGGTCAACGATTGCCGTGATCGCACAAGGGTTCATCTTCGGCATCGAACGAGACACGAGTGAGATGAAAGGGAGAAGCCCAGTCTTCCGGATATACTCCGTGTATCGCTCGTCATACTCCATCTTGTCATGAACCGAACCGGACCTCAGGTGAAGCTGATCAAAAACCCTTCCTTCTTCTACCATGAACCGTCCACGATGCAATTGATCATACGATGGATGGATAAGAGAAGCCATCCTGCAAATTACAAATGTATATGGTAAGCCCCGTTGTCATTTGCAAATATCCGCACTAGTGCAAAAACATACATACATGTGCAAAATTTCTACACTAATTCTTCTGCCATACACCATATATGTGCATATAATTTTCTACAATATATCCAATATCATACATCATATATTTGCACTAATTCTTCCATACACCATATATGTGCGTACATATCCTAACCAAACTCATAGCACCTTCCTAAAAATCCTATATCATACATATTCTAAGCCATCCATATCCTAAATCACACTAATCCACACATTATCAAACAAAAATCCACTATTGATTTCAACAACAAGATGAACTAGGGTTTCACCCAAATCAATCAAATGGACAGATTTCACCCAATAGAAAGAGGGGAAAGGGAGGGGAATACCTTGAGGATTCGAAGGGCTACCGGATCCACCAATCTTTGGCTCAGATCCGCAGCTCTTGAGTGGGGAGAGGGAGGGGCGATTCTTGGGGCGCCATGGAGGGGAAAGAACAGAGGGAGGAGAGAAAGAAAGAAGGCAGACGAGATGGGATCGGGGGGATTTGCTGAAGGGGTATGGCGCCCCAGGTCGGGGCGTCGTGGATCAGACCATGGCGCCCTGGGCCGAGGCGTCATGGGCCCAAGGTCGTGCCCACGTGGCAGTCAGGGCCGACGAGCATGGCGCCCTTGACCAGGGCGTTGTGCTAACATGCATGGCGCCCCGAGTGCGGGCGTCATGCGGGTAGGGCCATTTTGTGTAATATTTTGAAAATAGGGCCATTTTGTGCTGAACTTTGCCCAAAGGGCCAGTTTTGTGATTTTTTCACTCGCTCGCCCTCATCCCTTTCCTCTCACCCGCAAGAACAAGGAGACGGCGGCGACGGCGACTTGCGCAGGGGCCCCTCAACGACGGCGGTCCTGGTGGTCCTCAACAGCGGGTGGATCCCGACTAGGAAGGTGAGGCACCCCCGTCCCTTTCCTCTCCCCCGCCCCCTCTGTCCCGTCCCTAGGGTTAGGCGCCTCGGGCTCGGTCTCGGCCGCCGCCCGCCCACCGCCGGTCGCCGCCCGCCCGCCGCCGGTCGCCGCCCGCCCCTAGCGCTGCTTTTGATGCTGCTCTCAATTCTAAACTAGTTGTTGCTGCTGTCCTAGTTGCTTCTGAACTGTTGCTGCTGCCCTAGTTGCTTCCCAAGTTGCTACTGCTAGTGATGCTTGCTGTTGTTGCTCTTTTACTGCTATTTCAGTGTGGCTCTGCTGTTGCTTGTATTTTTACTGCTATTTTAGTGTTGCTTGCTGCTGCAGATCTTATTGTGGTTCGATTGATTGTTGATGGCAGACCACAAATTTAAGATGAACTAGGTAATGGCTGAACCGGAGATGGATGACGGGTTTTTGGGAGACGACTTCGACCTTGAGATTTTGTTCTCAACCAAGCCGATGTGAGAAAGCAAATTATCTCCTGACTCTTTTATTGTTCATTGTTGAACACAACACACTAATTCCTTAGTATGTTTCTCATTGTTGCTTATTGTCGAGTCGGACGCCTCCACCACCCAATATTTTCATAATAACCATTAGAGGTGCTCCTAATGTCATCAAGCTTACGATGGAAGTAAGGAACATGTTGAAAGGCACGATGTCGTTTTTGACGTAAACATTGCGGGAGGGCTGTCACGGGTTAATTTCAATAGACACATCCACATACTATAGTAATATCTAATTTTCCTTGCAATTCTTACATTTCTCAAATCTCAATACATGCAGGATGTTGGGTACGGTGTTGGCTGATGAGGCAACACATGTAGCACCACAACTTGAAGTTGTTGTCACTCCCAATAGTCACGTGATCACTATGCCACATAGTCTTCAAGGCAGTCCCAATCATGTGACAAGAAGGATGTTGGCTATGGCATTGGCTGATGAAGCGTCGGAGCAACCTACCTCAACCGTGGAGGACACATGATTGCATATGACATGGTCTCAAGCTCAAAAGCAAGAAAGTTGACCCCGAAGAGAAGGAAGTACTAGTGTTGTGTTTGATCTTCTCTATGCTTTTGGTTGTAATATATATGGGAGCAACTATTGCCTTGTGCTTTTGGTTGTAACATGGCAGCAACTATTGTCTTATGCTTTTGGTTGTAATTGTGGCAGCAACTATTGCCTTGTGGTGGATGAGATATGGATATGATGTATGGACATGTTAAATGCTCTATCTTGCTATGTTCTCTTCATATTGTGTCATGGTATGTGAATATGTCCATCTGCAAATATATGTTTGAATTTAGATATTATGTGCAAAAATTTCTTGAAAAGCCAAAAAACAGTCAGAATGCTGTCCAAATTGAACCAGATTGTTGCCAAAATTTTGCCTCTTTTTTCGAACCACCCAGAAAAAAATGAAAAAAATCCATAAAAACAAACATATAAGTGCGCCTAATCTGAGAAAGTTTCATCGAATTTGAATCAACGGTTCAACGGTTAATACAGTTTAACTAGTTTGACCATTTTTGACAAAAAAATACAGGAGGAACAGCAAGGGAAGGAGTGACTGTACTAGTTGGGGCAGTGGTGGCTGGGTATGTGGTGCAGGAGGGGGCAGCGGCAGCAGGGCAGCAAGGCCGATGAGGAGCAGCAAGGCCGAGCGAGGAGCAGCAAGGCAAGGGCCGGCGAGGAGCAGTACAAACGTGCATGAGAGAGGACTCGAGCACGAGTTCAATCATTTCTGTGTGTTATGTTTGGGTCAAACAGGTACAAGGGCATAATAGTCATCTATTTTGCTCACTTGTCTATTATTTATTAAGTTTGTTTTTGTGTTAAAAAGTGGAAAAATATCAAAGTCCAAACAAAAAAGTGTCACTAGATCAATTACAAAGTAACGGGTGGCAAATTATCAAAGTCCAAAGAAAGAGGTGGCAAATAATCAAATCCCCCACAAAAAAGTGCTGAATTAAGGTGAAGAATATAGGCCAGCTCGTACCGCGCGCACACACCCCGATCTCTAATCGATGGTTTAGAGCAACTCCAACGGACTGATCTAAACGGACGGCGCTTTTGTCCGCTTTTTGTCCGTTTGGGTCGGCCGCTCGTTCGGTGTCCGACCTGTTTTCGATTTGGGTCGGCAGCCCGCCCAACGCATCGACCCATTTCATGATCATGCGCGCTCCAGCACACGGGAAAGGTTCGCGCGCGGGGGAAATCGGCCTAGTGCGGGAAAGGTTCTCGCTATAAGAAGGCGCGCTCGTCTCGCCACCTCTCACTCCGTCCGTCGCGCACTCGTCTCGCCCCCTCTCTCACTAGCATCGCTGCCTGTACGCCACCATGTCGATGCGACGCCTGGGAGCTTCGGATTTTCGCGGAGTCCGCGAGCGCCGCTCCGACGGCTTCTCCTCCGAGATCATGTTTGGCGAGAAACGCCTCTTCCTCGACACCTTCAACACCGCAGAGGAGGCGGCCCGCGCGCACGACTCGGCGGCGTGGCGCCTCCTGAGGCCTCGTCAGGAGATGAATTATCCTGACGTGTCGAGGCAGCGGGCGCATGATCTCGCGCCTCTCCCGCGACTTGTCACCGACGAGGATCGTCGTGTCCACCGTGGGCGGCAGCGTCGCCTCGCCATCGCCGAGAATGACGTTGAGGCCATGGTGGTGTGGCGCGCACGCTTCCCGCAGGACATCGTCGACGAGCGCTTGTTCTACAGGCAAAGGAGGGAGGCGAGGAGGACGGAGCGAGCCGCCTATCGAGAGGATAAGCGTGCGCGGAAGCTGACCGCTCAAATGAAACTGAAGCTATGAGAAACGTCAGGATGGGACGACTTCGTGGACGAGAATCAGGCTGATGCCTACATTCAGACGTCGGAGGAGGACAGTGTTGAGTCGGAGTCGGATAGCGACGAGCTGTTGATCTTTTTTTTAGCTGTGTACTTTTAGAAATCTATGTATCTTTTTTTATCGAAAAAAAGTCGATGGCGTCGGCGACAAAGCAGGCGGACGAGGGCGTGTTGTTGCATGTGGAGAGGCCAATGTGACACCGACCAGCGGGCCCGGGGAGGAGAGAGGGCGAGCGCGCGCCCGTCCGTCGTGTGTCCGTGCCGACGCAAATCCGAAGACGAAAATGGACCAGAAATGGGTTGGCACGCGAACAAAGCGGACGCGCGTCCGTTTGGGTCGGCGCCTTGGACCAATTTTTCTGTCCGCGTGGACCCAAACGGGCGCGGGCGGACGAAATGGGTCACCTCTTTGGAGTTGCTTTTATGGGCGGCTCTTTCATATTATATCTGTTTCTGAAAACGTAAAGCAAAAGAAAAAGGTGGAATTCGATTCGAACAGCCGACTTCCTGCTTCGTTAGACTGCACTAACCACAAGGCCACCAAGCTTAATGTGATTACAAGCTTCTTTCTTATTCTTTTCTTCCTTGTACTTTTATTTTATTTTATTTTAGTTGTTTTTCGCTTTTCTTTTTTTCTTCCTTCGAGGTTTGATGCAAAATCGATGACCATTTCTCAGATTAATAAACTTTATATTTCAAATTTGGTGAACTTTTTCTCAAATTCGATGAACATTTTTTAAATTTGCTGAACTTTTTTCTCAAATTCGATGAATTTTTTGAAACTCGATGAACATTTTTTCAAACTCAGTGTACTTTTCTTCAAACTCGGTGAACTTTTTCTAACTTCAATGAACTTGTTTTCAAATTTGTGAACTTTTCTTCAAAATCAATGAACGTGTTTTTTCAACTTCGTGAACTTTCTTAAAAATGGATAAATCTTTTTCAAATTTGCCAACTTTCTTCAAATTCGGTGAACTTTTTTTTGCATTCTTTTTTTTTCAAGTTTTTGACAGAAAGTCAACAGGCCCGGTCAACCACGAAGACCTGAGCGAACAGCGATGAGTTTAACGAGCGAGCGAACCCACAAGCGGCGAAGACCAGAGCAAGCGGGCAGAAAAATGCTTAATGGGCCACGGCCCGCTTTAAGGGCGCGTGAGCGCCAGCTTCCTCTCCTGACGCTACAGGCGTCGAGGAGGACCTCGCAAAAAAAGTCCCCCTGTGAACGGCGTCGATCCGTTGGCTAGGCCGCTGGTAGCTGCCAGCCCATCTGAGTTTAAGTCCGGACTTTGAAGTGGGTGCTCGTGGAGTTTCTTTTATAAAGAAAAGCCAACGAGGGTTAGCCTACTGTTTCCTATTTGCCTATAACGGGCGCCTATAGCGCTCCGCGCTGGGCCGGCCCATCACTGTGTATTCTCGCCGTGCGCAAAAAAAATGGACGTGTTCGGTGAACTTTTTTTTGCATTCTTTTTTTTTCAAGTTTTTGACAGAAAGTCAACAGGCCCGGTCAACCACGAAGACCTGAGCGAACAGCGATGAGTTTAACGAGCGAGCGAACCCACAAGCGGCGAAGACCAGAGCAAGCGGGCAGAAAAATGCTTAATGGGCCACGGCCCGCTTTAAGGGCGCGTGAGCGCCAGCTTCCTCTCCTGACGCTACAGGCGTCGAGGAGGACCTCGCAAAGAAAGTCTCCCTGTGAACGGCGTCGATCCGTTGGCTAGGCCGCCGGTAGCTGCCAGCCCATCTGAGTTTAAGTCCGGACTTTGAAGTGGGTGCTCGTGGAGTTTCTTGTATAAAGAAAAGCCAACGAGGGTTAGCCTACTGTTTCCTATTTGCCTATAATGGACGCCTACAGCGCTCCGCGCTGGGCCGGCCCATTACTGTGTATTCTCGCCGTGCGCCGGGCAGAAAAATGCTTAATGGGCCACGGCCCGCTTTAAGGGCGCGTGAGCGCCAACTTCCTCTCCTGACGCTACAGGCGTCGAGGAGGACCTCGCAAAGAAAGTCCCCCTGTGAACGGCGTCGATCCGTTGGCTAGGCCGCTGGTAGCTGCCAGCCCATCTGAGTTTAAGTCCGGACTTCGAAGTGGGTGCTCGTGGAGTTTCTTGTATAAAGAAAAGCCAACGAGGGTTAGCCTACTGTTTCCTATTTGCCTATAATGGACGCCTACAGCGCTCCGCGCTGGGCCGGCCCATTACTGTGTATTCTCGCCGTGCGCAAAAATAAAATGGACGTGCTCACTGAGAATCGAACCAGAGACCTCACTTATGAGGCTTCGTTCGTAGAACAACCGCACCAGGAAGCGAGATCTGATAACTCATTAGTTCTTTTATTATTCCTTGTCTCCCTCTTTTTTCTTTTTCTTTTCATTTTCCTTTTTTTTTTCATTTTTCGTTTTATGTGTTTTCTTTCTTCTTCTTCCTGTTTATTCCCTCATGAATATATTTTTTTCTATTTTTTTAAATGCGTGAACTTTTTTCTAAAAAAAGTGTGCACTTCTTTTTTCCATTTCATGGACTTTTGTTTTTGAATTCGTGAACTTATTTGAATACATGAACCTTTTTTACATTGGCCAACTTTTTTATGCATGTTCGTCAACTATCCAATTAGTTTTACATTTTTCCATACATTCATGTTCTTCATTAATGTTCATTTTTTGCATAAATTCACGTTTTTTATCAATGTTTTCAAATAATTAAAAAAATCTAAGCGAGATAAGTAGCGCTGCTACGCTGGTTCTTTAATAAAGTCGCGCTGAAGTGAATCACTAGCAGCGAGTAGGTGTACCGGTTGGCTAAACTCGAAGGTGGTTGTGTGGTTGCGACTTCGATTCACGGAGTGCCACCCTTTTTATTATGGGCACTGCTACGAATCATCCGGCTGATTTCCTGAGGAAATCAATCGGGTCCCCAACCGTTGGATCCGACCCCCCCGCAATCGTTGGATTCGTCGACGTATCGATCTCATCTGATCTTCCTCTAGCTGTAGGAAAGTGACGGCAGCAGACGCACCCCCCGTCGGTTCAGCTAGGAGTTCAGCAGCAACGGCGGCTGATGCTCCATTGCAGTGCCAACTCCGGCGTGACGGTGCTCCCGCTCCACTACAGCCGCGACACTGACGCGCGGTGCTCCATTGCAACCACGACAACGGCGTGCGATGCTTCAATGCAGCGTCGGCGGGCCCCCAAAGCTCCAGCCATGATTCATTGCAACAGCGACACCAACACGATGGTGCTCCATTGCAGCGCCGGTGGCCCATCGTAGCTCCACCGACGAAGGTCGGCGATGTTGCATCACCAACATGTCGGTGCACCATTCCTGCGTCGGCGGCCCGTTGCAGCTCCAGCAACGAAGGCTGGCGATGTTGCATCAACGACAAGACGATGCTCCATTCCAGCCGCGAGCCCGCGGCACCACCGTGCGATGCTCCAATGCAGTGTCGGTGGCCTGTCGCAGCTCCAACCACGCTTTAATGCAACCGTGACACCGACACGCGGTGCTCCAACGCGGCATCGGCGTCCCGTCGTCGTACCACGTCACCGTCAGCACCAAATGAGCGGATGCACTCCGGCCTGTGTCGCAGCAATGCGGCAATCATCACCGTCGCATGGGGTTCCAACACCACGACGGTGAGCATGCGGGCTTCATCCGCCTTTGTTTGCGGCGGGGATGCAGCTGGTGGTGCACGCAATTGCTCCTCCCTGGTTCGCATCAGCGTCATGGAGGTAGCGGCATTGCCATGAGAGCTCCTCTCTCGCGCAGGGATGAACGGAGGTGGGAAAAAATGTGTGGAAGGAGACGCACGCGAGTAGATAAGGTCGTGGATAGGAAGCGATGGATGGGCCCGAGGGGCACGTGCCAAGCACAGCACGCGGTTTACGCCTCGTGATAATAAGTCGGTTGATTTTAATGATTTCCCTTTTATTATATGTTTTTCGCACAACAATATATATTTTTTCTTCGTGCGCTTTCGTGAGCCGACCAACGAGGAGTTGACCAAGGCGCCGAGTAGGCGCTCCCGGTTAGCCCTTGGGTTGGTCTCATTTTTTTAGAAAAAAGGTCCCTCACAAAAAAATAAACAAAAGTGGGTCGTGACATGTCGGCATGCATGCCGCCAGGCCGACACCCTGCATGGCACACTTTTTCAAAGGTTTTTTTTTATCAGTTTTGCTATCGGTTGTCTAACATTACTCCGTTTTGCCACTAAAAAATTTCATTACTCAAAAATGGCACTGTTCCATCAGACATATGCTCAAAAGACCATTTTCACCGTTATCTTTAGATCAATGGACGTTGACTGAAGGTAGATGACGAAAATACCCCTATCACGTTGTAAACTCCCCTCTCTCTGTTGACTTGTGGGCCCATCCATAAGGGGTGCATGAAAAGAGAAAAGGAAAATCGGCAGTGTAGGGTTTTGAACCGAAGACCACGACTTGCACGTCGTGCGAGATAACCAACTGAATTAAAGAAGTCTTTTGATATGAGAGGAGATTTATCCTTTGTAACGTTAGATGGAATAAGTATTCCAACATAGCAGGGTATTTTCGTCATCTAACTTCAGTCAGCGTGCATTGACCTAACAGTAACGGTGAAAAATGGTCTTTTTGAGGGTGTGTCTAACGGAACAATGTCATTTTTTAGTAGTGAAAAAAATTAGTGGTAGAACTGAGTAGTGGTATACAATCGATGGCAAAACTGATAAAAACCCTTTTTGAAAAGGTAATATCACCATAAGTTACATAACTTGCACTCGATGTTTAGTTGAAATACGGATTTGCGATCATTTAACTTGCGTTCTCATGTAAATAGGGTCACTTCTCTCGTGAGATGTATCTCGTGCCGATGTGGCAGGTGCTATGTGGGAAGGTATTCACTTCTCTGGTATTGGAGTATTTAACAAAAAACTACCACAATTCATGGAACCGTGCCTACAAACTACCACTTTACAAATTTGTGCGGAAAACTACCACTTTTGTTCTAATCTTTGCCTAAAAACTACCAAGTCAGAAAAGTGGCCGATTCGACTCATTTAAGCGTGATTATGACAAGGCTGGCCCACACGTAAGCATTGACATGATAATAATAGTCAACCCCGCTAGATTGACCGTTATGTTGACCGTTATGACAGATGGGACCCACGTGTTCACTGGGACATTTCTACAAACACTTTGTATGCGTGGTGTCGCCGGGTCGACGGTGGGCGAGCTGCCGCCGAGCAAGCTAGCCGCCGCACTGGCTGGACTCCGCGTCGCCGGGCGAGCTCGCCGGCGACCGCCGCGCTTGAAGCTGGCCTCCACGCGAGCTTCCATTCCGGGGCGAGCTGGCCATGGCTGCGCGCTGGCCTCCGCGACCTGGCCATGGCTGCCGCCCGCGCTCGAAGCTGGCATTCGCGCCTCCGGCCGAGCTATCCTGGGTCGTGACGGCGGACGGATCCGTGGTCATCTGCGACGACCGCGCCATGGCCAAGCTGCGGCTGGTCCTTCCACCCTTCAAGCCTGGCTGCATGTTCGGCCACGATTTTACATCGAGAAACTTGGAGCTAGCTAGCTCGATTCGTCAGAAGCAAAAGTCGATTGGAGCTATTAGAGCTAGCTAGCTCGATTCGCCTGCCATTGAAAGCCACCGGAGATCTCCATTGGAAATTTTAGAGGAAGATGGGGAATTTTAGAGGAAGAAGAAAGAACTAACGTGTGGGCCCCACATGTTAACGGTCAAAGTAACGGGGTTGACTTTTTCAGCCCCGACGAGTGGGCCCAGTATGTCATAATCATGCTTAAACGAGTCGAATCGGTCACTTTTCTGACTTGGTAGTTTTTAGGCAAAGATTAGAACAAAAATGGTAGTTTTCCGCACAAATTTGTAAAGTGGTAGTTTATAGACAAGGTTCCACGAATTGTGGTAGTTTTTTGCTAAATACTCCTAGTATTGAGACGTGACTGGAACAGCTCGGGTGACATGTGCGCAACCCACTTTCTGTATTCGAACTCCCGACTTCGTACACACGCATGGCCTAGACAACCACTCCACGTCTGCACCAAGCACATGCTCACACTTATGAAGAGTTACACATAGTTTTATATTGACGCTGGTTTTTTCAAGATTCCTTTTTCCCGGGTCTGGTCGAATAACCGGTTTGCAAAAATTCTTGGTTTTTTGCCAATAAATTCAAATGAAATTCAAATAAAAAACGCATCAAAATGTGTAATGTTTAAACGTAAAAAACTTTCCACGAGCAAGATTTTTTTTATTCCCCGAAATGGGCCTTTCAAATTATCTCAACAATTTCAGTCTTCTCCTTTCAATATTTTTAATGTCTAAATATATTTAGTTTAAAAATAATTGTCAATAAGCTAACTGTGTGGTTCTGATATTGTATGTATACTAATATTTGACATAGTTTCAGTCGTTTACATCCAAAAATTTAGGGCCATAACATTTTTTCCTGGGACCACCGAAATTTCTAGTAACCAATGAAATTTCCAATAACTGATCGATTATTAGAAATTCGGTCTGGGAGATAAAAAATTGAATACAAGTAGTTGTCGTTGTCGGATTCGGAGTTTCGCAGACCCTTGATAGATTCGAACACCGGGGTGCGTGAGAAGAACTCAACTTCCCATGTGTGCCTACTCGTCGATCTCACGGCCTAGCTCGATGAACAGGAAGGAAATGGGACAAGGCAGTTTACCTAGGTTCGGGCCACCTCGCGGTGTAATACCCTACTCCTGTTTTCTGGTGGATTGCCTCGAGGTGGGCTGAGGCTGAACTAGTACAGTGGTGAAACAACCTTAGGAGGTGTCTTCTTGCTTGTGTGCTAGTGAGCGTGCTCCGAATGATCCGTCCCCGCTATGGTGGTGGCTAAACTATATTTATAGTGGCCTCGGCCCTCTTCCCCCAAAATGGAGGCGTGAAGGGATCCCACGACGGCCAAATTCAAAGGGAGACAACTAGTACATCTTATTCTAACGAAAGGTGGTCTTCGCCTGCAAAGCTTCTGGTCGTGATGCCATGGTGGGCTTGGTGATGGCCTTCGTCATGTCGTCCTGGCAATCTTGGTCTCATTCCATGGGACTGGAAACCTTTGGTTGATTCCTCGGGACTCCGCGTCTGCACCTACTTCTTTAGCACTAAAGAGAAAACCTACTGCACTTCGCCCGCTGGTGCCCACCTGTCCTTGGCCGTCATGGCTTGCGTCATCTGAACCTCACGAGGTGGAGGCTTGCATAGAAATCTCCGCTCCTCGGCCTTGGCGTCGTCCGCATCGTGAGACTTGGCCCCTCACGAGGGTCTTGTGTGTTGATGCCAAAAATGGGCCATACCAGGCTAGTGATGGAGCCACGCCATGGGCCGCAGGCAGGAAGGTCTGGGTACCCTGTTTCCTAGAACGCTGACAATAGCCCCCGGGCATGCGCGCTCAGACTTGGCTTCAAGGCGAAGCCAAAGGGCAAGGGAGAAGCACCGCGGGCCCCAACCACCTGTGGCCCGGTCGACACGTGGCGCCTGATGAGAGGTGGGCGCCTCCACTTCTCCACGCAGCCTTGGCAACCGCCAGACTTGATGGCCGCCTTTTGCAAGCGCGACCTTGCCACACTTGACCGCCGCGCTCAGACTTGGCTCCTCGTCCTTCTGGCGAACTTGCGGCTTCTCTTGAGGCCCGTGCTCACTCTCTGGAGGAGGCCATCGCCGCTGACCACCGCCGCGAAGCAGCGGAGGAGCGGGAGAGGGAGCTTCAAGCTTCGAATGTTGCCCTTAAGCGGCAAGTCCAGGTGCGCAGGGCCACGCTAGCGGCGACGGCGAGGGAGCCCCCCCGTAATGAGAAGGAAGTCCAGGCGCGCGAGGAAGCGCTGACGCTTGAGGTCTTGGAGCACAACCTGGAGCTCGAGCGGCTGAAAGTGAGGAGCGCCAAGCAGCCACGACTGAGGATGCCACTTTTCCCGGGAAGCCAGGATCCAGCAGGAGATTGAACAGAAGGTGGCGGAGATTCGCAAGGTTCTTGCAGAAGAGTACCGCCAGGAGTTGAGGCTTCAAGAGACCAGCTTCCAGCAGCGATAGATCGAGCTGGAAGGTAGGACCGCTGCCCTCAGGACGAGGCTGGCTGCCATGGAACAACGTGAGATAGCCACCAAGGAGGCTCATGCCTCCGTCCAAGCTGACTTGTCTTTGCTCTAGCAGCAGGTCGAAGACACCGCGTCCCTCGCGGTTCAGGCTGCGAACAAAGCAAGCCGCCGTCTGACGATGTAGCATGAGCTCTCCTTGATGCTCGAAGATCTCAGGGTCAGGGCCAACCGGGCCCTAGACGCGATCTGCGAAGAGAGCGTCCCTCGACCGCATGAGGATGATGACACCGGCTACCTCCACTTCTTTACTCAAGTCGTGACCCGTCTAGAGGACCGAGCCACAAGAGCTCGCCAACTGGTCAAAGAAAGAAGTTGAGGCCTCCTTGGACGTGCATTCTCACGCGTCTTCAATCACCTTCTAAGCCTCGACCCTGACTTTGACTTCAATGATGCGACAGCCCCCGTGCCCAGGGCCATTCATGGTGATTTGGCGAGCTGGGTGAACGACCATGTGGACGATCTGGTCGCAGAGTTTTCCCTTGAGGGCAGCGTGGACGTGCTTGCAACCGAAGAGAGTGATGCGGATGGTGATGATGACGATGACGGCAATGCGCCTCACTAGGCGTTCATTTCCTTTCCTATCATGTATGCAAAAAAAAATTGAACACTACCCCAGAGGGTGTGAGAGCATATTTGGAGGAGAGTTCCTCTATAATGTATGAAATAAAGACATGCTTTTGGGATAGGTTGTAAGAGGTGCCGCCGTGAGCCAAGAGGCTCTTGACTAAAGTAGACATCGCGACTTATCTTTGGTGTTGATGGTCTTGGGCGAGTTCTTGTGGCGCGGGAGCGCCCCTCTCCCGAGGCGGTCTTCCGAGGCTCATGAGGGCCTAAGACTCTTGAGGAGCCTGCAGACCCACTTGAGAGTGCCTCGTGAGAAGCCAGTTGCCGAGTTTTGGTAGGGTGTGCGCGCAGTGGTCCTGCGGCGGCCATGCTCCCGACCCCGAGGGGGCCCCGGTGCCGCTTGGGCTAACCCAAGCGCGCGCATAGTGCGCACACTACGCCCAGCCCCCGCTCGCAAGGTGCTTGCGGGGGAGGGTAGCAAGCTTGAGCCCTGCTCTTTAACAAAAACCAAAGGGCAAGAGAACACCGCGAATCGAGACCCCCCCCCTTTTTCTTTTGACAAGAACACGAAACGCCAAGTCCTATTCCAAAAGAAGGCAAATTGGGTTATAGGAAGAGGGAACAAACAGCCGAGTCCGGCTGTCGGATTACGGGCTCCGCAAACCCAAATAAGTTCGAACACAGGGGCGTGAACGAAGATCTCTCCCGCTCACGTCTACCTAGCGCCACGCCCTCGCCCGGTGGTGAGATTTGAACAAGCAACAAGTACAACCACACACGAGTTTACCCAGGTTCAGGCCACCTTGCGCTGTAAAACCCTACGTCCTGCTTGAGTGGATTAGCCTCAGGAGGGCTTGAGTATGAACAAGTACAGTGGTTCTTGAGCTCAGGAGGAGAGCTCAAGAGGGTCAAGAGGCAAGTGTTCTTCCTCCTTGAAGGTGGGGTGTTTGAGATGGAGCCACTCTAGATCTGATCAGCTTCCGATCCGATCCCCTCCGTAGTGGGAACCCTAGCTACTTATATAGTCGGCCAGGGTCCTCTTCCCCCGAAATGTTTAGGCGGTAAGGGATCCCACAATGGCCATTTTGAGCGGGAACACAAGGACTCTCCTATCCTGACAAAAGCGGTCTTCGACTGCAAAGAGATCGGACGATGACACGGTGGTGGGCTCGGTGGTGACATCCTCCCTGTCGTCCTTGCGGTCTTCGGTCTTGTTGCACCGAAGGGGAAACCTTTGTCTCGCCCCTCGGGAACCTGTGCCTGCGATGTCTCCTTTGCACCAAAACGACAACTGCGCCGCTGGCACGCGCTCGCGCGGTGCGTCACTGCTCGCGTCACTGCCTCCTCCCGAGGCAGGCTTGGCCTTGGGTTCTCTGCCCCTCCGGATCAGCCTAGCCGAGGCCGCTCGTGAGGGGTTCTTGGTGTCGTTCTCCTCGCGAAGCCTAGCCCCCTCGCGAGGGTCTTGAGCAGCTGGTCGATCAGCTGGGCCGTACCAGGCCATAGTAGGAGCGCGTCGTGGGCCACTAGCAGGGAAGTCTGGGTACCCTGGTTCCCAGGACGCCGACAGTAGCCCCCGGGCCCAAGGCGCGCGCGGAGTTGGCTTCGGGACAAAGCCTTAGTCGAGGACGAAGCTCCGCGGGGCCCCAAAGACTGCGGGCCAGGCTGGCGTGCGACGGTTGGATGGCACGTGGGCGACTCTGCTTCTCACGCAGCCTTGGCAACCGTGCGATTTGACCATTGCACAGCTGATAGGTGGACTCCTTGCTGTCGCCCCTGCTTTCTTGCCTCTCCATCGCCTCCTTCCTTTCCTTGCCTTCTCTGCCCCCCTTCCTTGTTGCCATGCCGCGCAGGACAAAGAAGAGGGGAACCGGCGAGGCTGCCACGCCACCGCCGGGGCTCGAGCGCACTGGGTCGCTCCTTCGTGGTGAACCAGGAGGGCATGGACAAGGTGAGCCATGCCCTGAACGATGCGTCCAACGAGTGGGGGCCGACCCGGGCCTGGCTCGCTTCCCCGCCAACGGTGGAGTTGAACGCCAACGACATCTAGCTCCACCTCCGCGCCATATTCACGGGTCTCCTCCCCCTTTTTTCTGCCTTCTTCAATGCGGTGCTCACGCATTATCAGATTCGGGCGCTGCACTTGGACCCGAGGTCCATCATCCTCCTCTCCGACTTCGCGTTTCTGTGCAAAGCTTTTGTCGGTGTTTCCCCGTCCGTGGCCCTACTTCGCCACTTCTTCGCCCTCCACCTGGTCGATGGGGGGCAACGCTCGGGATGCGAGTCGCTGCGCGCGGTGGAGGCGACTGCCTCCTCAGGGATCGACTTCACGCTCCGCCCGACCACGGCGGGGTTCTGTCGACAGTGGGTGTATGTTGATGCCGTTACGTACAGCCCCCTGTTCCACCTCCCCGACGCGCCGGCGGTGCCGAGCTCGGGCTGGGAGCATTAGGTCCTCTCAGATCCGCGGGCAGAGCAGGTCATGCGTCGTCTGGTTGGCCTGAGGAAGAATGGGCTGACTTTGGCGATGGTGGTGAGGGACTTCCTTGTTCTATGTGTTGCCCCGCTTCAGCGCTATTCTCGCCCGATGTGGGCCCTCTCCGGTCTTGATGATCCTGCGCGTCTTCAGCGGAAGCAGCTCCCTCCTGAGTCGCTTCACGGGATGCTGCGGCTGCTTGCCAGTGGAGTGCCTGAAGCACGCCCCGTCTCCGCAGCTCCATTGTACCTAGCTCCCATGGCCGGAAAAGCCTTTGCCGAGAAGATGCCCCGCTTCGATGCGTGGGGACTATTGCCGGAGGGCGTCTCTGGCCCTCGTGACAATCCCCTGATGGTGCGCCAGGGCTCATGAGCCCAACTTTCCCTTCCGGGGCGGATACGTCAAGTGGAGCTCCTGACCTAGGGTCCGCTCCGCCCCCGAAGCGAGTAGACGAAGCGCGGGCGCCTGCGGCTCCGGAGGTGGCCGAAGAGGCCGAGGTGCTGCCGGCTCCTGAGGTGGCCGAAGATGGAGCACGGCAGCCCCCTCTTGGGGTGAGCCCAGAGGACGCCGTAGCGGGGAATGGGGCGCCGGTCGCGGGCGTCCGCCGTGGCCTTGCCCCAGCCCGAGGCGCGCCCACCTCAAGCGGCCTCCTGCCGTCCTTCACGACGCTGGGCAAAAGGCAGAGGCTGAGGGGCAGCTATGGCCCAGCCCCGAGGGCTCTGAAGAGGACGAAGCTGACTGTACTGGGCAGGTGCGTGTTCCTCAGCTTTTCCTATTCTTTCTGATACAGTTCTCCTTACCTCTTGCTTTGCAGGGTTCCTCCTGACTCATTCATGAGCCGTCCGGCGAGGTTCGCAGACACTTCTGACCGCGCCCCTCCTCCGGACCATGTTGGGTCTTTGGTAGACCTTGCGTGGGTCCGCGGGGCCGCGCCTGGACCCTGCCACGTGGACCGCACTCCCAGCCCCCGAGTGCTTCTGGGCAAGGTGGCTCTTGGTGCGTCGGGGGCTCATCTCATGCCCCGGGGCTTGTCTTCGTTGTAGACCAGCAAGCTCTTGAGGCGGCCCGGGAGGTCGGCCGCCCATCAGGACCACGCGTGCCCCTCACGCCGGAGGCAGCGCGCGCTCCTGGGGTTAGCCCCGGGGCGCATGCTGAGGGAGAAGAAGAGCCCCCCTTGGGCGGCCCGGGCGACGCGAATGAGCCCGGCCGCCTACTGGAACTCGCACTGCGTAGGAGTGTGGTTCGTCATGATCTTGTGCAGGGGGCATTAGATGCCTTGAAGCGCCTTGAGGTCGAGGTCGCTGAAGTGGATGCGCGCATTGAGGCCGAGGGCCTGCTTCTGGCGAAGAGTTGGCGCCAGTTGCGGGCTGCCGTTAACTTGAGCCAACTGCAGCATAAAACCGCCCTGAAGAAAGCGGAAGCGTTTGTGGCCGAGGCTCAGGAGGCCCGCGACCGCGCCCTGAAAGAGGCTCGAGACGCAAACCGCCGCCGCGCAACAGCCGAGGAGCATGAGCGCAGGCTCGAAGCCTCGAACGCCGCGCTCAAGCGTCAGGTTCGTACTCGAAGGGCTGCCCTCGCCGCGCCCGCGACCGATGATGACAGCCCAGCGGGCCTCTCAGCACGGGAGGAGGCGCTAGTACTCGAGATGATGGAGCTAAACATGGAGCGCGAGTGCTTGGAGACAATGGAGCCAGGTGGCCGAAGCCGAGGGCAACCTCGATGATCGAGAGGATGTCGCGTGGAAGGCTGCCATGGAGGCCGAGCGCCTGCGAAAGGATTACCGCGAGAAGTTGGGGCTTCACGAGACTCGCTTTGCTGATAAGCGCAAGGAACTCCAGAAGGAGGTCACAACTCTCAAGGGCAAGCTAGCGGATGTCGAGCGCCGTCTGCAGGTGTCAGGGAAGGCTCGCGCCGCGGCCGAGCGTCGTGAGTGGGTGTCGAGGGAGGCCTGTGCCGCGGCAGAGCGCCACGAGCGGGCGTCGGAAAAGGCTCGCGCCGCTGCCAGGGCACAGCTGTCATGCTTCCATAAGCAGGTGGAGGACATTTCGACTGCCGCGGCCCGGAACTCCGAGGAGGTTGCGCGAGCTCATGGAATGCAACACATCCGCTCAAAGATGTTCGAAGCTTTGGGGCACAGGGCCAGCCGAGCCTTGAACGAGCTCCTTGACTCGAGGGTCGATGACCCTCTGGTTGATGATGATGCCAGATATCTCGGGTTCTTCACCAGAATGGTGGAGCGTCTTGAAGGCGAGGTCATGAGGGCATGACAGCTCGTCGAGGAGCAGAGCCGCGACATCCTCAGGCGTGCAGTCTCAGTCATCTTCGACAACTTGCTCCGTCTTGACCCGCGTACGGACTTCAGGGCCTTGTTGGAGCCGATGCCCGTGACGGTCGCCGACCCCGTGGAGGGGTGGGTGAGGGATCACGTGGACGTGTTGGCGACGGGGCTTGTTCCAGCCATCAACAATGCGTCGATGC
>LR738711.1:478114068-478129439 GCA_902687465.1 Secale cereale | reverse complement strand
GGGCAACGCCGATGGTCCTGACGACGATGCCGATGCTTAGTCCAGCTCCTGCTGTAGATTTGATTTTTTGGTTGTGGCTCCCGAGTCGGGTAAGATGAATATCGTGAAACTTAAGCTTTTGATGATGTAAGGATGGGTTTAAGCACTCCCTTGTGACGTTCACTCCTGAGGCTGGGACCTCGGGCCCTTGTTGTGTTTCTGAGAGGGGCGTCCGCCGACCCCGTCTGAGCGTGTCTCGTGAGTACGTGCAGCTGGTGCAAGAGTAATTGGCGGTCCGACCACGGGCCAAACAGAACGTGCGCCCACACCCCGGCCCCTGCTCGCGAGGGGCGATCGGGTGGGGTCGCAGCTGTAGTCAGGCTTAGCCGAGCGAGGCAAAGAACGGATTGGGCGAAAGAAAACTCAATCCAAAACGCAGGACGCGAATAAAAAACTCCTTCCTTTATTTCGAAGATAAGTCGCGCAACCGCGAGTTCGACTCGAGAAGGCAAATACAAAAGAGGCAAAAGCGAATGGCAAAAAGGAGGGGCCGCGTCCGGCCCCTGAGCAGGTCTTCAGTCTTCTCCCCAGCGTGGAGTGTAGGGCTACCCGGTGGATGTGGGCATAGCCATTGGGGGGCAGTGTCGACGGCCAACGCAGAGCATGGTGCAACCACTAGGACGTGGGAGGGAGCCCCCATGAGGCCCTAGGGCGGCGCTCAAGAGACTCCGGGGTGTGTATAGCCCCACTCATTATTACGTGAGAGTGTCACGAGCGGAGATCTTCTAACGTGCCCGCCCCTTCACTTGAGGGCCCCGCCCCGCGCTAGTCCGCTCCCGCCATGAGCTCACCAGAAGGCGGCGTTCATGAGGTGGGACACTGCGCATAGTGGGAGGATGGGACCTTGGCTATAGCCCCCCCCGCCGAGCACTAGGCACACCGCTTACGCGACCTCCGGGGTGCGCTTCGCCCTGGGGGGCTAACGTCGTCCGGAGGCACGACGTCCTGAGGTGCGAGGGGGACCCCGCCCCACTCACGCTCCTAATGACCCATGAGCCCTCCTGATCAGGGCCGGGCCCAGAGGGTACAGGATTACGCGAGCGGGGGGACGGAGCCGCTGTCTTGGGCCCTCCTGGCGTGCGTAGGACGGGTTGCCGTGCCGCCTCCAGACGTACCCTCCATAGCCCGGGGGATGGTACGCCGGGAGGCGCGGCGTCTTGAGCTTGAGTGGAGGGAGAGGAGGCCCCTCCCCACGCGCATCATGCCCGCCGCCGTCGAGCCCTTGGTGAAATCCAGGGCGGGCTCATGCGCGACGGGTCACGCGTGAGGGGATGAGGACCTGACCCGGACCTTCCCTCCCTTTTTGTCTTGATGCGGCACCTGGGGTGCTTGCTTGGCCTGCCGAGGCTCGGGGCTAGAGACACTGTTGGCCCGAGGCCTACGGCTAGTGCCGCGAGTGCCGGCCTCCGCAGGCACCCGCGCGCATTTCATTCGTGCTCCATGGCCGTCGGTGGTGACGGCATAGGGTCAAGGGCTAAGAGTGTGGGGTCGGCCTTCCGACCTTCTGCCCCTGAGCCCCCTCGTGCCGGTGCCTGATCGCACCCAGCGTCGGGCGTAGTCCCGCGGTCGCCTCCTGACGGTTCCCTAGCAGGGGCGATACTTGGGTACAAAGGGCTTCGAGGCAGAGGGGCGGCATCATACGCAGGGTTCAGGGGGTCATACCCCATGTCGCCCTCGTAGGTTGCCGTCGGTCTTGCCCACACAGGTGACCGGGCATGGCCGGCGCAGCCTCTGGTTCCTGGCATCGTCATGCGGAAGCACAATGGCTCGGCCCCGGGCTGGCGGCATCGAGGAGCTCGGCCACCCTGAGGAGCAGGGCATCATGGCCGGCGTCAAGCAACTGGCACCTTAGCAGCTCCCTTGCCACCAGTAGCGTAGCCCTTATGTTTGCCATTTCATGCTGGTCCCGTGAGCTTGCCGCCGCATGCTCGGCGGCCCACACTGCTGCGCGGCTTTGGCGCCGCGTGGGCGGTGCGTGCTGCCGTCCCCAAGCGGCGGGTCGGCGATGCTCATCGTGCCATAAGCCCTGACCAAAGCCGGGTGACGGTGTGTCCCGTGGCCAAAGGGCGATGCTCGAGCGGTGCGAGCGCCGTGGGCTTCCGCGCACGTCTGATGCGCCTCCGCCATCAGAGTCGCGATCCGTCGAGGAGGGGTGAAGCGAGGTCGACGGACGAGAGCGGGACGAGGTCGTCGGAGAGGCGAGATTTTGACACACCCTCTACCTGGCGCGCCAAATGACAGATTACGGGCTCCGCAAACACAAAGAAGTTCAAACACAGGGGCGCGATCGAAGATCTCTCTGGCTCACGTCTACCTAGCACCACGCCCTCGCCCGGTGGTGAGATTCAAACAAGCAACAAGTAAAAGCACACACGAGTTTACCCGGGTTCAGGCCACCTTGCGGTGTAAAACCCTACGTCCTGCTTGAGTGGATTAGCCTCAGGAGGGCTTGAGTACGAACAAGTATAGTGGTTCTTGAGCTCAGGAGGAGAGCTCAAGAGGGTTAGGAGGCAAGTTTCCTTGCTCCTTGAAGGTGGGGTGTTTGAGATGGAGCCACTCCAGATCTGATCAGCTTCCAATCTGATCCCCTTCGTAGTGGGAACCCTAGCTACTTATATAGGCGGCCAGGGTCCTCTTACCTCGAAATGTTTAGGCGGGAAGGGATCCCATGATGGCCATTTTGAGTGGGAACACAAGGACGCTCCTATCCTAACAAAAGCGGTCTTCGCCTGCAAAGAGATCAGACGATGACGCGGTGGTGGGCTCGGTGGTGACATCCTCCGTGTCGTCCTTGTGCTCTTCAGTCTTGTTGCACCGAAGGGGAAACCTTTGTCTCGCCCCTCGGGAATCTGTGCCTGCGCTGTCTCCTTTGCACCAAAACGGCAACTGCACCGCTGGCACGCGTTGGCACCCGCTGGCACCCGCTGGCGCGGTGCGTCACTCCTCGCGTCACTGCCTCCTCCTAAGGCAGGCTTAGCCTTGGGTTCTCCACCCCTCCGGATCAGCCTAGCCGAGGCCGCTCCTGAGGGGGTCTTGGTGTCATTCTCCTCGCGAGGCCTAGCCCCCTCGCGAGGGTCTTGAGCAGCTGGTCGATCAGCTGGGCCGTACCAGGCCGTAGTAGGAGCGCGTCGTGGGCCGCAGGCAGGCAAGACTTGGTACCTTGGTTCCCAGGACGCCGACACCGGCACCTAGCTAGTCTTCTTACCAGCGCAGAGCTAAGTGCTTCCACTCTGCGTGGGCATAGTCATTGGGGGACAGTGTCGACGGCCAGCGCGGAGCATGGTGCTTCCACTTGGACGTGGGTTGGAGCCCCCATGAGGCCCGAGGGCGGCACTCAGGAGACTCTGATGCGTGTACAGCCCCAACACATTATTACGGGAGAGTGTCACGAGCGGAGATCTTCATGAGCGTCTTTGGCGCCTGGATAGGGCCCGGCCCTGCGCCTTCCCGACCACCGTTGGGGCGTCCGGAAACCAGGACGAGACCAAGAGGCAAGGGGGACGCTGGCGGTGCCCTGGGGACCGTAGGCCCTCCGCTGGGGGAAGGGCTTGCTGGCGCCTTCCCCAGCAGGGGACCTACCTCCGAACGACGTGCGCCGCCATCGCGACGGCACCTTGCTCCATGCAGCACGGGGGAGGCCCTGGTGCCGGGCTTCCCCCGCGCAGCCCCAAGTGCTTTGCGTCCGCCTGTAGTGGGACCATCGTCCTGAGGTCCACGACCGTTGCAGCGACTTGGTTCACCTGCGGTCCATGGTTAGCATAATCATTCCCCTGAGATATTGATATGTCCAAAACGTATCTATAATTTCTGCTTGCTCCATGCCCTTTTTGTGTGATATTGCTATGATATTTATGCACTTCCATACACTTTTGATCATATTTGGACTAACCTACTAATGATTGCAAAAGTGCACAATATTCTTGTTTTACACTTTATTGTGTAGGAATTACTTGAAAATTGACAAAAACGCAAAAGGAGTCGTATTGGAGTAGGACTCTGACTTTCCTGAAATCTGTCTGAGAACGTTTTTAAAGATGGACACGTTCCGGCCCGAAGACGACGTCAAACGGAAAAAGTCTAGTTGCAAAAGTTGTGGGGAATTTCGAGGCGATGCTTCTAGATATAAAATTCGTCCAAATCGGAGTCCGGACGGCCGAGTAAAGCCCGTTTTACTGAGGTCCAAAATCTGATGACGGGAATCCGAGAGTCTATATAAAGAGAGGAAACCTAGGTCACCAAGGGCCACGAATTTTCCTCCTCCCAAGTCGCCGTCTTGGAGGGGAGGACCAGCACCATTGCAGCACCATCCACAAGGAAGAAGGGGGGGCCAAGGAGCCGCTGCCCCCTAGGGCCGCCGCCTCCCCAAGGGCCGCCGCCGCCCCCTAGGGCCGCCGCCGCCGCCGCCGCCCCCAAGGGCCGCCGCCGCCGCCTCCGTGGCTGCCGCCGGCCATCTCCTCCTCGCGGGGCTGCACCTCTCCATCAACACCATCATCAACCTCCTCCTCACCATGTCCATGTGTGAGTAGTCTTCTCCGGGGCCGAGGGCTCGTACGTGTAGCTATGTGGTTATCTCTCTCTCCCATGATGTGATCTTCGTTGTGATCATAGGCTATGTTAATCTAGAGTGATCCCATGATATTTCCCCTTCCTCTATGTATTGGATTGATGTACTCACTTGTCTTTATCTAGTATAATCCCCGAGACCAAGGTGACAGCGGTCTATTGGACATGGATTAGAAAAATATTTTCATGAGTGATTTCCTCTCTTGTGTGTTGATTGAAGATTGAGAGTCTCTTGGTGCTTGTCTTTGACTATCCTTTAGATATGTTGTGGTGATTGTGGGACTCTCTTTGGATGGCCGCGGTGACATTGGGAAATCCTTAGATTGAGAACTACGAACTTTGAGGTGTGCTTTTGTAGCCCTACATAATTCTCGTCCTCTCTTGACCACGGAGGAATGACCTTCGGGTGCGTCTCCATTGCATGTTTTATGGGAAATATCATGTGATTCGATTATGTTAATGTTGTTGGGAGTTGCCTCTAGTGAAAGTATGATCCCTAGGCCTTGTTTCCACCATTGCAATACCATTTGTGCTCACGTTTACCACTTGTTTGCTTGCTGCACTTTTTATTACAGATTTATATTACTTTGTTTTGCCATCCATATCACTTGCCATTTAACATCTCTTCGCCGAACTAGTGCACCTATACATCTAACAAGTGTATTAGGTGTGTTGGGGACACAAGAGACTTCTTGTATCTTAGTTGCAGGGTTGCTTGAGAGAGATCATCTTCAACCTCTACTTCCCTGAGTTCGATAAACCTTAGGTCATCCAGTTGAGGGAAATTGCTGTTGTCCTACAAACCTCTGCGCTTGGAGGCCCAACATAGTCTACAAGAGTAGAAGCGTGTGTAGACATCAAGCTATTTCTGGTGCCGTTGCCAGGGAAGTGAGTGCTTGAAGGTATATCTTTAGATCTTGCAATTAAATCTTTTTGTTTCTTGTTTTTATTTTCACTAGTTTTGCTTAATGGAAGACAACAAAAATATGAGAGAGCTTTATAAGCTCTACCTTGAACTTGGACATGATGTGTTCGAAGAGAAAATTAAAAAACCTTTGAACTTTATTATTTGCATAACAATCATGATGGTGGTGATGTTATTAGTATGTTTTTATTTAATATCAATATTGCTAATGACATGGAAAGCTCTAAGCTTGGGGATGACACGTTTGATGAACATGATATCTTTAGTCCCCAACTTTTGAGGAGAAAATTTACTTTGATGATATTATGCCTCCTATATATGATGATTACAATGATGAATATGATATTTTCAGTCCACCTACTATTGAGGATAAAATTTATTATGATTATGATATGCCTCCTAAATGCGATGATTACCATGATGGTTATGATAGTCTTACTCTCACTATTCCTAATAAGAAAGATTTTGCTTATATGAAGAGTAATGACACTTTTATGCTTTTGGATCATGGAAATAATTCCTTATGTGATAGTTATATTGTTGAGTTCATCCATGATGCCACTGAAATTTATAATGAGAGAGGGAGACATGGTTCTAAATATCTTAATAATAAGAAGTTTCCTCTTTTTATGGTGAATATTTTGAAGCTGCACTTGTTTTGTCTTCCTATGCTTATTGCTTTGTGCTTCAATGAATTATTCTATTGCAATAATCCTATGCATAGGAAGCATGTTAGGCTTAAATGTGTTTGGTATTTGCTTCTTGATGCTCTCTTTTGTTCTTCAACTCTTATTCCTACGAGAGCATCATTAAAGTCTTATGCCTAGCTTAAAGGCATAAAAGAAAGCGCTTTTGGGAGGCAGCCCACAATGAATAAAATTTTATTTTGCTTTTGTTGTGTCTTGATGTTGTTACTGCAGTAGCATCATCATTGTATCTTTACTTTTCAGCTTTGTGCCAAGTGTAGCCTCTGATTGCAAGAAAGTTCAAAAGTTGTGACGTGCTGTCCAGGAAACAGATTCTGTCCTTGGACAGAAAAATTCGTATGAAATCACCAGATCATCTTTTTGGTCGGAATTTTTTCGACAGCGTGCTCTATACAATTGGCTTTCGGGCGTCTGTTCTGAGTTTTTTGATTTGAGTTGCAGAAGTGCCCCGAAAAAATTATTTACTACCTGCTGGTCTGTTTTTCACAGATACTGTCCTGTTTTGCCTTTCCTTCGTTTTGCAAATCTTGAGCTTGCTTTTTCTTTGCAAAAACCTTTTGGCAATCTTGAGAAACAGTAGACCTTCAAGAATATCCTTATTTCCAGCAAGGAAAAATTATTTTATTATGGGTACTAACCTCGCTAATCAGATTATGATGAGTTATGTATGAAGGGAGTTTTCAAGTGTGCGAGGGAAGATGATAAAAAGATTCAGGAGTGTCAAACGCTCAAGCTTGGGGATGCCCCCGTGCACCCCCAAGACATATTCAAGAAGACTCAAGCGTCTAAGCTTGGGGATGCCTCCGTGCATCCCCTTCTCCATCAACAATTATCAGTTCGTCTTTCGTTCCACTATATTTTTATCACTTCATGTGTTATGTGCTATGCTTGGAGCGTCTTGCTT
The DNA here is from genome assembly GCA_902687465.1 of Secale cereale. Classification (NCBI taxonomy): domain Eukaryota; kingdom Viridiplantae; phylum Streptophyta; class Magnoliopsida; order Poales; family Poaceae; genus Secale; species Secale cereale. Next base: position 478,122,301 of record LR738711.1, on the reverse strand, counting down.
TTAGTTTCCTTTTTAGTTTTCTTTAGCTTTGCTTGCTGTTCATAACGAGTTGGAACCCAGCTTTCTTTGTGTGGGAGAGAGACCCGCTCCACTTCAACCTAGAACATAACATAGAATTTTCATGTCTATCTTTGCTGTGTGTGTTCTTTGTCTTTCAAAAGCTACTATCATGTTCAGCTCTTAGTTTTCATGCTTACCTTTTTAAAGAGCTTTTGTTTAGTTGGTTGCTGGAACTCTCTTTAGTTATCATGCTTATCTTGTTAAGAGAGTTGGCTTCTGTTGCACTGGTTGATATGTCCATGATAAAAATGCTATGTGCATAACAGTGCTTAGTAGTTCATGTTTTCTTATGGTTAGTCTCAAATAGCTGGGGGGGGGGGTTCCCAATGTGTTATTGGAGTACCAACATGATTTGTTTGCCTATGATGTGGTATGGTTTAGTGGTATCTTCCCCAAAGAATTTATTTTGATTGACTTGGCGTATGCTCACGCATATTTAAGACTGTAAAGAAAGTCTATCAAGCCTTGATGATCTTTAATTTCTGAGTAGCGATATAACTTCCATGCCTGATTCAATGTTGCTTTGTCGCTCTGCATGATTATGACCGTCATTGCTCTCTTAGTTGGTCGCTCCCAGTCTTTTGCTAACCTTCGTCTGTACTAAGCGGACTGACTGCTTGTGCATCCAAAATCCTTTAAACTAGTTATTCCATATGAGTCCACCATACCTTCCTATACATGGTATTTACCTGCCATTCCTAACGAAGACTTTCATGTACCATCTCGAAATTATTCAAAAAAAAGCATTTCTCTTTTGTGCCTCTGTTTTAGCTCATGAGGAAGTAGTAGTTAATTCATGATCTTTTTAAGTTGGACAAGCTTCACCCCGGGATTGCATGTCTAATGTGCAAACCCCTAATACGAGAAGGAACTGGCAAAGAGTGCGTCCGGCTCATTAAAAAAATATACAACAAACAAACCCTCCTTCACGCTTTGTTCATGAGAAATTAGAAAACTTTGGCAGTGATAAACAAAGGAGATTAAGAGGATGTGATCGTCCTCGTACGGGAGCCGTTCCTCGAAACTTGTCCAGCTCGAGAAGTAATTGAGTTATCTACTAGCATTCGTTGACGAAATATGCATCTCTAAAAAAATAATTTTTACTTCTGTTTTAAAAACCAAGAGCTCTGGTACATGTTTAGTTTTTGTTTCCGACCACGGGTTTTCAACCTTGCCAACAAAAGCCACGGTTCGAGAGTCTCCACCTTCTTTAAAGCACCAACTATTGAGAGCATGATTGTCATTCTGAGTGTAATGTGCATTGTTCCAAAGTACCATTGTCTTTTGCATGATTATGATATCGTTTATTCTGAAATCATTGTATCTAGTCGTCACTTAAACCTTGGAGGTGCCCCTGCATTTATGTTTTGCTTCACTAAAGGGGGCAAGCGAGATATCACTTTGTCATATTTGCACACCATGTTCACTACAGATCTATTGAGTGTTTCAGTATCATATTGTAAAACTTTCAGTTCTTTGTGATTTTCTCATGAGGCAACTTAATTACTACAGATTCATTGTCTCAGTAAGCACTTGTCATGTGACTGTGAAAAGTTCTTATATGGTTAATAGCATGTCACCACAGAAATTATGCTTGTTATCATTTACCTACTCGAGGACGAGCATGAATTAAGCTTGGGGATGTGGATACGTCCAAAACGTATCTATAATTTCTGCTTGCTCCATGCCCTTTTTGTGTGATATTGCTATGATATTTATGCACTTCCATACATTTCTGATCATATTTGTACTAACCTACTAATGATTGCAAAAGTGCACAATATTCTTGTTTTACACTTTATTGTGTAGGAATTACTTGAAAATTGACAAAAACGCAAAAGGAATCGTATTGGAGTAGGACTCTAACTTTCCTGAAATCTGTCTGAGAACGTTTTTAAAGATGGTCATGTTCCGGCCCGAAGACTACGTCAAACGGAAAAAGTCTAGTTGCGAAAGTTGTGGGGAATTTCGAGACGATGCTTCTGCATATAAAATTCGTCCAAATCGGAGTCCGGACGGCCGAGTAAAGCCCGTTTTACTGAGGCCCAAAATCTGATAACGGGAATCCGAGAGTCTATATAAAGAGAGGAAACCTAGGTCACCAAGGGCCACGAATTTTCTTCCTCCCAAGCCGCCGTCTTGGAGGGGAGGACCAGCACCATTGCAGCACCATCCACAAGGAAGAAGGGGGGGCCAAGGAGCCGCTGCCCCCTAGGGCCGCCGCCTCCCCAAGGGCCGCCGCCGCCCCTAGGGCCGCCGCCGCCGCCGCCCCCCCAAGGGCCGCCGCCGCCGCCTCCGTGGCTGCCGCCGGCCATCTCCTTCTCGCGGGGCTGCACCTCTCCATCAACACCATCATCAACCTCCTCCTCACCATGTCCATGTGTGAGTAGTCTTCTCCGGGGCCGAGGGCTCGTACGTGTAGCTATGTGGTTATCTCTCTCTCCCATGATGTGATTTTCGTTGTGATCATAGGCTATGTTAATCTAGGGTGATCCCATGATATTTCCCCTTCCTCTATGTATTGGATTGATGTACTCACTTGTCTTTATCTAGTATAATCCCCGAGACCAAGGTGAGAGCGGTCTATTGGACATGGATTAGAAAAATATTTTCATGAGTGATTTCCTCTCTTGTGTGTTGATTAAAGATTGAGAGTCTCTTGGTGCTTGTCTTTGACTATCCTTTAGATATGTTGTGGTGATTGTGGGACTCTCTTTGGATGGCCGCGGTGACATTGGGAAATCCTTAGATTGAGAACTACGAACTTTGAGGTGTGCTTTTGTAGCCCTACATAATTCTCGTCCCTCTCTTGACCACGGAGGAATGACCTCTGGGTGCGTCTCCATTGCATGTTTTATGGGAAATATCATGTGATTCGATTATGTTAATGTTGTTGGGAGTTGCCTCTAGTGAAAGTATGATCCCTTGGCCTTGTTTCCACCATTGCAATACCATTTGTGCTCACGTTTACCACTTGTTTGCTTGCTGCACTTTTTATTACAGATTTATATTACTTTGTTTTGCCATCCATATCACTTGCCATTTAACATCTCTTCACCGAACTAGTGCACCTATACATCTAACAAGTGTATTAGGTGTGTTGGGGACACAAGAGACTTCTTGTATCTTAGTTGCAGGGTTGCTTGAGAGAGAGCATCTTCAACCTCTACTTCCCTGAGTTCGATAAACCTTAGGTCATCCGCTTGAGGGAAATTGCTGCTGTCCTGCAAACCTCTGCGCTTGGAGGCCCAACATAGTCTACAAGAGTAGAAGCGTGTGTAGACATCAGATATTGGCTGTACCCAGTGGCTGTTGTTGATGAAGGCGTCGGTGAAGCCCCAGGGTGGCTCGCGGAGGGCCTCAGGCTCGCATGGCCCCAACGCCCAGGTTGGCGGAGGAACAAGTGAGGGCTTCTTGGCGTGTAGGGCAGGTCCTCCGCCGGAGGCCCGGGGGTGTCTGAAGCCGCCATCCTTGAGTCGTCGCCTGGCCATCCAGCATCATCGTTTGCCAAGCCTGACGCCAGGTCATGACAATCGTAGGGTAGTGTCTCTAGGTGGCCCCAAGGGACGCCACCCGGGCTCGTCACACACGACGGCATCGTGTCCTGAGCAGGGCAAGCGGTGCTGCGGGCCAGGCCGGCGACGTGAGGTCCTCCGGGCCCCTCAAGGAAAGGTGCACGAGTGTTGCGCAGGCTGACGCGCATCCCCGACAGTGCTCGCGACGTGGGCAGGGTGCCGAAAGGTACAACACCCCTGCATGCGGCATCAAGCAACTCGGCCACCTGCTCCAGCAGGGAGTCGTTGTCGGGGGAAACTGTCCTCCCACGAGCACCTATGGGACCGGAGCCCCTTCTACGTTGCGGTAAGGGAGCGGAGGGAGCACGAAGAGCAGATCGAGGAACGCACACGGGCAGTTTACCCAGGTTCGGGCCGCGTGGACGCGTAAAACCCTACTCCTGCCTTGGTTGTATTGAGCTCGGGAGCTTGAAGATCTACAGTGCCAGCTACACCGAGCGTGAGAGTTGTATAGGTTTCGAACCCTTTCTACGTTGTGCATGGGCCTCCTTTTATAGCCCAAGGGGTCACCGACAGGTGTCAACGTAGAGGAGGGCAAAAATGTAACCATGGTGGTAGTTGTAACAGTGCGGGAATAGTGCGTGAACAATGGATGAACAGTGGTCATCACCTAATTTTGACAGTGGGGGACAAGGGCATTAAATGCCCGTCACCGTCGACCCCAAAAGTGTCCGTCCATGCTTCTCCATTCGACACGGCGGTAGCCTCGTCACCGTGGATTGCCACCGTGTGCCCCAGGCTGCACAGCCCTCCGCCACGCGTCCCCGGAAGGGCCCTAGGGCGACGCGTGGGCAGATGAGCTGGAGCGCGGGCACACAGCATAGCCTTCTCCCGGCAAGCACCTTGCCGGGGCCTTGACCTTGTCGGGCCCGGAAGCTTGTCGCTCTCCGGGCCCTGCCAGGGCGCATGATGCGCCGAGGCATCTCTTGAAGTACGTATCCGTTGGTCTTCCTGGCAAGCTCCCCTTGCCAGGGTCTTGTGCTGAAGTGATGGTCTTGAGTCTGGTGCGGCCTTCCCGGCAAGCTCCTCCTTGCCGGGGCCTTGACCTTCTATCTTGTATACTTTGTTCTTGAATGGTTTTATAGGGACCAGAAAGGTTTCCGGCAAGCACATGGTAAACCCTGCCGCGGGAAGCTGCTACTGCCCGTGCACAAGTTGGGGTACTAAGGTACCCCTATCTTAGTACACCGACAGTCGTGGCCGCCTTCCTCCAACCGGCATCACAGCAGCTCTCGCGCCACGATGAGCGTGGCTTGAGTGTTCGCCTGCTCCTGGCGAGTGTGCTGCGTCGTCGTCGCGGCATAGCTCGAAGAGCGCGCGGTGGCGTGGTCGCGATGCAGCGTGGAGGCGGGTGGTGGCGGCCCGCGCCGCCCGCGGCTGACAGCACCGGGCGGCGCGCGGGCCGCGTGGAGTGCAGAGTGGAGGTCCTCCTGGGCGGAAGGCGCTACCCGGGCGGGCCGAGCGGCCCAGGGCTCGGCGCGAGCCTGAGGAGCGTCTACCGTGAGGGCGGTGGAGCGCCGACGAGTTGGCTGGTGGAAGAGAGGCTCTGACGCACCCCTACCTGGCGCGCCAAATGTCAGATTCGGGGCTCCGTAGACCCTTGATATATTCGAACACTGGGTGCGTGCGAAGAACTCAACTTCCCCTGTCTGCCTACTCGTCGATCTCACAGCCTAGCTCGATGAACAAGAAGGAAATGGGACAAGGCAATTTACCCAGGTCCGGGCCACCTCGCAGTGTAATACCCTACTCCTGGTTTGTGGTGGATTGCCTCGAGGTGGGCTGAGGATGAACTAGTACAGTGGTGGAACAACCTCAGGAGGTGTGTTCTTGCTTATGTGGTGGTGAGGATGGTCTGGATGATCCGTCCCCGCTATGGTGGTGGCTAGGCTACATTTATAGTGGCCTCGGTCCTCTTCCCCTAAAATGGAGACGGGAAGGGATCCCGCAACGGCCAAATTCTAAGGGGGAAAACTAATACATCTTATCCTGACAAAAGGTGGTCTTCGCCTGCAAAACTTCTGGTCGTGACACCATGGTGGGCTCGGTGATGACCTTCATCCTATCATCCTGGTGATCTTGGACTCGTTGTATGGGAATGGAAACCTTTGGCTTATTCCTCGGGACTCCGCGCCTGCGCCTGCTTCTTTAGCACCAAAGAGGAAACCTGCTGCACTGCGCCCGCTGGCGCCCACCTGGCCTTGGTTTTCATGGCTTGCGTCATCTGAACCTCACGAGGTGGAGGCTTTCATAGAGATCTCCGCTCCTCAGAAGCTAGCCTAGAGAGGCTGCTCCTTTCGGAGGCCGTGGCGTCCTTCGCCTCGCGAGGCTTGCCCCTCGCAAGGGTCTTGTGTGTTGATGCCGAAGATTGGCTGTACCAGGCTGGTGATGGAGCCACGCCATGGGCCGCACGTAGGCAGGTCTAGGTACCCTGGTTCCCAGAACGCTGACAGTCGTGGACGAAAAAAGTTGTCGTCGCGGTGTTTCTCTTTTAGACACAAATCTACCATTCTTAAGAAGTTCTTCCCCACTTCTACCTATTCTCTCATCATGCACACTGTCCACATCAACTTTATGCCACATCATCAATCAGTTGCAAAATCAGCCAATCAATCTTATCCCCCCTACGGTCATGGCGTTGAAAATAAACTCTTTTTCCAAAAAAAATCATCAACCACTCATCCCCGGTGATTTCAAGTGATGCACGACCTTCCTGTTGGCTCCTCCATCTTCACCTCCCGCAAACACCGTAGCTACTCTTTCCCCTTCAACCTCTCTAGTTGGTGCGTCGTCCTCTTCTCCTTCCCACTATCTCCCCACCATAAACACACAAGAAAACGATGGTGGCATGAGAGAAATCATCCGTCTTCAACACCCGTCGAGGGATTTTATTTCCCATCTCCTTCCAGTGACGGGACAAATTGGAGCCGCCCAGGATTTGGTGTTTCCTCACCGGTACCTGTCGTGGAAGTGAGTCTGATAGTAAGAATAGGAGGTACGTAGGAGGAGGTAATGCCCTAGCTACGGTGAGGTTGTACACAGGAGTTTACGAGTTCAGGCCCCTCGCAGAGGAGGTAATAGCCCTACGTCTCGGTGCCCGGAGGCTTGTCGACTGGAATATGTGTGTGAGTTACAGGGGGTCTGAACCCCTGTGCCAGAGGCGGGGGTGGCTTATATAGAGTGCGCCAGGACCCGTCCGGCCCTCGGTTACACATGGGTTAATGAGAGTTAAGACAGGGACGTTACTAGTAACGCCAGCTATTAATGATCTTTAAGACTATGGAGTAAATGCCCGACCGTAGCTATCCTGGGGTGACTTTAGATCTTCTATAGTCCGAGTGTTTCTTCATACAGTCGAGTGACACTTCTGTGGTCGAGTGGATTTGAGTATCCGAGTGGAACATGTCGTCGAGTGGATTCTGTTTCGAGGTGATTTCAGTCGGTATCTTCTCTTAGACTTCAAATGACTTTGAATCTAGGGCGGTGTCCTTGGGTAGGGCATCTAGGTTAGGCCTACTACCCTACCCTAGGTACATGTCTTCGTCATTATCCCTTGAATGGATTGAGGGTCGACTGGAGGGAGGTTTGCCAGAGCGGATTCATCTTGCTCCAGCATATTGAGCAAGTCTTTTTGAAATACCCGGAGGTGTGTTCACAGTCCGCTTCTTCAGCAGTCACCTCTATCCATTCAGGTCTTCAAGGGGTCGCCGAGTGGGATCTGTGTCGGTGTATTTGGATCGACACCTATGGGATCACAAGAATCCCTACTACGGTTGCGGGGCACGGGGTTGATAGAAGAGCGGATCTAACGATCGAGACACGGTTCCTTTACCCAGGTTCGGGCCGCAGGGATGCGTAAAACCCTACTCCTGCTTTGGTGGATCATATGTGGTGTTCTTTAGCTAATGAGGAGCTCCAAAAGAGTCGTGAGGGGTTTCGAAAAGCCGAATCCTCCTCCTGGTCGCCTCGGGCCTCCTTTTATAGGGAAAAAAAGGGTCGCCACAGTGGCACACAAGAGGTGGAAAGGGTACAGGAATGCGAGGTTATCCCTCGCATTACAGGACAAGGTGCATTTAATGCGCCCTGCTTAGGTGTCCTTGCTTTATCGGGGACGAGGGGAGACGCCCGTCTTGTCCGTCCCCGCTCCTCCTCGTGTCGACACGCGCCCTGGCCAGCGGTGCCTGAGGTGCCATGTAGGCAGACATGCAGCTGAGGTGGCGCAACGGCGGGCCTCCACGAAGACCTGTGGTTTGCCACGCAGGAGCCTGTCCAGCTGATTGGGTCGGCAGCTGCGTGGGTCGGTGGAGACCCAGTTGGCGCGGGCCTGATGGTGGCCCCGTGGGTGTCCTTGGCAAGGACCTTGCCGGGGCCCCGGCAAGGGTCTTGCCGCGGCGCCTGCTGTCATTCCCGGCAAGGTGCTTGCCGGGGGCCTTGTGGATCCCCTTGGCTGGGATCCCGCCAAGGGTCGTCGTCTTCTTACCTTGTATCTGATCTTGAAGGTCTTCACAAAGATTTGCATGCCACCATGAGGACATCTCCCGAATCCTCCCCCCATGGGGATGACGGACTCAAGGGCGATTCGCTCCGTAGGGGGGGGG
>LR738711.1:478089880-478103000 GCA_902687465.1 Secale cereale | reverse complement strand
GGATCGGGTTTGATCCCGACTGAGATCAGGGGGAGTGGTGGTGGGTTGGGTTCAGGTTTTGCCCCGGTGGGGATATGGGAGAGTAGGTGGGCCGGTTGGGCTGGCCTGGCTGGGCCAAGGCCCAGTTGGGCCGAGAGGGTGGGGGTTTCCTTTTTCTTACATTATGTTTTGTATTTTCTTTTTCTTTTATTTATTTTAAAGCATTTAAGCATTTTATAACAATCTGGTTTCTTCACCATATTTACTTATGAATTATTTGGCACATCCAAAACATTTTAGTTTCAATATTTGAAAAATGTTGTTGTTTGCCTTGATTTTGGATCTGAATTTGAATCGGTGTCATATCATCGCGAGATTAACAACAATAATCGTGGTGACATGGCATCATTAGTGGGGAATTACTGTAGCTTAATTATCCGAGCATCACAATTCTCCTCCACTACAAGAAATTTTGTCCCGAGATTTAGGAGCGGGAGTAAGGGTGAAGGGATTTGATTACGAAACTCTAACGGGTCTTCTCGGTGTTGGTTTCTCTTCTCAAAGAGGTCAATCCAATACTTTGATGCTTTCATTCCTCTGCTCTAGGTCATCATGATGAAGCCGTCCTCCTTTCTTTGGAATCTCCTTCGTACTTACAAAAAGGATAATGGGTAGCTTCGGAAGAACTTTACAAGGTTGACTATTTCGTAGATAACTCAGGAATGTGGTGGAAAGTATCTCTCAAATTGTAACTCAGGAAAACTTATCAAGAGAGATTAAAGAAGGTATGAGAAGTTTCTTTTGTGTGGGTGGGCCACCATTTAATGCCCAACGAAGAGTGTGAATGGGGTTCAGAGCAACGGGAATAAGTCTAGCGTCTGATAACATAATAGATCACGAGGAAGGTGGACCGTGAATTACATACGAATTCAAGCACGAGGAATAGCTTTGGCAACATGGGTGTACAGGAGAGTCAGGTTTCGATCATGTGGAACTGTGGGTTATGGGCCCACCATGTGGGTTAAAAACAGAAAGAGCAACGACGTCTTACACGGTTATGATAGCAAGGCAAGTCAGAAGCTAGTCTGTTAGTTATGACGACAACAACATCGGTACCAAGGGCGAGGGACAAAGATAACCATTTTCCTGCTCGTTGAACGAGGCGGACCAATAGGCAAAGTTCTCGTCCATTGGTGGTTACTGAAATGTTATCAACCATAGTAACAGGGTCTTACCATCAGAGTTGTACACCGAGGTGTCTACATAAGCAGAAAATTATTACTACTTAGATTATATTTGGATTGTTAAACAAACCAATGAAAAGGAAAATATGTTTAAACACATATAATGGGAGTATATCCTTCCCAACGATAAGCATGGCATGGTATGCGCGACAGGAGGTCAAAGACATGACCATTTGGATAAAAGGGTTAATAAGAATCATGATATGTACCCATGCACGGTGTTTGGATAACTGATCAAGAAACATTTAGCATTGTGCTTCAAGTGTTCCTTGTGAGAATCAGGATACCACAGACATGCTTTGAGATAGCATTGACATGGTCTACAAGCAAAGGTCAGACTTTGGATACACCAGGATCCATCAGAAACAACTTATAAAATAAGTCATACAAATTCAACAAGGGAAGATGAGGATGTGGCTGACGAGCTCAGCAACAATTCCTCGAGATTTCCATAAACATGAATTTTCCCAATTAAGTGAACAAGGCGATAGCAATGGACATACTAGGGTATATAATGAAGTATGTTCGCGGAGAACATCCAGAATTAAGCACTGAACGGAATGCACGTGGAAATATGGACCAAGTAGCACGATCGATGTTAGAATGGTGATTCAGTAACCATAAGGGTTGGAATGAAACTATCGACCATTCACTTCAAAGCAAAATGGTTGCCAGAAGTTTTGAAATTCACACATCATAGTTCAATGGTCGGTATTCTGGTTAGAAACAACGCGTGGACCAAGATATGAACGGAGATGTCGAGAAGTATCACTATACCAAGAATTAATAGTTGGATCAATTCTCACAACATCTTCGACATAAAAGGTGGTAATACTCCAAGGTAGAACATAACATAAACTGGATATCAAGGAACTCAAAGTACAACACAATACAAGAACCAGTTTTGTATTGGAGGGAAAGCAATAATGTTGTCAATGATAACACAATTCATCTAGGGGCAAGGATGTTAATTCTCATCATGGTTACGATTGATATCCTGGAAGGGGTCAGAATTTTGATGATGATCACAACACATTTGTCGAGAGGTTTCTTGAAGATGTAACCAATCGGCGACGACATCAAGTCAAAGGAATGATGAAGCAAAGGTTATTATATCCATAGATAAGATGCAATGTCAGAATCAGAGTTGTCTCTCAAGACAATCAATATGGTGTTGAAAGCTTGATGCAAGCTTAACTCGTCGCCGAAATTGTGCTCCACAAAGAAGGACCAGGTAGCACAGTTAAAATCGGCATGATAATGATATAACCGAGCAAGCTAGGAATGACATGATCGAGTTTAAATTTCCTAGCAACAATTACCATGAGTAGTGAGTCATAAAATGGACTTGAGTCACTTGTCGAAGTTCTCGAGTGACGAACAACTCAAACTCGGGGAACAACTGAAATTGGTGAGAAGTAATACTTGATGGACTCATAAGGAGTAATGCATTTATGTAATACCCTCGAGATACCAGGGGTAATACTCAATGGCAGATCAAAGTAGAGGTTGGACTAGGGTATTGCTCTGCAGAAGACAAGTGCTTAAACTTGTACGAGAAATGGTATTTCAAGGAGAGCATGGTCGGAAACACGATTGCAAAAGGACAGATCCCAGATATAAGATGAACTTATATCAAGGGGATAATTATTTCAATGAGAAGCTTTCATGATAAGATCTGCATCATGTCCATGGGCATGAACACAAAGTTCAAGGTCGACTCCCACTTCTCCAATTGCATAACCTTTCATTCACTTATTGTTTTGAAAATGGCATTAGTGTTGAAAGTTTTACCTAGTAAAATACCAGATGAGTCTGACCCATGAAATCATTCGGGTTCACACGGCTTTATGGGGCATAGGTTCAACCCATCAGGGCATCTTAGGAACATATACCTCAAACTTTTAGGAGTAATTATCACAAGCTCGATAGTAGAGCATGGTTGACAAAACAGAGGATACAACCAAAGGTATTATGTATCCGAGGAAAGACTCACAAAGTTATAGAATATTAAGGACAATGTCGTATAATAATCTAACAAAGGACCAGACAATCCATAATGGAGCTAATGTGAGCATCGACACACAACCAGAGGAAGAAACAATGCAAGGCATTGGATCATAGAAACAACTGACTTATTCGAAGCTCAAATGTGAAGGAATTATGATTTCCAATTCAAGGGATCAGAAGCAAACGCTCTGGTTAAGGATGGATAAGTTGAGTAGGCTTAGGGGTACAACCGGGTGGCAATTCGATTGCTCGAGACCCAGCTCATCTTTAAAACGACGTTTGAGCGAGAAGGATGGATGCTAGGACCTGATTGAGGTTTGTGAGCATTCGCAATCATAACAAACCAAAGGACTCCAAATGATAATGACAAAAGATGTCAATAAGATTACTAGACTTATGGGATTAACCATAGTGCAAGCAAGCAAGAATTTCAAAGGCAATAGGTTGCTAGGGGTTTTCGGAAGATCGTAAGGTATTTCGAAGAAATTTATGAAACACATGAACAACCGAGGATGAACGAATCCCCGATAAGTGTGAGGAATTATTCATAGGGGTATTCTTGGGGCAAAGACATGTGAAGCAGTGTCACAAGGGATTCTTAGAAAGTCGAAGAATACTTTGATGCATCTTGTATTAACAAGAGCAGCTGGGAGTGAAAGTAAGATCGTTAGGCGTATGTGTTTATACATAGGGGTATATCGGTGGTACGGGGTTGCAAAAGCAACGGGCACATAATTTCGAGAGAACTTCGAAGAGTATCTTCGGAATCTTCTGGTGCAGAAGCAATCATCTGGGTTGTGGGGCTCTTCGGGCGAAAGTATTTTCGAGAACCTAAAGTTAGATTTTAGCAAAATCATTCAACCCGAATAGAAGAGAGATCAGGTTCCCAGAGTAAAGACGAGGAATAAAATATTCTAATACCACCCAATGTCGACGTGGGCCCGTAAGCCACATAGCCATGTTAGTAAAAGTTCTGCAATGACTAGACTCGACTTCAGCCAAGGAGTTGGAAAGGGGATTCCTATAGGCAGTCGGCTCTGATACCAACTTGTGACGCCCCCGATTTGACCATACACTAATCATGCACACAAATATGTACGACCAAGATCACGGACTCACTAGAAGATATCACAACACAACTCTAAAAGTAAAATAAGTCATACAAGCTTCATATTACAAGCCAGGGGCCTCAAGGGCTCGAATACAAGTGCTCGATCATAGAGGAGTCAGCGGAAGCATCAAATATCTGAGTACAGACATAAAGTTAAACAAGTTGACATAAGATGGCTAGCACAAACTAGGATACAGATCGAAAGAGGAGCAGGCCTCCTGCCTGGGATCCTCCTAAATTACTCCTGGTCGTCGTCGGCAGACTGCACGTAGTAGTAGGCGCCTCCGGTGTAGTAGGAGTCGTCGTAGGTGGCGTTTGTCTCCTAGGCTCCACCATCTGGTTGCATCATCCGAGAAGAAGGAACAGAAGGGGGAAAAGGGGGAGCAAAGCAACCGTGAGTACTCATCCAAAGTACTCGCGAGCAAGGATATATACTACATATGCAATGGTAACAATCATATGGGTAGTATCTATGGACTGAACTCCAGAAAGCCAGAATAAGAGCGGGATAGCTAATCCTATCGAGGACTACGCTTCTGGCTGCCTCCGTCTTGCAGCAGTAGAAGAGAGTAGATGGTAAGTTCACCAAGTAACATCGTATAGCATAATCCTACCCGACGATCCTCCCCTCGTTGCCCTGTGGGAAAGTGATCACCGGGATATCTCTAGAACTTGTCTGCGTGTGTTTTATTAAGTATCCGGTTCTAGTTATCATGAGGTCTGAGTACAACTCCGGGTCGTCCTTTTACCGAGGGACACGGTTATTCAAATAGATTAACTTCCCTGGAGGGGTGCACCACATAATCCAACACGCTCGATCCCATTCGGCTGGACACACTTTCCTGTGCCATGCCCGACCTCGGAAGATCAACACGTCGCAGCCCTACCTAAGCACAACAGAGAGGTCAGCCCACCGATCTAAACCCTAAGCGCACAAGGGTCTGGGCCAATCACCCATTGCACACCTGCACGTTGCGTGGGCGGCCCGAAATAGACCTAGTCGCTCCTAATACCAGAGTGGCGTTCCAGTCCAATCCGACGCACGCCGCTCAGTCGCTGACGTCAAGAAGGTTTCGGCTGATACCACGATGTCGAGTGCCCATAACTGTTCCCGCGTAGCTAGTTAGTGCGTATAGGCCAGAGGCCAGACTCTGATCAAATATCCAAACTCGTTAAGCATGTTAGTATGAAATAACCACGAACAACGACCAGGGCCAGGCCCACCTGTCTCCTAGGTGGTCGTGACCTGCCCTGTCGCTCCGCCACAAAGATCCACACAGAGGGCCGTCGGGACAAAGGTCCTTTCAGGCCCTAATCCGTGAATCACTTGCGGGTACTCTTCGAGCCGACCCGACTTTAATCACAACATGTATCATGCATGATGTGTATGTAGTATAGACCCGTGATCACCACCCAAAGTGATTACGGCCCGATAGTATAGCATGGCAGACGGACAAGGGTGTAGGGCCACTGATGGAATACTAGCATCCTATACTAAGCATTTAGGATTGCAGGTAAAGGTATCAACAGTTGTAGCAAGAATGACTGGCTATGCAGCAGAATAGGATTAATCAAAAGCAGTATCATGCTACACTACTCTAATGCAAGCAGTAGAGAGAGGAATATGCGATATCAGGTTGATCAAAGGGGGGGGGGCTTTCCTAGAAGCTCGGCAGTGAAGGAGGGGTCATCAACACCGTAGTCGATTGGGGCAGCTGCAGTGTCAGCCTCGTAGTCTACCGGAGAGAAGAGAGGGAAGAAACAATGAATACAATGCAAACAGATACACGACGATGCATGACATGACATATATCGGTGTTCGGTGTGCTCTAATGCAGTACCGGGTGCTACTGGAGAAGGGGGAAAACATCCGGGAAAGTATTCCCGGTGTTTGACGTTTTTAGGCGGATGAAACGGAGGTGGGAAGTTGCATGTTCGCTATGCTAGGGACATGTGGCTGACAAACGAACCGCGTTTTCGGATTCGTCTCGAAATTCTGAGCAACTTTCATGTACAAAGTATTTTCATCCGAGTTACGGATTATTTTATATTAAATTTTAAAATTTTAAACCATTTTCTAGAATTAGCAGATTATTTTAATTGAAAATTTCATTTATGAAGTCATCATGACATCATCGGTCAACTAGTCAGTTGACTAGTCAAACTGACACATGGGTCCCGCTTCTCGTTGACTAAGACTAATTAAACAGGTTAATTAGTAATTAGGTTAATCCAATTAAGATTAATTAAGTTAATTAATTCTTTAATTAATTAATATTTTATTATTTATTTATTCTATATTTTTAATCCTTTTTTTAAATCATTCTCTGGGGCCGTGGGGCCCATGCGTCATAGGGCCAGAGGGGCCCTTAGCGCGTCGGGCGCGCAGCGGGGTGGGGCGCCCGAACGGGTGCTGGGCGCGCACGGCGCATGCCGGGGCCGGCGGCTAGGGCTAGGGGAGGCGACGCGGTAGGCGGAGTGCGGCGGCCGCAACGATGTGGCGGGGCGCGACGGTGCCGGGGTGGCTAGTTGGAGCGACGGCGGCTAGTGGCGAAGTGGCTGCTGCGGGTGGCGAGCCGCGATGGGAGCGGGAGGCGGCGACGCAGGCAGGCGCGACAAGCAGCCGGCGAGCACGGCGAGCTGCACGAGCGGGAGGGGCGGCAAGCCAGAGCGGGCAGCAGGACGGACGGTGGATGGCTGCCAGGCAAGCGAGCGTGAGCGGGACATGGCCGGAGCACGGCCATGCGACGAGGCGGAGAGCGGGTGGGCGCGCATAGGCGCGTGATGGGCGGCGCCGAACCGAGGCGGCCGCAGCGAGGTGGGCTGCGGGGCGAGGCCGCTGCAGAGGGACAGTGAGGCTGGGGCGAACGGCGCGGCCAGGGCGCAGTAGGGGCCGGCGGATGTGGTGGCGACCGAGGCGAGCGGCGGACGAGGCCACCACGGTCGAGCAGGGCCGTGGGCACGACGACGAGGTGAGCGGGCGTGGCTATGGCCGCACGGGCGCGCGCATGCACGACGTGAGGCGCAGAGGCGGGCAGAGCGGCAGCGTGCGTGTGCAGCAAGCACGGGCAGGGGGAGAGGAGGAGAGGCCGGGGCCTCACCGGGGTTGCCGAGGAGTGGGGCGGCGAGGCTCGGTGGAGCCGGCGGGGAGAAGGACGGGGACGGCAGGGCAACGACAGAGACGGGGGCAGGGCAGCTCCGGCGATGGTGAGGACGGCGTCGGCGTCGGGGGGCGATGGGATCGGGTTCGATCCCGATCCAGATCAGGGGGGAGTGGTGGTGGGTTGGGTTTAGGGTTTCCCCCGGTGGGGATATGGGAGAGTAGGTGGGCTGGTTGGGCTGGCCTGGCTGGGCCAAGGCCCAGTTGGGCCGAGAGGGGGGGGGGGTTTCCAATGTTTATACTTTCTGTTTTTTTATTTTCCTTTTATTTTATTTATTTTAAAGCATTTAAGCATTTTATAACAATGTGGTTTCTTCACCATATTTACTTATGAATTATTCGGCACATCCAGAACATTTTAGTTTCAATATTTGAAAAATGTTGTTGTTTGCCTTGATTTTTGATCTGAATTTGAATCAGTGTCGTATCATCGCAAGATTAACAACAGTAATCGTGGTGACGTGGCATCATTGGTGGGGAATTACTGTAGCTTAATTATCCGGGCGTCACAGTGGAGAAGCGCGTGGGACGAGACGTTGGCGTAGTAAACAGAGCAGGAGGATAGGGGCTCCTTGATTCTCACACCACCTTTTTCGCCACGTATCAAGCAGCCGCCCATTGTGGGATGCGACTGGATCGCCTGGGCCCACGGGCGATCCACTCAAAAATGCAGGCATAAAGGGTGCCGTCACCGAGACGTTTGCACTATGCCTCCAATTTCCTTCTCCGCTCGCCTCTCTACTCTTTCCTTTCTCTTGTCTCACTTGAGCTCTTCAGCAATGGCTAAGGACGAACCTGCCAAGAAACCGACGTCCAAGGGCAAGAAACCGGTGAAGGGGTCGTCCTCGCGGTCTGGCCTACCACTGGGCTGGATACATGGGGATTGGACCTGCTCGACCGTCATGAAAGAGGACCTGGAAGGTCTCACCGTCGACGGCCTCATCGGGCCTGGGTCTTGGAGGTTGCTGGGGAGGGAGACCGAGACCGAGCCCGAGCCGCGCGAGGGCGAGCGCGTCCTACTCACAACTCATGTAGACCAAGGTCTTTCTCTACCTCCCCATCCATTCTTCCGTGGCTTTTTGAATTTTTTCGTTGCTCAGATCCACCACTTTCCTCCCAACACCATTGCCTACCTTGTGGCGTTTATCACAATGTGCGAGAGCTTCTTGGGGTGTCAACCCCATTGGGGGCTGTACAAACATATCTTCACTTGTTAATCTCAGTCGGTGAAGAAGGCTAATCCGATTGACAAAAAGACGCATGTGATCCAGATGTGTGGGGGGTTGGGTCTTCAGACGAGAGGTAGGAGCACATTCCCTTCGGTAAAGTTTCCCGAGTCGGTCAGGGGTTGGCAGCCGACTTGGTTTTACTGCAAAGTCGTTCCAACCCTTGGCTATCCGACTGGGCTTCCACCTTTCACTTTAGATAGGATTGTCAAAGCACGCTTTATGCTAGTTACTGCAGAGGAGAAATTCGAAGTTGCCATTTTGGTTGACACAGTTCTCGCGCTGGTTCAGGGTGGGGTGACTGGCATGGACCTACTGGAAGTATTTCTCAGTCGACGCATTCAGCCTCTACAAGCTCGCGACCATCCCATGTGGATGTACTTGGGCCCAAATGATACCGCTAGGGTTCACCCAGAGGAGGTCGACGAGAAGACGGTAGCACAGTGGTTGAATAGCATTACTGGGAACAAAGACAATCCCCGCGGAGCCAGGAGGATCTTTCCATTCGACGGTGAGCACGCTCCAGGAGAGGTTAGGCTCTGTTTTGTCGAGTGATTTCTTTCCTGGTTATCTTCCATCTGCAATCGTTCTTGGATAGGTCTGAATTTATTCGATCGGTGCCTTTCAGGTCTTCACGAGGATGTATTCCATACCGAATGGGGAGCAGCAGCTGGAGGAAGGTGGGAGCGAGGACGGGAGTGCAGGTGTTGACTATGCTGATGACAGCGATGACGACAGCTTGGACTCGAACAGTAGTTAGGAGGTCGAGTCACCGCCCCGTACTGAGAGGCGCTCCAAGCAATCGCAAGACCCCGCCGGTGGTCAAGGTAAGGCGATGACGTCGAGTGCCAGGACCTCGAAGCGCACTCGGACATTGACTCCGGAGCCGACTGAGAAGACCGCGAAGCAAGCCAAGGTCACCGGCACCAAGCCTCAGAAGGCTTTACCCAAGATCAAAGTGGATGTACCCGCTGCTTCGGGGTGAGTGTTTCTCTTTGTTTTCTTCCCGTTGTTGTCACAGATCCTTCGTTTTTCTAACCGAGTGGGATTTTCACACTTTCAGGGCAGCCACTTCCGCAACGTCTCACATGGAGATAGATGAACAGCAAGGCGACACAGACACCGCCGATGCGGCGACTTCTCGAGCAGGTAAACTATATCAAACGCCGTTGTCTTTCATTAGCTGATTTGAGTGGTCGATTGGAATCTCATTCAAGATATTTGTAGAGCAAGCAGAGGTTATCCAGCTTCCGGATGATGACGATGACGATGATGAGACCAAGAGGAGCACAGGGAGGAGGGGCAGGACCTTCAGTCGGAGGGTGTCTGCCAATCACACTTCTCTTTTATCTGCTGAGCCGGTTGTACATGAGATCGGCGACTCGTCTTGAGCCGCTGTTACTTTTGCTGACCCTTTGTTCACTGACCAGCCTCCTGCATCGACCGTTCATGCATTAGACCTAACTGGGCAGCCCCACGTTCTGAGCTCGTCAGCGGTGCCCCAAGCTCCAACTCTGCCACCAGCTCTGACTCCGTCATCAGCTCCGCCTCCATTCACTCTATACCATGTCCCTGAGGACCAGATAGCAGCTACCAAGGAGGCGATGATCCAAGCTGGAGTGATGGTGGACCACCTGAAGACGGCGTATGAGGCCAGTAGAGCTTCTTACGACGCCAGATCCTCTCTCCAAGCCAATATCCGAGTAAGTGGGACTGTAAGTTGATTTCCGATTGTTTTTCTAAAGCTTTAGCTTTGTCTTCTTTAGGTGTCCGTGGATGAGCGTTTTGGAACCTTTAATGTGCATCTATTGTAGGTCTGAACCTTGAGTCCGTCTGTACACCCATTGGGTGTTTAGTTTGATTGTATAGCTCCTCCACGCGAATTGCGTCGAGTGGGCGTTGTATCCACTCGGATCAGGCGGGCCGCGTCGAGTGGAAAGTCAAAACCAGTGGGGGCACACTGCGTGCACCCACTAGGTGTAGTCCCCGAGACCGCCGTCGACTGCTGGCAGTCGACGGGGGTCTTATACTTGTTTCTGTTTGTAGGTGTTCGGTCGCGCTAGTAGGCTTTCCTGAGCATAGAATCGAACCAGTGGGGGCACGCTTAGTGCACCCGCTGGGTGTAGTCTCCGAGACCACTATCAACTGCGGGCAGTCGGCGGTGGTCTTAGAACCCCCCTTTTTTACTCCTTCCACTCGAGCTGGGCAGACCATGCCGAGTGGGAAATCGAACCAGTGGGGGCACGCCAAGTGCACCCACTAGGTGTAGTGCTCGAGACTGCCGTTGAGTGTGTGATTCGGCGGTAGTCTTAGAACTCCTTTTGTTATAATAATCTGGCCTTGCAACTTATCACTCGGAAGTGACTGATCTTGGTTTCTGTCGACTGAAGTGTCTTATTTGTTGATTGCAAAAATCTTGTGAGCTTGGATCCAAGTTTGCTGATTTGGAGAAAAACAAATTCAACTCAATCTCTATCTGGAGTTGGCTAAGGAGAACTTGAAGAGATCTCAAAATGAAGCAGCTGTCCTGGGAGGTAACAATTTGTCGACTGTTCGCCTTGCCATCTTTTCATTCCATCCTTTAAACCGAGTGACTCCACTCGAACACATGTGCGTAGTGAAAACCGTCAACTCCAAGCTCGTCTGAAGAATGTTATTTCTTTAGACAAAATGAAGCAGGCTATGGAGCAAAAGGATCTCGACCTTGCAGCTACATAGAAGATGGCGCGAGAGAAAACTGAACTTGCCAATCAGAAGCTGGCTTTGGTCGGAAGTTGGAAGAAGAGAACGCCAAGTTGAAAACTGCTGTTGATGAAGCGAAGAAAGAAAACGTGCAGCTGAAGGAGGAGAAGGTGGCCCTGGCGGACAAAGTTAATGCTCCCACTCGGAAGAGAGGTGAACTGGAAACTTATCTGGGAGGTCTTGCCAAGAAGATGTTCCTTATGCTTGAAGGTATTTTTCTTTATCCGACTGTCCGTAGAGAACTTTTCCATTATGTCACTGTCGCTTCAACACCTTTTTGTGCATGCAAAATTCTGCCAGAACTTCGAGGAAGAGACTGGGCGGATTGAGACAGGTCTGGACCCTATCAATTCTCCCGTCAAGGACGAAGCTGCCATGAATGTGCTGCGACTAGAATCTCACCTTGCCGGTGTCTTGGATTACATCGCCCGACTGAAGGTCGCGCTGTCTCGGATCGACAAGGAGTTATGGCCAGAGGATGTGCTTCTGAACGACCTCGAGTCACTGATGACTCGACTCAACAGCATCCCAGACCGAGTGTAAGCATGGAAGAAGTCAGCTGCCCGCTGTGGTGCAGACGTAGCTTTGTCACTCGTCCGCATCCACTTCAAGGAAGTCAAAGAAGAGAAGTTGGCGGCTCTTAAGGTTGCCAACACCAAGAAGCTTCGATTCCAATCCTTCATGGAGACCTTCATCGACGCAGCTACTCGCATTGCAGATGGTATCGACTTGGATAGTTTCGTTGAGCCAGCAAGCCCTCCTCCTGCCAAGTGAAAACTTAATAACTTGACCTTATTTGCCTCGGAATACCGAGTGATTATGTAATCGTTAAACTCTTTCGCGCTTGACGTCCGAGTACTTCTGCTGTTGGCTTTGAACCTTCATCGATTTATCCAAACTTGGTTGCTTTATTTGGATGTAGTTGCTTTGTACGTATTGCCTTCAGAGATTGCATTTTTGACTTAGGTGGATCTAAGATCATGGCTGAATCTCCAAGTGAAAGGATTGCTTTTGACTTGGAGCAGACGTTGTACTTGTGGCACAACTCAGAGTACAACCATATATTGTACTTGTGGCATAGCTCAGAGTGTAACCATACGCTATACTTGTGGCGCAGCTTAGAGTACAACAAAAATGTTGTACTTGCGGCATAGCTCAGAGTGCAACCATACGTTGTACTTGTGGCGCAGCTCAGAGTACAACCAAACGTTGTACTTGTGGCGTAGCTCAGAGCGTGTATCCAAACTTCTGAGTGGGAGGGTTGCTCTCCACTCGGAGTGTTTTTGTAACTTAGGCGAGTACGGGATCGCAACTAAGACTCCAAGTGAGAGCGTTGCTCTTCACTCTAAGTGTTTTTGAAACTTAGGCGAGTATGGGGTCGCAGCTAAGCCCCAGAGTGAGAGGGTTGCTCTTCACTCGAAGTGTTTTTGAAACTTAGGCGAGTACGGGGTCGCAGTTAAGCCCCCCGAGTGAGAGGGTTGCTCTTCACTCGGAGTGTTTTTAAAACTTAGGCGAGTACGGGGTTGCAGCTAAGACCTCGAGTGAGAGGTTTACTCTTTGCTCGGAGTGTTTTTGAAACTTAGGTGAGTACGGGGTCGCAGCTAAGCCCGCGAGTGAGAGGGTTGCTCTTCACTTGGAGTGTTTTTGA
>LR738711.1:478040713-478089450 GCA_902687465.1 Secale cereale | reverse complement strand
GCGAGTACGTGATCGCAACTAAGCCCCCGAGTGTGAGGGTCGCTCTTCACTCGGAGTGTTTTTGTAACTTAGGCGAATCAGATTAGTGGCTAAGCCACCCGAGCGAGAGGGTTGCTCTTCACTCGGAGAGTTTTTAAAACTTTGGCGAGTACGTGATCGTAGCTAAGCCCCCGAGTGTGAGGGTTGCTCTTCACTCAGAGTGTTTTTTGTAACTTACGCGAATCAGATTCGCGGCTAAGCCACCCACTGGGGGATTTGAACATCCATGCTTATGTGCAAAATGACCATTAATGATACTGCAAAAATCATGTCTTTGATAAGCAAACTAAAGGATTCTTATTACAACTCGTCGATCCGAGTGTTTATGTATAAAAACGGCGGAGCAGATCTGCATTCCACGAGCGTGGCTCATCTTCTTTCTTGGCTAAGTTGTAAAGGTGGTACGCTCCGTTGTGGAGCACCTTGGTGATGATGAAGGGCCCTTCCCAAGCCGGGGCGAGCTTGTGAGGCCATTTTGGTGTACTCGGAGCACAAGGTATCCTTCTTGAAATGCTCGACCTCTGATATTTCGGGCATGGAATCTACGCAGGTCTTGTTGATAGATAGTCGACCGGATCAGAGCCATCTCTCGTTCCTCTTCTAGGAGATCAACGGCGTCCTAGCATGCATGCTCTGTTTCAACTTCTGAGAAGAGTTCCACTCGAGGGGCATTGTGCATCAAATCACTCGGAAGCACATCTTCAGCTCCATATACCATGAAGAAGGGGTCCGATCAGTGGACCGATTGGGAGTTGTCCTTAGTCCCCACAAAATATATGGCAACTCAGTCACCCAAGCTCTAGCTACGAGCTTGAGGTCGCGCATCAATCGGGGTTTCAGCCCTTGCAGGATCAAGCCATTTGCTCTTTCTGCCTGTCCATTCAACTGTGGGTGTGCAACGGATGCGTAATCGACCCGAGTGCCTTGGGAGGCGTAGAATGCTCTAAACTCATCTGAATAGAAGTTGGAGTTGTTGTCTGTGATAATGCTGTGAGGGACTCCATATCGGAATACTAGCTCTCTGACGAAACTGATGGCAGTGCTTGAGTCAAGATTCTTGACAGGCTTGTCCTCAATCCATTTGGTGAACTTGTCGACTGCTACGAGCAAGTGAGTGAATCCGCTTCTGCCAGTCTTGAAAGGTCCAACCATGTCTAACCCCAAACCGCGAATGGCCAGACGAGTGGAATAGTCTTCAAGGCGGATGCAGGCTTCTGAGACATGTTTGAGTAAAACTGGCAGCTTTCGCACTTGTCGACTATATCTTTAGCCATCACATTTGCACGCGGCCAGTAAAATCCTGCTCGGTATGCTTTGGCCACGATGGTCCGAGAGGACGCGTGGTGACCACACGTCCCCGAGTGAATCTCGTTTAAGATCAGTCAACCGTCCTCTGGAGAGATGCAACGCTGAGTAACTCCAGTAACACTTTCTCCATAAAGTTGTCCACTTATCACAGTGAAGGCTTTGGATCTACGGACGATCTGGCGGGCCTCATCTTCATCCTCTGGTAGTTCCCGCCTAAGCATGTATGCAATATATGGCACTGTCCAGTCAGGAGTGATCACTAAAACCTCCATGATCAAGTCAACTACTTCTAGAACTTCAATCTCCATCGGATTGGTTGAACTTATCGGTTGTGGGGGCGCCTCTGTAAAGGGATCTTCTTGGACTGATGGGGTATGGTGATGCTCCAAAAACACATTACTGGGAATAGACTTCCGAGTGGAGCCTATCTTTGCCAGGTCATTAGATGCTTGATTCTTGAGTCGGGGTATGTGGTGGAGCTCCAACCCTTCAAACTTCTTCTCTAACTTTCTCACTGCATTGCAGTAACCAGTCATGGCAGGGCTCCTGATGTCCCACTCCTTCATTACTTGATTGACCACCAAATCTGAGTCGCCATAGACCATAAGGCGACGGTTGCCAAGTGAGATGGCCATACGCAACCCATAAAGAAGTGCCTCATACTCAGCCTCATTGTTTGAGGAGTCGAAGTGAATCTGGAGGATATAACTGAGCTTGTCGCCTCTTGGAGATACCAGGACTACTCGAGCACCAGAACCATTCAACATCTTGGACCTATCAAAGAACATAGTCCAATGTTCCGGGTGAACCAGAGTCGGTTGCTGCTGTTCAATCCACTCGGCAAGGAAATCTGCTATTGCCTGGGACTTGATTTCTTTCTTTGCCTCAAACTTGATATCTAAAGGAAGGAGTTCAATCGCCCATTTGGCCACTCGACTGGTGGAATCTCGATTGTTCAGAATTCTGACAATGGAGCGTCGCTGACGACTGAAACCGAGTGGTCTGCGAAGTAGTGTGCCACTTTCTTCGTGGTCAAATAGATCCCCTAGAAAAGCTTCTGGTAATGCGGATACCTTTGTTTGGATGGAGTCAAGACTTTAGAAATATAATACACTGGGCATTGAACTTTATGGGCTTTGCCTTCTTCTTCCCGCTCGACTATAAGCACTTGCTGACAACTTGTCCAGTGGCTGCGATATATAACAATAGAGGCTCTTTGCTGACCGGGGCAGCAAGCACCGGCTGGGTGTAAAGCAGGGCTTTGAGCTCTACAAACGCTGTTTCGGCTTTAGGACTCCACTCAAACGTGTCAGATTTCTTCATCAGTCGGTAAAGAGGCAATGCCTTTTCACCGAGATGAGAGATGAATCGACTCAATGCAGCCAAGCAACCAGTAAGCTTCTGAACATCATGCACACACACATGGTGTTTCATTCGGAGAATTGCTCCAATCTTTTCGAGGTTTGCATCAATCCCTCGTTCGGAAATGAGAAAAATGAGTAATTTTCTGCCTGGGACTCTGAATGTGCACTTCGACGGGTTGAGCTTGATATCATATCTTCTTAAGTTGGCAAATATTTCAGCGAGGTCAGTCAGCAGGTCAGAACCTTTACGTGACTTGACCACGATATCGTCCATGTATGCCTCCATGTTTCGACTGATTTGAGTGAGCATGCACTTCTGAATCATGTGCATGGACATGGTACCATCATTCTTGAGGCTGAAGGGCCTGGTAACATAACAAAAGCACCCGAATGGAGTGATGAAGGCCGTTTTTATCTCATCGGGTCCATACAGTCGGATCTGATGGTTCCTAGAATATGCATTCAAAAAGGACAGATGCTCACATCCCGCAGTTGAGTCGACAATCTGGTTGATGCGGGGGAGAGGGAAGTGATATTTCGGCAGGCCCGATTGATGTGCTTTAAATCGATACACATACGGATTGAGTCATCTTTCTTGGGGACTATGACAACATTGGCGAGCCACTCGGAGTGGTATATCTCACGGATGAACTCAACTGCCAGAAGCCGAGCTACCACTTCGCCAATTGCCTTCCTCTTCTCTGCAGCGGACCGACGGAGATGTTCCTTGACGGGTTTTACTTTTGGGTCGACTCACAAATGGTGCTCGCCAGTTCCCTGGGTACACCCGGCATGTCAGATGGTTTCCATGCGAAGATGTCCCAGTTCTCGCGGAGAAACTGGATGAGCGCTTCTTCCTATTTGCCGTCGAGTGTTGTTGAGATGTGAGTCGGAGCAGCATTGGAATGAGTTGGGTCAATACGTACATGTTTTGTCTCTCCGGTCAACTGAAATGCAGCCTTTGAAGCAGGCTTCTTGGCTTGCAACAAATCACTCGGATCTGCATTCTTCTGATATTATTCCATTTCTACTACTGCCATCTATTCGTCGGTGATCTTTGAGCCCTTCTAGAGGCACTCTTCTCCTCTTTGTTGATTTCTTGTGACTGTGATCACGCCTCTGGGACCTGGCATCTTCAAATTGAGGTATACGTAACACGATCGATGATGTAGGGCGGAACCCTAGATGGCCGATCTTTCACGAAATGGAGGGGATCCCACGAAGGACACGAAGAACATGAGAGGGAACACGAGGGGAAACACGAGAGAATCACTCAAACCAACAAGAACAAGTCACACGTATGCTAGATCCTCGAAACACAAAGAGATACAAGATCCATGATCAACAAGGGACGATACAAAGGGTAAGCAGTTCTTCTCCGTGAGGAGGTCTTGGGGTATCCCGCGGGATCTTCTCCACGAAGGAGGTCTTGAATCCGTGTGGATCTTCTCCGTGGAGGGGTCGCAGTCACTCACAAGGAGATGAACCACTAGTGGATGAGCAAAGCTCTATCTCAAATGAGCTACACCTAAGCTAACCCTCAAATGGAGGAGGGGGAGGAGTATATATAGTCTAGGTCCACGAAGGGGTAAGTGGGAGAGGGATACATGGGCCTCAGGCCCGTCTCTGCGCGCAGGTAGGCGCCGGATGTCAGGGCCGGGGCCGGATGTCCGGCGGCTCGCGAGGAGCCGGATGTCCGGGCCTCTGGCTGGATGTCCGAGCTGAGCGTGGCCGGCTTCGGTTGCCTTCTGTGATGAGGGGCCGGATTTCTGGCGAAATGGCCGGATGTCCGGGGCTTCGGGAGGAGCCGGATGTCCGGGGCATGGGGCCGGATGTTCGGGCTGGCGGGGCTCGCTTCTGTGAAGGGGCGCCGGATGTCCGGGCCTGGGGGCCGGATGTCCGGGGCCTGTAGGTGTTGGCCCTTCTTCCTTCTCTCCCGCGCGCACTTGGCCTTGGTCCTTAGGTTCTCCATGGTCTCCTTGGGTGTTCCTGAGCATGCACAAGGTCCGCGCTTAAAGTAGCATCCATGTCTCGCGAGAAAGGAAAGGGGAAGCATCGAGGAACGGGATCACCTTGCGTCCAAGTGGTGTACATGGGGATGAACGAAGGATGCTCCGCATCATCTCCCCTCCCTTGGGAAAGATCCGACCTCGGATCAAAAACCTCATCACCATGGAAACGGTAGTCGTGAACGGACTTGTAGTTGGACGAAGTTGAGGGCATGTCGCAATCCAAGTACTCCAAGGTGTCTTCGGTATGTGGTACATGCAAAATGAGCAAACACAAAGTACACTTGGAAATACAATGGTTAGCGCACACAAAGTGTCCATCATGTAAGAATGAGTCCGTGTGACAAGGTACATGAAGCTTAGCAAGATGATATAGTATGAGATGGAAAGCATTCATGTGAGCAAATTCATTTGTTGTGCACACAAAGGTAGGGTAATTGGCATGGTGCACAAAGCTACAATTTCTACCATTGTGCAAAATGATGTCATAGTGTGATGGTTTATCAAGAGCATGAACATGGCAATGGATGCTCAATATGTGTATGTTATCATGCAATTGATGGGGGACAATATGATCATGATGTATGAATATGCCATCAAGAAAGATCACAACAAATTTGCTAAGGAAATGCACAAGCTCATGTATCATGGATGAGATGGGAATACACGATGCAACGAGGCTATCATAATGTGAGTCAATCCATGCATAAGATGCAAATTTGTCATGGGTATGATTTGTCCATGGAGCATGGCATGTGGGCAAACAATCAACAAATATGGAGGTTTTGGTGCAATGTGCCGAAGGAGTGGTGATATACCAATGCTCAATGTCGTGGCTTGAGTGGAGTTCCGAAGGTGCATCCAAAGGGTCCATCTTCAATGTCGGTCCTCCATCCCGTAGATGTATCATGTAGACAACAAGAAGGAAACAATAATGAAAGTATGGCCCATCCAATATGCATAAGTGAGGATGGCTCACAAAGAAGGAATTCACCTTTAGGAATTTCTCAAAGATGTTGGTGTCGCGCAACGTGTATGCCTTCACATGCCAAAGATGCCTTGTGATGGTACCGCCTTGTGAATCCTTCAAAATGAAAGAACATGACAAACACTCTAAAAAATAAATGAGGGTAGCCGTAATGCAAAACCTAGCATTCGTGCGGGAAAATACCCAACAAGTGCTTGCATCATTCTTATGATAAGAAAGTACAAGGGTTTGGTGCATGGTACGTAGGCATAAGATGCGAGAACAACCAAATGCAATAGGCTCAATCAAGCAAGTATGCATCACAAGAAGGGTGTCAAAGTCTCCAATATCAATAGGCATAGCATGCTTGCACTCAATACAAGGGAATATGAGAGATGCAACTAATGGAGACAAGTGACAATTATCAATGCGAATCATGTGAATGGCATGAACATATATGTCATCAACCCAAGAAAGCAAGTAAGAGTGGAACATGGGTGCTGCAACATAGCAAGCAATCTTAGCGATCAAGTCAAACAAGCTATTAGTGCGAAGATCCAACGTACTAGAGGTAATCATGGCAATCATGGCATGTGTGCAAATAGAACGCATGAATAATGCACATGATATGAGCAAAATAGCATCAATGTGTTGATGAGAGGCCATACGGAAATAGCGATGGAACATCATGACTCTCCCAACACAATAAGCATCAATAGCATGGGGCACAAACATATCATTGCAATAGCTACTAGGATCTCCACCAAGCATGCAAATACACATAGGAGTATCATAATGGTGAATCATGAGTAAATGCAAGCAAGGGTCACAATTGCATGGCAAGGTCATAGCAAGAGGCATAACATGCAAAGTGAACACGATAGTATGTACATAATGTGACAAGTGGCAAATAGCCCATAACCATGTGAGAGCCAAGTAAAAGAGATGCGCGTAGTGGTTGCGCGAAGAGAATGGTGGTAAGGAGATTCCACGGAATCCCAAGTCATAGTTGCTCTCAAGAGCTCGTTTTGTCAACTCATGGGATTGTGAGGTTGACAAATGTTCATGAGTACCTATACAAAACAAAGACAAAGGAAAAATAGTGTGTGTGTGGTATATGTACACATCATCCATCATGATGCGCACGTGCATGTGTTGGTTAGCACAAAATAGCCAATGCTCAAATAAATGAGATGCGTGATATAGAAACATTTCATCCATCATGAGAGGATTGTTGTTATGTATAGCATAATGGAGACTTGAAATGTGTAATGCATCACAAGAAATATGTAGAGCATTGTTATTCATGGAATGCATATGGTGCACACAATCATGGTAATCATGCAAGGTATGGAATGCATCAAGATCTCCTAGTATGTATGAGGAAACTATGGGTGTCTCCTCATGAGCATCAATCGAAACATCGCATGGAGAACATTGATAACATCCAAAAAATGCATATCCGGAACAATGTGATCGTGGCATGGCATAGTTGATGAATTGCGCAAATCATGTAAAGGAAGCATGGCAATATCATCGCAAGAGAAGCACAAGCCAATGCCCATCATCTTGTCATCTATGCCACAAGTGCAAATATGATTCAATTTAATTGGGCATGCATAGTTGCTATGTTGAGATTGAAATGATGCAATATGAGAAGTCTCACTCATAGCATATGACAAGTTTAGAGGGTTGTCGAACATGATGTGACCAAAAAAAATTTCACATGAGATCTTATGGAGAATAGCATCACAACTAGGCAACTCAACATCCTCACCATCATATTCATCATAAATAGGTAAGTCATGACATGATGAAGTCGCACTAGCATGAAGCATGGTAATAGGTGTGTCAACATCATGTAAGCAATCATTCGCAAGATAGTCCACTAGTGGGACAAGAGCATCACCTTCACCTATTTTACCTTTGGAGCGTCGCTCATGCGTTGTAGGTGCGGTGTTGAAGATCCAATCATGCTCATCTTCATCATGATGGAACCATGTGGGTGGTGCATCTTCTTACACCATGGCCATCGGTTTGTCCATTGGAGGGATGGACTCGTCGAGGGTAGGCATGTCGTCATGTAGGGGACCTAGCACCAAAGAAAACACACTCGGAGTAGAGGTTAAGTCATTAGAAATCATAGTGGCCTCACATGCCCTATCAACTACCTCACTCACTAAGTGGTGTGGCTCACTCACTCCCTCTTGGATGCTCTCACTCGTATGGTTGGTGGAGTCACCTAAATGGCTCCCAACCTCATATAGGAGAAGTGGCATACTCTTATGTGTGGGGCTAGTGGTGGTCAAACTCATACTCTCAAAGGAAATGCTCTCAATGTCACATATGGTGGAGTCACTCGTATCACTCATGTGGTTGTGGATCTCCTCACATGGGAATTGGGGCATCTCGCCATATGTGGATGTCGAAGAGGTGTAGGTGCAATAGTCTCCATGCCGAACTTCCTCATCCGTAATGCCTCCAAAGATGAATGCCGTGGGATGTGGAAAATCATCACGCTCCTCCGAGGTCAAAGAGAAGGTGTCACGCTTGCTCGCGTAGCTTGACCCGGAGTAGGAGTCCAATATGGGCGTCGTCTTCATGGTGTCGAAGAGGTTCATGCTCGTCGCCTTGGTCGAAGGGGATGGCCCATGCTCGATCGTCTTGTCGCCGTCGCTCGTAGATGACCGCCTTGATGATGAAGACGTCGATGTAGGCGAATTCATGGGAAGTAGGCGAAGATGTCGTACGTCCAAAGGCGAAGATGCCTTGATAGCACTTGGCAAAGATGCCGAATTGGTGGTTGTAGCCTTAGCTCCGTCTTGGGGGTGCTTGTCCCGCGGTCTTCTTATGTGCTCTTGAAGCTTGGCCTTGGCGTGATGTAGAGCTTGTTCGGACTTGTAGGTTTGCGCGTGTCGAGCATCTTCTTCTTGATGGTGTCGTTGTAGTGCTTGAGCTCTTGGTAGATGTCATTCATCGTCGTCATGCACATGATGCTTAGAGGTGACTTGCCCTTCATGATGACGTTGATGGTCACCATGGCGGTGTGGACGTGGATGACTTGCACTTGCATCATGTTTGCGCTCCAAAGACTTGTCACTTGAACGTCGCCGCCGAGAGGATGACGAAGGGGAAGAAGAATTGTAATCGACCACCAAGTGTCGGAGCTCCGCCATTTGTTTGTTGAAGGAGTCGCACATGTCGTAGAAGGAAGCCATTGTCCTTGTCTCGGAGTGTCGTAGTTCGATGGCGATGTTGCCCAAGCGCTCTTGCATTACTCGTTGTAGTCCGATGGTTTTCGCATGGATGTCATTGTTCGCGCCGTCGATGTCAAAGACCGGAGATGAAATGCCTTGCCTATCCATCACAAAACGCTTGTAAGTATGAGTGGGAGAAAGAGAAGAACTATACCAAATGTACCTTGACCGATGTTGAAGATGGATCAATGATCACTCAAATGTGGAACAAGGAAATAGCACAATTGGTACCAATTCTTGTCGGTTTCTCACACCTACACAAGTAAAACTTATGGTGGAGCTCAGTGAGGATAGTGGCACAAAAATTTGATGCAAAATGTTAGCAAGAGTCAATAAAGTTGAAAGAGATTCACAAATTCGCAAGTGAAACAAGTAGACCAATAGCAAGGAGTGGCACACAGAAACACACGCACGGATAGATAAATGTGGTTGTGCAACCAAGGATTGAGCTGAAAATGTGGAATCCACGGAAAATGCTCTTGTCGCACAACACTAGAGAGACGCTAGCCGATTGCTCAATAGGTGGATACGAACTTGTGCACTACCTATATGAGACAAAATGTAGCGACTTCCTATCACAAGTATGCTATGTGTATGATGTTCCGGTGCTTTTAGCACAAGATGATCCAAGATGATCGGATATGGCAATCTTATATGCAGTATGATGCTATGGTTCTTGCTTAAAAGTTCTTTGCTCATCTTTTTCTTTGTGCTTAAAAGCTTGTTTGGCTCTTTCTCTTTTGAGCTCTTTTCTCATGCAAAACTTCACGAACCAAGATAGCAATTGAGTATATGCGATGACAACCTTGTGTCACAAGAGATGATACCAAGATATGCACCACGGTGATATGGTATGTATGATCACTAATGTGCACAAGTAACATTGCCGGCAATACTCAAAGGCTAGTCTCGATAGGAAAGTGACGCAAAATGGGCTAGGGGTTAACAATGCAATTGCAAGGGGAATATACAATGATGTCGTCGAGGTTACCGTCCGAGTCGATGATGAGAGGCGGTGTTCTTGATATAGACCCGTTCCTAATTAGTCGAAACACATTAGGAAATGGAAAAACCACAACTCAAAATATCAAGGACAAATGTCAAATGGTGGTAGAGGACAAGCGGTGGTGGTTGCGGAATTGTTGATGGAAACCCGGTCAAAATGGGTTATGGTGGTGGAAGTGTATGATGCACTATACACGGCGTCGGAGTTGAAGTCACGGTCCCTAAGTAGCCGAAACACCTTAGGAGACACAATCCACAACTCAAACAAGCTCGAACAAAATTTAGTTAAGTTGGGTTGGCTATGTATAGTGGACTAGGCTATGCGGAAGTGGTGGTGGTGGTTGATGAAGAAGCAATGGTCCCTAAGTAGCCTAAACACCTTAGGAAACTCAAATCACTACTCAAGCAACCACAAATGCTATGGGGGACAAAATGGTTAGGTTGCGGAAGTCGGTGGTGGTTATGCGGATGATATGGTGGAAGCCCTAGGCAAAGATGCCAAAATCCACAAAATATGATGGAGTCAAACGATGATGGTGGTATTTTTGTGTTATGGGGGATGTCAAGAGCTTCAAAACGAGCTCAATAACGTCAAAATCGGAGTTCGGATGAATTAGTTATGGATAAAACGGTGAAACACGGGTGGCTGAATTCCCAGGGGCCGGACATCCGGGGTCGGGTCCAGAAATCCGGGACCTGATGTCCAGAACCGCGCGGGATTTTGCCCTCCAGGGGCCGGATGTCCGGCCCGACGATTCCAAGTCGGGATTGGGACTTCCAAACTCGTTTGGGGGCGGAATTTGATGGTTTTGGGGGCAAAATTGAAGAGATTTCGTGGAGAAAAGATGGGGAAACTTGGGGAAATGCTAGATCCACTTGAAACCAAGCAAATCCATGGATCAAAATCAACAAAACCTCATCAAACCAACAGATCACAAAAAAAAATTTGGGGTTATTTTTGGTGGGGAATTTTCGAATTTGGGGAAGAACACAACAAAACAAGGCTAGAAAACGGTTGGCAGGCTCCAAATTCGTGAGAAACCATGGCTCTTGATACCATATGATGTAGGGTGGAACCCTAGATGGCCGATCTTTCAAGAAATGGAGGGGATCCCACGAAGAACACGAAGAACATGAGAGGGAACACGAGGGGAAACACGAGAGAATCACTCAAACCAACAAGAACAAGTCACACATATGCTAGATCCTCAAAACACAAAGAGATACAAGATCCATGATCAACAAGGGACGATACAAAGGGTAACTAGTTCTTCTTCGTGAGGAGGTCTTGGGGTATCCTGCGGGATCTTCTCCGCGAAGGAGGTCTTGAATCCGTGTGGATCTTCTCCATGGACGGGCCACAGTCACTCACAAGGAGATGAACCACTAGTGGATGAGCAAAGCTCTGTCTCAAATGAGCTAAACCTAAGATA
The DNA here is from genome assembly GCA_902687465.1 of Secale cereale. Lineage (NCBI taxonomy): Eukaryota > Viridiplantae > Streptophyta > Magnoliopsida > Poales > Poaceae > Secale > Secale cereale. Next base: position 478,078,068 of record LR738711.1, on the reverse strand, counting down.
ACCCTCAAATGGAGGAGGGGGAGGAGTACATATAGTCTAGGTCCACGAAGGGGTAAGTGGGAGAGGGATACATGGGCCTCAGACCCGTCTCTGCGCGCAGGCAGGCGTCGGATGTCCGGGCCGGGGGCCGGATGTCTGGCGGCTCGCGAGGAGCCGGATGTCCAGGCCTCTCGCCGGATGTCCGGCGGCTCGTGAGGAGCCGGATGTCCGGGCCTCTAGCCTGATGTCTGGGCTGAGCGTGGCCGACTTCGGTTGCCTTCTGTGAAGGGGCGCCGGATGTCCGGGCCTGGGGGCCGGATGTCCGGGGCCTATAGGTCCTGGCCCTTCTTCCTTCTCTCCCGTGCGCACTTGGCCTTGGTCCTTGGGTTCTCCATGGTCTCCTTGGGTGTTCCTGAGCATGCACAAGGTCCGCGCTTAAAGTAGCATCCATGTCTCGCGAGAAAAGAAAGGGGAAGCATCGAGGAACAGGATCACCTTGCGTCCAAGTGGTGTACATGGGGATGAACGAAGGATGCTCCGCATCAATCGAGCCATAAAACGGGCATATGCGGTCCTGCCTAGAATAGCATGGTAGGCACTGTGAAAATCCACCACCTCAAATGTCAACTTTTCCTTGCCGTAATTCTTTGAATCATCGAAAACCACATCAAGAGTGATCTGACCAAGTGAATTTGTTTTATTTCCTGGGATGACTCCATGCAATCGCATGTTGCTCTCACTGAGTTTAGACATCGGAATGCCCATCCTTGGGAGGGTCTCAGCATACAAAATGTTCAATCCACTGCCACCATCCATGAACCTTGGTCAGTCGCGTGCCCCAACGATTGGGTCGACCACCAACGCTTGTCGCCCGGGGGTAGCAACGTGCACTGGGTGGTCATACTGGTCGAATGTCATGAGAAGTTTCAACCATTTCAAATATGACGTAGTTGCCGGAGCAACCGTGTTCACTTCTCTGTTAATGCCTTTTAGTCGAGTTTTGCTCTCTAAGTCAGCAAAAATCACCAAAGTAGCATTCACATTAGGGTAAGCATCATCCTCTTCTTTCTCTTCTTCCTTATCAGAGTCCTTCTCTGGGGGCCGAGCCTCTTGGAACTGCTGAATCAGGAGCCAACACTGTCGAGTGGTATGCTTGGGCAGAATCAAATTACCCTCCTCACCCATGGCTCCTTAGGCTTTCCTTTGAAAAAATTTCTTGATTCAGAACTACGGCCTCAGCGTGACCCACAACTCCAGCTTTACATTTTTGTTTCCGACCGGAATTTCCACCTTGAGTGTCCTGACCTTGTCCGACTGGTCTTCCCTTGCCACTACGGAGTCGATCTTCTTCTTTGCCATTGGAATACCGAATGGCAATCTCCATCATTCGGCCTAGAGACATATCTCCTGAACGACCGAACTTCAGATTAAGCTCTCTCTATCGTATGCCTTCTTTAAAAGCGCAAACTGCTTGGTGCTTTGACACATTCTCTATTGTATGATGAAGAGTGGTCCATCTCTGGATGAAATCTCTCAGAGTTTCATTCGGTTTCTGGATGCAGTGCCCTCTAATGTCTTAATGAATACCCGGGCCAACTCATCCCAACAAAAAATACTTCCAGGGGCCAACTGATTCAACCAGGCCCTGGCCGAGCCCTCAAGCATTAGGGGAGGTGTTTCATGGTTACGTCATCATTGCCTCCACCAATATGCACGGCTACTCGATAATCTTCCAACCACGTGTCGGGTTTTGACTCACCAGTGAACTTACTCACCCCCGTCGCCAATCTGAAGTTGGGAGGGATTTCAGCGGCTCAGATGGCTCTACTGAAACACTTGGGCCCAGAAACAAATGCCTTGCCGCCGACTGGACGTTCTCTATCTTGTCCCTCTCTATGCGCTCTGCCTCTGTCAACCAAACCCTGGACCAAAACTGACCTTGCATCAAATCCAGGCTCTCTAGGGTTAATCAAGCTCTACGCTCATCGCCATTCGGGCGCCTGTCATCATATCGCCAGGGCGCGTACGATCCGCCCCTCGGAGGGGGCGTCGGCCTTCGACGATAATCATCATGGGGAAACTGATGGTCATACTGCCCGTGACCTCGACCCAGAAACTGATCCTGACGGTGACCACGATCCTCACGTCACGGAGGTGATCTTGGGCTATGCGCCGAGTGAACTATGTCCGCAACCACAGATCTGCTATGGATCCTATTGCACGACTGAGAAACAACAGAGTTTTGCTGCTCGGAGCAGCACTCTGATCTGCAACAAACTGATACGTCTCCAACGTATCTATAATTTTTGATTATTCCATGCTATTATATTATCTGTTTTGGATGTTTAATGGGCTTTATTATACACTTTTATATTATTTTTGGGACTAACCTACTAACCCAAGGCCCAGTGCAAATTGCTGTATTTTTTGCCTATTTCATTGTTTCGCACAAAAGGAATATCAAACAGAGTCCAAACGGAATGAAACCTTTGGGAGAGTTATTTTTGGAACAATATCAACACAGAAGACTTGGAGTCCATGCCAGGAAGCGAACGAGGCGGCCACAAGGGTAGGGGGCGCACCCAGGGGGGTAGGCGCACCCCCACCCTCGTGGCTTCCCTAACGTGCCTCTTCCTCCTATATATACCTACGTACCCTGAAACCATGGAGGAGCACCACGAAACCGTACTTCCACCGTCGCAACCTTTTGACCCCTGAGATCCCATCTTGGGGCCTGTTCCGGAGCTCCACCGGAGGGGGCATCGATCACGGAGGTCTTCTACATCAACACCATAGCCTCTCTGATGAGTTGTGAGTAGTTTACCACATACCTTCGGGTCCATAGTTATTAGCTAGATGGCTTCTTCTCTCTCTTTGGATCTCAACGCAAAGTTCTTCTCGATCTTCTTGGAGATCTATTCGATGTAATTCTTTTTGTGGTGTATTTGTCAAGATCTGATGAATTGTGGGTTTATGATCAAGATTATCTATGAACAATATTGGATTCTTTTCTGAAATCTTTTATGCATGTTTTAAATATCCTTGCAAGTCTCTTCGAATTGTCGGTTTGGTTTGGCCTACTAGATCGGTAGTTCTTGCAATGGGAGAAGTGCTTGGCTTTGGGTTCAATCTTGCGGTGTCCTTTCCCAGTGACAGCAGGGGCAGCAAGGCACGTATTGTATTGTTGCCATCAAGGATAAAAAGATGGGTTTTATACCATATTGCTTGAGTTTATCCCTCTACATCATGTCATCTTGCTTAGGGCGTTACTCTGTTCTTATGAACTTAATACTCTAGATGCATGATGGATAGCGGTCGATGTGTGGAGTAATAGTAGTAGATGCAGAATCGTTTCGGTCTACTTGTTACGGACGTGATGCCTATATGCCATGATCATGCCTAGATATTCTCATAACTATGCACTTTTCTATCAATTGCTCGACAGTAATTCGTTCACCCACCGTAGAAATCTGCTATCATGAGAAAAGCCACTAGTGAAACCTATGGCCCCGGGTCTATCTTCATCATATTAATCTTCCTTCAACTATTTATCTTTACTTTAATTTTGTTTTGCAATCTTTACTTTCAGTTTACATATCAAAAATACAAAAAATATTATCTTATCATCTCTATCAGATCTCACTTTTGCAAGTAGCCGTGAAGGGATTGACAACCCCTTTATCGCGTTGGTTGCAAGGTTCTTATTTATTTGTGTAGGTACGAGGGACTCGCGCGTGGTCTCCTACTGGATTGATACCTTGGTTCTCAAAAACACAGGGAAATACTTACGCTACTATGCTGCATCACCCTTTCCTCTTTGAGGGAAAACAACGCAAGCTCGAGAAGTAGCAAGAAGAATTTCTGGCGCCGTTCCGGGAAGATCTATGCAAAAGTCATATACCAAGTACCTATCACAAAATCTTATCCCTCGCATTACATTATTTGCCATTTGCCTCTCCCCCACTTCACCCTTGCCATTTTATTCACCCTTCTTTTTTCCGTTCGCCTCTTTTCGCTTGCTTCTTGTTTGCTTGTGTGTTGGATTGGTTGTTTGTCACTATGGCTCAAGACAATACCAAATTGTGTGACTTCTCCAATACCAACAATAATGATTTTATTAGCACTTCGATTGCTCCTATTATAGATGCTGAATCTTGTGAGATCAATGCTGCTCTGTTGAATCTTGTCATGAAAGATCAATTCTCTAGCCTTCCTAGTGAAGATGCCGCTACCCATCGAAACAACTTTATTGATTTGCGCGATATGCAAACGAAGAGAGATACGGATAATGATATTGTCAAATTGAAGCTATTTCCGTTTTTGCTTAGAGATCGTGCTAAAACTTGGTTCTCTTCTTTGACTAGAAATAGTATTGATTCATGATATAAGTGCAAAGATGCCTTTATCTCTAAGTATTTTTCCTCCTGCTAAGATTATCTCTCTTAGAAACGACATCATGAATTTTAAGCAACTAGATCATGAGCATGTTGCACAAGCTTGGGAGAGAATGTAATTAATGATACGTAATTGCCCTACTCATGGTTAGAACTTATGGATGATTATACAAAACTTGTATGCTAGCTTGAATTTTGCTTCTAGAAATCTTTTAGATTCGGCCGCGGGGGGCACTTTCATGGAAATCACTTTAGGAGAAGCTACTAAACTCCTAGATAATATTATGGTTAATTACTCTCAATGGCATACCGAAAGATCTACTAGTAAAAAAGTACATGCTATTGAAGAGATTAGTGTTTTGAGTGGAAAGATGAATGAACTTATGAAATTATTTGCTACTAAGAGTGCTTATTCTAATCCTAATGATATGCCTTTGTCCACGTTGATTGAGAATAATAATGAATATTTGGATGTGAATTTTGTTGGTAGGAATAATTTTGGTAACAATGCATATAGAGGAAACTTTGATTCTAGGCCTTTCCCTAGTAATTCCTCTAATAATTATGGTAATTCCTACAACAACTCTTATGGAATTTTTAATAAGATGCCCTCTGAATTTGAGACTGGTTTTAGAGAATTTATGAATTCACAAAAGGATTTCAATGCTTTACTTGAAGAAAAATTGCTTAAGATTGATGATAGGAACGTGGATAGAATTTCTCTCGATGTTGATTCTTTGAAACTTAGATCTATTCCACCTAAGCATGATATAAAAGAGTCTCTCAAAGCCATGAGAATTTCCATTGGTGAGTGCAAAGAAAGAACCGCTAGGATGCGTGCTAAAAGAGATTGCTTTGTGAAAGCGTGTTCTTCTAGTTTGCATGAAAATAAAGATGAAGATCTGAAAGTGATTGATGTGTCTCCTATTAAATCCTTGTTTTCTAGTATGAATCTTGATAAAGATGGGACTGGAGATGAGTCTACTTTAGTTAAAAGGTGTCCCAATGATTCGGAGTTTTTAGATCTTGATGCTAAAACTGTTAAAAGTGGGATTGAAGAGGTCAAAACTTTACATAGCAATGAACCCACTATTTTGGATTTCAAGGGATTTAATTATGATAATTGCTCTTTAATAGATTGTATTTCCTTGTTGCAATCCGTGCTAAATTCTCTGCATGCTTATAGTCAAAATAAAGCTTTTACCAAACACATAGTTGATGCTTTAATGCAATCTTATGAAGAAAAACTTGAATTAGAAGTTTCTATCCCTAGAAAACTTTATGATGAGTGGGAACCTACTATTAAAATTAAGATTAAAGATCATTAATGCTATGCTTTGTGTGATTCGGGTGCAAGTGTTTACACAATTTCAAAAACTTTGTGGGATATGTTAGGTTTCCATGAACTTGATGATTGCTCTTTAAATTTGCATCTTGCGGATTCCACCATTAAGAAACCTATGGGAAGGATTAATGATGTTCTTTTTGTTGCAAATAGGAATTATGTGCCCATAGATTTCATCGTTCTTGATATAGATTGCAATCCTACTTGTCCTATTATTCTTGGTAGACCTTTCCTTAGAACGATTGGTGCAATTATTGATATGAAGGAAGGAAATATTAGACTCCCATTTCCGTTAAGGAAAGGCATGGAACACTTTCCTAGAAATAAAATAAAATTACCTTATGAATCTATTATGAGAGACACTTATGGATTGCCTACCAAAGATGGCAATACCAAGATCTATTCTTGTATCATGCCTAGCTAGGGGCGTTAAACGATAGCGCTTGCTGGGAGGCAACCCGATTTTATTTTTTCTTCGTTTTTCCTTCTGTTTGGCAATAAATAATTCATCTAGCTTCTGGTTAGATGTGGTTTTGTGTTTTAATTAGTGTTTGTGCCAGGTAGAACCTTTGGGAAGACTTGGGTGAAGTTTATGCGATCATGCTGTAAAAAACAGAAACTTTAGCGCTCACGAGTTTAGCTACCATTTTTTACTAGAGAGTTCTTTTAAGTTGATTCTTTTTGAAGATGATTAATAGACAAATTACTCATGTCCACCAATTTATTTCCAAAAAATTAGAGTTACATAAGTATTCTAAAGTTACAGATTTCTACAGGCTGTTCTGTTTTTGACGGATTCGGTTTTTCGTGTGTTGTTTGCTTATTTTGATGAATCTATGAGTAGTATCGGGGTGTATGAATCATAGAGAAGTTGGAATACAGTAGGTTTAACACCAATATAAACAAAGAATGAGTTCATTACAGTACCTTAAAGTGGTGGTTTGTTTTCTTATACTAACAGAGCTCACGAGATTTTTGCTAAGTTTTGTGTTGTGAAGTTTACAAGATTTTGGGTAAGGATTTGATGGACTATGGAACAAAGAGTGGCAAGAGCCTAAGCTTGGGGATCCCCAAGGCACCCCAAGGTAAAATTCAAAGACAACCAAAAGCCTAAGCTTGGGGATGCCCTGGGAAGGTATCCCCTCTTTCGTTTTCATCTATCGGTAACTTTACTTGAGACTATATTTTTATTCACCACATGATATGTGTTTTGCTTGGAGCGTCATGTATGATTTGAGTCTTTGCATTTTAGTTTACCACAATCATCCTTGCTGGACACACCTTCTGAGAGAGATACACATGAATCGGAATTTATTAGAATACTCTATGTGCTTCACTTATATCTTTTGAGCTAGATAGTTTTGCTCTAGTGCTTCACTTATATCTTTTTAGAGCACGATGGTGGTTTTATTTTATAGAAATTATTGATCTCTCATGCTTCACTTATATTATTTTGAGAGTCTTTTAGAACAGCATGGTAATGTGCCTTGGTTATAAAATTAGTCCTAATATGATAGGCATCCAAGATGGGTATAGTAAAAACTTTAATATAAAGTGCATCGAATATTATGAGAAGTTTGATACTTGATGATTGTTTTGAGATATGAGGATGGTGATATTAGAGTCATGCTAGTAGAGTAGTTGTGAATTTGAGAAATACTTGTGTTGAGGTTTGCAAGTCCCGTAGCATGCACGTATGGTAACCGTTGTGTGACAAATTTGAAGCATGATGTATTTCATTGAGTGTCATCCTTTGTGTGGAGGTCGGGATCGCGCGATGGTTAACTCCTACCAACCCTTCCCCTAGGAGAATACGTGTTTTACTTTGTTTTGATGACTTGTAGATTTTTGCAATAAGTAAGTGAGTTCTTTATGACTAATGTTGAGTCCATGGATTATACGCACTCTCACCCTTCCACCATTGCTAGCCTCTCTTGTGCTGTGCAACTTTCGCCGGTACCATACACCCACCATATACCTTCCTCAAAACAGCCACCATACCTACCTATCATGGCATTTCCACAGCCATTCGATATATATTTCCATGCAACTTTCCACCGTTCTGTTCATATGACACGCTTCATCATTGTCATATTGCAATGCATGATCATGTAGTTGACATCGTATTTGTGGCTAGGCCACCATGAATAATTTTTCATACATGTCACTCTTGATTCATTGCACATCCCGGTACACCGCCGGAGGCATTCATATGGAGTCATATTTTGTTCTAGTATCGAGTTGTAATATTGAGTTGTAAGTAAATAAAAGTGTGATGGCTGTCATTATTAGAGCATTGTCCCAAAGAAAAATAGAAGAGAAAAAAAGGGAAAGGAAAGGACAAAGAAAAAAAGAGGCCCAAAAAAAAGAAAGGAAAAAAAGAAAAAGAAAATAAAAGAAAAAAGGGACGATGCTACTATCTTTTTCCAGACTTGTGCTTCAAAGTAGCACCATGATCTTCATGATAGAGAGTCTCTTGTTTTGTCACTTTCATATACCAATGGGAATTTTCATTATAGAACTTGGCTTGTATATTCCAACAATAGGCTTCCTCAAATGCCCTAGGTCTTCGTGAGCAAGCAAGTTGGATGCACACCCACTTAGTTTCTTTTGTTGAGCTTTCATACATTTATAACTCTAGTGCATCCGTTGCATGGCAATCCCTACTCACTCACATTGATATCTATTGATGGGCATCTCCATAGCCCATTGATACGCCTAGTTGATGTGAGACCATCTTCCTCTCTTGTCTTCTCCACAACCACCATTCTATTCCACCCATAGTGCTATATCCATGGCTCACGCTCATGTATTCCGTGAAAGTTGAAAAAGTGTATGAAACAATTGCTTGGCTGAAACCGGGGTTGTGCATTATTTGAGTATTTTGTGAGACGAAGATGAAACATAGCCAAACTATATGATTTTGTAGGGATGAACTTTCTTTGGCCATGTTATTTTGAGAAGACATGATTGCTTTGTTAGTATGCTTGAAGTATTATTACTCTTATGTCAATATAGACTTTTGTCTTGAATCTTTTGGATCTGAAGATTCATGCCACAATAAAGAAAACTACATTGAGAATTATGTTGGGTAGCATTCCGCATCAAAAATTCTGTTTTTATCATTTACCTACTCGAGGAGGAGCAGGAATTAAGCTTGGGGATGCTTGATACGTCTCCAACGTATATATAATTTTTGATTGTTCCATGCTATTATATTATCTATTTTGGATGTTTAATGGGCTTTATTATACACTTTTATATTATTTTTGGGACTAACCTACTAACCCAAGGCCCAGTGCAAATTGTTGTTTTTTTGCCTATTTCAGTGTTTCGCAGAAAAGGAATATCAGACGGAGTCCAAACAGAATGAAACCCGCGGGAGAGTTATTTTTGGAACAATATCAACACAAAAGACTTGGAGTACACGCCAGGAAGCGAACGAGGCGGCCACGAGGGCAGGGGGCGTGCCCAGGGGGGTAGGCGCGCCCCCACCCTCATGGGCCCCTCGTGGCTCCCCTGACGTGCCTCTTCCTCCTATATATACCTACGCACCCTAAAACCATCGAGGAGCACCATGAAACCCTAATTCCACCGCCGCAACCTTCTGTACCCGTGAGATCCCTTCTTGGGGCCTGTTCCGGAGCTCCACCGGAGGGGGCATCGATCATGGAGGGCTTCTACATCAACACCATAGCCTCTCCGATGAGTTGTGAGTAGTTTACCACAGACCTTCGGGTCCATAGTTATTAGTTAGATGGCTTCTTCTCTCTCTTTGTATCTCAATACAAAGTTCTCCTCGATCTTCTTGGAGATCTGTTTGATGTAATTATTTTTGTAGTGTGTTTGTCGAGATCCGATGAATTGCAGGTTTATGATCAAGATTATCTATGAACAATATTGGATTCTTTCTGAAATCTTTTATGCATGATTTAAATATCCTTGCAAGTCTCTTCGAATTGTCGGTTTGGTTTGCCCTACTAGATCGGTAGTTCTTGCAATGGGAGAAGTGCTTGGCTTTGGGTTCAATCTTGCGGTGTCCTTTCCGAGTGACAGCAGGGGCAACAAGGCACATATTGTATTGTTGCCATCGAGGATAAAAATATAGGGTTTATATCATATTTCTCGAGTTTATCCCTCTACATCATGTCATCTTGCTTAAGGCGTTACTATGTTCTTATGAACTTAATACTCTAGATGCATGCTGGATAGCGGTCGATGTGTGGAGTAATAGTAGTAGATGCAGAATCGTTTCGGTCTACTTGTTACGAACGTGATGCCTATATACAATGATCATGCCTAGATATTCTCAATACTATGCGCTTTTCTATCAATTGCTCGATAGTAATTCGTTCACCCACCGTAGGAATCTGCTATCATGAGAGAAGCCACTAGTGAAACCTATGGCCCCCGGGTGTATCTTCATCATATTAATCTTCCCTCAACTATTTATCTTTACTTTACTTTTGTTTTGCAATCTTTACTTTCAGTTTACATATCACATATACCAAAAATATTATCTTATCATCTCTATCAGATCTCACTTTTGCAAGTGGCCGAGAAGGGATTGACAACCCCTTTATCGCGTTGGTTGTAAGGTTCTTATTTGTTTGTGTAGGTACGAGGGAGTCGCGCATGGTCTCCTACTGTATTGATACCTTGGTTCTCAAAAACTAAGGGAAATACTTACGCTACTGTGCTGCATCACCCTTTCCTCTTCGAGGGAAAACAACACAAGCTCGAGAAGTAGCACAAACCTCTACCAGCTTCTGAACGGGACGACTGAATTGACTCTGCTATTCGCGCTGCCGCTCCAAGATTTTGAACTGGAGTGCGATATACCTGAGTTTCAGGCGGAAACAACCGCCGTGGTTGTCGACTGGACTCAGGGATCTGCTGACGGGCGTGTTGGTCGAGTGAGTATTGGAGATTCTCCAGCCGCGTGCGCTCAGCCAAAGTAGCTGGGCGCATAGCTTCCAAGGCCCGAGCCTCGGAAGTCTCTAAAATGATGGAGGTATGGAGCGCCTCCTTGTTGCGACGATGCAGCTCCTCCCTCTGCTCCGCGGTGAGGGCTTGGGGATGATATTCATCGTGATAACGTGACGGGCTGCTGCCGCCATCGCCGTCGTCACCGAGACGGAATCCAGGCGGGCCGCGGGGCGAGTCGACCATGAGAAATTTTGCCGCAGGGTCGATGCTACCGCACTCGTAAAGGGTGTCTGCAGAACTAGTCGACAGGTCGAATGGCTCGTTGAGAGACTCGTCAGGTTCAATGGCCGCAACTTGAGAGGTGGCCGACTGGCGGGCCACCGCGTGCTTCACCCACCGCTGGAGCCAAGAACATGCCAGGAAGCGAACGAGGCGGCCACAAGGGCAGGGGGCGCACCCAGGGGGGTAGGCGCACCCCCCACCCTCGTGGATTCCCTAACGTGCCTCTTCCTCCTATATATACCTACGTACCCTGAAACCATGGAGGAGCACCACGAAACCGTACTTCCACCGTCGCAACCTTTTGACCCGTGAGATCCCATCTTGGGGCCTGTTCCGGAGCTCCACCGGAGGGGGCATCGATCACGGAGGTCTTCTACATCAACACCATAGCCTCTCTGATGAGTTGTGAGTAGTTTACCACATACCTTCGGGTCCATAGTTATTAGCTAGATGGCTTCTTTTCTCTCTTTGGATCTCAACGCAAAGTTCTTCTCGATCTTCTTGGAGATCTATTCGATGTAATTCTTTTTGTGGTGTATTTGTCAAGATCTGATGAATTGTGGGTTTATGATCAAGATTATCTATGAACAATATTGGATTCTTTTCTGAAATCTTTTATGCATGATTTAAATATCCTTGCAAGTCTCTTCGAATTGTCGGTTTGGTTTGGCCTACTAGATCGGTAGTTCTTGCAATGGGAGAAGTGCTTGGCTTTGGGTTCAATCTTGCGGTGTCCTTTCCCAGTGACAGCAGGGGCATCAAGGCACGTATTGTATTGTTGCCATCAAGGATAAAAATATGGGTTTTATACCATATTGCTTGAGTTTATCCCTCTACATCATGTCATCTTGCTTAAGGCGTTACTCTGTTCTTATGATCTTAATACTCTAGATGCATGATGGATAGCGGTCGATGTGTGGAGTAATAGTAGTAGATGCAGAATCGTTTCGGTCTACTTGTTACGGACGTGATGCCTATATGCCATGATCATGCCTAGATATTCTCATAACTATGCACTTTTCTATCAATTGCTCGACAGTAATTCGTTCACCTACCGTAGAAATCTGCTATCATGAGAAAAGCCACTAGTGAAACCTATGGCCCCGGGTCTATCTTCATCATATTAATCTTCCTTCAACTATTTATCTTTACTTTAATTTTGTTTTGCAATCTTTACTTTCAGTTTACATATCAAAAATAACAAAAATATTATCTTATCATCTCTATCAGATCTCACTTTTGCAAGTAGCCGTGAAGGGATTGACAACCCCTTTATCGCGTTGGTTGCAAGGTTCTTATTTATTTGTGTAGGTACGAGGGACTCGCGCGTGGTCTCCTACTGGATTGATACCTTGGTTCTCAAAAACAGAGGGAAATACTTACGCTACTATGCTGCATCACCCTTTCCTCTTTGAGGGAAAACAACGCAAGCTCGAGAAGTAGCAAGAAGAATTTCTGGCGCCGTTGCCGGGAAGATCTATGCAAAAGTCATATACCAAGTACCTATCACAAAATCTTATCCCTCGCATTACATTATTTGCCATTTGCCTCTCCCCCACTTCACCCTTGCCATTTTAGTCACCCTTCTTTTTTCCGTTCGCCTCTTTTCGCTTGCTTCTTGTTTGCTTGTGTGTTGGATTGGTTGTTTGTCACTATGGCTCAAGACAATACCAAATTGTGTGACTTCTCCAATACCAACAATAATGATTTTATTAGCACTTCGATTGCTCCTATTATAGATGCTGAATCTTGTGAGATCAATGCTGCTCTGTTGAATCTTGTCATGAAAGATCAATTCTCTAGCCTTCCTAGTGAAGATGCCGCTACCCATCGAAACAACTTTATTGATTTGCGCGATATGCAAACGAAGAGAGATACGGATAATGATATTGTCAAATTGAAGCTATTTCCGTTTTTGCTTAGAGATCGTGCTAAAACTTGGTTCTCTTCTTTGACTAGAAATAGTATTGATTCATGATATAAGTGCAAAGATGCCTTTATCTCTAAGTATTTTCCTCCTGCTAAGATTATCTCTCTTAGAAACGACATCATGAATTTTAAGCAACTAGATCATGAGCATGTTGCACAAGCTTGGGAGAGAATGAAATTAATGATACGTAATTGCCCTACTCATGGTTTGAACTTATGGATGATTATACAAAACTTGTATGCTAGCTTGAATTTTGCTTCTAGAAATCTTTTAGATTCGGCCGCGGGGGGCACTTTCATGGAAATCACTTTAGGAGAAGCTACTAAACTCCTAGATAATATTATGGTTAATTACTCTCAATGGCATACCGAAAGATCTACTAGTAAAAAAGTACATGCTATTGAAGAGATTAGTGTTTTGAGTGGAAAGATGAATGAACTTATGAAATTATTTGCTACTAAGAGTGCTTATTCTAATCCTAATGATATGCCTTTGTCCACGTTGATTGAGAATAATAATGAATATTTAAATGTGAATTTTGTTGGTAGGAATAATTTTGGCAACAATGCATATAGAGGAAACTTTGATTCTAGGCCTTTCCCTAGTAATTCCTCTAATAATTATGGTAATTCCTACAACAACTCTTATGGAATTTTTAATAAGATGCCCTCTGAATTTGAGACTGGTTTTAGAGAATTTATGAATTCACAAAAGGATTTCAATGCTTTACTTGAAGAAAAATTGCTTAAGATTGATGATAGGAACGTGGATAGAATTTCTCTCGATGTTGATTCTTTGAAACTTAGATCTATTCCACCTAAGCATGATATAAAAGAGTCTCTCAAAGCCATGAGAATTTCCATTGGTGAGTGCAAAGAAAGAACAGCTAGGATGCGTGCTAAAAGAGATTGCTTTGTGAAAGCGTGTTCTTCTAGTTTGCATGAAAATAAAGATGAAGATCTGAAAGTGATTGATGTGTCTCCTATTAAATCCTTGTTTTCTAGTATGAATCTTGATAAAGATGGGACTGGAGATGAGTCTACTTTAGTTAAAAGGTGTCCCAATGATTCGGAGTTTTTAGATCTTGATGCTAAAACTGTTAAAAGTGGGATTGAAGAGGTCAAAACTTTACATAGCAATGAACCCACTATTTTGGATTTCAAGGGATTTAATTATGATAATTGCTCTTTAATATATTGTATTTCCTTGTTGCAATCCGTGCTAAATTCTCTGCATGCTTATAGTCAAAATAAAGCTTTTACCAAACACATAGTTGATGCTTTAATGCAATCTTATGAAGAAAAACTTGAATTAGAAGTTTCTATCCCTAGAAAACTTTATGATGAGTGGGAACCTACTATTAAAATTAAGATTAAAGATCATTAATGCTATGCTTTGTGTGATTTGGGTGCAAGTGTTTACACAATTTTAAAAACTTTGTGCGATATGTTAGGTTTCCATGAACTTGATGATTGCTCTTTAAATTTGCATCTTGCGGATTCCACCATTAAGAAACCTATGGGAAGGATTAATGATGTTCTTTTTGTTGCAAATAGGAATTATATGCCCATAGATTTCATCGTTCTTGATATAGATTGCAATCCTACTTGTCCTATTATTCTTGGTAGACCTTTCCTTAGAATGATTGGTGCAATTATTGATATGAAGGAAGGAAATATTAGACTCCAATTTCCATTAAGGAAAGGCATGGAACACTTTCCTAGAAATAAAATAAAATTACCTTATGAATCTATTATGAGAGCCACTTATGGATTGCCTACCAAAGATGGCAATACCAAGATCTATTCTTGTATCATGCCTAGCTAGGGGCGTTAAACGATAGCGCTTGCTGGGAGGCAACCCGATTTTATTTTTTCTTCATTTTCCCTTCTGTTTAGCAATAAATAATTCATCTAGCTTCTGGTTAGATGTGGTTTTGTGTTTTAATTAGTGTTTGTGCCAGGTAGAACCTTTGGGAAGACTTGGGTGAAGTTTATGCGATCATGCTGTAAAAAACAGAAACTTTAGCGCTCACGAGTTTAGCTACCATTTTTTACTAGAGAGTTCTTTTAAGTTGATTCTTTTTGAAGATGATTAATAGACAAATTCCTCATGTCCACCAATTTATTTCCAAAAAATTAGAGTTACATAAGTATTCTAAAGTTACAGATTGCTACAGGCTGTTCTGTTTTTGACGGATTCGGTTTTTCGTGTGTTGTTTGTTTATTTTGATGAATCTATGAGTAGTATCGGGGTGTTTGAATCATAGAGAAGTTGGAATACAGTAGGTTTAACACCAATATAAACAAAGAATGAGTTCATTACAGTACCTTAAAGTGGTGGTTTGTTTTCTTATACTAACAGAGCTCACGAGATTTTTGCTAAGTTTTGTGTTGTGAAGTTTACAAGATTTTGGGTAAGGATTTGATGGACTATGGAACAAAGAGTGGCAAGAGCCTAAGCTTGGGGATGCCCAAGGCACCCCAAGGTAAAATTCAAAGACAACCAAAAGCCTAAGCTTGGGGATGCCCTGGGAAGGTATCCCCTCTTTCGTTTTCATCTATCGGTAACTTTACTTGAAACTATATTTTTATTCACCACATGATATGTGTTTTGCTTGGAGCGTCATGTATGATTTGAGTCTTTGCATTTTAGTTTACCACAATCATCCTTGCTGGACACACCTTCTGAGAGAGATACACATGAATCGGAATTTATTAGAATACTCTATGTGCTTCACTTATATCTTTTGAGCTAGATAGTTTTGCTCTAGTGCTTCACTTATATCTTTTTAGAGCACGATGGTGGTTTTATTTTATAGAAATTATTGATCTCTCATGCTTCACTTATATTATTTTGAGAGTCTTTTAGAACAGCATGGTAATGTGCCTTGGTTATAAAATTAGTCCTAATATGATAGGCATCCAAGATGGGTATAGTAAAAACTTTAATATAAAGTGCATCGAATATTATGAGAAGTTTGATAC
Organism: Secale cereale; assembly: GCA_902687465.1. NCBI lineage: Eukaryota > Viridiplantae > Streptophyta > Magnoliopsida > Poales > Poaceae > Secale > Secale cereale. Next base: position 478,062,222 of record LR738711.1, on the reverse strand, counting down.
TTGATGATTGTTTTGAGATATGAGGATGGTGATATTAGAGTCATGCTAGTAGAGTAGTTGTGAATTTGAGAAATACTTGTGTTGAGGTTTGCAAGTCCCGTAGCATGCACGTATGGTAACCGTTGTGTGACAAATTTGAAGCATGATGTATTTCATTGAGTGTCATCCTTCGTGTGGAGGTCGGGATCGCGCGATGGTTAACTCCTACCAACCCTTCCCCTAGGAGAATACGTGTTTTACTTTGTTTTGATGACTTGTAGATTTTTGCAATAAGTAAGTGAGTTCTTTATGACTAATGTTGAGTCCATGGATTATACGCACTCTCACCCTTCCACCATTGCTAGCCTCTCTTGTGCTGTGCAACTTTCGCCGGTACCATACACCCACCATATACCTTCCTCAAAACAGCCACCATACCTACCTATCATGGCATTTCCACAGCCATTCGATATATATTTCCATGCAACTTTCCACCGTTCTGTTCATATGACACGCTTCATCATTGTCATATTGCAATGCATGATCATGTAGTTGACATCGTATTTGTGGCTAGGCCACCATGAATAATTTTTCATACATGTCACTCTTGATTCATTGCACATCCCGGTACACCGCCGGAGGCATTCATATGGAGTCATATTTTGTTCTAGTATCGAGTTGTAATATTGAGTTGTAAGTAAATAAAAGTGTGATGGCTGTCATTATTAGAGCATTGTCCCAAAGAAAAATAGAAGAGAAAAAAAGGGAAAGGAAAGGACAAAGAAAAAAAGAGGCCCAAAAAAAAAGAAAGGAAAAAAATAAAAAGAAAATAAAAGAAAAAAGGGACGATGCTACTATCTTTTTCCAGACTTGTGCTTCAAAGTAGCACCATGATCTTCATGATAGAGAGTCTCTTGTTTTGTCACTTTCATATACCAATGGGAATTTTCATTATAGAACTTGGCTTGTATATTCCAACAATAGGCTTCCTCAAATGCCCTAGGTCTTCGTGAGCAAGCAAGTTGGATGCACACCCACTTAGTTTCTTTTGTTGAGCTTTCATACATTTATAACTCTAGTGCATCCGTTGCATGGCAATCCCTACTCACTCACATTGATATCTATTGATGGGCATCTCCATAGCCCATTGATACGCCTAGTTGATGTGAGACCATCTTCCTCTCTTGTCTTCTCCACAACCACCATTCTATTCCACCCATAGTGCTATATCCATGGCTCACGCTCATGTATTGCGTGAAAGTTGAAGAAGTGTATGAAACAATTGCTTGGCTGAAACCGGGGTTGTGCATTATTTGAGTATTTTGTGAGACGAAGATGAAACATATCCAAACTATATGATTTTGTAGGGATGAATTTTCTTTGGCCATGTTATTTTGAGAAGACATGATTGCTTTGTTAGTATGCTTGAAGTATTATTACTCTTATGTCAATATAGACTTTTGTATTGAATCTTTCGGATCTGAAGATTCATGCCACAATAAAGAAAACTACATTGAGAATTATGTTGGGTAGCATTCCGCATCAATAATTCTGTTTTTATCATTTACCTACTCGAGGAGGAGCAGGAATTAAGCTTGGGGATGCTTGATACGTCTCCAACGTATATATAATTTTTGATTGTTCCATGCTATTATATTATCTATTTTGGATGTTTAATGGGCTTTATTATACACTTTTATATTATTTTTGGGACTAACCTACTAACCCAAGGCCCAGTGCAAATTGTTGTTTTTTTGCCTATTTCAGTGTTTCGCAGAAAAGGAATATCAGACGGAGTCCAAACAGAATGAAACCCGCGGGAGAGTTATTTTTGGAACAATATCAACACAAAAGACTTGGAGTACACGCCAGGAAGCGAACGAGGCGGCCACGAGGGCAGGGGGCGTGCCCAGGGGGGTAGGCGTGCCCCCACCCTCATGGGCCCCTCGTGGCTCCCTTGACGTGCCTCTTCCTCCTATATATACCTACGCACCCTAAAACCATCGAGGAGCACCATGAAATCCTAATTCCACTGCCGCAACCTTCTGTACCCGTGAGATCCCTTCTTGGGGCCTGTTCCGGAGCTCCACCGGAGGGGGCATCGATCATGGAGGGCTTCTACATCAACACCATAGCCTCTCCGATGAGTTGTGAGTAGTTTACCACAGACCTTCGGGTCCATAGTTATTAGTTAGATGGCTTCTTCTCTCTCTTTGTATCTCAATACAAAGTTCTCCTCGATCTTCTTGGAGATCTGTTTGATGTAATTATTTTTGTAGTGTGTTTGTCGAGATCCGATGAATTGCAGGTTTATGATCAAGATTATCTATGAACAATATTGGATTCTTTCTGAAATCTTTTATGCATGATTTAAATATCCTTGCAAGTCTCTTCGAATTGTCGGTTTGGTTTGCCCTACTAGATCGGTAGTTCTTGCAATGGGAGAAGTGCTTGGCTTTGGGTTCAATCTTGCGGTGTCCTTTCCGAGTGACAGCAGGGGCAACAAGGCACATATTGTATTGTTGCCATCGAGGATACAAATATAGGGTTTATATCATATTGCGCGAGTTTATCCCTCTACATCATGTCATCTTGCTTAAGGCGTTACTATGTTCTTATGAACTTAATACTCTAGATGCATGCTGGATAGCGGTCGATGTGTGGAGTAATAGTAGTAGATGCAGAATCGTTTCGGTCTACTTGTTACGGACGTGATGCCTATATACAATGATCATGCCTAGATATTCTCAATACTATGCGCTTTTCTATCAATTGCTCGATAGTAATTCGTTCACCCACCGTAGGAATCTGCTATCATGAGAGAAGCCACTAGTGAAACCTATGGCCCCCGGGTGTATCTTCATCATATTAATCTTCCCTCAACTATTTATCTTTACTTTACTTTTGTTTTGCAATCTTTACTTTCAGTTTACATATCACATATACCAAAAATATTATCTTATCATCTCTATCAGATCTCACTTTTGCAAGTGGCCGAGAAGGGATTGACAACCCCTTTATCGCGTTGGTTGTAAGGTTCTTATTTGTTTGTGTAGGTACGAGGGACTCGCGCATGGTCTCCTACTGTATTGATACCTTGGTTCTCAAAAACTAAGGGAAATACTTACGCTACTGTGCTGCATCACCCTTTCCTCTTCGAGGGAAAACAACACAAGCTCGAGAAGTAGCACAAACCTCTACCAGCTTCTGAACGGGACGACTGAATTGACTCTGCTATTCGCGCTGCCGCTCCAAGATTTTGAACTGGAGTGCGATATACCTGAGTTTCAGGCGGAAACAACCGCCGCGGTTGTCGACTGGACTCAGGGATCTGCTGACGGGCGTGTTGGTCGAGTGAGTATTGGAGATTCTCCAGCCGCGTGCGCTCAGCCAAAGTAGCTGGGCGCATAGCTTCCAAGGCCCGAGCCTCGGAAGTCTCTAAAATGATGGGGGTATGGAGCGCCTCCTTGTTGCGACGATGCAGCTCCTCCCTCTGCTCCGCGGTGAGGGCTTGGGGATGATATTCATCGTGATAACGTGACGGGCTGCCGCCGCCATCGCCGCCGTCACCGAGACGGAATCCAGGCGGGCCGCGGGGCGAGTCGACCATGAGAAATTTTGCCGCAGGGTCGATGCTACCGCACTCGTAAAGGGTGTCTGCGGAACTAGTCGACAGGTCGAATGGCTCGTTGAGAGACTCGTCAGGCTCGATGGCCGCAACTTGAGAGGTGGCCGACTGGCGAGCCACCGCGTGCTTCACCCACCGCTGGAGCCACGACCGGCCGGACCGCTTTGCGGCGACGTACAGCGGGGAGAGCAGATGACGAGGGAACCGACCGATACTGGGTTGACGGCTACCGCAGGAGGACGCTGCACGCACTCACGCGGAAATGAGCCGCCCCGCGGACGGGCTGGGCCTCGATGTCGAGGGGAGCTTATTGGAGCCAAGCAGAGTCATTGGCGACGAAGACGAGCGCACCGAGACGGATCTCGTGGCCCAAAGCAAAACCGCCGCCGGAAACCATGTTGATGGATATCGGAAAAAATTGCAACCTCGCCGGAAGTCGCTAAGACGCCTGCCCCACGGTGGGCGCCAACTATCGCCGGAGTGAGTCTGATAGTAAGAATAGGGGTATGTAGGAGGAGGCAAGGCCCTAGCTAGGACGAGGATGTACACAAGAGTTTACGAGTTCATGCCCCTCGTGGAGGAGGTGATAACCCTACGACTCGATGCCCGGAGGCTTGTCGACCGGAATATGCATGTGAGTTACAGGGGGTCCGAACCACTGTGCCAAAGGAGGAGGGTGGCTTATATAGAGTGCGCGAGGACCCCCCGGCCCTCGATTACACAGGGGTTAATGAGAGTGAAGACAGAGACATTACTGGTAAGGAATGATAGACAACTCTTATCAATAAGGAATTCCTTCTTTTCCAATAGCCCATTCGGACAGAACTCCAAAGTTAAGCGTGCTTAGCTTGGAGTAGTTTCAAGATGGGTGACCGACCGAGAAGTTGCTCCCGGGTGCGCATGAGTGAGGACAAAGTGCGCAGAAAAGACTAGTATTGATATGTGGGGCCAGTCTAGATCCCGACAGGTGTAACGACCACCGGCGGGTGTGTCCGGGGCGATACAAGTTAGTATCAGAGCGGACCCTCACGGTTACACGGTTGTTTGCGGACAGGTACGTGGTCATGTTTTTCATGACGTTTGTGACCCGTCGTGGCACACGACATGGCACATGTACCGGACTGGATGCACATACGTTTGTGCCAAGAGGGAACGTTCCTGTGGCCCGACGAGGACGTCGGTTCCTCTGAGTGGGGCTGTATGTGATGGCCTGGCTTATTAGGGCTGATAGACTACTCATATCAATAAGGAATTCCTTCTTTTCCGGGAGCCCATTCTGACATAACTCCAAAGTTAAGCGTACTGAGCTTGGAGTAATTTCAGGATGGGTGACCGACTAGGAAGTTGCTCCCGGGTGCACATGAGTGAGGACAAAGTGCGCATAAAATACTAGTATTGATATGTGGGGCCAGTCTAGATCCCGCTAGGAGTAACGAGCACTGGCGGGTGTGTCCGGGGCGTTACACGCCAGGACCCCCCCGGCCCTCGGTTACACACGGGTTAATGAGAGTTGAGACATGGACGTTATTGGTAACACTAGCTATTAATGATCTTTAAGACTATGGAGTAAATGCCCACCCGTAGCTATCCTGGGGTGATTTTAGATCTTCTATACTCCGAGTGTTTCTTCATACGGTCGAGTGACGCTGCTGTGGTCGAGCGGATTTTGATTATCCGAGTGGAACAAGACGCCGAGTGGATTGTACTTCGAGGTGACTTCAGTCGGTATCTTCTCTTAGACTTCAAATATCTTTGACTCTAGGGCAGTGTCCTTGGGTAGGGAATCTAGGTCATACCTAGTACCCTACCCTAGGTACATGTCTTCGTTAGTACCTCTGCCGCTCCGTGCCACCGCGGACGCTTGCTGGCAAATCCGGATCCCTCTACTGGTACGTCTTCATCCACGTGAGATGAAGCCCCCACCGTGACTCATCTGTATCCCTATGTGGGCTTAACGAGACAGATTTACAACCATCGTCACCGCCACCGCACTGCTCTGCGACTACATCTTCATTTTCCTCAGTCTAGTGACGCGCTCGGACAATATGTCACCCAGCACCACGAGTGGCATCTCCAGTTCTCCTCCACCTCCCCTACGGTGGGTGAGGCACTGGCCGTGGATGTGGAGTTGCAGGTGCTCCTTCTCGACGACGACAACGAACTATTCCACCTCAACCAAGCGGGGACGGAGCGTCCAACACCGTGTTATCCGTCATCGGCATCCGACCGTGAGGTGGAGCATGAGACCCCGTTTGCAATAAAAAAAAGCCATGGTGTATGTTATTACTTCCTCTGCTTGCCTCCTCCTACTCGGGATTGTTCAGTCTGCAATTAGTTCATGGACTTTAGGCTAGGTTACAATATGTATTTACCCTGAATTTGAGAATCAGATGGTGAGGCTTTTGAACATTTAGCCCTCGGCAGGAGCCTTTATACACTTATAAGGCTGAAGAATATACCACTCCAAGTGTTAGCTTTGCAAGGGATTCCTTTTCTGCCAAATAAAGGATAAGAATGCCATATGCCGTACATTTAAAAGTTTCTACAAGGAGATAGTGTGCAGTTATTTTGTTCCAGTGAATCTTTCTTATGCGAGTGTATGTATGTGTGAATTTTCATGATAGTTTATGGACGATGACATGAAAGTACACGGATATTTGTTTGAAATTAAGAAGGACCGAGGAGGAGTAGCATAATTAATAAGAACCAGTACAACTTTAGGTTATGTAGTGTGCGAATGTTGATAGCTTCAAGGTACGGCTAACTGGCTGTAAGGATGGTCCTGGTATGCAATGATCTGATGATGTTGACTGAAGTGGATCTCTTAATCCTATTTACTTGGACTATTGGAATTTGCATCTTCCTTATCAGTTATTACACATTGCGCTATGTCCTCTCTGTTGCACTGGCGAGTGAGCAAGTGACCTTCCGTACACAATATTCAGCCATCGTCTACGTCGTAGGGTTCTCACACACTAATATTTTTGCTGGTTGGATATATATATTTCTTTGGATAATTTGTGTTGTTGTTGCTTATTTGAAATTTGATTTTTCTTTGACTGTTTGTTTTGATTTGAGCAGTTATACCAACACCTTGAGGCAACATTAGTCTGTTATTGACTCACTCACTCTCATTTTGTTACTGCATACTTTTTTTAGTCATGTCGACAAGGTAGTTGATGAAAATTCAAACAAGCTGCAAGTGAGGTGGACTGGTGTAACACTGGTACAACGAGGTGCTATACAAACGGTTTTAAACCCCTTTTCACGATGGCGTTTGGAACTGTCGCCAAGTGAGTGACTGCGATAGGGGGGGGGTTGGTCCTTCCCACACGACCCAGAAACCATCGGGGATAGGCCCTCCTGGCACACACGCTCGACAAAATGAGGTCGTGTGCGGCGGGCAAGCGATCAAATACGGATATACATATAGTTTTATTAAAAAACAATTATATCGGTAAACTGTTTCTAGTCGTAAGTACATCGCACACAATCAGTCCCAACTAAAGTTTCCGTTCGTACGTACATTCCACACAGTCAATCAAAGGAATACATTTCCGTTAGTATGTACATCGCACACAGTCAATCCAAGAAGTACGTTTCCGTTTGTATAGACATCCCACACAACCACTCCAAGGAAAATGTTTCCGTTCGCATGTACATCACACACAGTTTTCCCCAATAAATCGTTTGTGATAGCGTTGTTATTGCAGACGATATTAACAATTTTATGTTTGTGTTATTGAATGCATCACAGACGGTGCGTAGAAGAAACTATGTGGCATAGGTTGTCCATCACACACACTTTTTATGTGGTAAACGTTTTCCCAAGGTGGCCTAACGCAAACAGTTTTCAAGAGGAAGTCGTGTGTGATTGTTCATTGATCCAACACGGTTTATTCCTAGAAACTGTGTGTTGGGGAACGTAGTATTTTAAAATTTTCCTACGATCACGCAAGATCTATCTATCAGATGCATAGCAACGAGAGGGGAGAGTGTGTCTACGTACCCTCGTAGACCGGGAGCGGAAGCGTCAAGTGACGCGGTTGATGTTGTCGAACTTCTTCGCGATCCAACCGATCAAGCACCAAACGTACGGCACCTCCGCGTTCAGCACACGTTCAGCTTGATGACGTCCCACGAGCTCTTGATCCAGTTGAGCTTCACGGGAGAGTTTCGTCAGCACGACGGCGTGGTGACGGATATGATGTGTTCACCGGCGCAGGGCTTCGCCTAAGCTCCGCGACGGTACGACCGAGGTGTGATTCTGTGGAGGGGGGCACCGCACACGGCTAAAACAATTCAACTTGTGTGTCTTTGGGTGCCCCCCTGCCCCCGTATATAAAGGAGCAGGGGAGGGAGGCCGGCCGGCCCTTCCTGGTGCGGCTAGAGAGGGAGTCCTACTAGGAATAGGATTGCAATCCTATTCCTAGTAGGATTCACCGAAAGGAAGAAGGGGGAAAGGAATAGGAGAGGTGGCGCCCCCTCCAATCCTAGTCCAACTAGGAATGCTAGGTGGGGGCGCCGGCCAGCCCTATGGGCTGCCCCTCTCTTTCCCTTTAGGCCCACTATGGACCACCCTCTCTCGTAGGGGGTTCCGGTAACCCCCTCCGGCATTCCCGATAAATCCGAAACTTTTCCGGTATACTTCCGGTGTCCGAATATAGCCGTCCAATATATCAATCTTTATGTCTCGGACATTCCGAGACTCCTCGTCATGTCCGTGATCTCATCCGGGACTCCGAACTACCTTTGGTACATCAATACTCAAAAACTCATAATACCGATCGTCATCAAACGTTAAGCGTGCGGACCCTACGGGTTCGAGAACTATGTAGACATGACCAAGACTCATCTCCGGTCAATAACCAATAGCGGAACCTGGATGTTCATATTGGCTCCTACATATTCTACGAAGATCTTTTATCGGTCAGAACCGCATAACAACATACGTTGTTCCTTTTGTCAAACGGTATGTTACTTGCCCGAGATTCGATCGTCGGTATCCTTATACCTAGTTCAATCTCGTTACCGGCAAGTCTCTTTACTCGTTCCGTAACACATCATCTCGTGACTAACTCATTAGTCTTTTGCTTGCAAGGCTTATTATGATGTGTGTTACCGAGAGGGCCCAGAGATACCTCTCCGACACTCGGAGTGACAAATCCTAATCTTGATCTATGCCAACACCACGAATACTTTCGGAGACACCTGTAGAGCATCTTTATGATCACCCAGTTACGTTGTGACGTTTGATAGCACACAAGGTGTTCCTACGGTATTCGGGAGTTGCATAATCTCATAGTCATAGGAACATGTATAAGTCATGAAGAAAGCAATAGCAGTTAAACTAAACGATCATAGTGCTATGCTAACGGATGGGTCTTTTCCATCACATCATTCTCCTAATGATGTGATCTCGTTGATCAAATGACAACTCATGTCTATGGCTAGGAAACATAACCATCTTTGATCAATGAGCTAGTCTAGTAGAGGCATACTAGGGACATGCTGTTTTGTCTATGTATCCACACATGTACTAAGTTTCCGGTTAATATAATTCTAGCATGAATAAAAGACATTTATCATGATATAAGGAAATACAAATAACATCTTTATTATTGCCTCTAGGGCATATTTCCTTCAGTCTCCCACTTTAACTAGAGTCAATAATCTAGATTACAAAGTGATGATCCTCACACCCATGGAGTCTTGGTGCTGATCATGTTTTGCCCGTGGAAGAGGCTTAGTCAACGGGTCTGCAATATTTAGATCCGTATGTATTTTGCAAATCTCTATGTCTCCCTCCTTGACTAGATCGCGGATGGAATTGAAGCGTCTTTTGATGTGCTTTGTTCTCTTGTGAAACCTGGATTCCTTCGCCAAGGCAATGGCTCCAGTGTTGTCACAAAAGATTTTCATTGGACCCGATGCACTAGGTACTACACCTAGATCGGATATGAACTCCTTCATCCAGACTCCTTCATTTGCTGCTTCCGAAGCAGCTATGTATTCCGCTTCACACGTAGATCCCGCCACGACGCTCTGCTTGGAACTGCACCAGCTGACAGCTCCACCGTTCAATAAAAATACATATCCGGTTTGTGACTTTGAGTCATCCGGATCAGTGTCAAAGCTAGAATCGACGTAACCGTTTACGACGAGCTCTTTGTCACCTCCATATACGAGAAACATATCCTTTGTTCTTTTCAGATACTTTAGGATGTTTTTGACCGCTGTCCAGTGATCCACTCCTGGATTACTTTGGTACCTCCCTGCTAGACTTATAGCAAGGCACACATCAGGTCTGGTACACAACATTGCATACATGATAGATCCTATGGCTGAGGCATAGGGAATGACTTTCATTTTCTCTCTATCTTCTGCAGTGGTCGGGCATTGAGTCTTACTCAACTTCATACCTTGTAAAACAGGCAAGAATCCTTTCTTTGACTGATCCATTTTGAACTTCTTCAAAATCTTATCAAGGTATGTGCTTTGTGAAAGTCCAATTAAGCGTCTTGATCTATCTCTATAGATTTTGATGCCTAATATGTAAGCAGCTTCTCCGAGGTCTTTCATTGAAAAACTTTTATTCAAGTATCCTTTTATGCTATCCAGAAATTCTATATCATTTCCAATTAACAATATGTCATCTACATATAACATTAGAAATGCTACAGAGCTCCCACTCACTTTCTTGTAAATACAGGCTTCTCCAAAAGTCTGTATAAAACCATATGCTTTGATCACCTCATCAAAGCGTATATTCCAACTCCGAGATGCTTACACCAGTCCATAGATGGATGGCTGGAGTTTGCATACTTTGTTAGCACCTTTTGGATCGACAAAACCTTCTGGTTGCATCATATACAACTCTTCTTTGAGATATTCATTTAGGAATGCAGTTTTGACATCCATTTGCCAGATTTCATAATCATAAAATGCGGCAATTGCTAACATGATTCAGACAGACTTAAGCATCGCTACAGGTGAGAAAGTCTCATCGTAGTCAACTCCTTGAACTTGTCGAAAACCTTTCGCAACAAGTCGAGCTTTGTAAACAGTAATATTACCGTCTGCGTCGGTCTTCCTCTTGAAGATCCATTTATTTTCGATGGCTTGCCGATCATCGGGCAAGTCAACCAAAGTCCACACTTTGTTCTCATACATGGATCCCATCTCAGATTTCATGGCTTCAAGCCATTTTGCGGAATCTGGGCTCATCATCGCTTCCTCATAGTTTGTAGGTTCATCATGGTCTAGTAACATGATTTTCAGAACTGGGTTGCCATACCACTCTGGTGCGGAACGTACTCTGGTTGATCTACGACGTTCAGCAGAAACTTGATCCGAAGTTTCATGATCATTATCATTAACTTCCTCACTAATTGGTGTAGGAATCACTGGAACAATTTCCTGTGATGTACTACTTTCCAATATGGGAGAAGGTATAATTACCTCATCAAGTTCTACTTTCCTCCCACTCACTTCTTTCGAGAGAAACTCTTTTTCTAGAAAGGATCCGTTCTTAGCAACGAATATTTTGCCTTCGGATCTGTGATAGAAGGTGTACCCAACAGTCTCTTTTGGGTATCCTATGAAGACACATTTTTCCGACTTGGGATCGAGCTTATCAGGTTGAAGTGTTTTCACATAAGCATCGCAGCCCCAAATTTTAAGAAACGACAACTTTGGTTTCTTGCCAAACCATAGTTCATAAGGCGTCGTATCAACGGATTTAGATGGTGCCCTATTTAACGTGAATGCAACTGTCTCTAAAGCATAACCCCAAAACGATAGTGGTAAATCGGTAAGAGACATCATAGATCGCACCATATCCAATAAAGTACGGTTACGACGTTCGGACACACCATTACGCTGTGGTGTTCCAGGTGGCGTGAGTTGTGAAACTATTCCACATTGTTTCAAATGAAGACCAAACTCGTAACTCAAATATTCTCCTCCACGATCAGATCGTAGGAACTTTATTTTCTTGTTACGATGATTCTCCACTTCACTCTGAAATTCTTTGAACTTTTCAAATGTTTCAGACATGTGTTTCATTAAGTAGATATACCCATATCTGCTCAAATCAGCAGTGAAGGTCAGAAAATAACGATACCCGCCGCGAGCATCAACACTCATTGGTCCACATACATCAGTATGTATGATTTCCAACAAATCTGTTGCTCGCTCCATGGTTCCGGAGAACGGAGTTTTAGTCATCTTGCCCATGAGGCATGGTTCGCAAGCACCAAGTGATTCATAATCAAGTGATTCCAAAAGTCCATCTTTATGGAGTTTCTTCATGCGTTTTACACCAATATGACCTAAACGGCAGTGCCACAAATAAGTTGCACTATCATTATTAACCTTGCATCTTTTGGTTTCAATGTTATGAATATGTGTATCACTACGATCGAGATCCAATAAGAATAGACCACTCTTTAAGGGTGCATGACCATAAAAGATATTATTCATCAAAATGGAACAACCATTATTCTCAGATTTAAATGAATAACCGTCTTGCAATAAACAAGATCCAGATATAATGTTCATGCTCAACGCTGGCACCAAATAACAATTATTTAGGTCTAAAACTAATCCCGAAGGTAGATGTAGAGGTAGCGTGCCGACGGCGATCACATCGACTTTGGAACCGTTTCCCACGCGCATCGTCACCTCGTCCTTAGCTAATCTTCGTTTAATCCGTAGTCCCTGTTTCGAGTTACAAATATTAGCAACCGAACCGGTATCAAATACCCAGGTACTACTACGAGCATTAGTAAGGTACACATCAATAACATGTATATCACATATACCATTGTTCATCTTGCCATCCTTCTTATCCGCCAAATACTTGGGGCAGTTCCGCTTCCAGTGTCCAGTCCCCTTGCAGTAGAAGCACTCAGTTTCAGGCTTGGCTCCAGATTTGGGTTTCTTGGTTGAAGTAGCAACTGACTTGCTATTCTTTTTGAAGTTCCCTTTCTTTCCCTTGCCCTTTTTCTTGAAACTAGTGGTCTTGTTAACCATCAACACTTGATGCTCCTTTTTGATTTCTACCTCCGCAGCTTTGAGCATAGCGAAGAGCTCGGGAATTGTCTTTTGCATCCCTTGCATGTTATAGTTCATCACGAAGCCTTTATAGCTTGGTGGCAGTGATTGAAGAACTCTATCAATAACACTATCCTCGTCAACTTTGCAACCAAGTTGAGTCATATGATTGTAGTACCCAGACATTCTGAGCAAGTGTTCACTGATAGAACTATTCTCCTCCATTTTGCAGCTGTAGAACTTATTGGAAATCTCATATTTCTCAATTCGGGCATTTGCTTGAAATATTAACTTCAACTCCTGGAACATTTCATATGCTCCATGACGTTCAAACATCGTTGAAGTCCCGGTTCTAAGCCGTAAAGCATGGCACACTGAACTATCGTGTAGTCATCAGACCGCGACTGCCAGACGTTCAAAGCGTCTACATCAGCGGAAGGGGGCTTGTCACCTAGCGGTGCTTCAAGGACATAATTCTTCTGTGCAACAATGAGGATAATCCTCAGGTTACGGACCCAGTCCGTGTAATTGCTACCATCATCTTTCAACTTAGCTTTCTCTAGGAATGCATTAAAATTCAAAGGAACGGTAGCACGGGCCATTGATCTACAACGACATAGATATGCAAAACTATCAGGACTAAGTTCATGATAAATTAAAGTTCAATTTAATCATATTAATTTAAAGAACTCCCACTTAGATAGACATCCCTCTGGTCATCTAAATGATCACGTGATCCAAATCAACTAAACCATGTCCGATCATCACGTGAGATGGAGTAGTTTTCAATGGTGAACATCTTATGTTGATCATATCTACTATATGATTCACGCTCGACCTTTCGGTCTCTAGTGTTCCGAGGCCATATCTGTATATGCTAGGCTCGTCAAGTTTAACCCGAGTATTCTGCGTGTGCAAAACTGGCTTACACCCGTTGTATTTGAACGTAGAGCTTATCACACCCGATCATCACGTGGTGTCTCGACACGACGAACTTTCGCAACGGTGCATACTCAGGGAGAACACTTATACCTTGAAATTTAGTGAGGGATCATCTTATAATGCTACCGTCGTTCTAAGCAAAATAAGAAGCATAATAAGATAAACATCACATGCAATCAAAATATGTGACATGATATGGCCATCATCATCTTGTGCTTTTGATCTCCATCTTCAAAGCACCGTCATGATCACCTTCGTCACCGGCTTGACACCTTGATCTTCATCGTAGCATCGTTGTCGTCTCGCCAACTATTGCTTCCACGACTATCGCTACCGCTTAGTGATAAAGTAAAGCAATTACATGGCGATTGCATTTCATACAATAAAGCGACAACCATATGGCTCCTGCCAGTTGCCGATAACTTTACAAAACATGATCATCTCATACAAAACCGTATAACTCATCATGTCTTGACCATATCACATCAGAACATGCCCTGCAAAAACAGGTTAGACGTCCTCTACTTTGTTTGTTGCAAGTTTTACGTGGCTGCTACGGGCTTAGCAAGAACCGTTCTTACCTACGCATACAAAACCACAACGATGTTTCGTCAAGTATGTGCTGTTTTAACCTTCACAAGGACCGGGCGTAGCCACACTTGATTCAGCTAAAGTGAGAGAGACAGACACCCGCCAGTCACCTTTAAGCAACGAGTGCTCGTAACGGTGAAACCAGTCTCGCGTAAGCGTACGCGTAATGTCGGTCCGGGCCGCTTCATCTCACAATACCGCCGAAGCAAAGTATGACATGCTGGTAAGCAGTATGACTAGTATCGTCCACAATCTCATTGTGTTCTACTCGTGCATATCATCTACGCATAGACCTGGCTCATGATGCCACTGTTGGGGAACGTAGTATTTTAAAATTTTCCTACGATCACGCAAGATCTATCTATCAGATGCATAGCAACGAGAGGGGAGAGTGTGTCTATGTACCCTCGTAGATCGGGAGCGGAAGCGTCAAGTGACGCGGTTGATGTTGTCGAACTTCTTCGCGATCCAACCGATCAAGCACCGAACGTACGGCACCTCCGCGTTCAGCACACGTTCAGCTTGATGACGTCCCACGATCTCTTGATCCAGTTGAGCTTCACAGGAGAGTTTCGTCAGCACGACGGCGTGGTGACGGATATGATGTGTTCACCGGCGCAGGGCTTCGCCTAAGCTCCGCGACGGTACGACCGAGGTGTGATTCTGTGGAGGGGGGCACCGCACACGGCTAAAACAATTCAACTTGTGTATATTTGGGTGCCCCCCTGCCCCCGTATATAAAGGAGCAGGGGAGGGAGGCCGGCCGGCCCTTCCTGGTGCGGCTAGAGAGGGAGTCCTACTAGGAATAGGATTGCAATCCTATTCCTAGTAGGATTCACCGAAAGGAAGAAGGGGGAAAGGAATAGGAGAGGTGGCACCCCCTCCAATCCTAGTCCAACTAGGAATGCTAGGTGGGGGCGCCGGCCAGCCCTATGGGCTGCCCCTCTCTTTCCCTTTAGGCCCACTATGGACCACCCTCTCTCGTAGGGGGTTCCGGTAACCCCCTCCGGCATTCCCGATAAATCCGAAACTTTTCCGGTATACTTCTGGTGTCCGAATATAGCCGTCCAATATATCAATCTTTATGTCTCGGACATTCCGAGACTCCTCGTCATGTACGTGATCTCATCCGGGACTCCGAACTACCTTCGGTACATCAATACTCAAAAACTCATAATATCGATCGTCATCAAACGTTAAGCGTGCGGACCCTACGGGTTCGAGAACTATGTAGACATGACCAAGACTCATCTCCGGTCAATAACCAATAGCGGAACCTGGATGTTCATATTGGCTCCTACATATTCTACGAAGATCTTTTATCGGTCAGAACCGCATAACAACATACGTTGTTCCTTTTGTCAAACGGTATGTTACTTGCCCGAGATTCGATCGTCGGTATCCTTATACCTAGTTCAATCTCGTTACCGGCAAGTCTCTTTACTCGTTCCGTAACACATCATCTCGTGACTAACTCATTAGTCTTTTGCTTGCAAGGCTTATTATGATGTGTGTTACCGAGAGGGCCCAGAGATACCTCTCCGACACTCGGAGTGACAAATCCTAATCTTGATCTATGCCAACACCACGAATACTTTCGGAGACACCTGTAGAGCATCTTTATGATCACCCAGTTACGTTGTGACGTTTGATAGCACACAAGGTGTTCCTACGGTATTCGGGAGTTGCATAATCTCATAGTCATAGGAACATGTATAAGTCATGAAGAAAGCAATAGCAGTTAAACTAAACGATCATAGTGCTATGCTAACGGATGGGTCTTTTCCATCACATCATTCTCCTAATGATGTGATCCCGTTGATCAAATGACAACTCATGTCTATGGCTAGGAAACATAACCATCTTTGATCAATGAGCTAGTCTAGTAGAGGCATACTAGGGACATGCTGTTTTGTCTATGTATCCACACATGTACTAAGTTTCCGGTTAATATAATTCTAGCATGAATAAAAGACATTTATCATGATATAAGGAAATACAAATAACATCTTTATTATTGCCTCTAGGGCATATTTCCTTCACTGTGGGCGTTGCCTGAGGTCATCGCCCATGGTGTTTTCTCAATAACCGTTTGTAATAGAATAACCCAATTAGCAGGCTAATCGGCCATTGGCAGGCTAATTGTCCTATTATTAATAATCCATTTATAAATCTAATTGACATTTTGTATTAAGGAAGCATGATTTCATAATTGAAATACATCAAAGTAAAACATCATATAGCTTCAGCACTCAGCTACCCCATTACACAACTACACCAACACCAAGTTTGACATACAACATCTATAACCTTTCAAAATTAGCATCATAGTCGGTACATAGACAAATGAATCTCCTCTGGAAAACTGCTGAAGCGGAAGGCAAATATTGAGCCTTTATTGATGTTGAAGGTCTTTGCAACTTTAGGCAGTGCATGTGGATGATTGACCGTCCATCCTTCGTCCTTTTTAGGAACACTTAAATATTGAACCGTGGGTGTTGCATGAATACCTTCCTCACCTCCTGACCATACAGGTGGTTTGAGAGGTAATCATCAGTGAACTGCTTTGGAATGGCCTGAAAACAAGGATGTTCAGAAATATCTTCTCTAGATTGGAAATGGGCAAAGGAATAAAAAAGCCAAGGTATAATAGTTAGTACCATCCTGTAGTGAACTGATGTCTTCTTCAATGTGCAGACCAAGATCTTGTTGTTTTTTGTCGCTAATTTCTTTATCCTAACAATCTTTCTGAGTTTCTTGACTTGACAGATATTCATGGACAAGTCATTTCCCCATATGCAAAAAGGGTCAAACAGTGGGTCAAAACCTCTGACAGGAGGACCTACATGTGCAAGACCAAATTGTTAAAAACCTAAATATTAGAATGGTTCCTGCAATTGCACAATAATGTGCTATTAGACAAAGGACCATGCATGTGCAAACCTCGATTGTAAACCTTAGTGCCTCCCATTGTTTCCCTGCAACACATATAAGTTAGTTAGTGATCAGGTTAAGTGAGGATTCGCGTGCTATCAGTAAAATATGTTGATGAAAAATAAACACATTGCGGATTCATCAGATTAATCGAGCCACATGGAATTTCCATTTAGCCAAACCAAGCATGATTAAGAACCAGGAAATATAGCAATTGTATATGTTTCTCATGTATTAAGTGCAACCAAATTCGATTTATTCCTCACATGCACAACAAATACAAAATTCTACCCATGACAATTGGACATCGCATTGCAGAATTGAACCAAGCAGTTAACTAAACACCACAATAAATGAACCAAACATTAACTAACCACCACATTGCACAATATAACATACTCCCAGTAGAATATCAGACAGTTAACCAAACCAAGCATGCTTAACAACTTGGAAATATAGCAATTGTATTTGTTTCTCATGTATTTAGTACAACGAAATTCGATTTATTTCACACATGGTATACAAAAAAAATACACCCAGAACAATTGAACATCGCATTACAGAATTGAACCAAACAGTTAACTGAACACGACAACTAATTAACCAAACAGTTAATAAGTGAGCACCACATTGCACGACATATAGAACATATACACTAGAGCAACATGTTGCATGGTAAAAGTAGATTGGACAATTCACTAGAATTTTTTACTGTAGCGACCCGACCCAAATGGATCAAGTCTCTGTGCTTAAGTGTCATCCCTGGATCGGTATGCTGACACACACAGTACTCGAGGATTTATAACAAAGGTAAATCACATGTATTAAGTAACGTAAATACTATTACCTCAATCGATCATAGCGGAAGCAACAAAGGTTGTGGATTCCCATCAACACCAACGACAAAGTTGAGTGTAGACAACGCAACCCTAACGTAACACTTACTCATCGAATAATTCCTGCAACATGAGATGTTGCAGCCATGTAGGTCAGTACATTGAATGTACTGGCAAATTCACACTGTAATGAGAATGATGAACAATGCCTACAACTACATGCATATTTGGCTGGTGGAGGCTGTAAGGCTGTTTTTGCATAAAGCTGATTTTTCCCTACCACAAAGGAATGCATTTTATTTAACTACTTTGTTAAATTTAAAACATGAACAATTGAGAATGGTACCCCCATCTCAATCCCAAACCAAAGTCATTATTAACCCAACAAATTAATTAAATAGAGTGTTGAGATCAACAAATAATCCACTTCTAGATACTCAAAGATGTCCATAACCGGGGACACGGCTACTCATGAATAGTTTGTACACTCTGCAGAGGTTTGTGCACTTTTCCCCACAAGACTCGATCTCCTCCGTTGGATTTCTCGCACTGCATGGTGTTTGAGAAACGGATGACCGAGACACAGTCTTTCAGAAGCATTAACTCTTTACCCCGGGTGACCCGTACACCTACATCCGCTACATCTGCTAGTCCACCACTGAAAGAGGTCAGACCACTTACTCATACTATGCCAGAGCCCATATTGGCATGTGGCTGCACATGGAAGTTTCTAGGCATGAAAATATTATATGATCCCTTTGAGCCTGGGTGGCATTCCATTAGGGTGATCACACGGTTCCTCCGGGATCCCCTAGGGCAAACACTGGTTTCTCCAGGCGCCCGGCAACCACTGGGTACTCCAGGGTGCCACAACCAACCCACCCAGATGTGTATTAAATTACCACCTTAAGGTTTCCCTTAAAAATCACTCACATCTTTCATGAAACTCTCATACCAATCCACGTCTACGAGCATGGCTAAGCAATAAGTAACAAAGCGTATACCCCCCTTTGGTTGATCTCAGGTCATTGGGTTCCTACCTCAAGAACTACAAAGCATCATATTATGTAACCAGTCCTACTCATGCAAGTGTTTGAGGATAGAACTAATGCAATGAAAACTGGGTATTGGAAAGTATATTCAAAGTGTGAACTTGCCTTGTACTGACGATGTAGAAGATTCACACTCAGAACTCAGGATAGATCTACTTGTCACACTCTGTTCAATCTATCGTAAGTAAACAATAGTAACCCCACATAAGCAATCACTCAGAAAGATCAGACAGAATGAATAAAACACTTCGGAAAACTTCGAAAACAACAGAATGACTCTTGAAACATAAAACAATTTCCAACAGTACCAAAATTATGTGAATTTGGCCTTATCAGAAAGTTTAGGTCAAGAGCTTCGATTTGCAAAAAGAATCAACTCAAACGGAGTTATAAAACTCAAGTTATGATCAAACGAAGTTCAAATTCAAATCTAGTTGAATTCAAATTTTAAAACTTTCAAAAACATGTTTAAGTTGTTTTACTGGAAAGAGGGGATTGTAACGAAGACGTGGGCGTTGGTTTCGCTGGATTTGGACCAACCAGTAAAAAGTTGTGTCCGTTTGAAGTGTAGGGACTAGACTGTAAATAAAATACTTACAAATAGGTCCCTGGCTGAAAACTAAAAAGAAATGAAAAATACTAAACAAAGAATGTTCGTTACCGAATGCTAACAAACGAAAACCGTTCGCTAAAGAAACTAATCTAATGAACGTTCACTAAATAGCTAAACCTAAAAAAAACGATCTAAAAACATAAAACCGATCTACGGGAAAAGACCGGGGCGGTTTTTACCTAGGTAGTTTTCCTTCGGAAACCCGTCGGTTCGGTGAAGAAAACCGGGGCGGCGGATCGGGTTGGACCGGTGCGGGTCGGGCTCGGATCCCGCCGACGGTGAACTCCGGCGAGCGGCGAGGCAGCGGGGGACGCGGCGCGGATGAGCGGGACGGCGAGGGCAGCAGGAGCGGCGGCGAAGCTGCTGCGACGGTGGTGGTTTGCGGCGGCGGCTCTCGAGGCGAGGAGCAGCGGGGCGGCGGCTTAAATAGGCAGAGGGGGATGCCTTTGCGTGGAGGAGGGGCAAGGAGAGGCCGGGCGACGCACGGCGCAAAGGCGGCGGCGGTGCAGGCGTGACGGCGGCGGACTCCTTCAGGAGGAGGAAGGCGGCGCGGAGTGGGCTGGACTGGGCTGGCCCAGTCAGCGGAGGAAAACTTTTTTTTGAAACATACAAGAAAAAGAATAAAATAGAAATAACCTAAAATATTATATAGGCATATAATATATCAAAATTTTCAGAAAAACAAATCCTACAAGATGAACATTTTTCTACAACCAAATAAAATGCTCACAAATTCTAATAAATCAAACAGTGCTACTGTTGCAATAAAAACAAGTAAAAATCATTTTTAAAATACCAAAGAGACTTCAAATTTATTTATCTCCAATTTTCTAGTGTAGGGAATCATGTTACCCTAATTTCCATATATTTTATTTTTGGAGAAAAATAATTTGAATAAAACCCAAATAACTCGATTTTTGAAAATGAGTTATAGAAAATTTCAGAAAAACTTCCAACTCATATTTCCTATGATTTGAAGAAGTCATTTTATCTTCTCTCGGGAAAATCATTGAGTTGCATAAAGTTTCTGAATTTGAAATATTGTGAGAATGAAATTCAAAATCCTTTCAAAGCCCTTTATCATTTAATAATAAATGGAAGATTTCATATTATCTTCACTCTAGGGTTTTGTGTTGAAAAGAAATTGAATTCCCCGAAGATCAAAAAGCAAAGTGAAAGTTTTGGGAAAGTCATTTTATTCCCTCTCATTTAACTTTCAAAAGTTTCAAATTTCACTCAATTTCACTCAGCACATCAACAAGCAATCAAATCTATCTATTTATTGTAACATTCCAAAATTTAAAATTTTGGGATGTTACAGTTACGGAAAGGCAGGAGCAGCACATGCAACGGGTAAACCGAGCATGCTTAACATGCATAACTAGCGAACTGAACATAGGTTCTTGTAGTGAGCTAATAAGACAAGCTACTCCTCATCGTCGGAGATATCGATGATGATTGGCTCCTTGGACATGGAGGAGGGCGAGGCCTCCACATCGTTGGTGCCCTCGTCATAGTGGTGAGTTGCGTTAGCCGCTCCGGGCACCAACCTGCTAGCTCTCGAGTTGAGGTAAGCACGGGCATGCTGAGAAAACACCTCGTAGTCTTCATCAAAGGCACCGACGGTGGCCTCGAGAAAACGCCACGAACTGTTGTTTACAGCAGCCAACCACGTCGCGGGGTCGGCGCGCGAGGCATCGACGATGGCTTCGACGGAGAGGTGCTCCACCAAGATCTGGGGGTCGGCACGAATGGCAGCCATCGCGACCTCATCCGCGCATGCGACCGCGATTTACTTCTCCGCTGCCAAATGCTCCTTGAGCTCCTAGCTATACTGCATGCACCATGGCTTAGGGCGACACTTATTTGGGGGGGGG
>LR738711.1:477901367-478033975 GCA_902687465.1 Secale cereale | reverse complement strand
ACCACATGTTGAAGGATCTATGACAATATAACTTCTGTGTGAATATGAACAACATAAACCATTACGTTGTCTTCCTTGTCCAACGTCAAATTTTTTGGCATATAATATTTTGATGGGGGCTCACAATCACAAAATATTTCCAGGATAGTGTATTTGCATGTGAAAGTTCTCTTCCTTATACTAATTATTCGTGAATTGCTTGTATGACCAATATTATGATTGTCAAGCCTCAAAATATTTCACTTTATAAACCCAATGTGAATCTACCACTAGGCATGATATGATTTCAACTTCATGACATTCAATTTATTCAAGAATTCACTCATAGGATATAAGTGAAGCACAAGAGTAAATGACAAGCTACTCCAAAAAGATATAAATGAAGATCATGAGCATAATATTTCTTTCTATCAAATCAATTTAAGTGAAGCAAGAGAGAATTTCTTCAAAAATACTAAAGCACAATGTGCTAAAAAAGATATAAGTGAAGCACAAGAGTAACGACGCCAGAGAAGAGCTTCGTTGACGGGATGTAAATGCCGCTTACTTAGCCTCCCTGGCAACTATTTGGGGGCTCTATTTTATTTAAAAACTTTAAGATCTAATTATTTTATTAAAACATCAAGCAAACAAAATAAAATGGCATTTCAAGAATAGCACCTCTCATGTGAAGAAGTAAAAACTTAGTGTCAACCGATACTAACCGATAACTGTTGATGAAGAAAGGTGGGATGCCTATCGGGGCATCCCCAAGCTTAGATGCTTGAGAGTTCTTGAAATATTATCTTGGGGTGCCTTGGGCATCCCCAATCTTGAGCTTTTGTGTCTCCTTAATTCTTCTCATATCCTGGTTTTTCTAAATCTAAAAAGCTTCATGCACACAAAACTCAACAAGAACTCGTGAGATAAGTTAGTATAAACCAACGCAAAAACCTTATCATTATCTACTATAGAAAATCACTAAAATTATTATTAAACATTGCATACTAAATGCCTCTGCATATTTAATACTCCTATCCTCAAATGGAATCATTAAACACGCAAACATATGCAAACAATGCAAACATAACAGCAATCTATCAAAACAGTACAGTTTGTAAAGAATGCAAGAGGATCCATACTTCCCTAACTCAATTTTTTTGAAAATTTAACATGCTGTAGGAAATTTATCATAGCTTTCTGTGCAAAAAGTTTCTACCTTTTATCACATTCTGACTTTTCTCAGGAATTTTTCCAACAGCGACAAACTTTCTGTTTTCAAACAGCAACATATAGACTTGCAAAAAAGCATGGCAAAGGCTATCCTTGACATTTTTATTGAAATAAAAGATGAAAATATTTTTCTAAATACCAGCAAGGAAATCCTAAAAAAAAATCACGCTCCAAGCAAAACTCATATCATGTGACGAATAAAAATATAGTTTCGAGTGAGGTTACCGATAATGTTGGAGACGAAAGAGGGGATGCCTTCCGGGACATACCCAAGCTTAGTTGCTTGGTTGTTCCTTGAATATTACCTTGGGTTACCTTGGGCATCCCCAAGCTTAGGGTCTTACCGCTCCTTATTCTCCTCATATTGATATCTCACCCAAAACTTGAAAACTTCAATCACACAAAACTTAACAAAACTTCGTGAGATGGGTTATTATGATAAAACAAATCATTCACTTTGGGTACTGTCAAAGACAAGATTCATAATTTTTATCACACAATGCCTACTTTAGCATATCATTTCTGCAATTTATATTGATCAATATAAGCCATAGAAACTAGAAAACAAGCAAACTATGCATTGAAAACAGAATCTATCAAAAACAGAACAGTCTGTAATGATCTGGACAACCACCATACTTATTCAACTCTAAAAATTCTGAAAAATTAGGACAACGTAAGCAATTTGAATATCAATCATGTGTCAAACTTTAAAAATATTATCACATTCCAGTTCTTTATTGAATTTTCTGCACTAGAAGCAAAACTTTCTGTTTTTGCACATAGTCAAATCAACTATTATCCACACTATCCCAAAGGCTTTACTTGGCACTTTATTGAAACAAAACACGTAAAACATGATTACTACAGTAGCTTAACCATGTGAACACACTAATGTAGGTATAAGTGTTGGGTTGTCTCCCAACAAGCACTTTTCTTTAATGCCTTTTAGATAGGCATGCTTGTTTCAATGATGCTAACATGAAAGATATGAATTAAAACATGCAAGAGAGCATCATGAAATACACGACTGGCACATTTAAGTCTAACCCACTTCCTATGCATAGGGATATTGTGAGCAAATAATTTATGGGAGCAAGAATCAACTAGCATAGGAATGCAAAACAAGCAAAACATCAAGATTTTCAACACATAGAGAGGAAACTTGGTATTATTGCAATACCTACAAGCATATGTTCCTCTCTCATAGTAATTATTAGTAGCATCATGAATGAATTCAACAATATAGCCATCACATAAATCATTCTTTTCATGATGCAAAAGCATATAAATTTTGCTACTCTCCAGATAAGCAAATTTATTCTCATGAATAGTGGTGGGAGCAAACTCAACAAAATAACTATCATGAGATTGAAAATTAAAGTCATGATGACAAGTTTCATGCTTATCATTATTCAATATAGCATAAATGTCATCACCATAATCATCATAGATAGCAACTTTTTTATCATAGTCAATTGAAACATCCTCCAAAGTAGTGGATTCATCACTAAATAAAGTCATGACCTCTCCAAATCCACTTTTATCAGTATAATCATCATAAATAGGAGGCATGATACCATTATAAAAAATTTCCACATCAAATCTTGGGGGGCTAAATATATCATCTTCATCAAACATAGCATCCCCAAGCTTATTTGCTTCGCATATCATTAGCATCATGGATATTTAAACAATTCATACTAACAACATTGCAATCATGCTGATCATTTATGCCAAACATTTTATAGTATTATTCTTCTATCAATTGAGCACAATTTTCCTTTCCATCATTCTCACAAAAGACATTATAAAGATGAATAATATGATGCAACTTCAATTCCATTTTTTTCTTTTACAAAACCAAACTAGTGATAAAAGAAGAAACTAAAAGATTCAATTGCAAGATCAAAAGATATACCTTCAAGCACTCACCTCCCCAGCAATGGCGCCAGAAAAGAGCTTGATGTCTACTACACAACTTGTTCATGTAGACTCATGTTGGGCCTCCAAGCGCAGAGTTTTGTAGGACAGTAGCAAATTTCCCTCAAGTGGATGACCTAAGGTTTATCAATCCGTGGGAGGTGTAGGATGAAGATGGTCTCTCTCAAACAACTCTACAACCAAATAATAAAAAGTCTCTTGTGTCCCCAACACACCAAATACAATGGGAAATTGTATAGGTGCACTAGTTTGGCGAAGAGATGGTGATACAAGTGTAATATGGATAGTAGATATTGATTTTTGTAATAGTAACAATAGAAAACAACAAGGTAGCAAGTGATAAAACGGAGCACAAACGGTATTGCAATGCTTGAAAATGAGGTCTAGGGTTCGCTAGTGCAATCTCTCAACAATGCTAACATAGTTGGATCATATGATTATCCCACAAAGTGCAATAAAGAATCACTCCCCAGTTCCTATTAGCGGAGAACAAAAGATAGAAATTGTTTGTAGGGTATGAAACCACCTCAAAGCTATTCTTTCCGATCAATCTATCCTCGAGTTCGTACTAAAATAACAGAAAGATTCTTTCCGATCAATTTAACCAAGAGTTCGTACTAAAATAACACCATCTGAGACACATCAACCAGCTCTAATGTCACCTAGATATTCCAATGTCATCGCAAATATCCATGAGTTGATTCTACGATATGCATCAAACAACTTCATGATCATAATAGTCAATCCACACAAAGAACTACAAGGAGACCCCAAAGTTTCTATCGGAGAAAAGATAATAAAAAACATGCATCAACCCCTATGCAAAGATTACCCCAATGTCACCGCGGGAATCCGCAAGTTGAGTGCCATAACATACATCAAGTGCATCAATATGATACCCCATTGTCACCTCAATTATTCATACCGCAAGACATACATCATATGTTCTCAAATCTGAACATTCAATCCGACATGACAAAACTTCAAAGGGTAAAGATTCAATTCATCACAACAAGAGTAGAGAGGGGAGAAATATCATATGATCCATCTATGTTAACAATTCCCATGATATATCAAGATCGTGACATCTCGAGATCGCATGTGAGAGAGATTAAACACATCGCTACTGGTACAAAACCTCAGCCCCGAGGGTGGACTACTCCCTCCTCACCATGGTGGCCACTGGGATGATGAAGATGGCCACTAGTGATGATTTCCCCCTCCGACAGAGTGCCGGAAAGGGCTCTAGATTGGATCTCGTGGACTACAGAGCCTTGCGGCGGTGAAACTTCTGATCTAGGTCTACCCTGAAGGGTTTTAGAATATTTGGGAATTTATAGGTCAAAGAAGGGGTGCGGGAAACCATCGAGGTGGGCAAATCCACCTGGGCGCGCCTGAGGGCCCAGGCGCGCCCTGGTGGGTTGTGCCCCCCTCGGGGCACCCTAGGTTCTGCTCTGGCCCATCCTGGGTGTTCTGGTCCGTAAAAAATCTCCAAAAAGTTTCGCGGTGTTTGGACTCTGTTTGATATTGATTTCCTACTATGTAAAAAACAAGCAAAAAACAGCAACTGGCACTGGGCGCTGGGTCAATAGGTTAGTACCCAAAAAATGATATAAAGTTGCTATAAAATGATTGTAAAACATCCAAGAATGATAATATAACAACATGAATACTTCATAAATTATAGATACATTGGAGACGTATCACATAATTCACATATATAATGCCTTGCAACAACATAGCATTGCATAATTCACATGTATAATGTCCTGCAACAAGAGGGGATTGCATAATTGTAAGTGCATCTAGTGCCCCTTAGTGATTTTGGTGTATTGAAGACTTATAGGTTAAGGGACTAATGTGTTTGTGGGTGTACATAGGTCATATAAGTCTATGAGGAGTTGGATATTTATGAAGAAAGTTGACCCCTAAAAATGTATGTCTTCAGCTGAAGACTTTGAAAATGAGGAAATTGGTGTGACCTTGAAGACTTGGATATTCATGCGAGGATTATGAAGCGTGAAGACTTTTGTTTTCGTAGTTTCATTTTCTCTTTCTTGAGTCATAAGAAACACCGTACTGTTAAAGGGGGTCGTGGTAAAACTAAGGAAACACATTTGCAGATCATGCTCAACTCAAAGCCTACACTACCCAATCCCTTCGAGTGAAGCCATTGGAAACCACAATTCAGTCAATTTCTTCAGTGAGAGAGACGAAGTTCTTTTGTTCTCTGTTCGTTCTCTGAGGAATTTGTTCTGACTGAGGAGTTAGGATTCTCCAGTGCGGATTGCCTACAAGTGAGGAACATGATAGCCCTGAGGAATTTAAGAGCTCAATTTCTAACCGTTGCTGTGCTATGCGCTAGCTGTCCCAAATATCCTATCCACCTAACGGTCATATAATTTAAGGGCATTTATGTCTTATCATGTCGGGCTGCTCCCTAGGCTATAAATAACCGCCCCCCTACAACCACTAGTTGGTTGGCTGCTCCGAGAGAAACTGACACTTGTTATTAGAGCAACCCATCCTCCGAGGACTTTGAGCGAAAATCATCAAGTAAGGAAAGACCCAAAACCCCAACACCTAAAACCCCAAAGTGATTGAGCATCACTGAAGAGAGTGTTCCTGTGTGGAAATGATGCTTGTTACATTTTAAGACTGTGACCTTCCAGACGGTTAAGCATCAATGGTCTAGAGCATCCAAGAGGAATTGTGGATCGCCGGGTGACCAAGTCTGTGAAGGTTTGGAAGTCACCTACGAAGACTTACCACGAGTGATTGGGCGAGGTCTGTGTAACCTTATCTCAAGGGAATACGGTGAGGACTTGGTGTCTTGGACTGTGTGTCCAGGACTGTGTGTCCTCAGGTTTAAATACCTAGCCGCCCTAACCACACGTACAACTGTCACAACAGTTGGAACTGGTCTAACAAATCATTGTCTTCACCAAGCTTACTGGTTCTATTTCCTCAACCCTTCCATTTACTCATTCATGTGTTGATGAACTTGATCTGTACTATTTGAAGACTTTGATTGAAGACTTTCTCAATTTCCTCAACCCAATTTCTTCAGTCCTCAGTCTTCAGCCTGCTTATCCTATTTACATGCTACTTCTACTCTGGGTTTGCTTTCATTTCATCATGATGACTATGCTACTGTTTTGTTGTGCATGCACTTTAGTATCTATTCCGTTGCTAAGTAGTTCGTTGCTTAGGAAATTCCTCAACTTGAATTTCCTCAGTGACGAATTATTAAAAATCGCCTATTCACCCCCCTCTAGTCGATATAACGCACTTTCAATTGGTATCAGAGCCAGGTACTCCCTTCGTCTGTGTGATTTTAGTTTAACCACCCGAGTTCTAGTTATGTCTACCGCAGGCTTGAAGAAAGTGTCATGTACCATCTTTGATGGTCATGACTGTCCTAAGTGGAAGGCCATGATGATGAAGCGCCTCTTGGCGATGGACAACGAGTTGTGGACCGTCACTGAAATTGGTCTTACCGATCTATGGAAGAGGGCGAATGCTCAGGACATTCGCAAATACACTCTTCTGGACATCATGGCGAAGGATATCATCTGCTCCTACTTATCCCGAGATCAATTCAGACTCATCATGCATCTGTGCAATACAAAGCTCATCTGGGACCAAATCTCTGACGTCTATGGAGGTCATCGAACGCGTTATGACCCCTGGTTTGATGAATTCAAGGAATCACTCAAATCGATGACATTCGAACCTGAACCATCATCTTCCACACCTTGCCTCATGGCAAAAGGTGCAAAGGTAACCGACTATTACTCATCTGAGTCTAGTGATGTTGAATCTGATGATGATTTCGGGCCTAGCTATTCCAAACTTGCTAATATTGCCATTAAACAACAAAATGCTTTTGACAAGGTTCGAAATCTGCTAGAAAGAAGCATTGATCTGTTAGGTGAAGAAATGGACCGAACTCAGACCTTGACTGATAATCTTCAACAACTACAGTCTAAGTTTGATAACCTTCAGAATCTTCATAACACTCTCCTAACTGATCGTGAGAAACTTTCTTATGAGTTTCTTCAAAGAAAGAAAGATCTTGAAAAGCTTAGGGTGAGTTATGAAGATCTTCAGAAGGAGAACGATTCATTACTCGCTCAACACATTAGTTCTGCTTAGGAAGAATTCATTCCACCATGTCTGAAATGCATTGAACGTGAAACTGCAAATTCTCCACCTGAAATTTCAAATGCTTCTATTGCTACAAACTCGTCAACTGTTTCTGTGGTGACAATTTCCTTGACTGAGGAAAATACCGATGCTACTGACGAAAATGCAGGGTTAATGGAATTGTATGTGACATTCATGTACAAAAGCCTCAAAGGTCATCAGACTCTTTATGATGTGCTTAAAAAGCAGATTCTGAACAGGAACCCTAGGAAAGAGGGTATTGCCTTTGAGAGGAAACTCAATGTTGATGGGACCTACTGGAAACCTGAGCAATATCCCAAAACCTCATGGGTTGCTACAAAGGACCTCCCATATATCCATCTACCTTATCTGGCTTTACATGTGAATCTTCACATTCTTCTGATGAGTCATTTGACTCCAATTATAAACTGTTCAAAAATTAGAATGGTGAAGTATTTGCTAGATATGTTGGAACCAACTGCACGAACGACCCCCTATGAAGAAAATCTGGGTCCCTAAGAGTCATCTTAAAAATCTTCAAGTGAATGTCCTCATGACACCACCTGTGAAGAATAGGAACCCTAGATCAAACTCTTCATATGGATCAAAATCTTTATATGGATCCAAGTCCTCATATGGACCAAATTCCTCAAGTGGATCAAATTCCTCATATGAACATCATCGTGCTAATGCTTCTGTTTCGCAGGAAAAAAAAGGATTATGAATATGTGCATTATTCTTCAAACCATTATGTTCATAAGTCCTTGAAGAATTTCTCTGCTTACTCATATTCATACTCTAACCCCTCACATGTGAAACGAAATGCACTGGCTTCGATGCCACCATTCTCAATTGGTGCTCGTAGAATGATGAACTCTTTGCCACCCTCCAAATGTGGGTGGTGAAGAAAAAGAACTAATCTCTTATGCAGGGTCAGGTCTCCAGACGAACTCAAACGTTTGAAGAATTTGCTAGAGACCTGAAAATGCTTGAAAGAACGCAAGCTAATCATGTAGAAACGATTCATTCATTTCTCACGTCCTCATTCTTCATATATTGCTCTTATTGATGAAATTCATTCTGATGAAATTGCTGTCATACTCTTCACTATGAGGCATATGAGTTGTAAGATGCACTAATTCTTCTACAAGATGACTCCCTCAAAGCTACTGAGTGGGTCCTCAACAGTGGATGTACTAATCACTTGACTGGTGACAAGAACCTATTGATGGACTCTGCTTTATCTCCATCTCACCTGACGCATATCACCTACGCTGACAAAGGAAAAAGAAAGTTATTGGGTCTAGGTAAGGTTGCAATCTAAAAAGATCGACAGATGGACAAAGTCATGCTTGTCGAGTCTCTGGGATTCAACCTTATGTCTGTCTCAATGCCTTGTGATCTTGATATGGTTGTTGTCTTTGGCAAATATCGCTGTGTTGTAGTGTTAGAATCTGACAATTCCAAAGTCTTCGAAGGCTTTAGGAAAGGAGACTTGTATATTGTTTATTTATCTACATGACCACATCCTGCCACATGTCTACTTGCAAAAGCTTTAGAAGGATGGCTATGGCATCGATGACTCGGTCATGCTGGCATGAGGAACTTGGACACACTTGTCAAGAAGAAGCATATCCTTGGAATTGAGTGTGTCAAATTTCTCAAATATCATCTTTGTGGGGCTTGCGAAGCTGGAAAGATGACGAAATCCAAGCATCTCTCGAAGACTATCATGACTACCACTCGTCCTTTTGAATTGCTTCACATGGACTCTTCGACCCTACACATTACACTGCTTTCACAAATGCAGCATCTCTTTATGGCTTTGTCATTGTTGATGACTATTCTCGTTATACATGGGTGCCTATCATCACATTTAAGCATGAAGTGCAGGAAATTTTCAAGCGGTTTTCCTCAAGGGCCTTGACGAATTTCAGTGTGAAGATCAAGCATTTCCAGAGTGATAATGGGACCGAGTTCAAGAACACTAATCTTGATGACTATCTTGATGAACTTGGTATTACTCATGAGCTATCAGCCCCTTACACTCCTCAGCAGAACGGCGTTGTGGAGCACAAGAACAAGATTCTTGTTGAGATGGTTTGCACTATGCTTGATGAATACAACACGCCTCTCTGTTTCTGGCCTGAGGCTATCAACACTGTGTGCCACATCATCAATAGGGTATATCTTGATAAACTCCTCAAGAAAACCTCATACGAACTCCTCACTGACAAGAAACCCAATGTGAGTTATCTCAAAGTCTTCGGTGCTAAATGCTGGGTTAGAGATTCTCATCGCAATTCCACATTTGCACCGAAAGCACATGAAGGTTTTATGCTTGGTTACGGAAGGGATTCACACACCTACAGAATCTTCATCAATCATCTCCACAAGATTGTTGAGACTATAGATGTGCGGTTCGATGAAACTAATGGCTCGCAAAGAGAGCACCTGCCTCCCGTGACAGGTGAAATACCTCCTAAGGAATCCATTAAGTTCAAAGCTACTGAAGATATCATTCCCACTGAAGAATCTGCTGAAGAAGTCATTCCTGACAATGAAGAAAATCATTCTGGTGCTCCTAAAGAAACCGCTAATGAAGAAAATGCTCAGCCAGACCAAAGTCATCAGCCAGCTCATCCTCGGGTTGCAAAAGAAGTGTAGATCAAGAAAATCATCGACGACATCAATGCACCAGGTCCTCTCACACGCTCAAGAGCTTCACACTTACTAACTTTTGTGGGCACTTTGCTTTTGTCTCTATCACAGTGCCCACTAAAGTTGATGAGGCATTTCTGGAACCTGAGTGGATTCAAGCTATGCAAGAGGAATTGTATCAATTCGAGCTCAACCATGTGTGGGAACTCGTCAAGCAACCAAATCCTCAGAAGCACAATATCATCGGCACCAAGTGGATCTACCGAAACAAGCAAGATGAAAACGACCTTGTGGTGAGGAATAATGCTCGTCTCGTTGCTCAAGGCTACACACAGGTTGAAGGAATTGACTTCGATGAAACTTTTGATGCTAGACTTGAAGCTATTCGCATATTACTTGCTTATGCTAACCATCATAATATCATCTTATATCAAATGGATGTGAAAAGTGCATTCCTCAATGGTAAGGTTGAGGAAGAAGTATATGTTGCTCAAGCCCCAGGTTTTGAAGATCCAAAACATCCTGGCAAAGTATTCAAACTCAACAAGGCCCTCTATGGACTCAAGAAGGCCCCTCGGGCATGGTATGATACTTTGAAGGAATTCCTCACAAAGAAAGGCTTCAAACCCGGTTCATTTGACCCAACACTTTTCACTAAATCATATGATGATGAATTATTTGTGTGTCAAATCTATGTGGATGATATTATCTTTGGTTGTACTGATGAACGTTACAGTGACGAATTTGGCTACATGATGCGTGAAGAATATCAAATGTCCATGACGGGAGAGCTGAAATTCTGCTTAGGCCTTCAAATTCGTCAACAACGCAATAGCATCTTCATATCTCAAGAGAAATACCTCAAGGATGTTCTGAGGAAATTCGGCATGCAAGATTGCAAAGGCGTCAAAATCTCTATGCCCACAAGTGGCCAACTGTGCACCGATGAAAATGGTAAAGACTTCGATCAAAAGGTATACCGCTCCATGATTGGCACTTTATTATATCTATGTGCATCTAGGCCAGATATTATGCTTAGTGTTTGCATGTGTGCCCGATTTCAAGCTACACCGAAGGAACCACACCATAAGGCTGTGAAGCATATTCTTCGATATCTAGCGCACACTCCAACACTTGGATTGTGGTATCCCAAGGGCTCTGATTTTGATCTCATCGGATATCCTGACTCTGACTATCCTGTTGATCGAGTGGATCGCAACTCTACATTCGGCACATGCCATTTCCTCGGACGATCCATAGTATGTTGGTCCTCGAAGAAGCAGAACTGTGTATCACTCTCCACTACTGAAGCTGAGTACATTGTTGCTCTTCATGCTGTGATCAATTGCTTTGGATGAAGCAAACCCTCAAGGACTATGGCATCAACATGAAGAATGTGCCACTCTATTGTGACAATGAGAGTGCCATCAAGATTGCTCACAACCTAGTTCAGCACTCAAAGACTAAGCACATCCAGATCCATCATCATTTTCTTTGTGATCATGTGTTCAAGGGCGACATCTCCATCTACCACATGAAGACTGAAGAACAGCTGGTAGATATCTTCGCTAAGCCCTTGGATGAGAAGAGATTTTGCAAGTTGCGGTGTGAGCTAAATATCTTAGAATCTTCAAATCTTCTTTGAAAGGACACACATCCTAACAATTATGCAAAATTGATGATTTTGATGCGCAACACACGAAGTAACGTTTTTCTTCAATCAATGAAGACTAACCCTCTAAGTGTGAAGAAATTGATTCTCAGAGCCCTACGACAATTGCACGCGGTGTCTGAAATCATCAGTCTTATACGGTGGGTCACGCCACCAACCAAAGTTGGAATTTGAGTTTTTCTTCAATTTGCAAATTCTTCAAATTTTCAAATTCCTCAAAATTTGCATTTTCTTCAACTTGATACTTTTGAAAATTTCTGAGAACCCATATGACCTCTCCAAATTCTTCGCACCCATACTCTGTTCACAGGTACAAATGTCTGCTGCTGAATCTCTAGGTTCTCATCAACTTAACTCATTTGCAGCATTCCTCGAAGGAAAGTTACATACTTCCTCAGAAACTTCAATTGTTCAAAATCCTCAAGTGGGGAAAATGGCTGAAGGCAAGAGACTACAGAAGGGAGGAAAGAGACCTGAGACAAACACTGCGTTTGAAATCCTTGAAGACATCTATGATGAATATTGCACTCCAGATGAAGAAACTCATGGCAAAGAGAACAAGAATCAACGCAAAGTGCACATTCAGAGGATTGAGAGAAGATGGGCAAAGTAATGGAGGGAATACCGCTTTGTTACTCCAAAGTACATGAAGAAATTCGCAGTAAACCCTCCTTGACCAAGACCTCCTTTGGCACCTGGCCAAGTTGCAGACCCCTCAAGTGTCAGGCGTGGTGAGCAATTTCCGAAGGAATGGGCAAAGCATCAAGCAAAGCTTCAACGGGCAACCCGAAGCAGTGTGGAAATTCAATGAAGACTCTGCTGCTATTGCCTCTACTGTCGAGGCCTCTGCTAGCAAGCCCAAGAATGCTATGCTGAAGAAATCAGCCGTCAAGACAAATTCCTCAACAGCAATGCCCTCAAGGCCAAGTTCCTCAAAGCCTTCAGGACACATTCCTCAGGCAACTTCCTCAAGGGCCGCCTCCACTCCCTCTGTTGCTGTACAATCCTCAGATGTTGCTGCAAAGTCCTCAACTCATGTGCACCTTGCAACATGTCAACGGACTGTAGGGTTCTCAATTGCTTCAGGAGCCTCTGCAAGTTCATCAGCTCCACCAAAATCTTCACCTAGTCCAACCTTACTAAAAGTGAAGACCACAGCTGGCCGTGGAAAGAGGCCAAGTACTCAGAAGAAAGTGGCCTTTCAAGTTCCATCTGATGACGATGAAGCTGATGATGAAGAACTTGCTGAAATCATCAGGGACAGGCAGATGAAGGCCGCTAGAGCGAAGGGCTGTTATGTGCCTCTCATGCTGGATCCTAAGAAGATCCTCGATTACATTGATCATTGGCACAAAGATCCCAATACACCTCTCCCTGACATGAATCTCACTCCTAGTCAAATTCACATGTTGGTTGCTTCCATTGTTGAAGAAAAATGGAAGTTTGAACAAGCCAGGAAGGCCAAGAAAGATCAGTACAAGAAGGAGCATCTCCTGAAGAAAAATATAGTGAACATGACTCCTGAAGACCTTGTGAAACTGCAAACTGAGATCAAAGGCCTTAGTGATGAATTTCGGAGATACCGTGTTGATTGGCTAGGTGCCAAAGTCAGATTTGTCAAGCTCTCCAAGTCCTTCAAGCTTGGTGGTAAAAGTTCCTCACAAGAAGCAATTCATCTTGATGAGGAAACTGAAAGCGCAGCTGACAATGTCACTGCTGAAGAAACTGAACGTGCCAGGGCTGATGAAGAAATTCCAGCCGCTGAAGAAACTGCCAGGGCAACTTCCAATGTTGCGCCTGAAGAACAACCCAGGGATGTCGAAGAAACTGAGAATGTCAGGGCGACTGCAACAGTCGAGCCTGAAGAAACTGAACCTGTCTCATCTGCACCTCCCGCAAAGTCTTCACCTGTGAAGACCATCAAACTTCCTTTTGCATCAGAAGTGAAGAAGACAAAGGTTGCATAGAAGGCAACTGTAAAGAAAATGAAAGCATCATCAACTGCAGAATCCTCGGCTCCCAAGAAAGTGAGGGCTTTGTCAAGCTCCATCACGAATCCCATTGATGTTGTTCCGATTTCCATTGTGCCATCAAAGGAGATTGTTCCCTTTGGTGAGGATTATGAAATTCCTGATGACTCTGCTGAAGAAAATCCTTCTGCTGCCTCTTGAGAGCAGTTGGATGATGAAATTGAAGTGGAAGCAATCCCTTCAACCCCTCTGGTATTATCGCCCATGCCCCAGTTCACTGCTGAAGAGGCCAGTGTTGAGGAAATGGAAGAAAATGATGATGTAAATATTGGGTCTACAACACCTGTACTCAATGATGATTATTGGGAGAAGACTCATCCTAATTCCCCATTGACCACACCTATGCAGCAAGTTCCTCAGTCCCCTGCTCAAACTGAAGAAATTCATGCGGGCTCTAAAGAACTTCATACTCCACTTCTGTCCTTTACAGAATAAGCTCCAGCTGCAACAACTGAAGAAATAGAACAACCAATTGCTGCTGAAGAACCTGAAGCTACAATTCATCCGACAGCAGCTCCAGAAGTTATGCATCAAGAGGCTGCAATATCATCATCTGCAAATCTTCAGCCCAAGTAGAAGAACCCACATGCAACAAAGCAGAAATTCAAGGCTGATGATTTCTTCACTGAACATCGATTCTTCACTGAATTCGACCCCTATGATTCAGCAAGACTTCGTCGCGAGCGGTTCTGGACAGCCACTCAGATGAACATCTATTATTCACTACTTTTCGACAAGGATAATGTATTTGAGCATCGTTAAATTCGTCATGTTGACATGGAGTCCATCCCTTGCTTTGAGGCTGTGCTGAATTTGCTACACGAAGCTAGGCTTCTGAGATTCTGTTCTGACATCTGTGATTGGAATGAAGAACTCATTCTTCAATTCTATGCAACCTTGCACCTGACTGGTAGTGCTGATGACATCAATTCATGGGTGCTTGACTGGATGACTGACAACACTCACTACAAAGCACCAGCATCCGAATTGCTTCATGCCATCCTTGTTCATCCTCCTACTGAAGGTGCAAGATTGATGTATGATGAACTTGAAGTTCCAAATCATCTGATGCAAGTGCCGATGAAGCCTTTGAAAGCTGGCCACCCTCCAAGAACAACCTTCCTTGTGAAGGATTTGCTTTATGTGCCAAGGACCATCTACCGCATTCTCACCAATACCCTCAGTCCAATTAAGGGCCACAACTCTGAAGAAGAAGACGTTGTTGGAATGATGAAGAATCTGCTGTTCAATATCATGCATGTGATTCCCATAAACAATCACGATTTCTTCATGAGGACTTTGGCGAATGTTGCACTGTCACCTTTTGAGTTGAAGCCTTATGCTCCTCGGATTATGAGATTCATTAGAACAAGGTCTTCAATTGCATACAAGGCTGACTTTCAGAATCACCTCAGCTATTTGCCTCCTGTTGAAGTCCTCAAATGGACCATTTCCTCGGTTGACGAAAAGGGCAAAGATGCTATCATTGATGAAGGCATTTGTCCTTTGGATGGGCAGATTCGCAAAGCTGCATCTTATTCTACCAATGATGATTCTGCAACCCAAGACACTGCCGCAATTGCCTCAAAGCAAATTCCTCAAGCATCTGTTCCGCGAGTGATGACTGAACGTGAGCTTCTTCTAAGTCTTCATCAGAAAATTGATCGAAATCACTAGTGGGTCAAGCGCCAGTTTGTTGCAATTCTTTAGAACATGACTGTCACACAGAACACTGTGAAGAAGAATCACTACTATGCGCAAGAAATCTTCGATCACACTTGGGCTATACTTTCACATCACTTCAATGCCGAAGAACTCAAGGAGATGGAATTCCAAGAGGACTTTGATTGCTCTCAGCCACCTTTGAAGAAATTCAAGAAAGTCAAAGTTCCTCAGCTGGTCACAAGTTCATTTTCCTCATCGCGCGCGACGGATGAAGCCGAAGATTTGGACGACACTGCGGCAGGCCCTACATCAACGGACGACCCCAACAACATTGGCGCTCCTCCATCGACATCTTGATGATATTCTCGAGGGCGTTAGTCCTCACTTTTCGTCCCATTTGGTCATTTGATGACAAAGGGGGAGAAATTTGAGTTAGTCTTCAAGCGGGTCTCTATATGGGCTTTATTTTCGTTAAGTCAACTCTCGCTCTTTTGAGGTGTTTGCTCTGATGAGTTGTAAAATCAAGTCCGATGGTGCTCTGACACTTTTTGAACTACTTTCTGCATTCTTATTTCCTCAGTACCTTAATGCACGCATGCTGAATTTCGTCAGACACCATATTTCATCATGCATTTCAAATTCTTCATATCATATGTTAAATGCGTGAATGAATTACAAGATATAGGGGGAGATCTCCATGATATTACACCACATTGTGCTGTTGCTACTCAAGCAAAATCCTCAAACATGCACACCTTTAGGGGGAGTTCTTCTATATCTTGTAATCAAATTCCTCATTATGAGTTGTTACACTTCATATATTTTATCCCCATTGAAAACTTAACCTATTTGTCATCAATCACCAAAAAGGGTGAGATTGTAAGTGCATCTAGTGCCCCTTAGTGATTTTGGTGTATTGAAGACTTAAAGGTTAAGAGACTAATGTGTTTGTGAGTGTACACATGTCTTATAAGTCTATGAGGAGTTTGATATTTATGAAGAAAGTCGACCCCTGAAAATGTATGTCTTCAGTTGAAGACTTTGGTTTTCTTGAAGACTTTGAAAATGAGGAAATTGGTGTGACCTTGAAGACTTGGATATTCATGCGAGGATTATGAAGCATGAAGACTTATGTTTTTGTAGTTTCGTTTTCTCTTTCTTGAGTCATAAGAAACACCGTACTGTTAAAGGGGGTCGAGGTAAAACTAAGGAAACACATTTGCAAGTGATGCTCAACTCAAAGCCTACACTACCCCATCCCTTCGAGTGAAGCCATTGGAAATCTCATACAGTTCAGTCAATTTCTTCAGTGACAGAGACGAAGTTCTTATGTTCTATGACGAATTTGTTTTGACTGAGGAGTTAGGAATTTTCCAGTGCGGATTGCCTACAAGTGAGGAACATGATAGCCCTGAGGAATTTGAGAGCTCAATTTCTGACCATTGTTGTGCTATGCGCCAGCTGTCCCAAATATCCTATCCACCTAACGGTCATATCATTTAACGGTATTTATGTCTTATCATGTCGGGCTGCTCCCTAGACTATAAATAGCCGCCCCTACAACCACTAGTTGGTTGGCTGCTCCGAGAGAAACTGACACTTGTCATTAGAGCAACCCATCCTCCGAGGACTTTGAGCGAAAATCATCAAGTGAGAAAAAACCCAAAACCCCAACACCTAAAACCCCAAAGTGATTGAGCATCACTGAAGAGAGTGTTCCTGTGTGGAACCGATGCTTGTTACCTTTGAAGACTGTGATCTTCCAGATGGTTAGGCGTCAATGGTCTAGAGCATCCAAGAGGAATTGTGGATCGCCAGGTGACCAAGTCTGTGAAGGTTTGGAAGTCACCTATGAAGACTTACCACGAGTGATTGGGCGAGGTCTGTGTGAGCTTAGCTCAAGGGGAATATGGTGAGGACTTGGTGTCTTGGACTGTGTGTCCAGGACTGGGTGTCTGTGACTGTGTGTCCCCGGTTTAAATACCTAGCCGCCCAACCCGACGTACAACTGTCACAGCAGTTGGAACTGGTCTGACAAATCATTGTCTTCACCAAGCTTACTAGTTCTATTTCCTCAACCCTTCCATTTACTCATTCATGTGTTGATGAACTTGATCTGCACTGTTTGAAGACTTTGACTGAAGACTTTCTCAATTTCCTCAACCCAGTTTCTTCAGTCCTCAGTCTTTAGCCTGCTTATGCTGTTTACACGCTACTTGTACTCTATGTTAGGTTTCATTTCATCATGATGACCATGCTACTATTTTGTTATGCATGCACTTGAGTCTCTATTCCGCTACTAAGTAGCTCGTTGCTTAGGAAATTCCTCAGTTAGAAATTCCACAGTGACGAATTTGTAATAATCGCCTATTCACCCCCTCTAGTCGATATAACGCACTTTCAAAAATTCACATATATGGTAATTACACACTAAACAGGCGGAATTCACACAAAGCATGTATAAGCTAAGGAAATGACATAGCAATGCAAGACACCATATGAACGATATGAGAAATATAACCTCGGGGGAGAAATAGGACTAGGCATCTGTCTCTGAATCCTCGTCTGAGGAGCTATCCGTAACCAGTAAGACATGCACTTCATTAGATAGCATTGTCTACTCTAAGACCTTGTTTTCACTCCAGATTTTTCCCTTACTGTGTGGAATGGTTGATGCACACAGAGAGTAATTCAATGTACTAACATTGTTGACAAATTTAATACGTAATAAAAAAGGATGGCATGATATAATTCACATATCAGATGACTGGCTAACCAGGATGGCATTTCAAAATTCACATATATGATCCATGGCTAAACAAGATGACATTGCATGATTCATATATATGATATAGCAACTAAACATATGACATTCACACAAAGCATGTCTAAAACAAGCAGATGACAGATTTGACGTGTAAAGTAAGCAATGTAAGGCGCCATATGCATGATATGACCAACATCAGCAGGCCAAGTTAGAGAAAAGACCTCAGGGGTAAACAGGAGTGGTCTGCTCCCTCTAAATGCCCATCTGAACAATTATCTTCCTCTTGATTACAATATTGAACAGTGGGAGGGGGCTGTCTTTGCACCCACCATTGAGCGACGTTTGCATGACAATTTATTGCCACACAAGCCTCGTCTATTTTGTTCTACATGTTCAGTACCATTGTGTATAATAACTACATGCATAGGAATAAAACATAGTGAGATTATGTAAGGTGTGCATGCAAAAAATCCAGAGTGATGGTAGCTATTATGGATAGACCCAAAACCAATGATAGCAGACAGATAATAGCTTCAGTTAAAAAATACAGATACTGGCTCCTTTACTTTTTGTTTCCCACCCAACATGAAACACATAGTAGACACCCAAGATTGACCAGATAGTAGACAAATACTAATCGTTGCTGCCCCGATATGTACCCCACAACCATATAAAAACTTGAGTTTGAGCATTAGTTTGGACCAGACTCAGAGTTTAAGTGGTGAACAGGATGATAAAGTAGCAGGTTATATTAAGCGATTCATAACGTAAGCAAACACGAAAGAGTGTGATCTCTCTTGCGGACCCGTGTAGTCCTCAAGGTCCTCTGCTCAGTTGACGATGGTAATGCTGTTGTGGTGGCTGCCGGCGGTGGGGAAGAAGATCTAAGGCGGCGAAAGACAGTCTGGATGGCGGATCCTTGCTGTGGTGGACCCTCCTTCATTGGAGAAGGTGAGATGGGGTGGAAAATGGCACGGCAGGAGCGGGACAAACCACTCAAGGTTTTCTTTGACACCTTTCTGTAACAGAAGTAAATCTGTAAGGCCTCCTTCCAATTGGAGGATTGTAACAACACAGGGATAGGAATATAGGAAGAGGGTAGGAATGCACATGCAAAACAGAGCATTGCAAACACATGATTTCTGTCAATCTGGATGTTTCGTTCATAAGAATTGGAAGATCACATGAATGCAAAGAAGCTTGGTCAAATTAAGTCAGACCGCAAGAAAATGGACAGTTATAATGCTATTATGCTATTACCACTTAGTCTTGTTCTTCATGAATAGGCATTTGAAAAGGAGAGCCAAGTGGATATTAAAATTCCTACGGTTATTCTTTGAAAGACACACTAAAGGAAAAATTCCTACCATTTTTATTTCATCCATTCCTTTAAACCAAATGCATGAGTATAGTTCTACCATAGGTAATTTTCCAATTCCTATGTTTTTTCCTTCACTTTTCCTTTCAACCAGTGGCAATTCTAGTAGGTAGGCTCGATCAAGCAACAACCTACAGAAATGTTTTTTGTACTACTACTACTACTACTACTACTACTACTACTACTACCACTACTTTGGACCCAGGACACTGCCCTAGTAGCTCAACTCCCAAACCCATGCATAGCTCCAACACCCAAAAATAAATAATGATGGTGTTCGAGAGAGTCCCAACACAGATAGATAACTTCCTAGTACCTCACTGCTTGTCATATAGGAGAAACTATTTGTATTTCCAATTACTATGTGTGCTCAATGGACAATATATATTACATGTAGAGTAAAAAAGTTATGCGACGAGTGGACAACCTCTTAGGCGAAGCCATGTCGACCTGAGCATCATTGGGTGGGTCACTGAGGATGCAGTGGCTGATGTGGGTGTCCGAGGCGGGGATGGAGTTCTTAGGCATCTCAAGATGGCACCGAGGGTATTGCTCCGCTGTGATGGACGGCTTCGTCGTTGAAGCAGCTCCCGTGAGGTGTACGACGGCAATGCTGAAGCAGGACAAGAGAGACAACCTTAACCTTAAGTGGGATTCTAATAGCATCTCCAATAGATGATGTAAAATACATCACCAAAAAGTGCTAGATGTAAAATACACCAGCCGCTCATCTCTGAACTAAACTGTTTAAACTAAATTTAACTATAGATACTGAATTTTACTGTCGAAACTGAATTTTACTGTGGAAACTGAACGTACTAGGAGCAGAAAAGCATTAGCAGCAGTGCGTGCGAGCCGAG
This sequence comes from Secale cereale, assembly GCA_902687465.1. NCBI lineage: Eukaryota > Viridiplantae > Streptophyta > Magnoliopsida > Poales > Poaceae > Secale > Secale cereale. Next base: position 478,013,616 of record LR738711.1, on the reverse strand, counting down.
GCAACTGGTCGTGTAGCAGTATTTTGGGTTGCAGCTATAGGGGCTCGAGAGGGAGCAGGATCTGCTGCTCATGCAACAGCAATGCAAGGAAGACTAGAGCAACAACGCAAGAAAGAGCAGCAGTGCGAGCAAAAGCAGACCGGGCAAGGGACCGGAGAGTGGTAGAGCAGCAGCACGAGCGAAAGCCAATGCAGCAACATCTCTGACTGATGTGGACGTCGCCGCCGAGGGAGCGATGCTGTAAAGGAAGTGGCCGGTGACGCCGCTGTAGGTGGAGCTGTGCCATGGCGGCTCGGGACCGAGCACTGGTAGCACCATGGGATTGAAGCAAGAAGAAAATGCAGCGATTACTGTAGAACCTCTTTGGTGGCGCTGATTAGGCATCGGCTTCATCCGAGGAATCGGTGATGATGCTGCTCTTCCGGTGGTGTAGGTGAAGACGGCGGTGTGGGAATGGAGGTAGCGTGGAAGACGAGGGAATGTCGGGGCAGCTCCTTGGAGGTGGAGGGCGGGGTGGCTGAACCGGCGGGACGACGATATCGACGACGGATCCTCATCCGGTGCGGTGGATGAGGGAGATCGATGTGTTGCGGTGGACGACGTCGTCGGGGAAGAGGCTCCGACTGGGTGGCGGACGGAGGAGGGTGTGGGGCTTCGCGGGTTTTCGCGGCCTCGATGTTCGAATGGGGGCGGCGGAGGGGATGGGAGGGGGGAACCATGGATTAGGGATGCGCTTGTCCGAAATGTGGGGTAAGTTACGAAAATACCCCCACCGATTTGAACTAGGTGGTTCTTTCGGTCTAGGGTGTATCACGGGAATTCCGCGTGTCGGGATTTCGCAGGAGGTGGGAGTTTTCGCGCGCGTTGTAATTTTGGGATGGCAACGCGTAGGTTGAGATGGAGGGAGTTTTCCGAGCACAATGAGATAAAGAGTTTGCTTCAAATTTCGGGATAACAAGGCGCGTGTTAAGGTACGCTACCAAATCAATTCGCACAACACAAGAGAGTGTCTTGTCCCATTTTGCTGTATGAATTACTACAAATGTCATTCAATGCTTTGAATCCATGTTATGTTTGTATAATGCATGTAACCTACTCAAATGAACATTTTAGGGCATTCCAAATGTATACTACTGGCTGCAATATGAACTAAATTTGAATTCATTTCTCTATTTGAATAATAATCCACAGTTACAATTTTTGTCAAGTTAAACCATCATTTGTATATTATTTTGGCAACACACACGATGGTTATTGTCAGGTTAGATATCAACTACTTGTACCGTTAAACCTGATTTCAATAGTTTGAATCCACTTTATAATGATTTCAAATAATAGTACATTTCAGGCTCTAGCTAGATCTTCATAATCTAAAACATGTTTCATATGTATAGTGTGTTTATGACACAATTTATGCATGGTGCCCCGCCCCCCACAACTACAAGTATTTAGATGTGAGCCGCAAAAGCCATGCATTATCACAAATTCATAACGTGATGTGCCTGGATGCAATGTGGTTACACGATGCCTGCCATCGGCGTCTGAATTTCAAATGAAATGTGAGATTATTCGATATATATATATATGTATATATAGTATAGCATGTTCAAAACCACACCACGCATATGACTAATACATTCACGTGTGCATGGGTTTAAAACACCATGGTCTATTATTCAAATATTTGAATCCACTTTTACAACGTATGATATCTTTTAGTCATGTACACCCATACACTCCTCTTCTCTATCCAGCTACCACTTAGTTTCTGGTGCATGCACACACCCCTCCTCGCCGCTCCCCCTCCCTCAACATTCTCTAGATTGCACTCATTCATTAATTATTCCTTAGGTCGTTCTCCTAGAGTCTTTATAGGTGTCCTCGGGCCCTTCTTTTCGACACACATCAATCAGTATACCTCTCTGGTCAGGCCTGCCTACCACATAGACACTTTCCCACTTCTCCTCTCACTCTCCTTGCCCCTAGCTACCTCTCACACGCTCACACACAAATGCACACTCGCGTCCCTCTTTTCATTGGTTTCGCACTCACACACTCCTCCCTTCTCTCTGTCCGGTACTCCTCTCGCACCACATCATTAGCTGCATCCCTTTATCTCTATATGTCTATCCGGCCTTATTTGCCTCAAATGCATGCATGCGTATACCAATCGATCTCCATCTATACATATAACTAGGTCAATTATCCCTCATTTTCCCCACACATCGATCGATCTACCTCTATAGTTATATCTCGATGTCCCTTTCCCCGACACAACAATTTATCTACCTGTCTAGATAGGCCCGCCTCATCATCCATGCATGCCTCCTGCCCCGTCTCTCACTTGCACGCATTTGCACACAAGCACGCACATGCACACACACACACACACACATCACTTATTGATTGTAGTTGTACCCTCTGTTTATCTACTAGCTAGGTCTCCCGCACCATCGTCTCCGAGAAGCAACTCTACCAACCCCCCTATAGGACCATAGCTCAGTCTCTCTCCCAACCATATTCCTCTCCAACACATGTATGGATGCCCATTGATCTCCCTCGATACGTCACTAGGTCTCTTCTCCTCCACACATGTACTAGTTGATCTACCTCTCTAGTTAGCCCCCCTCCCCGACGACACACACTAATAGATCGAACGCTATAGTCAGCCCCCCTGGCACACACAAAATGCCCTTTCCCCTCTCACGTTCTAGTAGGCCGCCCGTCCTATATCTTTGACGTGCGCACACACAATTTCCCAGCCTCTCTTTATCGATTTCGCACTCATACACTCCATCCCTCTCTTTGTTTCTATCGACACCACATGCCGTTGATCCCTCCCCTCTCTTCTCATGGATCACATCATGTGTATAATATCTAGCCAGGCCGCAGTTTCACACACATTGTGTATGTTCCATTTTTTTGGTTTGAGATATCATCGACACATATTCCCTATCTGTGTCTCCCGCACAAAAATACACTCACGAAATCACCCGCATAAAACACACTCACGAACACATACACCATCTTTATCACAAATCCCCACATAGGTGGGGTACGTGCAGGAAGAGAAGAGTTGCACACAGCGACGCACGTACTCTCGTCTCTGGCCCGACCACACCCCCACGGGTACACCGTGGAGCTCATTTCTGTACGAAAAAGGCAGCCCACATTCTGAAAAATTGACGTCTGTAGTGCTTGTCCACTTGATGGAGGGTTGTGTACCACACGTGGACGAAAGAAAGTGTGACTCGTTTTATTTAGCAAATGGCTACACTATATATAATATAGGCACGATCCGATGCTATGCCTGCTGGGGTTGGTCTCTCCATAGTTCACACTCTCTCACACAAAATGGCGGTGGACACACTCTCTCTCACTGCGGGTCACATGTCGTGGGCTTGTCACGACAGATGTCCTAGCCAAAGGACTTACGTGTGGAGCCATCGCAACTAGGTTAGCTTAAAGGGGTTGAACGGGACGAAGGACACAGAGAGTTTTTACCCTTGTTCGGCCCCTCTCAATGAGGTAAAGGCCTAATCCAGCTTCCAATTGTATTGCTTAGGTTACGATTACTAGGGAGCGAATATGCTTGACCTAGTTATCAATTGATTGTTCCTTTTGTTAACCCGCCGCTGGGTCTCCCCTATATATACAAGTTGATGCCCGACAGTTTGCAAAGTCCCGGCCGGCTCACACAAACATGACCGGCTCGGTTTCTAACTAATCCTACCTTACAGAACAAGTTAAACATATGGTGGTTCACACCCGCGGGCCTCAAGTCATCTCCGGGTCTTGGGCCTTTAATTGGCTTGCTCTATGAACCGCCATCTTTGCATCTTCTAGGGCCTTAACATGCCTCTTCATCTTTAAGCCGCCAGTGGCATGACCTGGCCCCTCCTGGGCGGGTCATACCTAGTAGTTATATCCCCAACATTAGGCCCCAGGTTGATTTGAACTGGTTCACATCAATCTCCATCACTTGACTTAGCAGAATCTTCATTTATCAATTGTTTACCAATTCACTGTAACCCGCCATGATGTCACATCTCAGAATCATGTTAACCCACCATGACATGATTGCACATTAAGTTCGCACAAAGCCCAAGACATCTCAAGAGATCTTTATCTTAATGGACCTCCTAAAAATCGAGGTGTTCACATAGACACATAATCATTTTCGGCCTCCTCGATTCCCGCACATGCCATCTATCCACTTCCTTATAAATAGGGATAGGGGTCCTTCCTTTCACCTTTTTACCTTGCCCCCTCATCTTTGTCTTCCTCCTTGCGACACTTCTGCAAGCCCGAGCTCCGCCGCAGTCGACCTTCGTCAACCGCATCAACTCTTGCCGCTGCATCGACCTGAACGGACCAGAGAATTGAGGCGCACCTCCGCTGTTCAGCAGCGTTAGTAAGTACTCCTCTTCCCGTGTAACAGATCTGCATTAGGGTTTCCCGCCTTTCATCGATGTTCTTAAACATTCCTCATTTTCCTCTCTTATATCGCATAGTTTGATCTGAACATGGTACTAAAGTCGAGCGGTAGTAGTTTAGCATCTCTTTCCAATCACCGAAGATACTTTTTCTGTATAAGATCCCATCCGAGCACATGAGTTCTTCCGCTGCTGTGACCTTATGTTTAAAATTTCTTTTCTGTTCAGAACTGCTGATCCAAAATCATAGAACTAATCCGTGGAACCTGTTTGTCCATCACTTAGCAAAATTTACCGATCTATCGCACTACAATCGTGCGGGCGGCTTATACGATAAGCCGTAACCCGCGATATAGCATTAGTCCCCTTTTTAAGCCGCCGGTATATGTTCGCAATCTGTATAAACCGACATCATTCTTCTGGTTTAATCATGCTGACCTTTATAGCACTTATTCTTCTGCATATGAAATGGCCTTGCATAATGCACTTTACTTTTTGATCACTGGCTGACTTAATATCATAACCTTAATCCAGCAATATTTTCCTTTTTCAGCCTTCGTCAACAAAAATGACCAAAACTGTTACGTCATGCAACTGGGTCGCCTCTGGGGTTATCGAGTAGATACTGAACGAGTATGTTTAGGTGGGCATTTTAGTCGCAAAGGACATTATTCATTGGAGAGTCCCAGGACCTGTGACCGCCCCTGATCCAAAAGAGGGTGAAGTTGTAGTTTTCACTGATCATATGCTCCGGGGATTCACCCCATGTCGGTGTCAAAACCGGCGGATCTTGGGTAGGGGGTCCCGAACTATGCGTCTGAGGATCGATGGTAACAGGAGACTGGGGACACAATGTTTACCCAGGCTGAGGCCCTCTCGGTCGAGGTAATACCCTACTTCCTGCTAGATTGATCTTGATGAATATGGTTACAAGAGTTGATCTACCTCGAGATCATAATGGCAAAACCCTAAAAGTCTAGCCTATGATTCTGTTGTTGTTCAGCCTCTACAGACTAAACCCTCCAGTTTATATATGCACCGGAGGGCCCTAGGGTTTGTACATAACCATCTTGCAGAGGAAGGAAAGATTACACCCGAACCTAAAACCCACCATTATACGCACACATGAGTCCTATCCGGATACGAGAGACGATATTCAGTAATGATCTTCACGGCCCACTAATCCGGCCCACCATGAGTTGTCCCGCCACATGAGGACTCCCCGATCCAGGACTCCCTCAGTAGACCCTGAACCTGTCTTCGATGACGATGAGTTTGGCTTCCGTATTGTCTTTGGCATTGCAAGGCGGGTTACTTCTTCCGAACATATCAAGGTAATATCTTCTGCAAAAAGTGTAATGCGTCCGGCTCCGCATGGTTAGAACAACCCTTAGCCTCGAAGGCAAGGCATTGAAAGAAAAAAACGAATAATGCGTCTTTACTGGCAACTTTTTGGTGAAGCGTCACGTCCACCCCACTAACATATCAGACCGTTTTATTTGATCCTAGTTTCGTGTTTCGAGGTATAACCCCACCTGGCACATCTCATCAATACAGAGATTGTGCCCGCTTATTAGGGGATCCTTATCAATGTGACGTGAGCATCCAAACCATGCATTATGCACGGCCGCTTTGGGAACCGACGAGGTTTGCGGCTAAAGTGGGGGGACGTTCTGTATTCACAGTGTTATAAAAGGATATCAATCCCTTCCATCTGCCCCACGCTTTCCTCAAGCCCGAGCTCTCCAATCTTCCTAGCCCCAACATCCTCATCTCTTGCGCCCGCAGTTCTCCGTTCCTCAACCACCACTTCCTTACTCAGCAATGGCTGGATCCGGCGCCACGAGCAAGTGGGAGGCTTCCATGGTTACTGAGAAGGCCGTGGAGGATCTCTGGAGCGTGGGCTATCTCGCTGCTAACATCGCGCACCGAGTCCCCACCCAGGACCAGGTAATTCCTGTCCCGGAGGCGGGTGAGAGAGTCGTGTTCCTCTCGCACTTCGTTAGGGGGTTAGGATTCCCTCTTCACCCCTTTGTACGGGGTTTGCTGTTTTTCTATAGGCTAGATTTCCATGATCTAGCCCCGAATTCAATCCTTCACATCTCCACTTTCATAGTGGTGTGTGAAGCTTTCCTCCGCGTCCCCCCACACTTCGGCCTATGGCTCAAGACCTTCAATGTGAAGCCGAAGGTGGTGGACGGGCAACACGCGGAGTGCGGGGGCGCTATGATAAGCAATCTCCCGAATGCAACCTGGCCAAAGGGTTCGTTCGTGGAGACGAACAAGGTTTGGTAGCAGGAGTGGTTCTATATCACTGAGCCCCACGACGCCAAATGGGCAGCGGCGCCTGCCTTCAGATCTGACCCCCGAAGAGGCTAACCTCCTGGACTGATAAGAGTCCGAACCGGGGGTCTCATGCCGAGGTGACGACACTCCAAGGCCGTGTGTCTGACATGATCACCAAGGGCTACCAACTTACAACCGTGGTTCAGGTAATGCTAGCCCGGCTTGTCCTTCCTTGCCAATGCCGGGACTCCTTCCTATGGGAGTTCGATCCGATAGGAAAACGGCCCCTGAAGCATCTCTTTGGCTCCACGCACAAAGAGATCTGGAAACATCTCTTCAAGAGCCAGAAGGAGTGGCCAAAGGAAACTGAGGATGCACACTACAACACTGCCTTCACCGCACAAGAGGTAATCAAAAATTCCGCCAAACATATATCTCCTTCTTATTTTAACGATAATAGGAATTGGAGTTTTTGCATGATATACAGAGCTGGACAAAGAAGGCAATCTAGATTAAGTGTCCGACGCCTTTGCCTGAAGACCCAGACATGCCTCAACTGACGGCGATGCTGGTTCCGGCACCGTACAAGGCGTCGGACAAGAAGCCCAAGAAGAAGAGCAAGGAGGCCAAGAGCGGCCCACTCCCTGCGGACGCAATGTCCGAGGAGATTAACATCCTCTCCTCCGAAGAGGAGGAGGATAATGAAGAAGAAGAGTCCCCTGCCCAGGGCAGGGGGAAGAAGAGGGCGGCCCCTGCTGACGCAGGCAAGGCCGCACCCCGGAGGAAGCTAAACCTCCCCGCCTGTTCGGACTCATCGTCCGAACACAACTTTGTTCTGAAGCCTAGGGAGAACCCCCTAGCCGAACGTAAGTTGTTCGGACATATTAATTGCTGCACTTTGTTTATTAGCATATTAATGCTTTTAAAGTATTTCTGACCTGCTGACCTGCAGCCGTCCCCATGCACACCCCAACGCCTCCTTATCGGAGGGGAACTCTCTAGCGTCTGGAGAGACGGAGAGTGACCCGCCGGTCTGAGCTCCATCGCCCGTGGTCGGCGGGGACACCGAAGTGTCCTCCGAGCGCGCGTCTCCTGGTCAAGGAGAATGGGGCGGGGCAACTGACAGGGTGACCGAGGGTAACACCTCGGCTGCCGCTGACCATGGGGAAACAATCCCCATGGATACCGAAGACGGGGGGCCCAAACAATCCGGGGCCCCGCCGAATACTGATCCGGAGCCTAGCGCGGCTCCGGGGTCCGAAGACCAGACCCCCAAGGCGAGGGAGGATACGACAGCGCCCGGGGTCAATCCGGAGGTGCCGGACCCTCTAGAGGGAGCACTACAAACTGCTTCCGTCATGGAGGAGCACCGCACCATAATGAGTGCGGTGATGAAGAAGATTCAGTCCGTCAAAGGCGGACTGAATGAAGCCTTCAACAGCCTACTAACAGGCTTTGAGGTAAGCAATGTAATGTTCTTTATGGAACTTTATTTGTTTTATATGCACATATATAGCTAGTAGCCCCTGATGCTTTGTGTGATTCTGAATAGAATCGGACGAAGTATCCATAATATAGCATATTTACAGAGCTAAACTGTATGCTTTTGCCTTTGAACATGCTTCCCTAGTTGCAGCAACTGCACAACAGAAGTTGCCAAACTAAATCGGAAGCTTTCGGTGGCTAACGCGGACCTCGATCGCGTCAACCAGCGTTTAGATGAGATGCAAGGTATGCAGATTTGAAAAATTGAGATGTCAAGAAGACTAATAATATTAATTGAGTATAAACTCTTTAGGATATTCTGTATTAAACAGTTGGCGCCACTAAGCTCGAGGCCCTCGAGGGCGAACTCACAAAGGCCAAGAAGGAGGCTGAAGCGAGCAAGGCAATCGCTGACAAAGCAGTTGCCGATCTAGAGGCCGAAAAGGCCACGTGCCAAAAGCACGAGGCTCGAGTGTCCGAAGTCGAAGATGAAATCAAAGATGCTATTCGCAAATGCGAGGTGTTGAAAGAGAAGACTTCGGAACAATCATCCGAGCTCATTGCGGCAGTTAAGGCTGCCCAGGAGGCGCGAAGTGAGTCACGCAGCGTCTGCGAAGAAATCAGGCAGGCGCGGGAGATAACATCTGGTAAGACTTTTTTCTTACAGAGCATCTTCGGAGGGCAGAAGTACCTTGGGCTAACACAGTTATGGAGTTCTTCGGGCGTGCTTGCTGATCTCTCGAGGAGTAGTGCTGACGCCGCCCAATAATACCGAGCCCAGGAGGGGAGCGACACGGAGAAGCTGTTCTGGTCGCAGTTCTGTGCGCCGAAACGTCCGGTGCCCCTCAACGACCAGATGAAGTAGCTGGTCGAGCTGCACAACATGGCAGGTTCGGCCATGAACGACTTGATAGTCCGGCTGTGGCCCGCTACGCCAATCCCAAGTAGCTACTTCGGATTGGTGAAGCGGCTCATCGAAGGGAGTCCGCGGGCCAACGCGTTAAGGCGTTCGGCCTGCATAGAGGGTGCTCGGATGGCCTTCTCCCGTGTAAAAGTGCGCTGGGCGAAGATGAAGGCGCAGGACATTGCCACTGCTAGCCCGCCCGAAGACAAGGAGCACCGCAAGCTGGAGTGATACTTCGAGGACGTCATAGAAGGCGCCTGCCTTGTAGAAGGCCAGTGCTCAAAAGACATTATCTTTGCGTAATTGTATCCGGTTGTAAAGACTTAAGCTTATGAACCGATGTATATAACTTTTGCACTATTATAAGGTGAGCGACTTTCACCTCCTGTGCGGCTGTTTATTTAACTCTAAAATTTTCCAGTCGTCGGCTTCAGCCCCCATGTAAATGTTACTGGGGTGTTCGGTCATATGCATAGACACTCTTTATCCAACGTCTTGGTCCATGTAGGAGGTGTATGCGGAGCGAACCAGGCAACCAGACTATGCAGCGTTATTGCTTTCACTTAGCCACAGGAGTTTGACAAGTGGGGCTAGGTACTAGCCCTTGGTGTGTATATGGTATTTCCGAATTAAGGTATCCATTTGTACGCGGCTGGGCAAAAACCAACCCTTCGTATAACACGGGGTAGATCTCCATCGATCATAGTATAACACTAAGTCACCGGATCGCAGACCAGATTCTCGCATATCATGATAGTCAGTTTTTGGCTTTCTCTACTGAGGTACTTGACCGGACGAGCCAGAAGTACAATCGCAGTAGTTCTCCCTTTACACCCTAGCCGAACAATCGAGAACGTAGGGGTAAACACAAGAGCCAGGCAACCCAACTATTGACCCAAGACATGATTCCGAACTGATGCATATAAAGCAAATATCCAGGACGCCGAACACTCCCGATAGGTGTTCGGACTTTTCGACATATATCGGGCTGACTATAGCCCGTGGTAATGGACCCTGTTATCAAGGCACATGTGGAAATATGACATGGGGAGAGAACACAGGTGGTGAGAGAATAAAACTCCAAACATAATGTGAACCAAGCTGTTTCTATAATATCCCGTTATAGTACGGCGAGCCGTATGTTTACAGATAATGTCGATAACTTCCTTGGACATTTTACATGCCAGAAAAGTATGAAACAAAAAGAGAAAAAAAGGTTTACACAGGGTCTTGATCTAAAAAAAGAAACCTTAACACGGGGCCCTGCTGCACGTTTGCGCCATTTTCTCCTTTGTGATGTGTCCTTGAAGGGGGAAGTGTGATGGCCATCTGTAAAAAAAAACTTGGAAAAAGAAAAGAATCCAGTGTGGCCGTAAACAAAGCTGGTTCGTTTAATGAACCTTTAAAGATAATTTCAGAGTCTGAGTAGGGTCAAGCCAAACTATGGACTATTTGTATGCAGTGTGCCCCCAGCGCCGCCCAAGGAATTTTAAGGGCATAATTATGTACACGAGGCACGTATGCTACCACCTTATGGGGCAGTCGATGTGAGCGTAACTACTAATCGAGCTCAGGTTCATCTGAGATGCCGCACTGAGGCGAATGCCAGAAACGTTTAGCTGTGTTCATGGTCTTGGCAACCAATGTGCTGTTTGGCTTGAATAGGCCGTTTTGGACTTCGGCTGCTAAGGCCGTAGTGTCCTCCTCCGTTCGGCGAGAGCGCTCCATATTTCCATTAACCGTGATGACGCCACGTGGTCCAGGCATTTTGAGCTTTAAGTAAGCATAATGCGGGACTGCATTAAAGCGGGCGAAGGCCGTTCTTTCGAGCAGTGTGTGATAGCCACTTCAGAACGGAGCTATGTTGAACAGTAGCTCTTCGCTTCAAAAGTTATCGGGAGAGCCGAATATGACCACCTATGTTAAAGAGCCCGTGCAGCGGGCTTCTACGCCCGCTATTACTCCTTTAAAGGTTGTGCTGCTTGGCTTGATTCTTGATGGGTCTATCCCCATCTTGTGAACAGTGTCCCGACATATCAGATTGAGACTGCGGCTGCCGTCCATAAGGACTAGAGTGAGATGGTATCCATCGATTATCAGATTGAGCACTAAGGCAGCCGAACCCCCATGACAGATACTAGTCGGATGATCCCTACGATCAAAAGTGATCGGACAGGCCGACCATGGGTTGAATTTGGGGCCAACAGGCTCAATGGCATAGACATCTCGGAGTGCACGCTTGCGCTCCCTCTTTGGGATATGAGTGACATAGATCATGTTCACTGTTTTGATCTCCGGTGGGAATTTCTTCTATCCCCCTGTGTTCGGCTGGTGAGGTTCATCCTCATCTTAGCTCTGAGGCCCCTTTCCCTTGTGTTCGGAGTTGAGCTTGCCGGCCTGCTTGAAGACCCAACAACTACGATTGGTATGGTTCGCAGGTTTATTTGGGGTGCCATGGATCTGGCAGGGCCTATCTAATATTTTGTCCAGGCTAGATGGACCGTCTTTGTTGCCTTTAAATGGCTTCTTCTGTTGACCGGGTCTGGAGCCACTAAATCCAGTGTTTAACACTGTGTCATCTGGGCTTCCAGCATTGTTTCGACGTTTGTGTTTGCTTCATCGCGGCTTTCCATTCCATCCCTGACTTCGGATGTGCCAGGGTTGCTGGTGCTGCTACAAGCTAACTAGTTGTCCTCGCCCACGCAAAAGCGTGTCATGAGTGTAGTTAGGGCTGCCATTGTCCTCGGCTTTTCCTGGCCGAGGTGTCTAGCTAGCCATTCATCCTGGACACTGTGTTTGAAGGCCACTAAGGCTTCGGCGTCCGGATAGTCGACGATTTGGTTCTTCTTAGTGAGAAACCGATTCCAAAGCTTGTGGGATGACTCCTCGGGTTGTTGGATTATGTGACTTAGATTGTCAGCATCCGGGGGCCGGACATAGGTCCCATGAAAATTAGCCCGAAAAACATCCTCAAGCTCTTCCCAACTTGCAATGGAATTTTCTGGGAGGCTGTTCAACCAGTGCCGAGCTGGTCTTTTCAGCTTGAGGGGTAAGTATTTGATGGCTTGGAGATCATCTCCGCGTGCCATGTGGATGTGTAGAATAAAGTCTTCTATCCAGATAGCAGGATCCATCGTTCCATCATACGCCTCGATATTTACGGGTTCAAACCCCTTTGGAAATTCGTTATCCAGCACCTCATCGGTGAAGCATAGAGGGTGTGTGGCACCCCTGTATTTTGCTATGTCATGGCGTATGTACGACGGTTGTGATGTTTGGTATTGATCCCAAACTAGTATATGACTGGCATATTTGGCTTGATAGCCGCCGTCCCGTGCGGGGCACGGTCCCTGGATCCGTACATGTCAGGACCCCGATCCTAAGTCACACCGATCTAGCATGTAACACATCATATCACTTTGGGGCCTCACGCACGGTATCCCCACGGGTGCCACCTTACCTGGCCCGGGACCGTCTGCGTATTTTGGCTCATGTATATGAAGGTGTCGCTAGCATCCATATGATAGAGAACCCAGGCCGACATGACTAGTTGTAAACCAAAAGTGGAGCTAAATTACAGGGACATGCATACATGACCAAGCAACGAACATGTCGGTCATCAACGTATGAACCCAAGTCGTAGCAAGCTACAAAGACTTAAAGGAACAACGCGTGACATCTCCCTGAAGGGACAGACACATGAACGAAGAAGGACACATGTCGGCCAACCTAAGTGTTCCGGAGCGGTAGCAAGCTACCAAGGCTCAGTGGAAGCACTAGGAGGCATTTCCCCATAAGATAGGCTACCAAGGGTAAAGAACTAGGTGTCGGATCCCACACATAGCAATACACATTACACGTACACATAGCATGCAATTACGTGTTGTATAACATGGCATCACAACATTACTCAACAACTCATATAGATAAAGGCCCAGAAGAGCCATCATAGTATTTATTACAAACAGGGGTCACATGACCCAACATACAGAGCATTCATGCAACAGAAGCATAAACATGTCTAAGAACAGAGAACTACAAATGAAAAAGGCTGAGAAGCCTGACTATCTACAAGACCCTCCCAAGGGCACAAGATCGTAGCTGAGGTAACAAGCTAAACGTCGAAGTCCACACGGAACCACTAGTGAGACTGAAGTCTCTCTACAAAACATAAATTAAGCAAACGTGAGTACAAATGTACTCAGCAAGACTTACATCAGAACTAGCTACATATGCATCAGTACCAACAAAGGGGTGGTGGAGTTTAACAGCAGCAAGCTAGCTTTGACTCGGTGGCTATCCTGAACTAAGACTGCAAGTAACTCTTTTGAGGTGGCGCACACGAGTCCACATATTCACCAATTAATACACCACTATGGACCCGCTCCCGTCTCCCTACGAGAACGTCATCCATAGCACTCACGCTTATCTTGCGCATTTTAGAGTATCCACTTTCACTTATCTATGAACTATACAGGCAACCCAGAAGTCCTTTACCGCGGACACGGCTATTCGAATAGATCATTTATAACCCTGTAGGGGTGTACTTCTTCACACACGCTCTCACCACTTACTGCCGTTTACATGACATTTACTCGGTACCCCTCAAGCGGAAGCCCAGCGAGGGTGTCGGCCACGACCTGACTAACCACACAAGTCCCTAGTCTAGGTTTATCGCCTATTTAGGTTCCATTCACAGGGAGTTTGTCAGGACCGGATTTTTGGGTTATCAATTTCCCAGAAAATGGCCCTTGTGCTCACCAGCCCCAGGATTACTGTTAGCTGATGAGGCACCAACTTGATACAGAAATTCCAAGCAAAGTACATAACATGTAGTACAAGACCATTCTGGCCTGTGAGTACAACATAAGGTTTCTAGTGGCTGATGACGGAAGCGGTTTGTGGTTCATCGGTGTCTATGGGACTCCATTTCCCACAGGAACAGCTGACCAGGATAACTCCTATCTTTCCGAGGCTGCTATCACCATTGCGTAGGTTCCAGGGCGGTCATCGCAACGCTCCTCTCCATGTAAGAGAACTGGCCAAGACAATAGCCAGGGACAAGCTAGTGAGTACTTTGAATGTACTCGCAAACATTATGAACACAGGTACAATATAACAAAAGACAATCATGCTCTGAAATATTTCATGATCACAACGTCACTCACGAAATAAAAATCCATGATGCACACAAGCAGGTTGTTCATATACAATATGGATATTCAATAAGGGAGTAGAAATGAAATGCACCAATCGGGTGTCTGAAGCGACGCCTCGAAAGGGTAATAATATAAAGCATGCCTCAGTCGGGCGTCTGAGCGATGCCACATAAAGGGCTTACAAAGAAAATAATAACAAACATGCCACAGTCGGGCGTCTGAGTGACACCACATAAAGGTCTTATAAGGATAAATAAATAACAGCATGCCACAGTCGGGCATCTCAGCGACGCCACATAAAGGTCATATAAAGAAAGTAAGTAACAAGTATCGCACAGTCGGGCGTCTGTGCGACACCACATAAAGGGCTTATAAAGAAAATAATAACAAACATGCCATAGTCGGGCGTCTGAGCGACACCACATAAAGGGCTTATAAAGGAAGTAATTAACAAACGTGCCACAGTCGGGCGTCTGAGCGACACCACATAAAGGGCTTATATAAGAATAATCACAGTGAATATCCAGGAGGTAGAACCGTCCTAGGGATACTTAATAATTCAAATAATACAAATGGTTAGTCCACAATAATAACGATCATAATCATCATATGTCACCGGTCATGATCAAAGTTCTGGTTTAGCAGTTTTTCCTCCGAAGACCGACACTTGGCCCATCCCAGACTGTAGTCCTTAACCATGGACACAGCTATTCGAATAGATATAATCTCTGCAAAGGGTGTCCTCTTTACCCACGAGTAACGGATTCCTTTAGTCCATCGGGACTAATTCCGTCTATGGTCTTTTAATTGAAAACACACCTGACTGCACACACCAGCCTAACTTACCGGTGTCTGGAATCACCCAGGACACCCGTTAAGCGAAACTCTAAGTGGGGAGGATACAACCTTGACTAGCATGGGATCACAAAATTTATAACGCGCGCAAACTAGGGGAGCTACCCCTTCGGCTCCAACCGAAAACACCCATGCCCCCGGACCAGGTGGCATGCCTACCGGATGCAGCCGGTATCTTCCACCATGGCCTCTCTGTACGGTGTGTGCTAGAAATGGGTTGACAACTTACTGAACCGTACCCTACCTATGGCAGGGACAAGTGGTAGTATGAAACAAGTATGGGGGTTACTGGAACAAGACTCGATCTACGCCGACTTAGGAGGTTTAAGTATTCCCTGCATGATTAGCATAACAAATATATTTCAACCAATAGACAGAATCACCACCCATCATACCTCACCATGCCATACCGGACACAACCGTCTCGACGAGGAACTAGGGACAAGCTCGTGTCTACACAAGACAGAGGCTTTCCCCGATTCCTTTCGGTAGGCATGAAAGGCATACGAGGGTGATTACTGTCACAAACATATAAAATTCCAACAGCGCGGAATCACCAATATGCACTCATGAGTATGATCATATCATCACTTAAAATAATGAAAACTCCGTGACAAGGTGGTGTTATAACCGTATCAAACAACACACAACAATGTTATGCCAGGGTTCAGAATGCTTTCATTCAAGAGTGTGTAAGTGGGGTGCATTTTTTGAAAGTTGCCTCCTTCTTCAAAATCCTATTTTACGAAAATTTGAATTAACACATAGTTTCAAAACACTACAAAAAAGTTGTTTGGAAATTTTTCAAATAAATATGAAAATAAACTAGATAAAACTTTAGAAACAACAGAAAAAGAATCAAATCATTTGGACATTTATTTAAAAAGTTACAGCTAGTCAAAGTTTAGTCAAAAATCTGTTTTTAATAAAAATCAGAAAAAGAAAACGTTTCGGCAGCACTTACGTTTTCCTCTAGCAAAGACGTATTTGGAGGAATACGCTTCCACTTAAGACACGCTTCGGCGGGGCTGGGTCACTGACAGTGGGTCTCTTGGCCCCACTGGTCAGGTTTGACCAGTCGCCCGCGCCTCCTTCCTCCTCTGGCCGAGCAGAGGCAGGGCTCCGGCGATCGCCGTGACGAACGGCGGCTCCCCACGGCATTCCGAGGGCAGGGATGGATCCGCCAGTCTAGGGCGGTCCTCCCAGTGGTCGACAGGCTGGCGGGGACAAAGGGAGTCGCCGGCGGCGAGCTCCGCGGCGGACGGCGGCTTCGGGAGAATTGGGGACTTGAGCTACGGTGGCTCCCAGTCGAAGCTGAGGGGTTGGGTGGCTCTGTACGGTCGAGGGGAGTCAGACGGTGGCGCTGGAAGGACTGGGAGTCCCTGCTTGCGACGAACAGAACCGGAGTGTGGCGGCGGCCGAACTAACAGGAGACGAGGAAGAAGGTCTCCCTTCGTCGATTGCTGGCTGTGGGAGCGCTAGGGAGATGGTCTGAGGTCGCCTGAGGGTCTGGACGAGCTCAGGGGCTCCTTTTATAGGCGGCCGAGGTCGATTCTCGCGGCGTCAGAGGATAGGAATGGCGAACCACCGTTCTATGGCCAGGGGGCACGTGGCGATGGTTGGCGGGGTCTGGCAGGGCGAGAGGATGAGCTCGGGCTGTTCCAGGGGCAGCTGGCGCGCTGGAGTGGCTCGGGCGGCGCCATCCATGGCAGAGGCGTGCTGTGGATGACGTCGTGCCGCCAAGGGGGCTCTAACGGCGGCGCCGTAGGGCGCCAGGGTGGCTTGGAGGGTTCTGGCGAGTGGACGGGAACGAGGCGTGGCCCTGCGGGCGAGCGAAAGCCAGGGGCAAGACGCGGTGGCTCGGTGCGCGCGCGTGCAAAACGTGCGCTCTGGGTGCGTCCAGAGCACGCACGCCAGGCGTTCGACAAAATGCCAATGCCTGCCAGGGGGCTCTAATCCACATGAGGTTTAGCAGGGTGGGGTTATAGACTAAGGTAGAGCCATGAGACATGCTGGTTAGGCAAAGCAAGCAGGTTCAAAATGCAAACTAGGGTTCATGCCAATTCTGTTCATGCACTCAAGGTGTTTGATAGAATGCTATGGTCATCTAGGCACCTCTTGGGGTGGCCAAAAACTCCAGATCATAGTCTCTTTAGATGATAAAGAGGGTGGCAAGGTTAGTTTGGCAAAACGAGAAACTTGTTAGTGCAAGTTTTTGAGAAAATCAAATCTGGACAGAAAATAAAGGGCATTATTGCATGGACCAAAAATACTCCAATGGGTCCAATCTCCTGGACTTAAGGGTTTGGTGGAGTGGTCTATAAGCAGGAGAAAAATCATGGGTAATAGGGCAAGATAAAATATGGTTGAAGTAGAAAATGCCAAACTGGACCAGAGAGCAAAAGAGGATGATTTGCTCAAATTTTCCAAAGAACACCAATGGGTTTTCGCATAAAAGTGATGTAGGAACTTCACATGACATCCCCAAATTTTGGTGGGAATTTTAAAGAAGTATCTGAAAGGGTTGTAGTGCAAAAGAGGCTCCAAAACTTATGAAAAATCGTTTTAAAAGAAATAAAGCTCAGGAAAATAATTATAGAAATAATTCCACTGATAGAAGAATTGTTTCTTGAGAGGGTATACAAGTCCAACAACATTTTTGAAAAGTTTTCTATTTGGAGGGAAAACTCCACAATTCAGAAGAAAAGAGTGGTTCTGAATCAAAAGAAAATCCAGAGAACAAAAATTAAATTTACCATGGCAAAATTTTAATTAATAAAACATGGTTAAATTTTTGGGGTGTTACAGCACTACCCCCCTTAAGAAAAATCTCGTCCTCGAGATTTGCTAAAGGCTGTTATGAAAAGAATTACTCCTACTATCACAAAGTAATATCACAAAAATAACCATCCTACTCATGCAATAAAATGTGGCTACAATGAGTGGGCAACTAGTTTGTTGGTTCTGCTCTATGGGGTCGGGGTCAATGCTACAGATACACATATCACGCAAAAGTGACGTATTACTGTGGGAGTCGTCGGGGGTGGTTTTTGGAAGCTACGCCCGGAATTAAAAATACAATCGTACACCAACATACTTATGCATGGCTACTAAAAAAAATAGGGACGCACAAGCAGACCGCATTTAATTTTGGCGATACAAGATCACACAATTACAGGGCATGGACATTATTAAGACTCGGCGCTACTCAAGTGATTTAGTCTACCTCGTTTATATCTAAGCGGGCGTGCCTTGTGGATGCCGAGGCTTCTCCAAGGGCTTCACCGTCGGGGTTAGCTGGAGGGGGTTGAGGAACTGCAGGGTCGGGGTAGCGATGATGACCATCGCGGGGGTTGTTGGCCACAATCCCGTTGGAGCGTGTTCCCAAAAGGCGACGAATCACTTCTGGGGACACCAAAGCATTTTGGTCGATGGCTGGGGCAGACCTCAAGGACTCGATTGGTTATCCGAACAGCACGACTGGGTTGTCGGCGCCGGGCTCATCTTCTCCTCTTGCCTGGGCTCGGCGAACCAGTTCACCATGAGCTGGGATCAAATCAAGAGTGGTTTGATCGAACAGTTCCTCTAGTGCACCTACATAGCGCACCATATGCAATAATGCAGGATCTGTCTCGTGATCTCCGTTGGCAACCTGGGGTGGCCTACCATACCTGTCACGGCTAGGGTAGTAGTAGAACGAGCGACAGTTAACTCTGAGCGACAAGTGCCGGAGTTGAACTATAGCCTCTCGAGCAGCTAGTTGGAGGGCTTGTGGCTCAAAGGAAGTTTTCCTTCCGGTGAACCTGTAGGGGCGTTCCAGCGATAGACCCCTACCATAGACGTGCATTGTGGCCCAGAATTGACGGCTCTCACCGCTCACGGGCCCTTGGTACACAACATACTCTAGGGCTCTTCTAATGCAAAGGCACGGCGGGTGAGGTTTGCTAACACGGTCACAAAACCTCCAAGGTTTGTTGCTGTGGTCTCATTGTGAACTATGGGTCCAGGCATTATAACTCGGTTTGGTGAAGAGGCTGTGCTGTGCTGGGTTGAGGCTAGCGTGCCCCTTTTTATAGAAAAAAGGGGACGGAGTCTTCCTTCGCACGCTTGCGAAAAAGACTATTTAGGTGTCGGTCACTGGCGCGTGATCAACATGCTAGGCTGATAGGTTAGGCACCGACTGCCAAAAGGTGTCGGGTCACTGGGTGGCTATCTTACACGAGAAGCTTGGCTGGGGATTAGGTTAAGGCCTGGTGGTTTGGTTAACCTAGGTTTTTCGACCTGGCTAAGATAGGATTAGCTAATGGTCAGCCTGGCTCTGATACCAAGGTTGTCAGGACTGGATTTTTGGGTTATCAATTTCCCAGAAAATGGCCCTTGTGCTCAACAGCCCCGGGATTACTGTTAGCTGATGAGGCACCAACTTGATACAGAAATTCCAAGCAAAGTACATAACATGTAGTACAAGACCATTCTAGCCTGTGAGTACAACACAAGGATTTTACTGGCTGATGGTGGAAGCGGTTTGTGGTTCATCGGTGTCTATGGGACTCCATTTCCCACAGGAACAGCTGACCAGGATAACTCCTATCTTCACGAGGCTGCTATCACCATTGCGTAGGTTCCGGGGCGGTCATCGCAACGCTCCTCTCCATGCAAGAGATTTGGCCAATACAATAGCTAGGGACAAGCCAGTGAGTACTTTGAATGTACTCGCAAACATTATGAACACAGGTACAATATAACAAAAGATAATCATGCTCTGAAATATTTCATGATCACAACGTCAGTCACGAAATAAAAATCCATGATGCACGCAAGCAAGTTGTTCATATACAATATGGATATGCAATAAGGGAGTAGAAATGAAATGCACCAATCGGGTGTCTGAAGCGACGCCTCGAAAGGGTAATAATATAAAGCATGCCTCAGTCGGGCGTCTGGGCGACGCCACATAAAGGGCTTATAAATAAAATAATAACAAACATGCCACAGTCGGGCGTCTGAGCGACACCACATAAAGGGCTTATAAGGATAAATAAATAACAGCATGTCATAGTCGGGCATCTCAATGACACCACATAAAGGGCTTATAAAGAAAGTAAATAACAAGCATGCCACAGTCGGGCGTCTGTCCGACACCACATAAAGGGCTTATAAAGAAAATAATAACAAACATGCCATAGTCGGGCGTTTGAGCGACACCACATAAAGGGCTTATAAAGGAAGTAATTAACAAACGTGCCACAGTCGGGCGTCTGAGCGACACCACATAAAGGGCTTATATACGAATAATCACAGTGAATATCCAGGAGGTAGAACCGTCCCAGGGATACTTAATAATTGAAATAATACAAATGGTTAGTCCACAATAATAACGATCATAGTCATCATATGTCACCGGTCATGATCAAAGTTCTCGTTTAGCAGTTTTTCCTCCGAAGACCAACACTAAGACCAACACTAGACCCATCCCAGACTGTAGTCCTTAACCATGGACACGGCTGTTCGAATAGATATAATCTCTGCAGAGGGTGTACTCTTTACCCATGAGTAACGAATTCCTTTAGTCCATCGGGACTAATTCCGTCTATGGTCTTTTAATTGAAAACACACCTGACTGCACACACCAGCCTAACTTACCGTTGTCTGGAATCACCCACGACACCCGTTAAGCGAAACTCTAAGTGGGGAGGCTACAACCTCGACTAGCATGGGATCACAAAATTTATAACGTGCGCAAACTAGGGGAGCTACCCCTTCGGCTCCAACCGAAAACACCCATGCCCCCGGACCAGGTGGCATGCCTACCGGATGCAGCCGGTATCTTCCACCATGGCCTCTCTGTACGGTGTGTGCTAGAAAGGGGTTGACAACTTACTGAACCATACCCTACCTATGGCAGGGACAAGTGGTAGTACGAAACAAGTATGGGGTTTACTAGAACAAGACTCGATCTACGCCGACTCAGGAGGTTTAAGTATTCCCTGCATGATTAGCATAACAAATATATTTCAACCAACAGACATAATCACCACCCATCATACCTCACCATGCCATACCGGACACAACCGTCTCGACGAGGAACTAGGGACAAGCTCGTGTCTACACAAGACAGAGGCTTTCCCGGATTCCTTCCGGTAGGCATGAAAGGCATACGAGGGTGATTACTGTCACAAACATATCAAATTCCAACAACGCGGAATCATCAATATGCACTCATGAGTACGATCATATCATCACTTAAAATAATGAAAACTCCGTGTCAAGGTGGTGTTATAACCGTATCAAACAACACACAACAATATTATGCCAGGGTTCAGAATGCTTTCCTTCAAGCGTGTGTAAGTGGGGTGCATTTTTTTGAAAGTTGCCTCCTTCTTCAAAATCCTATTTTACGAAAATTTGAATTAACACATAGTTTCAACACAGTACAAAAAAGTTGTTTGGAAAATTTTCAAATAAATATGAAAATAAACTAGACAAAATTTGAGAAACAACAGAAAAAGAATCAAATCAACTGGACTTATATTTAAAAAGTTATAGCTAGTCAAAGTTTAGTCAAAATCTGTTTTTAATAAAAATCAGAAAAATAAAACGTTCCGGCAGCACTTACGTTTTCCTCTAGCGAACACGTATTTGGAGGAATACGCTTCCACTTAAGACACGCTTTGGCGGGGCTGGGTCACTGACAGTGGGTCTCTTGGGCCCACTGGTAAGGTTTGACCAGTCGCCCGCACCTCCTTCCTCCTCTAGCCGAGCAGAGGCGGGGCTTCGGTGATCGCCGTCGAAGAACGGCGGCTCCCCAGGACATTCCGAGGGCAGGGATGGATCCGCCAGTCCAGGGCGGTCCTCCCAGTGGTTGACAGGCTGGCGGGGACGAAGGGAATCGCCGGCGGCGAGCTCCGCGGCGGACGGCGGCTTTGGGAGAATTGGGGACTCGAGCTACGGTGGCTCCTAGTCGAAGTTGAGGGGTTGGGTGGCTCCGTACGGTCGAGGGGAGTCGGACGGTGGCACTAGAAGGACTCGGGAGTCCCTGCTTGCGACGAACGGAACCGGTGTGTGGCGGCGGCCGAACTGACCAGAGACGAGGAAGAAGGTCTCCCTCCGTCGATTGCTGGATATGTGAGCGCGAGGGAGATGTCCTGAGGTCGTCTGAGGGTCTGGACGAGCCCGGGGGCTCCTTTTATAGGCGGTCGAGGTCGGTTCTCGCGGTGGCAGAGGATAGGAACGGCAAACTGCCGTTCTGTAGCCAGGTGGCGCGTGGCGATGACTGGCGGGGCCTGGCAGGGCGAGAGGATGAGCTCGGGCTGTTCCAGGGGTAGCTGGCGCGCTGGAGTGGCTCGGGCGGCGCCGTCCATGGCAGAGGGGTGCTGTGGACGCTGGCGTGCCGCCAAGGGGGCTCTCACGACGACGCTGTAGGGCGCCAGGGTGGCTTGGAGGGTTCTGGCGAGTGGACGGGTACGAGGCGTGGCCCTGCGGGCGAGCAAAAGCCTGGGGCAAGATGCGGCGGCTCGATGCACGCGCGTGCAAAACGTGCGCTCTGGGCGTGTCCAGAGCACGCACGCCAGGCGTTCGACAAAATGCCAATGCCTGCTAGGGGGCTCTAAGACACATGAGGTTTAGCAGGGTGGGGTTATAGACTAAGGTAGAGCCATGAGACATGCTGGTTAGGACTAGCAAGCAGGTTCAAAATGCAAACTAGGGTTCATGCCAATTCTGTTCATGCACTCAAGGTGTTTGACAGAATGCTATGGTCATCTAGGCACCTCTTGGGGTGGTCAAAAACTCCAGATCATAGTCTCTTTAGATGATAAAGAGGGTGGCAAGGTTAGTTTGGCAAAACGAGAAACTTGTTAGTGCAAGTTTTTGAGACAATCAAATCTGGACAGAAAATAAAGGGCATTATTGCATGGACCAAAAATACTCCAATGGGTCAAATCTCTTGGACTTAAGGGTTTGGTAGAGTGGTCAATAAGCAGGAGAAAAATCATGGGTAATAGGGCAAGATAAAATATGGTTGCAGTAGAAAATGCCAAACTAGACCAGAGAGCAAAAGAGGATGATTTGCTCAAATTTTCCAAAAAACACCAATGGGTTTTTGCAGAAAAGTGATGTAGGATCTTCACATGACATCCCCAAATTTTGGTGGGAATTTTAAAGAAGTATCTGAAAGGGTTGTAGTGCAAAAGAGGCTCCAAAACTTATGAAAAATCGTTTTAAAAGAAATAAAGCTGAGGAAAATAATTATAGAAATAATTCCACTCATAGAAGAAATGTTTCTTCAGAGGGTATACAAGTCCAACAACATTTTTGAAAAGTTTTCTATTTGGAGGGAAAACTCCACAATTCAGAAGAAAAGAGTGGTTCTGAATCAAAAGAAAATCCAGAGTATAAAAATTAATTTTACCATGGCAAAATTTTAATTAATAAAACATGGTTAAAATTTTGGGGTGTTACAGAGTCCGTCCGAGCTTTCCACATACGGCCCCAAACGATGTGTACAGGGTTCCCGAGGCACCAAACGGGCGTCCCGGTACACCGTGCCACATACCTACCGCATCACAGCCCACCCCTAGGGTCAGCACTGCGCACGGGCTCCAGTAGGCTACAAACACCAGAAACTACTTGCAACTCCCGGACAGAGGAGTGGGGCGGTTAATAAGTCGAGAGGGTCCATTGGTTTCGGGCCCAACGCGTGGTAGTAGCTGTTCATGAATCACAAACACATAACTCAGTTCCTGAGGACGGTTTCAATGAGACAACCCACCATGTACTCCTACATGGCCTCTCACCGCTACCTTTACCAAATCGTGTTCACACACTTAGCTCACACATAGTAGGACATGTTCACACCATTCCAATTCATCCCAGATGAATCAGACCTGACACAACTCTAAGCATAGCAGGCATAACAAGCAAGCATGAATGAGTAGGCACATCATGGCTCAAACAACTCCTACTCATGCTGGGTTTCAACTATTTACTGACATGTCATGCAAAGCAAAAGCGGTTCAGCTACCGCATCAAATAGCAGTTGGATCGTTGTTGTCCTAATGCAGTAAAAGAGAGCAAGAGCGAGAGAGTGGGATTGTATCAGAATGCTCAATGGGGTTTTGCTTGCCTGGCACTTCTGAAGATAGTACTGTGTCTTCATCAGTGTCATTGATCACATCATCGGATCAAGGTCTACTGAGAGGGGACAAAACCAGCAAACAAAGAAGGAACCCAATCAATGCAATGCAACAATATGATGCATGATCATGACATGTCAAAATGCTGTGATTTGAGGTAATGCAATTAGCAACGATTTAAATGAAGTTGGTTTGAACCCAACGTTCAAATACAAACTCCATATTGGACATTTAAAATGCAATTTATTCGAATTGTCATAATCAGTGGCTGTAAGTTGTTCAAACATGCATGAAAATACCATGAACATATTCCTCATATTTTTATGGTAATTTTTCATATATAAATTATTTCATTTGGAGTTATGGTTGAATTTCTATGATTTTTAGAAGTTTTGGATATTTTCTGAAATAAATAAATCATTTCTGATTTATTTAAAAAATCCAGAAAATGTTTACTGCGTCAGCATGACGGCAGCAGGTCAGCAGACCCGGTCCAGGTCAAACCTGACGTGTGGTGTCCACACGTCAGTGTCACAACTAATTAACAGAGTTAATTAGTTCTAAGTTAAATCCTAACCTAAGTTAATTAGGGACTGGGCCCACATGTCAGTGACTTAGTGGGTTAACTAAGTTCTAATGAGCACTAAGCTAAGATTAGCAGGGCTCTAGGCCCACCTGTCATTGACCAAGGGGAGTCAAACCCTAGGTCAAACAAGGCTGACCCGCCGGCGCCTCGACGCCGACGTCCACAGACGCGGCGGAGGGGCTCGGGATCACTTCCCCGGCGCCCAAACGAGCATCCGAGGGCAGCTACGGGGAGCTGGAGCTCACCCGCATCCAGCGTGGCATGTGGCGGCAGCGGGGATGGCCGGAGCTCGCCGGGAACAAGCTCGGGGCGGTGCCATCGTTCGGGAGAGCGCGGTGATGCAGATGCGGTGGCCGTGGAAGCACGTGCGTGGCACCTACATCGGCTACGCGAGGCGGCGAGTGTGTTGGACATGACGCCTAGACCAAATGGTCGCCGGAGTTGTGTCGGCGGTGAGTGCAGGCGGCAGCGCAGTAGGGCAAGAGGGGCGCGGCGGCTCCGACATGAAAGAGAGAAAACGGAGAGGGGGAGAAGGGTGAGTGGCTCACGGCAAGTGCAGGGGAGCAAACGGCGGGCTCGGGGGAGTAGCGAGGTGAGCGCGGGGTCGCCGGCGATTTCGCGTGGCCGAGATTGAAGACGACGTTGTTGGGGATGTAGCAGCGTGTCCGGCGAATCGTGGCTCGAGGAGCAAGAGGGGGATGAGGCAGAGCTCGTGGGTAGCTCCAGGGGGCGAGGGGGAGGCAATGGCTGTGGTGGTGCTCGATGGCGCGTGATACGTCCAAAACGTATCTATAATTTCTGCTTGCTCCATGCCTCTTTTGGGTGATATTGCTATGTTATTTATACACTTCCATACACTTTTGATCATATTTGGACTAACCTATTAACTCAGTGCACCCCAGTGCGAGTTTCTGTTTTCGGCTGTTTTTGTATTTCAGGTTTTCCCATTACGAGAACTGCCAGAAAAATCCCGGAAAAATTATATAAAAAATCAGCGTTCCAGAAGCTTCCCGGCACCCAAAGTACAGCCGGAGGGGGGCCACCAGGGCTCCAGGCGCTGGTAAAGATTAGAAGAGTCAGGTAAGATCCTGGGAAAAGACCTGTGGGTTAGGGCCCACTCATAAGAAATCACCGCTGAAAAAGATTGCTTAAGAGATATTGCACCGGTTGAATTAAATGGCTTGAATAAGAAGACAATCCTCAAAAAAATAGCTTGAACGGATTAAGAATGGAATTATGAATCTTGAGCACTCCGGATATGAATAACAAGAGGAGAATGATTAATTGGTGCACCGGAATAAGAAAGCATTGTGAAAAGAGGAAAATGATAAGATCAACACCGAAATCTTGAATTACATCCACTGGCAGAATTTGAGAACAAAAGAATGATGACTTGAAGCTCTTGAGCATCTTCCTATAAATCACCGGCTAAGAGCATTGAAGGAAAAGAATGAAGAAATATCACATGAATAAAATGGATACTTCATCTGAGATTTCTTGCTCCAAGAAGAAGAAGGGTGGGAGGGTGGGGAAAACAAGTCAACTTGGGATGAATGAAACATACACCACGCCGGATTTCTCAACGGTGTCTGTATGGAATAACTTGAAGAGAAGGCACACCGGTTGAAAAGGATTAACATGACCATCTTGATGATCAAGAAGAATTAGCACTCCCATAGAAATATGAGAACACCAATTACGAAGGGTATGGAATCAACATTTGACATCGAAGCAACTCGAATACCAGAATCAAAACAAAAACAACGGGTAGATATGTTTATGAAGAAGATTATGTTGCAACATATCTATCCGAACAGAGAATTGAACGAATGAATTCCGCAGTTACATCAACTTGTCGAGAAGCCACTTGGGAGAAGAAAAGGTAAATAAAAAGGAACAAGGAACAGATAGAACAAATACAAGATAGAAGTTTCGTTCGACATCTTCGTGCTGAAAGCTCATGGAACGTGTTACAAAAGGGTTTTGCAATCCCCGGATCAGCATAGCCAAGGACCCTTTAAGATGCAACTCCCGATCGGAACAAGCCCATAAAACCACTTCACTCAATGTAGAACCCGGAACTTCATATCATGCACTCGTTGGAATAATGCCTAGAACTACTGGATGAACCCACCTATTAATTTCCGAAAGTTTCCAGTTATGCAATCAGGTGTTGGGGATACAGGGGAAGCACCGCGCAATCAACTCTAATCCTACATCCAGCTGTATCCATCCTTCAACACATAACCAGTTGTTCTCGGAAACCGTTTACCTCGGACCTTCAAAACGCATCCACTATACAAGCTATGGCAATACTCCCGAACTACCTCCCCAGTACTGGGTGATGTCGGGGTTATCTTGCCACTAACCGCATAGGAGAGTTTTCGATGTCGGCCATCTTAAGTATTATTGTACTGCCGCGATGGATTTGTGACGACAACACCTCGGAGCTCAACTCCCCGGGACACTGCCACAACCCCTAATGACAGGAGGCATCGAGAACAATGTTCTCGTCACAAAGACATCGGAACAATCCAAACAATACTCGCGAGATCCTAAAAAAAAATTGGTGCAATTTTGAAAGTAGAAGAGGCAAGAGTAATCGTCAGGAGTCCTCACCAGAGTGAAAAGATATGAGGAGCAAAAGAAATCCTACTCTCCGATATAAATATAGGACTCAAAACATTTTCAAGTGTGTGCCTAGACTCGACCGTCAACGATTCGATCAATCAGTGGGGGCTTCTAGGTCGGAGAAGGCTCTGATACCAACTTGTAATGCCCAGGATGGGACTATACCTCCTACGTGTCGAGGCACGACTTAAAGGTATAAGCCCATCCTAGAATGATCTCAAGTTTGGTATCTTTGCACGACTCATGTAAAAGAGGGATTAAATTGCAAAAGGAGATAGTTGGCTTACACTCGCCACTTCACCCAATACATTACATAAGCAAAACATCATTCAAAACATCACTACCCGACTACGGGCGAAGATCCAAAAGAAAGATACCAAAACAACATAAAGCCACAGGTCAGGATCGAATCCTAGTAGAAACCACTACTGATCGTCGAAACGTAACAAGCATACGGCCACACTCTCATCGAGCTCCCAGTGAAGAACTTGAACCAGCTCCTGCATCAAACTCGGCTGAACCTGCACCTGGTGTTGTAGTATCTGTGAGCCACGAGGACTCAGCAATCCCATAACCATGGGTATCAAGACTAGGAAAGCTTTGGGTAGGAAGAGGTAAAGTGGTGAGGTTGCAGCAGCGACTAAGCATAATATGGTGGCTAACTTACGAGTACCAGAATAAGATGAGCATCTACGCAAACGGTCGCAAAAGTAGTGATCGCTAAAGATCCTGAACTACATACGAGCCAAACATAACCCCACCGTGTTCTCTTCTCAAAGTGAAAAGAGACAGTCACGGTTACTCACACAGTTGTGTGTTTTACTTCGGATCCTCTGTCAAGTTTTCTACAACCGGACATTAACAAATTCCAATCTGCCACATAACCGCGGGCACGGCTTTCGAAAGATCATAACCCTGCAGGGGTGTCCCAACTTAGCCCATCACAAGCTCTCACGATTAGCTGAAGCGATAAATATAATATCATCACTCCTTATCTTAGGGAAATCCGATCAGGCTCGGCATCCCGGTAGCACAAGACATTTCGACAATGGTAAAACAAGTCCAGCAAGACCTCCCGGTGTGTCGACACCCTGATAGTAGCTGTGCGTATCTCGTCTCAGGCCACGACCGGATGGGTGAAGCTACGGGAGCCAATCCTCGAGTTTCCCCGTGGTGGCCCTGCAGGCTCCCCGTTTGGGACCAACACCATCAGCACTGGCCCCCCTGCTATGTAGAAAGAAAAATCCTCGGGTAGCGCTAACTCACTATGCAATTTAATTAATTAATTAAGTTGTTATTATGAGCAAATTAAAACCAATGTTGGGCCTTGCTGGAGGAGTTTTATTCAAAGTCGAACTGTCAAGGGGTCCCCATCCACCCATCGTGTAAGGAACGCAAAATCAAGGAACATAATGCCGGTTTATCGGCGCCTAAGGTGGCATGGGTGGAACAAAACACCGAGAAAAAGGCCAAGCCTTCCACCCATGCCCAGTATATAGGTGTGTTAATAATAATTATAGATATTGTGATATAACAACAACAAGTTCCCTCCTGGAACAAACTTCATCTTCACCTGCAACTAACAACGCTATAAGAGGGGCTGAGCAAGCGGGTAACATAGCCAAACAATGGTTTTGCTAGGAAGGTTTCAAGGTTAGAGGTTTCATGGCAACAAGGAGAGGGCTGACATAAAAGATGGGTAGCGCGACATGTAACGATAGCATCGAGACAACTAAGCATGGCAATGGTAGTAAAGGTATCCAAGGGTATGATCATCTTGCCTGGGATTCCGCACGGGAGAAGAACGGATCCATGAAGTAGACGGAGCAACAGTCGAGCGAATCCTCACAACTCCGGAACGAAACCGAAGCTAACAAGAGAAGCAACCGGAAAGAAGCAAACAACACGGTAAACACACAAGCATAAACATGGCATACGATGCACATCCAAGTATGATGCATGTACGGTTTAATTATGCATGGCATGGCAAAGTGCACAAACAAGTACTACAAGTTAAGTGGAGCTCAATATGCAACGAGTTGCATATTGACGAAACACCACATTTAATTATTTAGTTGACTCTCATTATTTACAAGACAAGGTTAAATGTTTGTTAACATGGCAGGAGGTGAAGCAAAAACAAACTACCTATTTAGACATTTTAAATGGGGCCGGAAATAACAACAACATATCCGGAAAATCCCCATGAGCATGTTTAGTAATTATAAACAAACAACAATTAAACATTCAAAGGTTGTCAACATGATGCGGATGACATGATCAAGTTTATGCAATTTTTATTTAAAGGTTGACACGAAGAAGATAAGGAGCATTTGTCACCGTGGTGGAAGAAAGGGTGCCACGACAACGATCTGAAATGATGTAGCGACAACATCTCGGTTCCGGTAACTCGTTGAGAGTCCGGTGCAAAAGCAAAGGTGGAGTGAACGAGCGAAACAAGATGAAAGGTGGGGTGATCCCGTCACCGGGTTCCCATGGGTCAGCGACGAGGCAACCGAGGAACATGACAAAAGGTCGAAACGGGCACGGTGCTCACAAGGGAGACATTTCATA
The DNA here is from genome assembly GCA_902687465.1 of Secale cereale. Lineage (NCBI taxonomy): Eukaryota > Viridiplantae > Streptophyta > Magnoliopsida > Poales > Poaceae > Secale > Secale cereale. The sequence goes on along the minus strand of LR738711.1, from coordinate 477,983,566 downwards.
CAACACAACAGCGTCCACGGGTCATCGTCTCGGGTTATACCTTCGGAACAAAACGTTCACGGGGCGGTTCAAGGTCGTAGAGGAGAAGTCGTTCTCGCGAGTCGTGGTACACGTTATCGGAGAGGAAGTAGTCGTTCATGTTTCCGAAGAGGTACTTGACGGGTCGTCGAGCGACGGTAGTTGAAGTAGTGGTACATGTTTGTTTTGGAGAGGGACTTGATGAACCCAACATCTTCGGGGCGACGGTAGTGGAACTTGGCGACGGTAGTCGTTCACGTATGTAGACGAACTTGATGGTCATCTTGTATCCATTCGGTCGTCGTGGTACTTGGTCGTGGTACTTGGCGGTCCGGTCTTGGCGACGTAGAGGTACTTGGCGTCTCGGGGTCCCTCGTTCGAAGATCTTGGCGTCCACGGTTCTAGCGGCTGCGGCCTTCACAACAACAGGAAAAACGGCAGAACGGGCGACGAGGCCATGGCAGCGGCATCATGGCAGCAAGCAAAAGCAGTCTTGGGGGCGCCGATGGCCAAAGCAGAGGCTTGGGGCGTCGAACTCGTGCTCCTCGATAGAGGCAGCAACATGCGCACGGGACTTGGCGCTGAAGAGGGATGGAGGCACAGAGCTTCTGGCCGGTCGGACTGGAATGGATGGGGAGGCACGGAGCTTCGAGAGGAAGGAGATGGAGGCTTGCTCGGGCGCTGCGAGGCGCTGCGGGCGCGCAAGGACGGAGGGAGGCGCGGGATCCTGCGCTGGAGACGGAGGGACGGGCTCGCCGCTGGGAGCCGGGAGGAGGCAGCAGGGGCGCACGGGAGGGCCTGAGGGCCGGAGCGCATTGGCGATGGAGGAGGGAGGGGCGCGGCCTTGGCGCGAGGCAGGGCGCTGGCGACTCGAAGGCAGGAGGGTCGAGGCCATCGGGCGCTCGAGGGGCCTCGGGGCCTTGCGCTCGGCTGGCGGACGAGCCAGGCGATGGAGGAAGGGCGCTGAAGACTGAAGAGGAGGGGCGCGGCGCGGGGCAGCCATGGCGCTGGAGAAGGAGAGATCGGGCTCGAGGGACGAAGTGGAGAGCGAGGCAGGGGCGGTCGGGCGACAGAGAACGAGGGAAACGAGCGAGGGGGTGCGGCGGCGGCTTGTGGGAGAAAGGGAACGAGGCTGGTGGCCTGCGGGAGCGAGCGGCTAGGGTTCGGGAGCGAAGGGATGTTGGCTGGTGGGCCTGGGCCAGGAGGGCCTAGAAGGGAGGAGGGGCGCGCCGGCTGGGCCTGGAGGCCTGGCTGCTGGGCCGAATAGAGGGATGGATGGCCTAGGGAGGAGATGGGCCACGGAGGAGGAGAAGGCCCACTGCGGCTGGGCTCTCTTCTTTTGCTGTTTTTCTAAATTAAAACAGAAAAAAACAACAAGAAGAAAGAAAAGAAGGGAGGTGCTAGAAATAGAGTTAGGGCATAGGGTAAAATTCCCTGGACTCACAAAAATGTGAGGATTATAAATAAAACTGTCTGAGGACTTTTGGAGGAACCTCGATAAACGGGAAAAGAATATAGGGAGGGTTTAAAGCAAGGAATTGAGAAGAAAAGGCATGGGGAAATATATGCAAGTGTGTTGGGTTATTCCGAAGCAAATGGAATATTTATTAATATAGCTCCCTAAATATTGGGAGGATATGTTTTAAAGAGAAGTCACACTTCCCTCGATTTAAATGGACCGAAGGTCCACACGATTATTTAAGTTGAGATGCAAAGAAAATATGACATGATGGCATGATGACATGATGCAATGCAAAATAAAAAACACAAGCACAAATAAAACACACGGGAGAACCCGGAACATCTGGAATCTTCTGGAATCTTCTGGGACGTCAGTCTCGGGCGTCACAGCAGGTCCACGTTGATTGCTAATATCTGGCGCCGTTAGCAGTTGACACCTTCTTGTTGAAACTGGGAGTCTCAGGGAAATCGATCCTTGGTATCTTTGCCAAGGGAAAACTTCTGCTACACTGCATCTCAAACCTTCCACTTGGGGTAACCAACGAGGGGCGAGAAGCCATCAAGCAAAGTTTTCTGGCGCCGTTGCCGGGGACTCCACTCTTCAGGATAGGGGAGTTGCACGCTATCTTTTACCTTTGCTTTTTAGTCTTGCTAGTTTACCTTTCAGTTTTGCTTTAGTATCTTTTATCGAAAATCACAAAAATAGTTATCTTGCTTGCTTGCTACTATGGGTTCCACCGAGAACACCAAGTTGTGTGACTTCACTAGTCACAACAACGATGACTTTATCCGCACACCTATCACTACACCTGCCACTTCAGCACCTTCTTACGAAATTAAACCTGCTTTACTGAACCTAGTTATGAAAGATCAATTCTCCGGTGCTGGAGATGATGCTGCTTTACACTTGAACAACTTTGTTGAACTTTGTGATATGCAAAAGTACCGAGAAGTAGATGGTAATATTGTTAAGCTTAAGCTTTTTCCTTTCGCCTTGAGAGGAGGAGCTAAAATTTGGTTTCAGTCTTTGCCTAGAAATAGCATAGATTCATGGGACAAGTGCAAAGATGCTTTTATTGGAAAATACTATCCACCTGCTAAAATTATCCAACTAAGAAGCAACATAATGAATATTAAACAATTGGATAAGGAACACGTTGCCCAAGCTTGGGAACGTATGAAATCTCTTATCAAGAACTGCCCTACTCATGGTTTGACTACTTGGATGGTTATCCAAACTTTTTATGCAGGCTTGAACTTTACCTCGCGGAACTTGTTAGATTCAGCCGCGGGAGGAACCTTTATGTCAACTACACTTGGTGCTGCCACGAAGCTTCTCGATGAGATGATGACCAATTATTCCCAATGGCACACCGAACGCGCTCCAACAGGTAGGAAGGTAAACTCTGTCGAGGAGATTTCCTCCCTAGATGAAAAAGTTGACTTGATTATGTCTCTACTTTCGAAGCAATCTTCTGTTGATCCTCGTGATGTTCCTTTAAATTCTTTGATTGCTCAAGAACAAGTAGATGTGAATTTTATCTCTAGAAACAATTTTAATAACAATGCTTATAGGAGTAATTTTGGTAGCAATCCTAGACCGTCCCCCTCTAATTCTTATGGGAACAACAATGCTTATCCTAGCACCAAGAACTCCACTACTGAACTAGAGATTATGCTTAAAGATTTCATCACTACCCAAAAAGCCTTTAATAAGAGTGTAGGAGAAAAACTAAACAAACTAGATGATCTCTCTTCGAAGGTAGACAATTTAGCCAATGAAGTAGAATTGCTTAAAATTAAAACTTCTCCTCTTGAGGAGAGGAAGGTCACTCCTATGAATGCTATTCAAGTGCAAATTAATGAAAATATTAGGATGATGGCTAAACTTAAAGAGAGATGGGCTAGAGAAAGGGAGGAAGAAGATAGAATTAAGAGCCTTCCTACCCACCACACTGTTGCTACTATCCAAGTTGTTGAGGATATTCAAACTCTTAGCACCCAATGCACTCCTGGTCCAATTGGACATATTAATGGTGATGCTATGACTATAGAAACTACCAAACAAGTGAACCTAAAGGACACCACTACCACCTTACTTGATAGTAGTGACCTTGATTTTGATAATTGCACTCTTACCGAAGTTATTGATTTCCTTCACAAGATGTCTAGAGATCCACGCACTAGCACGCTTAACCTTGCCTTCACAGAGCATATCACTAATGCTCTTATCAAAGCTAGGGAGGAGAAACTTAGAGTACAAGCCTCCATACCTAGAATGCTAGAAGATGGTTGGGATCCTATGATTAAAATTAAGTTGAATAACTTCTCTTGCTATGCTTTATGTGATGTTGGTGCTAGTACCTTTGTTATGCCCAAAAGAATATATGATATGCTTAAATTGAAACCTTTTGATTCTTGTTCTTTTGGTGTTCGTCTCGTTGATTCTTCCATAAAGAAACCTCTGGGGAGGATCGACGATATTCTTATCATTGTCAATGACAATTATGTTCCCGTTGATTTTACTATTATGGATATTGAATGTGAACCTTCTTGTCCAATTATTTTGGGACGTCCTTTTCTACGCACCGTTGGTGCTATCATTGACATGAAAGAGGGGAATATAAAATTCCAGTTTCCTCTCAAGAAAGGGATGGAACACTTCCCTCGAAAGAGAATTAAGTTACCTTTTGAGTCCGTTGTACGGGCTAGCTATTCTTTTACTCTTGATAAAACTTGATCTCTGTGCATTATGCCTAGCTTAAAGGCATAAAAGAAAGCGCTTTTGGGAGGCAGCCCACATGAATAAAATTTTATTTTGCTTTTGTTGTGTCTTGATGTTGTTACTACAGTAGCATCATCATTGTATCTTTACTTTTCAATTTTGTGCCAAGTGTAGCCTCTGATTGCTAGAAAGTTCAAAAGTTGTGACGTGCTGTCCAGGAAACAGATTCTGTCCTTGGATAGAAAAATTCGTATAAAATCACCAGGTCATCTTTTTGGTCTGAATTTTTTCGACAGCGTGCTCTATATAATTTTCTTTCGTGCGTCTGTTCTGAGTTTTTTGATTAGAGTTGCAGAAGTGCCCCGAAAAAATCATTTACTACCTGCTGTTCTGTTTTTCACAGATTCTGTCCTGTTTTGCCTTTCCTTCATTTTGCAAACCTAGAGCTTGCTTTTTCTTTGCAAAAACCTTTTGGCAATCTTGAGAAACAGTAGAACTTCAAGAATATCCTTATTTCCAACAAGGAACAATTATTTTATTATGGGTACTAACCTCGCTAATCAAACTATGATGAGTTATGTATGAAGGGAGTTTTCAAGTGTGCGAGGGAAGATGATAAAAAGATTCAGGAGTGTCAAACGCTCAAGCTTGGGGATGCCCCCGTGCACCCCCAAGAAATATTCAAGGAGACTCAAGCGTCTAAGCTTGGGGATGCCCCCGTGCGTCCCCTTCTCCATCAACATTATCAGTTCGTCTTTCGTTCCGCTATATTTTTATCACTTCATGTGTTATGTGCTATGCTTGGAGCGTCTTGCTTTTAGTTTTCCTTTTTAGTTTTCTTTAGCTTTTCATAACGAGTCAGAACTCAGCTTTCTTTATGTGGGAGAGAAACACACTCCACTTCTACCTAGAACATAACATAGAATTTTCATGTCTATCTTTGCTGTGTGTGTTCTTTGTCTTTCAATAGCTACTATCATGCTTAGCTCTTAGTTTTCATGCTTATCTTTCTAAAGAGCTTTTGTTTAGTTGGTTGCTTGAACTCTCTTTATTTATCATGATTATCTTATTAAGAGAGTTTTCTTCCGTTGCATTGGTTGATATGTCTATGATAAAGATGCTACGTGCATAATGGTGCTTAGTAGTTCATGTTTTCTTATGGTTAGTCTCAAATAGCTGGGGGGTTCCCAATGTGTTATTGGAATACCAACATGATTTGTTTGCCTATGATGTGGTATGGTTTAGTAATATCTTCCTTCGAGAATTTACTTTGATTGACTTGGCGTATGCTCACGCATATTTAAGACTGTAAAGAAAGTCTGTCAAGCCTTGATGATCTTTTGTTTCTGAGTAGCGATATAACTTCCATGCCTGATTCAAAGTTGCTTTGTCGCTCTGCATGATTATGACCATCATTGCTCTTTTAGTTGGTCGCTCCCAGTCTTTTGCTAACCTCCACCTGTACTAAGCGGACTGACTGCTTGTGCATCCAAAATCTTTTAAACCAGTTATGCCATATGAGTCCACCATACCTTCCTACATGCTATTTACCTGCCATTCCTAACGGAGACTTGCATGTACCATCTCGAAATTATTCAAAAAAAAATGCATTCCTATTTTGTGCCTCTGTTTTAAGTTCATGAGGAAGTAGTAGTTAATTCATGATCTTTTTAAGTTGGATAAGCTTCACCCCGGGATTGCATGTATAATGTGCAAACCCATAATACGAGAAGGAACTGGCATTGAGTGCGCCCGGCTCAAAAATAATATAACAAACAAACCCTCCTTCACGCTTTGTTCATGAGAAATCAGAAAACGTTGGCAGTGATAAACAAAGGAGATTAAGAGGATGTGATCGTCCTCATTCGGGAGCCGTTCCTCGAAACTTGTCCATCTCAAGAAGTGATTGAGTTGTCTGCTAGCATTCGTTGACGGAACATGCATATTCTAAAATAAATAATATTATTACCTCTGTTTTTAAACCAAGAGCTCTGGTACATGTTTTGTCTTTGTTTCCGATTACGGGTTTTCAACCTTTCCAACAAAAGCCACGGTTCGAGAGTCTCTACCTTCTTTTAAAGCACCGACTACTGAGAGCATGATTGTCATTCTGAGTGTAATGTGCATTGTCCCAAAGTAGCATTGTCTTTTGCATGATTGTGATATCGTTTATTCTGAAATCATTGTATCTAGTCATCACTTAAACCTTGGAGGTGCCCCTGCATTTATGTTTTGCTTCACTAAAGGGGGCAAGCGAGATATTACTTTATCATATTTGCACACCATGCTCATTACAAATCTATTTGATGTTTCAGTATCATATTGTAAAACTTTCAGTTCTTTGTGATTTTCTCATGAGGCAACTTAATTACTACAGATTCATTGTCTCAGTAAGCTTTTGTCATGTGACTATGAAAAAGTCCTATATGGTTAATAGCATGTCACCATAGAAATTATTCTTGTTATCATTCACCTACTCGAGGACGAGCAGAAATTAAGCTTGGGGATGTTGATACGTCCAAAACGTATCTATAATTTCTGCTTGCTCCATGCCTCTTTTGGGTGATATTGCTATGTTATTTATACACTTCCATACACTTTTGATCATATTTGGACTAACCTATTAACTCAGTGCACCCCAGTGCCAGTTTTTGTTTTCGGCTGTTTTTGTATTTCAGGTTTTCCCATTACGAGAACTGCCAGAAAAATCCCGGAAAAATTATATAAAAAATCAGCGTTCCAGAAGCTTCCCGGCACCCGAAGTACAGCCGGAGGGGGGCCACCAGGGCTCCAGGCGCCCTGGTGGCGCGGCCCCCCTCCTGGCCGCGCCGGGGGGCGCCTGGGCCCCCTGAGCCTCCGTTGATGCCCCCCTTTGGCATATATTTATATCGTGTCCCGAAACCCTCGAGACGGGAACCCTTTTTCGCGATCTCATCTTTGTTCCGCCGCCGCTGCGCTTCCAAGATCGGGAGCACCAGGAGAACTCTTCCCGGCACCCTGCCGGAGGGGAGGATCACCACCGGGAGCTTCTCCACCACCATGGACGCCTCCCGGATGAGTTGTGAGTAGTCTCCCTTGGACCATGGGTCCATGACCAGTAGCTATGTGATGTTCTCCTCCTGTTCTTGTGCTTCACTAATTAGTCCTCGTGAGCTGCCCTACATGATCGAGGCACATATGTAATCCTTATGCTGTTGCTATGATGAGTTTGCTGGGATCCGATGGATTGTGAGATTATGTTCAGATTGTGTTTGAGTAATACATTTGATTCACCTCTTTTATATTTATGTTCGTAAGTAATTCTTGCATGTTCTCCGTTGTTATTTATTGCTTTGGCCAATTAGTAGGTAGTGACTCCAAGAGGGAATGTTATGCTTGATTGTGGGTTCATGCCCCTCGATGACTAGCTTGAGTGACAGAAACATGAGTCTAGGGGATGTGCTGTTGCCGCAAGGGGGAAAACAACGGTGCTTGTGCCCGCGGGTGCAAGGATTGTTTACTTTACGCAAAGTTCTTTTAATGCAGTTGTCTGTTGCTTCGAGTTTACACTATGGGTGGGACTCGCAACTTAATACCAGCGAGATGTTCTGGATAGATATCTCAAGGTGGATGATTAGTAGTAGATGCAGATGGATTTCGGTCTACTTGCCTTGGCGTACCGCCCATGCTTTGAACCTCTACCTTTCTTGCAACTTAGTCAGCATTGGTTTGCGCACATGGTCCTGTCAATTGCCCAGCTGTAATTCGTTTACCTCACATAGCTGTTTTATCGTCTTTTGGGAGAGAGACATCACTAGTGAACATCATGGGACTCTGGTCCATATTACCATCACTGATCACATCCGCTATTTACTTTCCGCTTTTACTTACTATTGCAGCAATATCTATCACTACTATCACTTGCGTTTAATCCTTTGTAAACGACAAGCCGGAGGGATTGACAACCTCTCTGTACTCGTTGGGATCAAAGTTATTTGTATCTGTGTGCAGGTCCACGTTGATTACTAATATCTGGCACCGTTAGCAGTTGACACCTTCTTGTTGAAACTGGGAGTCTCAGGGAAATCGATCCTTGGTATCTTTGCCAAGGGAAAACTTCCGCTACACTGCATCTCAAACCTTCCACTTGGGGTAACCAACGAGGGGCGAGAAGCCATCAGCGCGCTACGCTGCGCTCGGGTGCAAGGTCCAGTGGGACCAGAGGAGGGGGAAACGACCAGGAGAAGTGAGGGAGAGAGGCAGGGAGGTGCGTGGCGCTCGGGGAGGCATCAACAGCGAGCAGGCAGGCAGGAGCTGGCCTGGCGCATGGTCGCGCGCACCGGGCGCGTGCCTCGTTCGACTGGCGGAAGGAGGGAGACGACTGGTAGCGCCAGGTGGGTTGGGCCGGCTGCTACAGGTAGGTGGGCCGGGTAGATAAGCCCAGGTTAGTTTCTTACCTTTTCTAATTTTCTTTTCTTTTCTTTTTCTTCTACGGTGTGTTTTGATTTAGTAAAAATACTAAATCAACTTGGGAAATTCTGAATTAATCAGAGGCACTTTTCAGTTTATTACTAACATCCTAAAATTGCTTTCAGAATTATTTGGACATTTAAAAATATTTATAACATTTTAAATTTCCAAATGCTAATAGTTATGAATTAATTCAAAGATCCAAAATAGCTCCCAAAATTATGAAACCATTTTTGGCAGAGGTTTTAGCCAAGACCAAAAATGATGAACATTTTGTGAAGGGCATTTTGGGTTCATTGAAAATGATTTTTATTTGAACCTAGTTGAGTTCATTCTGTGCTAGGTTTTGAACAACCCCATTCAAGTTTCTGAGAAAAATAAACATGATGCAACAGACAAGTGCTAGCCTAGTGCAAGGTGAAGTTAGGGATGTGACAACTCACCCCCAGTAAACAAGAATCTCGTCCCGAGATTCAAGACGTGAGGTAAGAGGATAGAGGGAACACAAAGCTAGCAATATCTTCACGATCCAAATGTGCTTCATAAGTATGTTGATTGCTTGCATCATGTTGATCTTGACATCCTTGCTTTCGAGATCTTTGTCCAACATAGTGACGACAAAAGAAACTATACAAAATTGATCTTCTGAAAGATCGAGCAACTCAAGATAAGCTCATGGAGTGGGACGTTGAAACAGCTCTTGAACTGAGACACGGAACACACATCCACAGGGATCGAGTGAAACAAATGATGATGGTTCACATGGTAGGCAACCAATTCACGCCTGAATAAGATGGTGCATGGTTTCAAGATAGCAATGAAATAATTGCCATGATTCAATAACGGGGCACCTTGGGGAAGGTGACTCATGGAATTATTCTTTGAAGTAGCAAAAATAATTACTCTTGATATAGAGATCAACGAAACTCTCTATACCAGCCTGAGGCAATCACAAATGATCGTTTGAAGGAGTTCCAAAGAATGACATAGTCGGACTAGGATGGATGATGTGGACTACCTTGTTGGAGACAACACAACGGATGATTTTTGCTCAACAACAGAAATGGATGAGACCCATGGCAGGACCTCTTTTGAAGATGATCTTGAACAACAATTGCTGAGAAGGGCAGCCCATAGAAAGTTGGCACAAGCGGTGCAAGCTGGGAACAAAATGCAAATGTCGGGAACTTTTCAACCATCATATCTGCCTGAGATTCAGATCTGGTTGGTAACAGGATATTTCAGACGTCATGTCTGGAAATGAAAGTTTGCAACACAAATCGGCGAGATGACGTAGCGAGATTCTCGGGGACTGAACTACAATAGCAAGCTCCAAAACATGAATTGGTTCTGCTACACACATGTGAACACGTTGTCATAGACAAACATGACCACGTAGTAGTCTTACAATAAAACACTACCGAGTTCTGATTGGGAACCATCATTGCGGAGAGCGAAGTCCTACGCATGTACCATTGGGTCCTTAAGGATTAGCACTAAAGAACTTCTTTTCCTTGAACAAATCAATCAGTGGCTTGGCGTGCTAGGGATTCATATAGAATGAAGGTTGCAAGTCTCCAGGCCACAGAATACTTCGCATGTTGTCGGTGTATTTGGAACGACACCTATGGGATCACAAGAATCCCTACTACGGTTGCGGGGCGCGGGGTTGAGAGAAGAGCGGATCCAACAGTTAGCACACGGTTCCTTTACCCAGGTTCGTGCCGCGAAGATGCGTAAAACCCTACTCCTGCTTTGGTGGATTATATGTTTGTGTTCTTCGGCTAGCTAAGGGGCGTGAGGAGCTCTAAAAAGCCGAGTCGTGAGGAGTTCTAAAAAGCCAAATCCTTCTCCTGGTCGCCTCGGGCCTCCTTTTATAGGGAAAAGGGGTTGCCACAGTGGCACACATGAGGTGGAAAGGGTACAGTGATGCGAGGTTATCCCTCGCATTACATGACAAGGAGCATTTAATGCGCTTAGCTTAGGTGTCCTTGCTTTATTGGGGACGGGGGAGACATCCGTCTTGTCCGTCACCGCTACTTCTTGTGTTGACACGCGCCCTGGCCAGCGATGCCTGAGACGCCATGTAGGCAGGCATGCAGCTGAGGTGGCGCAATGGTGGGTCTTCACGAAGATCTACATGTTGCCACGCAGGTGCCTGCCCAACTGGTTGGGTTGGCAGCTGCATGGGGCGGTGGAAACTCAGTTGGTGCGGGCTTGGTGGTGGCTCTGCGGATGTCCTCGGCAAGGGCCTTGCCGGGGCTCCGGCAAGGGTCTTGCCGCGGCGCCTGCTGTCATCCCCGGCAAGGTGCTTGCCGGAGGTCTTGTGGTCCTCCTTGGCTGGGATCCCGCCAAGGGTCGTCGTCTTCTCAGTGTGTATCTGATCTTGAATGTCTTCACAAAGATCTGCATGCCACTACGGGGATGCCTCCCGAATCCTTGCCCTCTGGGGGCAGTGGAATCAAGGGTCATCCGCTCCGTGGGCGTGGGGCGAGCTGCTGCGGCAAGGGTCTTGCCGGGGCTGCTAGAGCCGGCCCCGGCAAGGATCTTGCCGGGGTTGCTGAAACTGGCTCCCGGCAAGGATCTCACCGGGGGAAGCCGCTTCGTCCCTTTGCTCTTTGTGGTCTTGTTCTTGGTGTTGCTCCAGTTCCATCGAGCTTCGGTCTTACCCTGGCTCGCCTCCCTTTCCATGCTTGGCGTGGTGGTGCCCGTGGCTCAGACTGCCCGTGCACAGTCATAAGGGTACAAAAAGTGTACCCCTCTTTTTGTACACCGATAGGAGCCCCCGGGCCTAGGCCACACATAAGCGCGACGCGTTGTTGGGCTAGGCCCAGAACGGTGCGCGGGCAGGCGTGACGGTTTTCACCGTTTTAAGGTCTTCCGCGCGCTGTGCCTCCCTCGATCCGCGTGCATGGCGCGGGGTGGAGGGGCGTGCGTGATGTTGGCGGCATGCACTGAGCGGTTTCCGCAGGCATGCGTCACGTCGCAGTAAAGAGGTGGCTTCGCGCCTTCCCCATAACCGGGGGGAGGCGGGTAGACGCGGCCCATTTACTGAATGGGGCCGAGGCGCGGTCCTCAAGGTGTCCACTCCCCACGATCACGGGGTGGGGAGAGGTCGCCTCACCTGTCCCCTCGGTTCTGCACGTCTGCCACGTGCCTCCCATGCACTTGGGGTGGCAAACGGTTGAGGCGGGAAGCCGGGCCGTCGCTGGTTGGGGCGGCGGGTCGGTCCCGGCTCCCTGCGCCTTCTGCGCCTTGATTGGCCGAGTGGGGCGGTCGAGCCCTAGCCCCGCCCCTTTATAAAGAGCGGGAGGGGAGGGACGGCGCCCCGCACTCTTCCATCTTCTTTCTCCTTCAGCTTCTGCTCCTCTCTTCTGTTTGCCATGGAGAGAGGAAATCCCGGCCCTTCAACGATGGCGGCGAGGGTCGCCGCTCGACAACGCGTCCCTCCTTCTCCTGCACCTGTGGTGGCAGAGCCGTCCACGAGGGGAAGGGGGAAGGGGCGAGGCCGTGGGCGAGGCCGGGGCACCCGGGGAAGAGGAGGACGGGGCGGCCCGCCGGCCTCGCCCCCGCTAGCAGCTCCTCCTCCAATGGAGGGCCGTGTTGGGGATGACCCTTGTGAGTTCTTTTTCAGGTTGCGGCGGCTGCCGCGCCGTCGCCTTCGTCTCCCGACCCCATTTGCGCGGGAGATGGAGCTGGATCCGCCGGAGTCGCCGCGGCTGCACATGAGGGGCTGTGGGATCAGTGGCACGCGGGTTCGCCTCGACTTCCCTGCCCCTCACGTGATGTATCTTCGCCAAGGATGGAAGATGTTTGCCCGTATCCACAGCCTGATGGATAGGCTCACCCTCCATTTCAAGTTGATGGAGGATGGCCATCTCTCCGTCAAGGTCTTCGGGCACTTCGGGACTCGTGAAAGGTGCTGCGTGGAGAGCTCCTCCGATGACGAAGACTCCTCCTCGAACGAGGGTGACGAGGAGGACAGCGGCAACGACGACGAGGGCGGTAGGCGGCAGGATGACGGGTACGACTAGGTGTCGGGCGCAGCTCCCTGTGGCACCAGCGACCCCATGATCCGCGTCGCCGGCTCCCTGAACTTCTCGGGGCCGTCCCCTTGGCGGCTGGCGTAGGGAGGCTGTGGAAGAGGAAGAGGAAGAAGGCGGGCGGCAAGGTCGTCATGTAGAAGTACGTGGGCACCGACGCCTTCGACGCGTACTGACGTCCTGCCGCCTCGTCTTTGAGCTCTGCTTCCGCCGCCGCCGTCACCATCCAGCCCTTCGGCAGCTACCAAGATGTCCTCTTGGTGTCTTCTGCCACCCGTAGCTTGCCTAGGCGCCCCTTTTGCCCTTCTCGCCTCCTTGACCTACCTCCTGAGGAGAGGGACAAGAAAGGCATTACGTGCATCTTATCTCGTTTTAGTTTGTAAGACTTCAGGCACCTGTTAAATTTAGAACTTGTAATCCTCTTATTCATGTTTTTCATTCCCTATGGGCTGTACCAGAATGCTATGTTTTTAATGAAAAAGGGATGTTTGCCGGGTCATTTGTTCGCAGGTAGAACCCACAATAGGGAATAAATCCCTGATATCTCTAAGATAAACATTTTCTCGCCCGGCAACAGGCCTTGCCGTCTCCCTACTTCGCTCGACCTTTCTCACGCCCTTGGCGGAGGCAGGGATGAAGTGGGCTTAGGCTCCTCGTCTCATCCGTTTGCTGTCGCGACTGTGACCAAACTTAGTCCCAGGAACGAGCCCTAGGGCCTAGAGTTATGGGAGCACGGTAGCTTGAGGAAAAGAACGAGGTTTCACATACCGCAGCCCATAATGGAATGCATGATAGGGGATGAAGAACTTATCTGAAGCTGCAGCCCCCGGCAACCCTGGTTCGCCGTGGGTGAATCTTTCCTCTTGTAGCCCCCGGCAACACTGGCTTGCCGGGGCCTTGATGCTGATGTGTTCCTCTTTCTTCTCCCCAAGTGGCTTCGGCAAGGATGTCTGCGCGTCCTGTGAACCAAAGGAGATAGAGGAAAGACAAAGAGATGCAAAACCCGACCTCTAAGCTAGGGGTTAGCCGCTGCTAAGCACTATCAACCCTAACCAAGGACGAGACTCGACTCAGCATGCATGCTATAACTTAGGGCGCCAGCGCTTCATTTATTTATGCTCTCTGTGCCTGGCTTTGTACAAAGGGTTACATGCCTTGCCGGCAAGGCTTGTACAAAAGGGTGGCTTGCCGGGGGGGCCGGCAAGCCGCGCCTTATGGGTAAAACTTGCGAAGATGCTCAATGTTCCAGGAATTGCTCACCGGAATTGCATTTTCGGTCTCCAGGCGGACTGCGCCAGGCCTGGTGACTCGTATTACCTGATAAGGGCCTTCCCTCTTCGGCGTCAACTTGTTTGTATTCTTGGCCGATTGAACACGCCGAAGAACAAGGTCGCCTTCCTCAAAGCTTCGGGCATGGACCTTGCGGCTATGGTAGCGGCACAAGGCCTGCTGGTAGCGTGCTGCTCTCACAGCTGCCCGAAGACGATCTTCCTCAAGGAGCGTTGCGTCATCTTGCCGCAGTTGCTCTTGCTCAAGCTCATCATAAGCGAGCACTCGAGGTGACCCGTATATGAGTTCAGTGGGGAGAACTGCCTCTGCCCCGTATACCAGGGCAAAGGGTGTCTGGCCGGTGGCTCGATTTGGCGTCGTTCTGATCGACCAAAGAACCGCCGGCAACTCATCAATCCAGCGCCTCCCGCTCTTGTGCAGCCTGTCAAAGGTCTTTGTCCTTAATCCTCGCAGCACTTCAGCGTTTGCCCTCTCAGCTTGACCATTGCTTCGGGGGTGAGCAATGGAAGCGAAACAAACTTTGCTGCCAAGGTCTTGGGTATATTGCATGAAGGTGCGGCTTGTGAACTGCGTGCCGTTGTCGGTGATGACCCTGTTGGGTACACCAAAACGGCACACTAGTCCCTTGAAGAACTTGACGGCTGACAGAGCTGTGACCTTCCTCACTGCCTCCACTTTCGGCCACTTTGTGAACTTGTCGATTGCAACGTACAAGTACTCAAAGCCCCCGACAGCTCGGGGGAAAGGGCCTAGTATGTCGAGCCCCGAGACCGAGAAGGGCCAGGAGAGAGGAATGGTTTGAAGGGCTTGAGCTGGTTGATGAAGTTTCTTTGAATGAAACTGGCACGCTTCACACCTGGTGACCAGCACCGTCGCATCCTGGAGGGCAGTGGGCCAGAAGAAGCCTTGCCGAAATGCCTTGCCGGCAAGGGCTCTTGACCCTATGTGGGATCCACATATGCCTCCATGTATCTCCGCCAACAGCCCCAGTCCTTCCTCTCGAGGGATGCACTTCAATTTCACGCCGTTCGGTCTCTTTCTGTAGAGGACGTCATCGACGAACTGGTACATAGCAGACCGACGGGCTACTTTCTCCGCTTCTTCCTGCTCCTTAGGAAGTTCCCCAGTTTGGAGGAATCGGACGGTACGCTGTGCCCACGCTGGAGCCTGGGGCTCGACGGCAAGGACTAAAGGCATTTCCTCTGCCATGGGAGCGGCTGTCTCGACGGCAAGAGCTTGACGCTCCGCCGGAGCTAGTCGTCAAGTGGCGGGCTCAGTGTCTCCGGCAACATCCTTGCCGGTGGCTCCGGGGAGCTCGGCGGTAATGTACTTGTCGGGTCCTGATTTCCTCCTCTTGTTCTGCTCTGTTGATGGATCAACGGATGGCTGAGAAAGCTGATGCACAAAGGTACTTTGTTCCACAGGTAGCTTGAGGGCAGCGCGCTTTGACAGGTAATCGGCGATGTCGTTCTCCGCTCGGGGGACGTGCTCCGCCTGTATACCATCAAAGCGCTCTTCCAGCTTTCTCACTTCATCGACGTAGGCCTTCATCAACGGGCTCTGGTAATCTTTGTTGACTTGTTTGACGACAAGCTGGGAGTCGCCCCTAACAATGAGTTTCTTGATTCCGAGGTCTGCCACGATCCTAAGACCGGCAGGCAGCCCCTTGTACTCAGCAGTATTGTTCGTGGATACCTCCCTGGGGAAGTGCATCTGGACCACGTACTTGAGGAGCTCTCCAGTGGGTGCGACCAGCAGTACGCCAGCCCCGGCGCCCTGCAAGGAGAAAGCTCCATCAAAGTACATGATCCAGTCGCAACTCGCCTCTTTGCCGGGGAGAGCAGTTTCCTGGACCTCTTCATCAGGTGTTGCGGTCCATTCTGCAATGAACTCTACCAAGACTCGGCTTTGAATCGTCGAGGTACTTTCAAACTTGAGGCCAAAGCTGGACAGCTCCAGTGCCCACTCTACAATTCTTCCCGTTGCATCTGGATTGTGCAATATCCGTTGTAGAGGGAGGCGAGTGACGACAGTGATCTCGTGCGCCTGGAAGTAGTGACGCAGCTTCCTCGAGGCCATAAGAAGGCCGAAGAGCAATTTCTGCACACCAGAGTACCTTGACCTAGCCCCCTGCAAGAGGGAGCTAACAAAGTAGACCGGGTGCGGCATCATTTTCTTCCTTGGCTGCACTCCAACCGGCCATGTCGTCTCTGCACCAGTGGCATCAGGCTCTGTCGCTGCTATCACCTCATCATCAATTTCTCTCTGCGCCACCAGTGAGGCGCTGACCACCTGGTTTGTTGCTGCCAAATATAGCAGCAACGGTTCTTGTGGCCTAGGCGCAACTAGTATCGACGTGGAGGAAAGATACCTCTTCAAGTCTTGCAATGCTGCTTCGGCTTCTGGCGTCCATTCCATTGGGCCCGCCTTTTTCAAAATCTTGAAAAAGGGAAGGGCACGCTCGGCAGACTTGGAAATGAATCTGCTCATGGCGGCAACGTAGCCGGCAAGCCGACGCACATCCTTGACCCGTTTGGGTGCTTCAATCTGTTCTATAGCCTTGATCTTGTCCGCATTGGCTTCTATCCCACGCTGTGACACAAAGAACCCGAGAAGCTTGCCGGACGGGACGCCGAAGACGCACTTCTCAGGGTTCAGCTTGAGGTTGATCTTGCGTAGGTTTACAAATGTTTCTTGTAAATCCGGTATAAGGGTTGCCCTGCCTTTGGTTTTGACCACTATATCATACATATAAGCCTCCATATTTCTATGGAGCTGAGGTTCAAAACCAATCTGGACTGCCCTTGCAAACGTCGAGCCAGCACTCTTCAACCCGAAAGGCATTCGTACGAAACAGTACGTACCACATGGGGTGATGAATGCTGTCTTCTCTTCGTCTTCTCTTGCCATGAAGATCTGGTGGTAGCCGGAGTAGGCATCGAGGAATGACAACAGGTCACACCCAGCCGTGGAGTCAACAATATGGTCGATGCACGGCAACGGGAAGGGGTCCTTGGGACAAGCTTTATTGATGTCTGTGTAATCAATACACAGCCTCCACTTCCCATTTGCCTTGCGCACTACCACTGGATTGGCCTACCACGTTGGATGGAGCACTCCTCTTACCAAACCCGCAGCATCCAATTTCCGGCTCTCCTATGTGATGAACTCTTGTCATTCCAAAGCTTGCTTTCTGACCTTCTGCTTGACGGGCCGCGCATGAGGACACACAACAAGGTGGTGCTCAATCACCTCCCTGGGAACGCCGGGGATGTCGAATGCTTGCCATGCAAACACGTCGACATTCGCCCGCAGGAAGGTGACTAGCGCGTCTTCCTATTTGTCATCAAGGGAGGAGCTTATGGTGAAAGCCCCTCCTGTGCTGTCCTCCTTGACAGAAACCTTCTTGGTTCCCGGCGGCGTGGCCCTGGACCTCTTGTTTCTGCCAGTGGAGCTCTCCGGCACGTCCTCGATAGGAGCGCGACACTCCGAAGAGGTGCGCTTGCCAGAGTGCGTGTCCGAGGTCTCACCGGTCTTCTTCTTTTCGGTGGAGCTCTCTGGCACGTCCTCGACGGGAGCACAGCACTCCGAAGAGGTGCGCTTGCCGGAGTGGGTGTCTGAGGTCTCACCGGTCTTCTTCTTTCTAGTGGAGCTCTCTGGCACGTCCTCGACGGGAGCACAACACTCCGAAGAGGTGCGCTTGCCAGAGTGGGTGTCTGAGGTCTCACCGGTCTTCTTCTTCCTCCCTCCCGGGGCTCCAGTGGCAGGAGCAAGTGCCCTCGTAGCGGCAGCTGCTGCAACTGCTTGCTGGTATAGTTGGTCATCGCAAATCAGCGCATCTTTCTTATCGGAGGGGATGGTGATGATCGTCATAGGCCCTGGCATCTTCAGGGTGTTGTAGGCGTAGTGTGACGCTGCCATGAACTTGGCCAGCGCTGGGCGGCCAAGGATCCCGTTGTAAGGCAAGGGGATCTTAGCAACATCAAACACGATCCTTTCCGTCCTGTAGTTTAGATCACTCCCAAAAGTGACGGGCAGCGTGACCTTCCCCTTTGGTTGACTTCTCCCCGGGTTGACCCCCTGAAACGCGCCCGTCTCTTCGAGGTCTCCCTCAGGAATTTGCAGCTTCTCGATCACAGTGGGCGAGAGTAGGTTCAGGCCGGCCCCGCCATCGACTAGCATCCTTATCACCTTGAGGTTGCATATTGTCGGTGAAACCAACAATGGCAAGCACCCGACCGCAGTAGTGCGATCAGGGTGATCCTCAGTGTCAAAAATGATAGGTGTGCTGGACCATTTCAGCGGCTTTTGGGCATCGGACGACGGCTCTGCCGCTGTAATCTCGCGCGCCCACTGTTTAAGTTGGCGGTGAGAAGTATGCAGCGAGGTACCGCCATCGACGCACATGGCCTCCGTAGCCTTCTGAAATTCTTGGTCGCCGGACTCGTCGTCCTCTTCGTGATCGTCGTCTTCGGGCCTTCTGTCACGGCCCCGGGCGGGCCTCTCCTGCTATTTATCCTTGTCGCGACGGCCTGCTTGGCCGTCACGCCTCTTGCCGGACCCATCAGCACCATCCTGGCCCTTCTCCTTGTCCCGCCTCTCATATTCAGCCCTCTACTTCTCAGGAAGGAGCTCAACCTGTCGGCAGTCCTGGAGATCATGGCCCTTGGTGCGATGGATCTTGCAGTATCGCTTGCTGGAGTTTCCTGGCTTCTCGGTAGCCGCCAAGGCCCGGCAGGCGACACACCCGGCCATTTCCTTGCCGGGGTCACCCGCCTTGGTTTTCTTGGCGGAGCCAGTGTCATCAGATCCCTCGACGGCAAGCACGGCTTTACCCTTGCGCTTCCTATTGCGGTGCCAGCCTTTCTTTGCCGGGGTGGTAGTATCGTCATCTAAAGAGTCGGTTTCCGCGCTGGCATCTTTGCCGGGGTACTTCCTTCCCTCTTCAGCCCGGGCACATCTGTCAACAAGAACATAGAGTTCCGCCACATCTTTCACCTTGGTCATCGCCAGTTCTTCACGCATCTTGCGGTTACGCACGTTCTGGTGGAATGCGTTGATAATGGCGGCAGGGTGACCATCGGGGATATTGTACTGTACCCGGCTGAACCTCTGTATGTACTTGCGCAGACTTTCGCCTTCCTTCTGGGGTATGGCATGCAGGTCACTTGCTTGGCCATGGGCTTGGTGACCTCCAGTAAAGGCGCCAACAAACTCATGGCACAAATCCGACCAGGAGGAAATAGAGTCAACCGGCAAGTGCATCAACCATGACATGGCGTTGGGTTTAAGAGCCAATGGAAAGTAATTTGCAAGCACCTTATCGTCGCGAGCTCCGGCAGCCTGCATCGCGATGGTGTAGATGCTGAGGTGGGTCTTACCGTTGTACTTCTCGCCAACGTCGGGCTTGAAGGTGCGGTGAGTGGGCCACTGGAACTGCCGCAGCTCACGAGTAAAAGCCGGACAGCCTACCTCGTAAGGTGGACCTCCAGGGCTCTCCGGTGCTTGGCGGTCCACATCAGGCCCCGCTCGCCTGTCTGACTGGTGGCGCCCTCCGTGCCGGCGCTCGATGGTGGTTCGAGCGTCTTCATGAGCTCGCTCCTGAAGAACTTGACGCTGGTCGCCGTGGGTTCGTGGGTCGGACGATGCTATGGAGATGGCGTCGCCCGCGACGTCCCGACGAGTCGACACATGCGGTACCGGGCGAGGAGGAGGCGAATGCACCGTAGCAACGGCGTTGCCGGTCCCCCTGCCATCGGTGCGTGGGACTCCATCGGAGCGTCGACTTGGGAGCTCCGCTGGATTTGGTTCATCCTTGTTGGCGACTGTGACAAGGCTTCGAATGGTGGCTCTCCATTCGTCAAGTTTCCCCGTAACGGGAGGAAAGTCGAGGAGCAACTGCGCGCGCGCCAGGGCTTCGGCTGGGGTTAGCGGTAGCGAAACCTGGATGGACCACGACACGCTTCCACCCCTGACCGTGTCAGGAGGAGCTCCGTCACGATCCCGCGGTCGCGTGCCGTTTCCACCAGTGCTTCGGCGGGTGGGCAGGTCTTCTACGTCTCGGGAGTGGCGCTCGGGGCTCTTCCCATGGCGGCACCCGGGATCTTCGGCGCGATGACGCCGCTCGTCGCGCGCTACTTGGGAGGAGCGTGCTATGGGCACTGGCGTGGGAGTCCTGGAGGCCCTTGCGTCGCCTTCGGGTGATGCGGCAGCGACCTTGGAAGGCCCCGCGCCACTCGCGGAGGGCCCGACTGCGTCCTTGGACCTGGCGGTGTGTGGACCGTTACCGGGCGCACAAACATCGCCACCTCCCAAACTCCGGCTGCTGGGATGGCGTTGGTGTTTGCAAGCAGCGCCCCGGGTCCTTTCCGCGACCGGTCTATTGCTCGCCCGCGTCGGGACGGGCTATCTGGCCTTCGACTGGCCAACCGCCACCGTCGCCTTCTTCTTGGGCGCCATGATGATGAAGAAGCGTCGAACTGACTGCTGAAGCCGATTCTCACAACTGCGTCCCCAACCTGGCGCGCCAAAGATGTTAGTGTATTTGGAACGACACCTATGGGATCACAAGAATCCCTACTACTGTTGCGGGGCGCGAGGTTGAGAGAAGAGCGGATCCAACAGTTAGCACACGGTTCCTTTACCCAGGTTCGGGCCGCGAAGATGCGTAAAACCCTACTCCTGCTTTGGAGGATTATATGTTTGTGTTCTTCGGCTAGCTAAGGGGCGTGAGGAGCTCCAAAAAGCCGAGTCGTGAGGAGTTCTAAAAAGCCGAATCCTTCTCCTGGTCGCCTCGGGCCTCCTTTTATAGGGAAAAGGGGTTGCCATAGTGGCACACAGAAGGTGGAAAGGGTACAGTGATGCGAGGTTATCCCTTGCATTACATGACAAGGCGCATTTAATGCGCTTAGCTTAGGTGTCCTTGCTTTATCGGGGACGGGGGAGACATCCGTCTTGTCCGTCGCCGCTCCTTCTTGTGTTGACACGCGCCCTGGCCAGCGATGCCTGAGACGCCATGTAGGCAGGCAGGCAGCTGAGGTGGCGCAATGGTGGGTCTTCACGAAGTTCTGCATGTTGCCACGCAGGTGCCTGCCCAACTGGTTGGGTCGGCAGCTGCATGGGGCGGTGGAAACTCAATTGGTGCGGGCCTGGTGGTGGCCCTGCGGATGTCCTCGGCAAGGGCCTTGCCGGGGCTCCGGCAAGGGTCTTGCCGCGGCGCCTGCTGTCATCCCCGGCAAGGTGCTTGCCAGAGGTCTTGTGGTCCTCCTTGGCTGGGATCCCGCCAAGGGTCGTCGTCTTCTCAGTGTGTATCTGATCTTGAATGTCTTCACAAAGATCTGCATGCCACTACGGGGATGCCTCCCGACTCCTTGCCCTATGGGGGCAGTGGACTCAAGGGTGATCCGCTCCGTGGGCGTGGGGCGAGCTGCCACGGCAAGGGTCTTGCCTGGGCTGCTAGAGCCGACCCCGGCAAGGATATTGCCGGGGCTGCTGAAACTGGCTCCCGGCAAGGATCTCGCCGGGGGAAGCCGCTTCGTCCCTTTGCTCTTTGTGGTCTTGTTCTTGGTGTTGCTCCAGTTCCATCGAGCTTCGGTCTTACCCTGGCTCACCTCCCTTGCCATGCTTGGCGTGGTGGTGCCCGTGGCTCAGAATGCCCGTGCACATTCATAGGGGTACAAAAAGTGTACCCCTCTTTTTGTACACCGACACACGTCTGCATGACTGACTTGGGATGATTCCAGAGGAAGCGAAACAAACTTTCTCAAATGGCAACTTGCATCATATGCACGTGAATTAGAGGAAGTCACTTCTTCCATCAAAATATAAACTTCATGAGCTAGCACGAAGAAGATGCTTTCAAAAGTTTCCAACACTATCTTAGATGTTCAATATGAATCATGGACAAGATGAAAATGTTGTCAATGGGCTCAACAAAAAACCATACAGGCTTCCATATAGATGGAATTCCACAATTAAGTGAACACGGTGATAGCATTGGCTAGACCAAAGGATATAATGGCGTATGCTTGAAGGATCAACCACGAGTAAGACAACATTACGAACATCATTGGCTCTGATTTTATTTGAGGATAGCCCACACTCAAATCAAAGATTGGATAAGACAATAACACCGACAGTTGATCACAAGGATCAATCGATGAAGATACCATCTTTCTTCAATGAACACACAACACAAGGATATCCCTTCCAAATGAACTATGTTAGATCAAGCTTTAATCTTCCAACTCTCCAAGTTTTTGTTTAGCTCAACAGACTAGTTCAGGGTATCCAACACAGATTCTTGGAGAAGGGGTGGTTTACAAGAAAACCAACCTGATCACGAGCTCAACATAATGGTCAGGGAACAACCTGGTGATACATCTGAGAAGATATTCAGAAATCATGAACCACCGATATGTTGCTAAGCTCAAGAACAATCTTGCTTTTCAAGGCAATAAGATATGATCAAAGGAGCGAAGGATTGACAAAATCCTAACTCGTTAATCAAAGAGTGCACCAGAAAATGGACTAGGTAGCACAATCAATCTTAGAATGACAATTCAATTATCAGCACACTAAGAATGAGATTATCGTCCATTAACAACCAAGCAACGGAGTTGCTAGGAGTATTGATTTCACACATCACAATTCACTTGTCGGTATTTTGGTTATAGGGACCGAATAATGAATGATGATGACTAGAAGTATCACTGTATCAAGAGTTCATAGGAGGTTGTGCAATTCCCATGACATTCTTGACATGCAAGCGGGTAACACTCCAAGGTAGAACATGTTAGAAGATGGATTGGCAGTCTAATCTACGGAGTACAACTACTTTGATCCAGTCCTGGATATGGATAAGGTACTGGAGTTTGTTTCTCCTAGTCATTCCGAAATAGAATGGCTTGACGAACCACAAGAGTAAAAGGCATCGATGAACATGAATGCACAACTACTCCTGACTATCAGCTGATAGACGGGGGTCATAAAAAAACTAAAAAGGGACAACTCAAAGGAACATATAACTTTCTGAGTTGTGGATGCATAGATTAGTATGTCGAACTTTCAACATATTTCTTCTGAATAACCCATGCAGAAAGGTTAAATTGGCAGAGTCACAATGTGGAGTGGAGAACTCATCAAGAGCACTCTGGTTGTGATCTTTTGGTTTCGAAGAACTTCTGCCATGATGGTTCATGGTATTGGAAGAACGATAACCACGAACCTCGAGGACTATCACAAGGTTACTAATATCATCTGGAACGAGCAAACACTACCAACATGAAGTAAGTAGGGTGAATCTCGGGTTCAAGAACCTAGGAGTAGAATGCCTACTAATTAAATGGCATCACAGGATGCTTTCGAGAATAATGGCCAGAATCATCACACTGAGAACACAACACAAGGTTGTTTTACTGGGTGGCTATCTATGATGTCCTAGTTTCCTGATGGCTTCAACAAATATGTCGAGGCAACGGAGTACCTCAACACACCGATTAGTGTGATTAGTCTGGCCCAAAAGGATATCGGGAACAGGGAGGAAAGATTTGCAAATGCATCAGATTGTTTAGAAACCTGGGATGATACGGACAACATAATGGCTGTAAATGCTCAAAAAGACTTTGGAGACTAATTCACAAGATGGCATAACCACTCAACATCATGATGTCAAGGTTCTGAGACCAATAGTTTAACAAACGGAAGTACTTGAGACTGAACTGATATTTGAATCCACCATTAACGTGATCCTGATAATTAGAATGGGAATCCTCGTTCTTAATCCCCGTAGAAAAGAAGAGGTTGATTCAGATCAGAAGGTCATAAAGTAAAGGAGTAAAAAGAGCCTTATGTTCCCTTCCACAATCAATTCCCTTATATAACTAAAGAATTTCTAGACACGACTTCGCCCAGTTTGGCTTGGTAATCCTACAGGCAGTTAGGCTCTAATACCAAAGCTGTCAGGACCCCGATCCTAAGTCACACCGATCTAGAATGTAACACATCATATCACTTTGCGGCCTCATGCACGGTATCCCCACAGGTGCCACCTTACCTGGCCCGGGACCGTTTGCGTACTTTCGCTCACGTATATGAAGGTGTCGCTAGCATCCATATGACAGAGAACCCGGCTCGACATGACTAGTTGGAAACCAAAAGTGGCGCTAAATTACAATGACAGGCATACATGACCCAGCAACGAACGTGTCGGTCATCAACGCATGAACCCAAGTCGTAGAAAGCTACAGGGACTTAAAGGAACAACGCGTGACATTTCCCTGAAGGGACAGACACAGGAACGAAGAAGGACACATGCTAGCCAGCCTAAGTGTTCCGGAGTAGTAGCAAGCTACCAAGGCTCAGTGGAAGCACTAGGAGGCATTTCCCCATAAGATAGGCTACCAAGGGTAAACAACTAGGTGTCGGATCCCACACATATCAATACACATGACACTTACGCATAACATGCAAGTATGTGTTGTACAACATGGCATCACAACATGACTAAACAACTCATATAGATAAAGGGCCAGAAGAGCCATCATAGTATTTATTACAAACAAGGGTCACGTGATCCAACATACATAACATACAGGCAACGGAAGCATAAACATGTCTGAGTACAGACAACTACAAAAGAAAAAGGCTGAGAAGCCTGACTATCTACAAGACCCTCCCAAGGGCACAAGATTGTAGCTGAGGTAACAAGCTAAACGTCGACGTCCACGCGGAACCACTAGTGAGACTGAAGTCTCTCTGCAAAGCATAAATTAAGCAAACGTGAGTACACATGTACTCAGCAAGACTTACATCAGAACTAGCTACATATGCATCATTACCAACAAAGGGGTGGTGGAGTTTAACAGCAGCAAGCTAGCTTTGACTCGGTGGCTATCCTGAACTACGACTGCAAGTAACTCTTTTGAGGTGGCACACACGAGTCCACATATTCACCTATCAATACACCACTATGGACCCGCTCCCGTCTCCCTACGAGAACGCCATCCATAGCACTCACGCTTATCTTACGCATTTTAGAGTTTCCACTTTCACTTGTCTATGAACTATACAAGCAACCCAGGAGTCCTTTACCGTGGACACAGCTATTCGAATAGATCATTTTAACCCTGCAGGGGTGTACTTTTTCACACACGCTCTCACCACTTACCGCCGTTTACACGACATGTACTCGGCAACCTTCAAGCGGAAGCCCAGCGAGGGTGTCAGCCACGACCTGACTAACCACACAAGTCCTTGGTCCAGGTTTATCGGCTATTCAGGTTCCATCCGCAGGGAGTCCGGCCGAGGTTTCCACATATGGCCCCGAAGGATGTGTACAGGGTTCCCGAGGCACCAAATGGGCGTCCTGGTACACCGTGCCATGTACCTACCACATCACAGCCCACCCGTAGGGTCAGCGCTGCGCACGGCCTCCAGTAGGCTACAAACACCAAAAACTACTTGCAACTCCCAGACAGAGGACAGAGGCGGTTAATAAGTCGAGAGGGTCCATTGGTTTCGGGCCCAACGCGTGGTAGTAGCTGTTCATGGATCACAAACACCGAACTCGGTTCCTGAGGATGGTTTCAATGAGACAACCCACCATGTACTCCTACATGGCCTCTCACCGCTACCTTTACCAAATCGTGTTCACACACTTAGCTCACACACAGCAGGACATGTTCACACCATTCCAATTCATCCCAGATGAATCAGACCCGATACAACTCTAAGCATAGCAGGCATAACAAGCAAGCATGAACGAGTAGGCACATCATGGCTCAAACAATTCCTACTCATGCTAGTGGGTTTCAACTATATACTGTGGCAATGACAGGTCATGCAGAGGAAAAGGGGTTCAGCTACCACAGCAAATAGCAGTTGGATCATTGTTGTCCTAATGCAGTAAAAGAGAGCAAGAGCGAGAGAGTGGGATTGAATCGGAATGCTCAATGGGGTTTTGCTTGCCTCGCACTTCTGAAGATAATACTGTGTCTTCATCAGTGTCGTTGATCACATCGTCGGAACAACATCTACTTGGAGGGGACAAAACCGGCAAACAGAGAAGGAACACAATCAATGCAATGCAACAATATGATGCATGATCATGACATGTCAAAATACTGTGATTTGAGGTAATGCAATTAGCAACAATTTAAATGAAGTTGGTTTGAACCCAAGTTTCAAATTCAAACTCCATATTGGTCATTTAAAATGCCATTTATTTGAATTGTCATAATCAGTGGCTGTAAGTTGTTCAAACATGCATGAAAATGCCGTTAACAAATTCCTCATATTTTTCTGATAATGTTTCATATATAAATTATTTCATTTGGAGTTACGGTTGAATTTCTATGATTTTTAGAAGTTTTGCATATTTTCTAAAATAAATAAATCATGTCTGATTTATTTAAAAAATCCCGAAAATATTTACTACGTCAGCATGACGGCAGCATGGCGTCAACAGGTCAACAGACCCGGTCCAGGTCAAACCTGACGTGTGGGGTCCACACGTCAGTGTCACAACTAATTAATAGAGTTAATTAGTTCTAAGTTAAATCCTAACTTAAGTTAATTAGGTACTGGGCCCACACGTCAGTGACTTAGTGGGTTAACTAAGTTCTAATTAGCACTAAGATAAGATTAGCAAGGCTCTGGGCCCACCTGTCATTGACCCAGGGGAGTCAAACCCTAGGTCAAACGAGGCTGACCCGTCGGTGGCTCGACGCCGGCGTCCACCGACGCGGCGGAGGGGCTCGATATCACTTGCTCGGCGCCCAAACGAGCAGCCGAGGGCAGCTACGGGGAGCTGGAGCTCACCCGCATCCAACATGGCATGTGGCAGCAGCGGGGACGGCCGGAGCTCGCCCGAAACGAGCTCGGGGCGGTGCCGGCGTTCTAGTGAGTGCGGTGATCCAACTGCGGTAGCCGTGGAAGCGCGTGTGTGGCACCTACAGTGGCTACGCGAGGCGGCGAGTGTGTTCGACACGACGCCCGGACCAAATGGTCGCCGGAATCGTGTCGGCGGCGAGTGCAGGCGGCGGCGCAGTCGGGCAAGAGGGGAGCGGCGGCTATGACATGCAAGAGTGAAAACGGAGAGGGGGAGAAGGGTCAGTGGCTCACGGCGAGTGTAGGGGAGCAAACGGCGGGCTCGGGGAAGCAGGGAGGTGAGCACGGGGTCGCTGGCGATCTCGCGTGGCCAAGGTTAAATACGATGGTGTTGGGGACGTTGCAGTGCATTTGGCGAATCGTGGCTCGAGGAGGAGAAGGAGGGGGACGAGGCGGAGCTCGTGGGCAGCTCCAGGGGGCGAGGGAGAGGCGATGGCCGTGGTGGTGCTCGGCGGCGCACTGCGTTCCGCTCGGGTGCGAGGTGGAGAGGGACCAGAGGAGGGGGAAACGACCAGGAGAAGTGAGGGAGAGAGGCAGTGAGGTGTGTGGCGCTTGGGGAGGCATCAGCAGCGAGCAGGCAGGCAGGAGCTGGCCTGGCGCGTGGCCGTGCGCGCCGGGCGCGTCCGACTAGCGGAAGGAGGGGGACGACTGGCAGCGCAGGTGGGTTGGGCTGGCTGCTATAAGTAGGTGGGCCAGATAGGTAAGCCTAGGTTAGTTTGTAACCTTTTCTAATTTTGTTTTCTTTTCTTTTTCTTCTGAGGTGTGTTTTGATTTAGTAAAAACACTAAATCAACTCGGAAAATTCTGAGATTAATCAGAGGCACTTTCGACTTTATTCCCAACAGCCTAAAGTTGCTTTCAGAATTATTTGGACATTTAAAAATATTTATAGCATTTTAAATGTCCAAATCCAAATAGTTATGACTTAATTCAAAGATCCAAAATGGCTCCAAAAATTATGAAACCATTTTTGGCAGAGGTTTTAGCCAAGACCAAAAATGATGAACATTTTGTGAAGGGCATTTTGGGTTCATTGAAAAAGATTTTTATTTGAACCTAGTTGAGTTCATTTGATGCTAGGGTTTGAACAACCCCATTCAAGTTTCTGAGAAAAACAAACATGATGCAACAGACAAGTGCTAACCTAGTGCAAGGTGAAGCTAGGGATGTGACAGTAGATGGATCTGGTCTTGCCAGCTTTTTTGTTCAGGTCCTCACGTAGATCGTGTTTCCGGCCCTGAGCCGCGTCCTCCTTTCCTTTACGGGGTGGGGGTGCGGGCTTGTGTACGCCGTTGCTTGCCACTTTATTCCATCTACGAGGTGGTCGGTCTGGCTTGTCGGCGGTGTTATTCTTCGGCGGTATAGGCGCAGTAGCCTCATTGTCGAATTCGGGCAGCAATTTACGCTTAGAATAGCCTTTTGTTTGGCGATTGCAGCCATATTTTTGCTCAGCGTCTAGTACTTCGTTCCATCTATCATTGAGTGTATCCTGTGCGGCTCGAAGCCACCGCTGCTGCTTTTTCAGGCTCCTTGCGATGGCAATAAGCCTCCGGTGGAAGCACTTTTGTTCTAAGGGTTCTTCTGGGATGATGTATGCGTCATCGCCCAGGATAATATCCTCTTCGGAGACTAGTTTATAATTGCTGTCTTCGGCGTCACTGTCATCAGACAGCGGTCTCAGACTATGTTCGTCGTCCTCTCTCGCGACCTGCTCCATCGCTGGGTGTGCGGGGTCTTCGGCTTGCTCCGGACTGTCACCATCGTTAGTGACAGTGTTGCTATCTTTCCCTACGGGGTTTAGTTCGGTGCTTTGGACGGCGATGCTTGGGAGGTTCATCGACATGCTTATCCTTTATGGGATCATTTTCGCCATTGCTGTCCTTCTCCTTAGGGGTGTCCACCATCTACACATCGTAGGAGGACGTAGCTGTCCATCGCCCGGTTACGGGCGGGTTATCTGCTTAGGCTTTGAGGTCCATCCCTTCAAAGTCTTTGGAAGCGTACTCAAGTAGATCGGTTAGATCTTCTACCGTGGCTACCAAGTGGGTGCTGGGTGGGAAGCGAAATTCTCCATCATCAGCCTCCAGTTCGAACCAGATATAATTCGGCTGTGTGTCCCTAGCTAAGGAGATGGATTTTAATGAGTTTAGCACATTGCCTAATGGTGAGTGTCGGAAGATATCTGGGGAGCTGAATTCGACGATAGATGCCTGATCAAGCTCGAAGGACGCAGATGCACATGGTTCGGAACCTGCAGCCAGAGACGAGTCCGAAGTTCCGGTAACACAGGTCCCGTGCAAGGTGGGATATGTGTGCGGCTCCAGCGCCACTGAATTCGCGGCTTCCGTGGCGGGGTTGAGCTTCCCATCCTCGAGTGGCGTGATCTGCTCCGGATCTAGGGCCAGAGCGGTTGCAGGTGCTATCCCCTGGAGGTGGTCCGATGGAAGATTTAGATCATGTTCATCGTGGTGGCAGAGAGCGATCGCTGTGGGCTCGAAGCCGTCGAAGATCAAGTCTCCGCGGATATCAGCAATGTAGTTCAAGCTTCCAAAGCTTACCTGATGGCCAGGGGCGTAACTCTCAACCTACTCGAGGTGGCCTTCCATGTTGGCACGGAGCGTGAAGCCGCCAAACACAAAAAGCTGTCCGGGAGGAAAGGCCCCCTCGGTGGTAGCGCCATCGTTGTTGATGAAGCGATCCATCAGTCCTTCGGTCGACGACATAGTGGAACTCTCAATGAAAGCACCAATGTCGGTGTCAAAACCAGCGGACCTCGGGTAGGGGGTCCCGAACTATGCATCCGAGGATCAATGGTAACAGGAGACTGGGGACACGATGTTTTTCCAGGTTCAGGCCCTCTCGATAGAGGTAATACCCTACTTCCTGCTAGATTGATCTTGATGAATATGATTACAAGGGTTGATCTACCTCGAGATCGTAATGGCTAAACCCTAAAACTCTAGCCTATGATTCTGTTGTTGTTCAGCCTCTACAGACTAAACCCTCCAGTTTATATATGCATCGGAGGGCCCTAGGGTTTGTACATAACCATCTTGTAGAGGAAGGAAAAATTACACCCGAACCTAAAACCTGCCATTATACGCGCACAGGAGTCCTATCCGGATACGAGAGACGATCTGCAACAATGATCTTCATGGCCCACTAGTCCGACCCACCACGAGTTGTCAGGCCACATGAGGACCCCCGATTCAGGACTCCCTCACCCCGCCCGGTTAAAGATTCTTTTGTGACATCCTGCATTTCTTCAAACTCTACCCACAAGATATTGGGCCCAATTATGTTTCAAATTCTATAACTTCCAAGTATTTTGTGATGTGTACCTTCAACAAGAGCGCACTGTAGAACTGTTCAGGGAATTCTACTACCTGAACCGCCAGACCGAGTTCACAGACGGGCCCAACCTAGAACTTGGTGGTATTTCAAATCAGAGACGGAAATAAGCCACTTTTCCTGTAGCCGCACCTCCTAGTCATCCCAAGGATTGGAACCATACTTGGTTCTGCTGCAAAGACACATCTCCAGAAGGCGAAAATCCTTTGCCAGGTTATCGTGACAACCGGCTTAGCAACATACATCATCTCCCAGAGCGGATCATCATGGGAGAACAGGCCAAATACGTGCCCATTTTTTCAAAAATCAGAGCCTTAATGGCCAATGGCCTGACTGGAGTTGACCTAGTTTGGTGTTGGGTCGCATGGAGAATATTACCCTTAAGCTGTCAGTACGGCTTAATGTGTGAATATACTGGTGATATCAAAGATCCCCAATGCCACCGCCAAATAGAACTGAACAATGATGAGATCAATAAGATGACCAAGACGCTGCTGAACAAGAACTTGGAAACTTGCAGCAAAACAAGCTTGAGTCCTTTCTGCAGCCTCAACAAAGCTCCGGCTGTAAGTATTTTGAACAATTTTTAACTCATTCCTCATTTACATAATTCATCTCCTCACAATCACTTGATTTTTGCAGGCTGATACCTCTTTTTGGAACAAAAAGCTTCAAGACAAGCCGGCCAAAAAGGCTAGGGGAAAGAACAAAGCAGTCAAAAAACCTGCCAAGAAGAAAACCAACACCTCAGAGCTGTTTGCTTTGGATGATGATGAGTCGGAGGTAGACCTTGACTCCATTGGCTCCTTTTTTATTCATCTTATTGACACGTATTGTTATCAGGACGATGTGGAGGCCAATCATGCAGATGGTGAAGAGGTAATTGTCCTTCCTCCGACTCACAACCTTTGCCAAGACAGAAAGTTCGTCAAGTGAGCCGGAAAGTAAGGTTTTCTCACCCTTTAGTTTAATTGGATCCCAACTTTATTTTGAAGAAACAACAGCATGAAGCTCGGCGAACAACCTGGAATAGCAGTTGCAGATACCTTTCCTCCGGTTTACCCAACATGTCGGTTCGGAAACGCCAAAAAGAGGTGCTACAGAATTCAATCTCTTTTTACCCAAAGGCGGGTCTTATTCGCCAACCACTTAATCCTTCCGACTCAAATTATCAGGGAACTGCTCATTCCTCTTCTATTGAATCAACTGGGACTTAGATCCCTTTTTTCAAAGTCGATACTGGGTGAGAACATTAAACTTCCTTGCCTTAATACTTGCACATTTGAAATATTAACCTCTTGATATGTCGCATTTCCAGTGGTATAGCCAAGCCCAGCAAGAAGCTGAAGGTGATTAAACCAGCTGAAGATCCCAATGCCGCTGATCCGGAGAAATAGAAAATGTCTAAATCTTTACATCAAACCTCTGAAGCAGCCATTAAGGACCCGCCACCAGAAGAGCACCATGTCACACTGGATTGCATGGATGTTAACCTGACCGCAACTAAACCGCCAAGCCTCGTCAAGCCTACTGAGCAAGAGGCTGTTGATGTTACTGTCACTGGGGTTGGCTATACAGCGCTGGGTAACCCCACTGTCTTATCAAAGCATAGTGCCAAAGAAGAATTTTCAGCTATGGAAAAGGGCAAATGGAAATTGGATTTGGAGAGTTACACCCAGCTCAATGCTCATGAGATTCATGCGGGTTATCTAAACCGCATTCTCACCAGTCGTGACTTTGAACCTGGCCTGGTTAATGTCATGAAGGAGCGCTTTGAGGTAATCACTAATAGAACCCTCTCATATAAGTATATATCTGTCAATCGCCAAGTGTACTAAATATGAAAAAATTGAATACGCTGTAGACTTAGATAACCTCTTTGATCTTGTAGCTGTGTCATAACAATTTGTAACTGCTAATCAAAACAAGTAGTCCCCAAGGGCCGACTTAAACTGGAAGGTTAAGCCAGTACTTCAAAGTGTAATCCTAAAATTTGCATATGTAGCCCCCAAGGGCCAGCTTAAGGTGCATAGCTAAGCCTGGACTTAACACCATTTTTATGAACAAATCCAAATATGTAGCCCCCATGAGTCGGCTATAGTTGAAGAAACTTAGCCGGGTCATTAAAGATTTGTCTTCGAAAGAGCAATGTACATTAGCCCCCAAGTGCCAAGTAAAATACGTGTATTATGCTTGGGACTTCAAATAAGATGATTATCATAACCACATGCTGCTGCTTAACCTCTTGATCTCGCAGGTTGAATTAAACATGAAAGAATCCCATGTGGTGGATCTGCGGCAGAACATCCAAACCCAACAATCTGAAACTTCCAAGTCCAAATCAAAACCGAAAATTGCTTTGGAAGACATTGAGAATCTAAAAAAGGATTTCAGCACTGAGAGAACCGGCTGGGACACTGAGAAGGCGGCTCTGTTAAAAGAAGCAGAAGATGCTGAGGCTGCTCTTAAGACGGTGACTGGTGAGTTATCCGGCTTGAAGCATCAAATCAATATCATGATAGCCGCCATCCTTGGTATGCAATATTGTATGTCAATCTTTCACCAGCAATGTATAATAATCATTAGCCACCTTATCAATATCTTTGCTACTGCAGTCTCCAGAATTTCCAACCTTGGCCCAGACATGCACGTGAAGCTTAAAGCTGCATACACCCTTGTGGAGCAATTATACACCGGCCCTCAACGAGCTATAACTGCCGTTTCTCATACCAAACAACCACCTTCCCTTATCAGAGAAACACTGGACAAACTGTCAGTCATACCCCAATGGGCGGAGGAGATAAAGGGGCGAGCCGCCAAAGCTGGTGCCATCACCGCCGTGAGATGGGCCAAGGCATGGCAGTCAAAGCTTGACCTGGAAGAATTGGCCACCGGCTGTCCCAGCTTAAAAAAAGATGGATCTCCCTTTAGTGCAGATAACTTTACCAAAATTGTAAGGGAAATGCGTCTTTTGGCAAGCAAGCTAGCGGAGGAGACTGATCTCTCCAAGTATCTGGCGGCTTATACTATTGAAAATGCAAAAGGGAAGCCGCCGGCTTATCCAGTCAGGGATCTTATTCCCCCAACACGTAAGCACACTTTTGCTCCTGATATTGATTTATCCACGCTCATAGATGATGATCCTATATTCAAAGTCGTAACTCATGTCAACTGGACATCACCTGATTTCCAGCCGGTGGAGGAAGAAGAAGAACCGGTGCTGGATAACCTGGAAGCTTCAACTCATCAAGACCAGGGCCACTAAACCCCGAGGCGGCTCTCAGACTGCCACATATAATTTATATACATAAAAACACTTATTATTTTGGGCCGCACGACACCTTGTAATAGGCTAGCTGGAAACAATGATCTGTCATGCCATCGTGCATGTTTATCTACATAATACTTGAAACCGCCAATCTGATGTTGGAAGATCTGCTGATTATGCTCATAATATTACCAATCATGTAGGTTACATTATAATATGCTCCGCACACAAGCAAATAACATGTGCCCTGGAGGTTTACGCCAGGGCGGGTCATGATGTCCCATATAATATATTCTGCTGACGCAAAGTCTATAACCAAGGCGGGTTATCAAACCTCGGATATTCATATAACAAGAAAAACATACCTTGTGAAATTGTTGCATACTGCCGGCTTACATCGCCATACACAGTGAGGGTAACAACCCAAAGATTTATAAACGAATCACTTCCAATTGTGCAGTCCAAATATACTCAAAACGGATAAGTTCAGGGTTAATGTCCAAAGCCAGAACGGATTATCAAAACCCTAGATATGCTCAAATATGAGCCATAAGGATTAAGGCTACATGGTCTTGTAGCGACCAGACCTCAAACAGTCTGATATCCATGCATCAGTGTCATCCCTGGATCAGTAATGCTGACATGCACGGTACTTGAAGGATTTATAACAGAGTAGCAATCACACATTTATTACATCGATAGTTCAACGATGAATTTATTACAAATAATATGGCTGAAGGCCATGTAACAGGATAACAGCGGAAGGCTTGGAAGATAAGTGAGTCCATCAACTCCAGCGGCATTACTGAGTATAGAACCACGACCTAAAAAGGGGCATCTTACTCGTCGTCTGAAGAGTCTGCAACATGAAATGTTGCAGCCCGAAAAACGGGTGAGCACATGGAATATGCTGGCAAGGTAACACAAGAGATGCAATGAAAGTAAAGCTATACTATATGCAATATGGCTGGTGGAAAGCTCTATGGTTAAGTTTTTGCGTAGAGCCAATTTTTCCCTACTTCAAAGGAATGCATTTTAATTAACTATCATGGTAGTTGAAACATCGTTGAGAAGATAGACATCCTCTCTATCCCAATTAAAAGTAATCATTAAACCCAACAAAATTAATCAAAGTAACATGATGAGATGCACATGATAATCCAAGTACTAGATACTCAAGAAATCCATAACCGGGGACACGGCTAATCATGATCAGTTTGTACACTCTGCAGAGGTTTGTGCACTTTCCCCACAAGACTCGATCACCTCCGTTTGGTTTCTCGCACTGCATGGTGTTTGAGAAACGGATGACCGAGACATAGTCTTTCCGAAGAGGTCCCCTTAACCAGATAGATAGGCCGGTACACCTACAAAACCCAAGTACATCTGCTAGCCCATCATGGAAAGGTTTCCCACAACTTACTCAACTATGCCAGAGCCCATATTGGCATGTGGCTGCACACGGAAGTTTCTAGCAAGAAAAAATCTCATGATCCCTTTGAGCCTGGGTGGCGGTCCAAAAGAAAAACATGCAATCCTGGAATACCCAGATGCCTCAATCCACCCAGATGTGTATTAATGTTGCCACGTTAAGTTGAACCATTAATTAACAAACTCACATCTGTCATGGATTTTACTCACCCAATCCACGTCTACGAGCATAGCATGTCCTAACAGCAAACATAGAAGTAACTCCCAAAGGTTTGAATGTAATGCAGGTAATAGGTACTACCTCAAACTACTTCCCAATCCCACGAATTAATTAATCCTACTCATGCAAGGTGTGAGGGTTGGACTAATGCAATGAAAACTGGGTAGTTGGAAAGCATGATCAAAGTGTTACTTGCCTTGCTGATGATCCGCAAAACCTAGAGACTCAAAGTAGCAAGCGGCGCACTCCGGGTACTCTATCGCAATCAAACAAACAAGCATACAATAAGTACTTAACTAAAGCACGGGTAAAACTCAAATAATAGATCTAACCAGAAAGTTCAACTTAAGAACTCCGGTTTGCAAAAAGAATCAACTCGAAAGAAGCAACGAAACTGAAACTGCAAAAGAAACGAGCTCCGGTTTACTAGTTGGCCTAAAGTCAAATTTTACAGTAGCCAAAACTTTGTTCCAGTTGATTAAACGTAAAGAGGGCTTTGAGACGAAGATCTGGGATTTTGAATCACCTGATTCCGACTCTCGAGCGAAAAGAAAACGAAAAACAAGATCAGGGCAGAAATCGCGATCGGAATAACCGCGTATAAATACCCCGAAAAAGAAAAACGACGAACAGGCTAACGAACGAACGTTCGCTGTCTGCGGTTAACTAACGAAAACCGTTCGTTAAAATGAACGTACGGACGAACGTACGGACGAACATCCGCTAAATAACTAAACCGAAAAAACCGAACCGATCTAATAAAAAAACGAATTTACGGGTTTACTTCTAAACCGATCGGTTTTTTTAAAAAAAACTACCTCGACGAACTCCGGCGACTCCGGCGGCGGGTGGCGGGTACTCCGGCGGGCGGGCTGCGGTGCGGCGGCGTCGTGGGGCGGGGCGGCGGCGGCGGCGGCAGGCGGCGGCGCGGCGTTGGGCGGCGGGGCGGCAGGCGGTGGCGGCGGCGGCGCGGCAGGAGGCGGCGGCGGCGGCGCACGGTGGCGGCGGCGGCGGCGCACGGGCGACGGGGCGGCTAGGGTTTGGGCGACGGGGCGCTGGGCTGGGCGAAACGGGCCGGCTCTGGCGCTATATAAAGCCCAGAGTCCTGGTCCTTTACGAGTCCAAGTCGGTTTCTGTTTTTTTTTCTAAAAGAGTCCCGGCGCAGAAAAACAAACGAAAGAAATACCAAACGGATTCCAAAATTCCCGAAATAAATTTTCACCGTCATCTAATAATATTTAGGACAAAGTGAACATTTTTCCCGGACCTAAATGCAATTTTGAAAAACGTGTATTTTTCCTATGCAAATAAATCCGCAAATAAATCCAGAAAAAAAATACCAAAAGTGATTTTAACATTTTTCCTCCAATATTTCTGTTATTTTGGAGAAGTCATATTATCTCCGCTCATATTTTGTATTTAGAAACATTTTTAGTAGAGAAAAATAATTAGAATCACACTGTCCTCGTACCGGTATTCGAGCGAACTCAAATACGAAAACGGTAAAATTCCCAACTCTCTCCGTAGGTCCTTGAGTTGCTTAGAATTTCGAGGAACTCCACGAACAAAAACTGCAAAAACATGCAAATGCAATATGATCTATGTATAACATTCCAAATTGAAAATTTGGGATGTTACAAACCTACCCCCCTTAGAATGAATCTCGCCCTCGAGATTCGACTTGGCTGGAGAACAGGTGTGGGTGGTCCGTGCGTAGATCATCTTCTCGTTCCCAGGTGGCTTCTTCCTCGGTGTGGTGACTCCACTGAACTTTGCAAAACTTGATAACCTTACTGCGAGTGAATCTGCTCGAAAATTCGAGAATCTTAACAGGTTTCTCCTCGTAGGTCAGATCACTATCCAACTGAATTGCTTCCAGGGGTACTGTGTCTCTAAGCGGTATATCGGCCATCTCCGCGTGACACTTCTTAAGCTGCGAAACGTGAAACACGTCGTGCACTCCTGACAATCCTTCTGGCAATTCCAACTTATAGGCAACCTCTCCCATGCGCTCCAAAACACGGTAAGGTCCCACAAATCTTGGGGCTAACTTCCCTTTAACTCCGAAACGTTTAACTCCTCGCAGATGCGATACTCTCAAGTACGCTCTGTCTCTGATCTCATAGGTTATCTCCTTACGCTTCGAGTCGGCATAACTCTTCTGCCTGGACTGAGCTACCTTCAGTCTATCTCGAATCAACTTCACCTTCTCCTCATACTCTTTGATTAAGTCTGGTCCAAACAGCTGTCGGTCTCCAACTTCATCCCACGACAACGGTGTTCGGCATCTCCTTCCATACAATGCCTCAAACGGTGCCATCTTCAAACTGACCTGGTAACTGTTATTGTATGAGAACTCCGCGTAAGGCAAGTTGTCATCCCAACTAGATCCATAATTTAATGCACAGGCTCTTAGCATATCTTCCAGAATCTGATTGACTCTCTCCGTTTGTCCATCTGTCTGCGGATGAAACGCGGTGATAAACTCTAGCCTGGTACCCAAAGTTTCATGTAACTGATTCCAGAACTTTTAGGTAAACTGGGTTCCTCTATCTGATACGATGCTCTTCGGAACTCCGTGCAGACATACAATTCTGGTCATGTATATCTTTGCCAACTTCGCACTGGTATAAGTGGTTTTCACCGGGATAAAGTGGGCTACCTTCGTCAATCGGTCTACTACTACCCAGATTGAATCATATCCTGCTTTGGTCCTGGGCAATCCGGTGATAAAATCCATGCCAAGCTTCTCCCACTTCCATTCGGGTATTGGCATAGGTTGTAACAATCCTGCTGGCTTCTGATGTTCTGCCTTCACTCTCTGGCATACATCACAAACTGCTACATACTCCGCGATATCCTTCTTCATACCGGTCCACCAGAAAATATCCTTCAAATCCAAATACATCTTAGTATTTCCTGGGTGAATCGAGTATGGTGAATCATGGGCCTCCTGTAAAATCAACTTCCTGATCTCCGGGTCATTAGGCACATAGATTCGATCCTCAAACCATAGGGTGTCGTGTTCATCCTCACGAAAACCTTTAGCTTTTCCTTCGCTCATCCTCTCCTTTGTAGCGACAACCTCCTTGTCAGCTTTCTGAGCTTCTCTGATTTTATCCATCAGGGTAGACTGGATTTCTAATGTTGCTACATAGCCTCTCGGAACTATCTCCATACGTAGTTCTCGTAGGTCTCGGCTAACTCCTTTGGAAACTCCTCCATCATTAGGGTATTGACATGGCTCTTACGGCTTAGCGCATCAGCTACTACGTTAGCCTTTCCGGGATGATAATGCAATCTCATGTCATAATCCTAAATGAGTTCCAGCCATCTCCTTTGCCTAAGATTCAACTCCTTCTGAGTGAATATATACTTCAAACTCTTATGATCCGTATATACTTCACAATGGTTTCCAATGAGAAAATGTCTCCACGTCTTCAATGCATGCACTACGGCTGCTAACTCCAAATCGTGGGTGGCATAGTTCATCTCATGGGGTTTCAGTTGTCGTGAAGCATACGGAACAACTCTTCCTTCCTGCATAAGAACAGCTCCAAGTCCTCGACGTGAAGCGTCGCAGTACACCTCATAATCCTTATGTTGATTGGCAGAATCAACACAGGGGATGATACCAACCTTTTCTTCAACTCCTGGAAACTAGTCTCACATTCTTCTGTCCAACTGAACTTGGTGTCCTTCTTCAACAACTCCGTCATTGGCATTGCAATCTTCGAGAAATTCTCGATAAATCTCCGGTAGTATCCTGCGAGTCCAAGAAAACTCTGGATCTCTCCAACGGTCGTTGGTGCTTCCCAATTGGTCACAATGTCCACCTTGGGGGATCTACTGCTATTCCTTCTCCGGATATAACATGTCCGAGGAATCCGACTTCCTTCAACCAAAACTCACATTTGCTAAACTTGGCATACAACTGATGTTCTCTGAGCTTCTCCAATACCAAACGCAAATGCTCTTCATCCTCCTCTTCATCCTTCGAGAAGATCAAAATATCATCTATGAACACTACGACGAACGTATCCAAATACTCCATAAACACTTTGTTCATCAGGTTCATAAAGTATGCCGGTGCGTTTGTCAGACCAAACGACATAACGGTATACTCGTACAACCCATACCTAGTGGTAAAGGCCGTCTTAGGTATATCTTGCTCTCGGATCTTCAATTGATGGTACCCTGATCGTAGATCGATCTTAGAAAATACCTTAGCTCCTTGCAATCTATCGAACAGATCATTGATCATTGGCAATGGGTACTTGTTCTTGATCGTTACTTCATTCAATCCACGGTAATCAACAACCATCCTTAACGATCCATCCTTCTTCTCCACCAGAAGTACTGGCGAACCCCAAGGCGAAGAACTTGGGCGTATGAATCCTTTATCCAGTAACTCCTTAATCTGCTTCTTAATTTCCTCCAAATCCTTTGCGGGCATCCTATATGGTCTCTTAGAAATTGGCCCGGTGCCTGGCAAAAGTTCAATCAAAAACTCTATATCTCTATCCGGTGGCATGCCAGGTAACTCCTCTGGAAACACATCCGGATAATCCTTCACTACTGGCACTTCCTCCTGAACAACTCCCGTGAGAGAATATACTTGAGTCCTTGTAGGCGAATGCCTAGATACATACTTAATCCTTTTTCCCTCCGGGGTGGTGAGCAAAATAGACTTACTGGCACAGTCAATGTTGCCTCCATACTTCGATAACCAATCCATACCTAATATCACATCCAATCCTTGTGACTCCAGAACTATTAGGTCAGAGGGGAAAGTATGGCGTCCTATGATCAATGGCGTATGAAAACATCCTTGGTGTGCCATATAATCTGCTCCAGGTGAACTTGCTAACATGGGGGTCTTAAGAACTCGGGTGGACATCCTATGTCTATTTACGAATCCCCTTGAAATGTATGAATGCGATGCACCAGTATCGAAAAGAACTATTGCGGTGAAGGTCTTAACCAAAAACTTACCGACAACAGCGTCTGGTTGCTCCTCTACCTCCTCCACGGTCACGTGGTTCACTTGTCCTATGTTGAACGGGTTGGGCTGCTTCCCGGCGCTTTCATTACCGTTCCCATTCTTAGATTCTGTGCATTCATTGGCATAATGTCCAGTCTTCCCACACTTGTAACAAGTGACATGGCTAAAATCCCTCTTGGTGGGTGTGGACTGTGTAGGGCGGTTCTGGTTTCCATTGGCTCCATTCCCATTCCCATTACCATTGCCATTCTTGGTGCCATTGTGGTTGTGTGAGCTACTTCCTCCATGGGTATGCTGAAACTGTCCTACTGTTTTAGGGGTAAAGCGGGGCTTCTGCTGAGCTCCAGAATTATACTTTCCTTGCCCATACTTCCTCTTGCGACTCTCAATCTGTTGATGCTTCCTTTCAATCATCAGGGCGCGGTCAACCAACTCCTGGTAATTGTTGAAAGTTGCCACCATCAACTGTACACTCATCTCATCATTCAGCCCTTCCATGAATTTATCCTGCTTCTTGGCATCTGTGGCCACATCATCTGGGGCATAACAAGATAGGGTACTAAACTCATCCACGTACTGGGCCACAGTACGATTTCCTTGGCGCAAATTGTGAAACTCTTGCTTTTCATACTCATGGCTCCAGTTGAGACGTGGGCAGTACGAAAAGCTTGCTGAAACTGATCCCAAGTCACATTGGCTACGGGGTAATTGGCTATGTAATTCTCCCACCATGCTGCAGCTGGTCCAGACAACTGGTGTGCGGCAAATCGCACCTTCTCAGCCTCCGAGCAATTGGCGGTGGTCAAATCCCTTCCAATCTTGCGTAGACAGTCATCAGCCACAATTGGTTCGATGCTGCTAGCAAACACGGGTGGTTGCAACCTTAAGAAACGTGTCAGGCTGTCCACGGGTGGTGGTGGTGGAGGGTTGTTGTTGTTGTTCTGGTGGTTCTGAGTGTTCTGGACAAGAAGTTGCATCAGGGTGTTCTGCTGCTGGATCAGCTGGGTGAGCTCAGGGGGAAACTCGAATTCACGTCTTGGAGGCATCTGATGGGTGTAGAGGGAAGAGATTAGAATAGAAAAGAGGTCTAAGGGAAAATCACTACCCATATGCACATGAGGCAAACACACAATCATATCACACCAATCAATTTCAAACAAGGTCTTACAAATCTAACGATCGTTACAAAGGTGCTCTAAAACTAATATATGGGGTAAATTACTAGTCACAGGGTGGTCATCTAAAAATATTGATCGGCCGAGGATTCCATAATATCTGCCCCAGCTTCATATTTATAGTCTCCATCCTTACTATCCCCAGCTTCCGAATCCGTGTCATCTTTGATGATATAATCTTCCGGTGGAATCTCCTTGGGTTCTTCTTCCTCGTCTTCTTCTCCCATTAGTATCCCTAACTTCCGGGTCAAATCATCATTCTTCTCCACAAGTATCTTCATCTCCTCCTCATATCCGTCGCGTGTAGACTTGTGTTCTTCCTCTAGCTCCAAATTCCTATTTAGGGCCTTCTTCAAATCTATCATCCTTGCAAACATCTGGTGCTCCTGGCGACGAATGTGGTGGTTCAACTCCTGGATGAATGCTGCAATGGATATACCCTTCCGGGTGCTGATCATATCCCAATTCTCATCTCGGCGTCCACAAATCTGGTAGATGGTGTCCTTTAGCTCCTGATTGTAGACTTCTCCAATCCTTCCCATAGCAATGTGGGCTGCCATACTCCTTCCTAGGCTCCATGTAGGCGCATTAAAGGAAAATGCTATGAGTGAGGTGACGGGTGCGAACGTCCTTCCTGGAACTTGGGCTTGAATCAACCAACGCTCCTCCTCAGGTAGAGTGGCATTGTAGGTTCCAGTGAAACTTGGTAATCCAATGTTGAGATATCTTGTGACTTCCTTCAGGTGTCGTCCAAATGGTGTATCATCATCCGGTTGCATGAACTTGTGCTTTGCTTCCACCATCCTAAAGAATAGAAAAGATGAGGAGTCAGAAGAGAGAAGAGTGAATAGTGTTCTAGGGCTTGTCTTAGTGGTCGTGTCCTACAGTCAGCGTGTGCTCTGATACCATCTTGTAGCGACCAGACCTCAAACAGTCTGATCTCCGTGCATCAGTGTCATCCCTGGATCAGTAATGCTGACACGCACGGTACTTGAAGGATTTATAACAGAGTAGCAATCACACACTTATTACATCTATAGTCCAACGATGAATTTATTACAAATAATATGGCCGAAGGCCATCTAACACGATAACAGCGGAAGGCTTGGAAGATAAGTGAGTCCATCAACTCCAGCGGCATCACTAAGTACAGAACCACGACCTAAAAAGGGGCATCTTACTCGTCATCTGAAAAGTCTGCAACATGAAACGTTGCAGCCCAAAAAACGGGTCAGCACATGGAATATGCTGGCAAGGTAACACAAGAGATGCAATAAAAGTAAAGCTATACTATATGCAATATGGCTGGTGGAAAGCTCTATGGTTAAGTTTTTGCGTAAAGCCAATTTTTCCCTACTTCCAAGGAATGCATTTTAATTAACTATCATGGTAGTTGAAACATCGTTGAGAAGATAGACATCCTCTCAACCCCAATTAAAAGTAATCATTAAACCCAACAAAATTAATTAAAGTAACATGACGAGATGCACATGATAATCCAAGTACTAGATACTCAAGACGTCCATAACCGGGGACACGGCTAATCATGATCAGTTTGTACACTCTGCAGAGGTTTGTGCACTTTCCCCACAAGACTCGATCGCCTCCGTTTAGTTTCTCGCACTGCATGGTGTTTGAGAAACAGATGACCGAGACACAGTCTTTCCGAAGAGGTCCCCTTAACCAGATAGATAGGCCGGTACACCTACAAAACCCAACTACATCTGCTAGCCCATCATGGAAAGGTTTCCCACAACTTACTCAACTATGCCAGAGCCCATATTGGCATGTGGCTGCACACGGAAGTTTCTAGCATGAAAAAATCTCATGATCCCTTTGAGCCTAGGTGGCGGTCCAAAAGAAAAACAGGCAATCCTGGAATACCAAGATGCCTCAATCCACCCATATGTGTATTAATGTTGCCACCTTAAGTTGAACCATTAATTAACAAACTCACATCTGTCATGGATTTCACTCACCCAATCCACGTCTACGAGCATAGCATGTCCTAACAGCAAACGTAGAAGTAACTCCCAAAGGTTTGAATGTAATGCAGGTAATAGGTACTACCTCAAACTACTTCCCAATCGCACAAATTAATTAATCCTACTCATGCAATGTGTGAGGGTTGGACTAATGCAATGAAAACTGGGTAGTTGGAAAGCATGATCAAAGTGTTACTTGCCTTGCTGATGATCCGCAAAACCTAGAGACTCAAAGTAGCAAGCGGCGCACTCCGGGTACTCTATCGCAATCAAACAAACAAGCATACAATAAGTACTTAACTAAAGCACGGGTAAAACTCAAATAAGAGATCTAACCAGAAAGTTCAACTTAAGAACTCCGGTTTGCAAAAAGAATCAACTCGAAAGAAGCAATGAAACTCAAACTGCAAAAGAAACAAGCTCCGGTTTACTAGTTGGCCTAAAGTCAAATTTTACAGTAGCCAAAACTTTGTTCCATTTGATTAAACGTAAAGAGGGCTTCGAGACGAAGATCTGGGATTTTGAATCACCTGATTCCGACTCTCGAGCGAAAAGAAAAATGAAAAACAAGATCAGGGCAGAAATCGCGATCGGAATAACCGCGGATAAATACCCCGAAAAAGAAAAACGACGAACAGGCTAACGAACGAACGTTCGCTGTCTGCTGTTAACTAACGAAAACCGTTCGTTAAAACGAACGTACGGACGAACGTCCGCTAAATAACTAAACCGAAAAAACTGAACCGATCTAATAAAAAAACAAATTTACGGGTTTACTTCTAAACCGATCGGTTTTCTAAAAAAAAACCTACCTCGACGAACTCCGGCGACTCCGGC
Source organism: Secale cereale (assembly GCA_902687465.1). Lineage (NCBI taxonomy): Eukaryota > Viridiplantae > Streptophyta > Magnoliopsida > Poales > Poaceae > Secale > Secale cereale. The sequence goes on along the minus strand of LR738711.1, from coordinate 477,939,420 downwards.
GGCGGGCGGCGGTGCGGCGGCGTCGCGGGGCGGGGCGGCGGCTGGCGGGTGGCGGCGCCGGTGGCAGGCGGCGGCGCGGCGCTGGGCGGCGGGGCGGCGTGCGGCGGCGGCGAGCGGCGGGCGGCGACAGCGCACGGCGCGACAGGAGGCGGCGGCGGCGGCGCACGGGCGACGGGGCGGCTAGGGTTTGGGCGACGGGTCGCTGGGCTGGGTGAAACGGGCCGGCTCTGGCGCTATATAAAGCCCAGAGTCCTGGTCCTTTACGAGTCCAAGTCGGTTTCTGTTTTTTTTTCTAAAAGAGTCCCGGCGCATAAAAACTAACGAAAGAAATACCAAACGGACTCTGAAATTCCCGAAATAAATTTTCACCGTCCTCTAATAATATTTAGGACAAAGTGAACATTTTTCCCGGACCTAAATGCAATTTTGAAAAACACGTATTTTTCCTATGCCAATAAATCCGCAAATAAATCCAGAAAAAAAATTACCAAAAGTGATTTTAACATTTTTCCTCCAATATTTCTGTTATTTTGGAGAAGTCATATTATCTCCGCTCATATTTTATTTTTAGAAACATTTTTAGGAGAGAAAAATAATTAGAATCACACTGTCCTCGTACCGGTATTCGAGCGAACTCAAATACGAAAATGGTAAAATTCCCAACTCTCTCCGTAGGTCCTTGAGTTGCTTAGAATTTCGAGGAACTCCACGAACAAAAAATGCAAAAACATGCAAATGCAATATGATCTATGTATAACATTCCAAATTGAAAATTTGGGATGTTACATGTCTGAATCATTTCAACCGTTATGTCAATACGGTACAATGATTTGAACCCAAAACAATGTTGAAAGAAAACAAGAAATGAGAAAAAGAGAAACATGGCTTTCATAGGCTACCAAACCTCAATATCAAATGTTGTTCATGGGCCGCACTGCCACTTAGTTAATCCTTCATTTGAACCTGTAAGCCGGGCCTCACATGACCAATCGCCGTTTTAACTTAGATAAGTTCAGGGTCTTTATAAGATTGACTGTCAAGAGTACGGCGGGTTATTCTAGGATTACCTGGGCGGAGTGGCAGACATACAAGGCAGGATAACCCGAAATTTGGTGAATACACCTAGCGTTCCAAGCCGATCAAAAGGGTAAATATAACTCTGTTCATTGAACAAGAAGCCCCCAAGTGACCTATAATAAACCATCAAGGCAGGTGACCTATGTTTGAACTGCATATTGTAGCAAGTTCTCTTTGGTAACCTTTTAACTTGGGCAGAAAGCCCCCAAGTCGTTTGCAACAAGGCGTATAAGTTGGATCACAAGGGTAGTCACAGCTATGCTCAATGAGCAGGAAGCCCCCAGGTAATCTTATGAATTGACAATAAAGACTTAGATGCCCAGAAATGAAATGATAGAGGCCCTGAATTATCAGGGATGCCGGCTTTATTATATTGATCATAATATATACATTGAAAAAAATATGTACAACACATGAGCGAGTGGCTCAAGTGTAATAAGGCCGAAGATGAGCAATGTTCCAGGGCCGGCGGGTCTCCTCCTCTGATGTGTGTGAGTCCTTGTGGTCTCGAATATCAATGAGGTAGTATGACCCGTTGTTTAGATTCTTGCTGACCACAAATGGCCCTTCCCAAGGTGGGGATAATTTGTGCATATCTGTTTGATCCTGGATGTGTCGGAGCACTAGGTCACTTTCTTGAAAGGTCCGGGTTTTAACCCGGTGACTATGATATCAACGCAGATCTTGTTAGTAGATTGCTGAACGAGCCGCCGCATGGTCACACTCCTCATCCAAGAGATCAAGATCATCCTATCATGCTTTTTCATTATCACCTTCAACATAAGCCGCCACATGGGGCGAGTCATGACGGATGTCACTAAGAAGAACTGCCTCTGCCCTGTAAACCATGAAGAAGGGCATATAACCCGTGGATCTGTTGGGGGTAGTATTGATACTCCAAAGCATCGAGGGTAACTCCTCAACCCAACAACCCGGCGTCCTCTGCAAAGGGACCATAAGCCGGGCTTTTACGCCTCTCAAGATATCTTAATTGGCCGTTTTGGCTTGACCATTGGGCTGGGAGTGAGCCACTGATGAGACGTCAGGACGAATATGCTCTCATTTGTAGAATTCTTTCATATCACCCTTAGACAGATTAGTACCATTATCAGTTATGATGCTATGAGGGTGGCCAAAACGGGAAATCATCCTTTTTAACAAATTGAACTGCCGTTGCTGCATCACACTTGCCGATCGGCTCTGCCTCAACCCACTTTGTAATGTTGTCAACCGCCACCAAGAGGTGGGTATTTTTGTCCTTGGATCTCTTAAAAGGTCCAACCATATCCAGTCTCCATACTACAAACGGCCAAGTGATTGGAATCATCCTTAATTCTTGAGCCGACACATGAGCTCGTCTGGAAAATTGTTGACTCCCGTCGCCCTTGCTAACCAAATCTTCTACATCAGCATGAGGCGTCAGCCAATAAAATCCATGACAAAAAGCTTTGGCCACAAGAGATCTAGAGCCGGCATGATGACTGCAATCTCCTTCATGAATCACCCTTAGAATCTCACAGCCTTCTTCAAGAGAAATACAGTGCTGGAACACCCCTGTGACACTGCATTGGTGTAACTCATCATTGACAATGGTCATTGACTTAGACCACCAGGTTATCTGCCTGGCCAAAGTTTCATCTTCAAGTAATTCACCCCGGGTCAGATAAGCCAAATATGGGACTGTCCAGTCAGGAATCGCATGAAGAGCCACCACCAACTACGCCTCCGGGTCAGGGATTGCAAGATCCTCCTCTGACGGTAGCTTGACGGAATGGTTATTTAGTACATCAAGGAAAACATTGGGTGGCACCAGTCTACGCTGAGACCCCAGCCGGCTTAAGGCATCAACCGCCTCATTCTTTCTATGATCAACATGTTCCACTTGATAACCTTTGAAATGGCCAGCAATAGTATCAACCGCCTGGCGATAAGCCACCATGAGCGGGTCTTTAGAATCCCAAGTTCCCGAGACCTGCCGATCCACCAAATCTGAGTCGCCGAAGCACCTTACCCGGCTTAAGTTCATTTATTTAGCCACCCAAAGGCCATGGAGAAGAGCCTCACACTCAGCTGCATTATTAGTACAAGGAAACATTAAACGTAAGACATAACAAAACTTATCACCTCGTGGGGAAGTCAAGATAACTCCAGCCTATGAGCCCTCCAGCCGCCTGGATCCATCAAAACGAATTGTCCAATATGTGTTATCAGGCTTCTCATCGGGCATATGCAATTCTGTCCAATCATTGATGAAATCCACAAGTGCTTGAGACTTGATGGCTGATACGTCTCCAACGTATCTATAATTTTGGATTGTTCCATGCTATTATTTATGATGTCTTGGATGTTTAATGGGCTTTGTCATACACTTTTATATCATTTTTGGGACTAACCTACTAACCCAAAGGCCCAGTCCAGATTGCTGTTTTTTGCCTGTTTCAGGGTTTGGTAGAAAAGGAATATCAAACGGAGTCCAAACGGAATGAAACCTTCGGGGGAGATAATTTTGGAGAAAATCACGCACGGGAGACTTGAGAACCACGACAAAGGGGCCACGATGTGCCCACGAGGGTGGGGGGCGCGCCCCCTGCCTCGTGGGCCCCTCGTGAGTCCCCCGGTGCCCTCCTTCCTCCTATATAAGCCTACGTACCCCGAAACCATCAGCAACAGTGAGAAAACCCTAATTCCACCACCGTCACCTTTTGTTCCCGTGAGATCCCATCCCGGAGCCTGTTCCGGAGCTCCGCCGGAGGGGGGATCCATCACGGAGTGCTTCTACATCATCATCATCGCCCTCACCATGAGTTGTGAGTAGTTTACCACAGACCTTCGGGTCCATAGCTAGTATCTAGATGGCTTCTTCTCTCTCTCTCTGGATCTCAATACAAAGTTCTCCTCGGTCTTCGAGGAGATCTATTCGATGTAATCTCTTTTTGCGGTGTGTTTGTCGAGATCCGATGAATTGTGAGTTTATGATCAAGATTATCTATGAGAAATATTTGGTTCTTTTCTAAACTCTTTATGTGTGCTCATAATATCCTTGCAAGTCTCTTCGAATTATTGGTTTGGTTTGGCCTACTAGATCTATAGTTCTTGCAATGGGAGAGGTGCTTGGCTTTGGGTTCAATCTTGCGGTGTCCTTTCCCAGTGACAGTTGGGGCAGCAAGGCACGTATTGTATTGTTGCCATCGTGGATAAAAAGATGGGGTTTATATCATAGTGCTTGAGTTTACCCCTCTACATCATGTCATCTTGCTTAAGGCGTTACTCTGTTCTTATGAACTCAATACACTAGATGCATGCTGGATAGCAGTCGATGTGTGGACTAATAGTAGTAGATGTAGGCATGAGTCGGTCTACTTGTCTCGGACGTGATGCCTATATACAATGATCATGCCTAGATAGTCTCATAATTATTCGCTTTTCTGTCAATTGCTCGACAGTAATTTGTTTACCCGCCGTAGAATATCGCTATCATGAGAGAAGCCACTAGAGAACACTATGGCCCCCGGGTCTATTCTCAACATGTCAATCTACATCTACTTTACTTTTTCCGCTTTACTTTCTGTTCTTATAAACAAAAATACCAAAAATATAAACTATCATCTCTATCAGATCTAACTTTCGTAAGTGACCGTAAAGGGATTGACAACCCCTTATCGCGTTGGCTGCGAAGTTCTTATTTGTTTGTGCAGGTGCGAGGGACTCGCGCATGATCTCCTACTGGATTGTTACCTTGGTTCTCAAAAACTGAGGGAAATACTTACGCTACTGTGCTGCATCTCTCTTTCCTCTTCGAGGGAATACAACGCAAGCTCGAGAAGTAGCAATGGCTGTCCGAGGCATATATTTCAAACCATGGGGTCCAAGCTCAATGGCCCACTTGGCCACCCGGCCTGTACCTTCTATGTTTTCAATAATATCCCCTAGAGGAGCAGAACTCACCACAATGATGGAATGACCAAGGAAATACTGCTTCAATTTACGACTAGAAATGAATACCCCATAAACCAGCTTCTGTCAATGTGGGTACCTTTGCTTAGATTTAATTAGTACCTCACTGACATAATAAAACGGCCTTAGAACCGGATATTCCTTGCCTGATTCCTTCCTTTCCACAACAACCGCTACACTGATGGCTCTGCTATTTGCAATCACATATAAAAGCAAGGGCTCCTTATCGATAGGAGCTGCAAGAACCGGCGGCTCAGCCAACTGTTTTTTAAGCGCCTCAAACGCCTGATTGGCAGCATCACTCCAGACAAAATTATTAAATTTCTTCATCATCTGATATAAAGGAATATCCTTCTCTCCCAGGCGGCTTATAAACCAACTTAAGGCCGCAATACGACACGCCAAACGCTGGACATCATCAATACACGCTGGTTTAGCCAAAGAAGTGATAGCCTTGATTTTCTCCAAGTTAGCTTCAATACCTCTCTTAGACACCAAAATACCCAAAAGCTTGCCTGCTGGCACACCAAAGACACACTTGGCCGCTTGAGCATCATCTGGTAGACCCGGAGATTGTCAAAGGTCTCCTTCGAATCATCTAATAAGGTTTCCTTCTTTCTAGATTTCACGACTATATCATCCACATAAGCATGAACATTACGTCCAATCTGGCTGTGGAGGAAATTTTGAACACAACACGGATAAGTCGCCTCGGCACTCTTGAGCCCAAAAGGCATAGATACATAGCAGAAGGCTCCAAAGGGAGTGATGAACGATGTCTTCTCCTGGTCCTTAACTGCCATCTTGATCTGATGATAACCAGAATAATCATCAAGAAAACTAAAACGCTCACAACCCAACGTAGCATCAATGATTTGATCAATGCGAGCGAGAGAAAAAAGATCAGCTGGATATGCCTTATTGAGGTCTATGTAATCTACACACATACGCCAAGTGCCGCTTTTCTTAAGCACCAGCATTGGGTTAGCCAACCACTCTGGATGAAAGACTTCAACAATAAACCCAGTCGCCAAGAGCCGGGCCACCTCTTCTCGAATGGCCTTGTGCCTTTCTTATTTAAAACAACGAAGGAATTGCCTGACCAGTTTAAACTTTGGATCAATATTGAAAGTGTGCTCAGCAAGTTCCCTTGGTACACATGGCATGTCTGAAGGCTTCCGTGCAAAGATGTCCCGATTCTCACGGATGAACTCGATGATCGCGCTTTCCTATTTCAGATCCATGTTGGCACTGATAGTGAAATGTTAGGATGAATCGCCAGGGTCAAAATCAACCTGCTTGGTGTCATCTGCCGACTTAAGCTTCAACAAAGGGTCATGCTCTGTGGTTGTCTTTTTCAAGGGGGTCATATCCGCCGGGTCAACATGATCCTTGTAGAATTTCAACTCCTCTATTGCACAAACAACCTCAGCATAGGCATCATGTCCCTCTTCACATTCCAAAGCTATCTTCCTATCACCATGCATTGTGATAGTACCCTTGTAACCCAGCATTTTCAGCTGCAGATAAACATAATAAGACCATGCCATAAATTTGGCATAAGCTGGCTGTCCAAACAAGGCATGATAAGGGCTCTTGATCTTGACCACTTCAAACGTCAATGTTTTAGTCCTATAGTCATGCTCATTACCAAAAGCCACTTCCAAAGCTATCTTACCCACCGGATATGCTGACTTACGAGGCACCACCCCATGAAAGACTGTGGAGGACGGCTTAAGATCCTTGTCAGTCAAATTCATACGGCGGAAAGTTTCATAATAAAGGATGTTTATACTGCTGCCTCCATGCATCAACACCTTTGTGAATTTATAACCTCCAACCTGTGGAGCAACTACCAAAGCTAGCTGACCTGGGTTATCAACCTGGGGCGGGTGATCCTCATGGCTCCATACAATGGGATGCTCTGACCATCGTAAATATCGAGGGATTGCCGGCTCAACTGCGCCCACCGTCCATTTATGAACATTCTGATCTCGCTTGCACAAGCTCGTGGTAAAAAACATGATATTTCCCACTATTCAGCTGCTTCAGATTACTCTGATATTCGGACTGCTGCTACTTATTAAACCGCCTTGATTACCCTGGCCTTGAAATCCAGAGTTTGAGCCGCCACCTCCAAAGCCGGGTCCATGAGAGTCGGATCCTGACCCACCATGCGAGCCATGATGGTCCTGATTAAAGCCGGAATTTCTATACTCCCTCACGATGAAACAATCTTTCCATAGATGATTGGCCAGGCTTTCTTTAGAACCGTGCTTTGGGCAAGGCTGATTCATTATCGCCTCAAGGTTGAACCTTGGCCTGCCAAACCAGGGATTTCATGTTTTCCCCTTACGACGTTGATTATTATTCTGTGTGTTGGTATTAGCCAAAAAATCTGAACCGCCATCCGCTTGCTTGCGCTTACCATTATTGCCTTGGCTCTGACCCGCCATGTTGTGCTTCTGCCCTTTACCATTTTCTTCCCCTTGCTGGCCTTCTCTTCATCAGACTCGAGTTCTTTGGTATTATCAGTGTCGGCGTATTTGACGAGAGCCGCCATGAGATCTCCCATGTCATTGCAGTGACGTTTAAGCCGACCTAACTTCTGTTTGAGGGGGACGAACCGGCAATTCTTCTCTAAAATCAAGAGAACAGAACCATCGTTGATACTGTCCGATGAGTGAATAATAGCAGAGACCCAGCGGACCCAGTGGTTGGTTGACTCATCCTCGCGCTGAATACACATGTCCTGGTCAATAATCCGTAGAGGTTGTTTCCATGTGTCTCTAAAATTTTGAATAAAACGCGTCCTCAATTCAGCCCATGACCCGATTGAATTAGGCGGCAGTCCCTTCAGCCAGGTACGAGCCGGCCCATCCAACATCATGGTGAAATATTTAGCGCACACAACGTCATTGACGTCTAACATCTCCATGGCTAGCTCAAAGCTTTTGACTCAAGCCTCTGGAGGTTGATCAGCTGTGTAATAGGGTACCTTGAGAGGGCCCTTGAAATCCTTAGGCAGAGGCTCATTACGCAAAGCCGTCACCAGGCATGGTACACCCATGGTCCTAGAAGTCTCCCAGCTTCTATTGACACTGTCGTATTGCGCTGAGGTTGCTGATGAGCTTCCAACTGAGCCGCTAGTTCCATCTCTCGACGTGCCCTGACTTGATCCACCAAAGCCTGAGCATGGCTATTAGCATGCGGCGGGTCATGCCCATAGGGCTAGTAATGGTGCCTCTCATTGCTCGAAATCGCCGGCGACTCAATACACCGGCTATAACTCCGACTGGGGCGCAGAGTCAAATGAATCCGCTTGTGGCTGTACGAATAAGCTGCGTGCTGAGCTACCACCATGTAAAGAAGTTCTATGGCCTTCCGGGCTTCAACCTCCACTGGTGATTCACCTTGCACTGGAAGAGCCGCCAGCCGTGATGCCATAGCAATCATGTTATCCAGAGGATTAGAAAAAAGACCCAGTGGTGTCGATATTTGCTGAGGCAATGTTACATTCTGATGAGGCGGAACCGTAACGTGCGGTTGAGCCATCGCCCCAGCTGTGGGTGCCTCAACAGGCCAGGTTACCTTAGACGAGTTGCTCGTTCCGTCCCCAAGGGTATTGAAGAGATTCCTTGCACCCAACTCCAGAGGTAGACGACTCTGGTGCCTCCTGCGAAGAAATACATTTGATGCAGTTTGATCCAAGCTTAACCGGAATGCCTCGGCTTGAATCCGCTGCGATTCCATGTCCAGGGCAGTTCACTCTATCACCATTCCAATGTTCTCAACATTAACTCCTCCTTAGCCTGAGTGATCTCATCTCATAACTTCGCTACATCCAACTTATGCTGTGCTTGGGTCACTGGGGTTACCTCCGCAGCTAACAACGTTGCCAATGCATCCAAGAGCTCAGACAATACTTGAACTGACGGGCACACAAGGCTACTTGCCCCGGCTGTCGCCGAAACCATTGAACCGGAAGTCATAGCCGCCGCAGTTGATGGTTGCAGCCCCGGTTGCGTGCCGGCCATGAAGATCACAATTCTGTCCGGCGGCTCATAGGAGTCCGGAATACTATCACCATCAGAACAGCCCCCAAGCCTACCGTCTTGCATTTGTACATTGAATTGGTCTCACCGATTGAGGACTCATCACCAGAATAGATGTTTGTCTCTCCACCGGACACAGATCCTTCCTCAAGATCCGCCTCGTGAATAAAACCAACAAAAGCGTGCTTCACAGCAGTTTGAACCTTGGCGGGTCACGCGTGCTGAGCCGTCTCGATGATGTCGATGCAGGTGTCTGGCTCAAGCTCCGATTCGCCGATCTTGCCGATGAAGACGTGGATTCTGTCGAAGGGGAACCGGTATCCGTTTTCGATTGAATCGGGCTCGGGACCCCAGCCTGCATCATCGATGTAGATCTTGCCATGGAGACTCTTGGTCATCCGGCCCATGGCATATCCCTTGATCCCTGAGAAGCTTCCCTTCAAGAACTCAAAACCACCATGCACTAGCCCAACTGTGGGCGCCAACTGTCGTGGGATTGCCACGGGAGATGTCCTAGCCAAAGGACTTAGGTGTGGAGCCATCGCAACTAGGTTAGCTCAAAGGGGTTGAACGTGACAAAGGACACAGAGAGTTTTTTTACCCTGGTTTGGCCCCTCTCAATGAGGTAAAGGCCTAATCTAGCTTCTAATTGTATTGCTTAGGTTACGATTACTAGGGAGCAAATACTCTTGACCTAGTTCTCAATTGATTGTTCCTTTTGTTAACCCGCCACTGGGTCACCCCTTTATATACATGTTGATGCCCGATGGTTTACAAAGTCCCGGTCAGCTCACACAAACGTGACCGGCTTTGTTTCTAACTAATCCTGCCTTACAGAACAAGTTAAACATATGGCGGCTCACACCCGCGGGCCTCAAGTCGTCTCCGGGTCTTGGGCCTTTTATTGGCTTGCTCTATGAAACACCATCTTCGTATCTTCTTGGGCCTTAACATGCCTCTTCATCTTTAAGCTGCCAGTGGCATGACCCGACCCCTCCTGGGTGGGTCATATGCAGTAGTTATATCCCAACATCACTGATCCGTCTGGATCCTGTTTGCCGGCGAAAAGGGAGGATATGTAGCATTGCTCTGGTCGCTGGCGCCGAGGCAGGAAACCCACTGCCGGTGCGTCCCGATCTGCGGTACACGCCGTTCTCTCGGACGACCGATGTGGTAGGGCATTCGCCCCTTGCTCGTGCCACATCATATCCTGCCCGGTGCCGCCCTCCGCGTTACACCCCGATGACCCTCAGGTACAACTTCCTCTGAAACCGGCCTTGCTCCACTGCCCAACTTCCCATGTCGCTGCCTGTGGATCTTCCACAGTTCTTTTCCTAAAACATAGCTCGACCGGGTGTACTTTCCATGTTGAAATCTCCTCCTCACACCGTTTTAGATAAAGAACCGTGATGCTATATTCCCTTCGGCCAAGGAATATGCTTCCTTTTTGTCGTCGTATGTGTCATCAACTGTCATTGGCCAGTAATTGTTTCATTTCAACCTCTTTTTTTGCAAACAGGGTTATCCATTCTACCTCGTTGCTATTGTGACCTTTTGGTGAACTACACAAATCACTATTTTCTTTAAGAGTGTCTTGTGCAGTTCCACTAAAATTTCACATGGGCAACGTCTCTACATTTTAGTGTGACTGCACAAAGGGAGATCAATTTTGCTATCCTCATCCAACTCCGAGCCTATTCTTCTCCAAGAAGTGGTTAGTTTTATGAGTGGTTGCAAAGGTGACCGGCTTCTACTTGTGTGTGTATGTTTCATCAACAACTACTGGTGCCACTATTAATGTTATAACACCTGTTTAATATCTTTGCAAACATGCATGCTCAGCTAGATCCGTTTTAGTGGAACTACACAAAATGATTGGATGGTCCATGTCCTCCATAGTTTCCTTTCTTGGCAAACATTTTTGTTCAGTTCAACAGCTGCGTGAAACTAGCTGCCAACCAGAGACGCTAGGAAATGGAACCACGCCTACGGACATTATCGTTAATTTTTTTTACTTTTCTTTATCCGTACACATTCTCACAACTTTGTATTCAGCTATGATGGAAATATGATCTGCGAATCATTGAGATGCATTAGCATGCATGTTAGTTTGCTTTGTATTTAATGGAACGTTGTAACGAGACAACTTTGGAGGCAACATGACACATGTAACCAAGTTGAAAGCTTCATAGCATTACAACAAAATTTCATTATGTTGGAAAGTTATGTGTACGTATAAACATACCCCAGAAGCTTGATAGGAATGCCACAAATCTTTCAACATCATTTTGCCCACGTGTGGGACATCTAGAATCCGGGTCCACGTGACCGCTGGCGAGATTCACCCCGCTCGTTGCACCGCAGTAATAATGCCTAATGAGCAGTCAAATCATAGAGCCCCACCTTTCCCGCAGTATACTACTCCCTCCGTCTAGGTGAATAAGTCATTGTGCACCGCAACAAAGGCAGAGGGGAAAACGAGAGAGTTTAATGTTTATTTGCTAATCAATAGCATTGCATGCAATGAACTGGCTAATACATGTCAAGTTTGGTAGCTCAGGTCATTGAAAGCACACACGCCTCACAACTCTTATTGGTTGATTGCTTTATTCATGTCAAAAAAACAATAAATGAGGTGAGAGTTAATGCATCATGCCTATGTGTTTCGGGATTATTTGGTTTTCGTAAGTTGACTTACACACCTAGACGGAGGGAGTAGTAAAAGTTGCTCAGGCGAAACAACCATCATTTCACGCTTTGTTGAATGGCGGCTTCAAGCGTTAATTATGCCATGGAGGTTCCTCTTGGTCAATGTGACATGCCAAGTTCACTGGGCTGCCATGTTTCACACTCCTCCATCGTAAGAGTGGAGACAATAGCTTTCATCAAAAATAAAAAATGAATAGTACTACTGTAAAAGAGCAGTGACACTATCCCGACCGGCTTCCTTGCTCGTCCTCAATATCTGAAAGAATACTTTCATTCACAGGCATGTGGGACGTTGACCATCTTGGTCCACTTGCCATGACACCGGAATTAGAGTGCATCACATGGAATTGCAGGGGAAACTCACCCCGCTCGTACCGCCGCAGTAATGATGAGTAATGGGCCATCAAATCATAGGCCCAACCTTTCCCACTGTAAGTTGCTCGGATGAAGGAACCATCTTGACTTCATTGAATCCGCTTCTTCAAGAAAACTAGTGTACCAACAATACTGCTACCACGCGCGAAGACTGCATGGCACTGTAGCACGTCATATCACTCAGACCCACTAGGCCAAACAAGCCTGCCTAATGGGCAGGAAAGCCCCGCCCTCATCATTTTGTTCTAGATTTGTATCGATGGATCGCACGAACAAGGGAAAGAACATAGTAGAAAATGTTACACTTTGCAAGTTTAAAAGGAAAAGGCGGCACCCACGCCTGTCGCATTCGCGTTACACCCGCCACGGTCGGTCTGGCATGCCGCTCACCAAAGGGGACAAGCGTTGCAATTGTCCGCTGATAGCCATCCAATAAAAAGGAGACATGGAGGGATAAGAGATCGGCCGACCGACGCGCAAGGACTTCAAGAAATATAAGTTACCTTATGAAAACCAAATAGTCCCAAAATACTTAGGCGCGATGCATTAACTCTCACCTCGTTTATTGTTTTTAGACATGAATAAAGCACTCAACCAATAAGAGATGTGGGGCGTGTGTGCTTTCAATGACTTGAGACTAGTAAACACGACATGTATGGATGAAGGGAGTAGTACTCAACACCTGCATGTGTGAGGAGTACTAGAGTAAATAGGAACGTTTTACATGTGTGTTCAAAAAACAAGAATGTTTTACATGCATTGGTTAATTATATCTTAATCATGGCACTTAACAATTTAATGCACGGAACAAGAACGGTTGACGGGATTAGCAGAAAGTATAGCGCCTTTTTAGCGGGGATTTGCCTCATTCTATGAAGGTGCAAAACCAAGTGTCACTACTACACTACACCAAACAAGTTCAAAATGAGAAACATGACCCACTCACAGCACGACACGCCTGTCTCGTTTGGTCCATCAGTCAAAGCGCTTCCTCTTCTTGGAATAACAATAGAAGTACAATATTTTTTATAATGCTCTTGGCATGTCACTAACATGTGGGAGAGAGTGTGAGTGAGTTAACCGACCTCAATAGATGGCAAAATCGCTAGCCCGCCTCTTTTTGAGGGAGACAAGGAGCGAGAAGCGATACGGGCTGGTGGATTACTAGAGCTAGGTGTCACACGGAGGCCAAGAAATATGGTGATAGCCTGAGGTGGGCCATGTATGATGTAACTACACTAGGTTGCCATGTTTCAGACTCTTCCGGTCTAGTACTCCTACTAGGGTGTGGAAAAGGTTGGGTTGATTTTATACCGCTGAATATAAAATATTAAAAGAGTCCAGACGCTGCACCGCGAGGTTCCTTGCTCCTTCTCAGTCATCGAAAAGCATTCTTCTTCGTTTTGCCGACACGTGGGACATACAGCATCCAGGTCCATGTGTCATGCAAGAAAATGGAGGTAAGTAGTATAAAGTATGAGATACTCATCCAGGTACACTGTGAGCTCATTTCTGTATGAAGAGGCAGCTCACGTGATAATTTTGCGAGTGCGGTAGTTGTTCGAGAGCCACGCGTGAACAAATCAAAGTTCGACCATGACACGGTGGTGCGTTATTTATAGATTAAGTTATCCTATTTGATGGCACGTACACAACATCATTTTCTCAATGGAACATGAATCGTGCACACACTGAATGACGGAGCATGGGATGGTAGCCGTGGACATGGTCGACCCTTTTTGAAGACTACACTACTCTGATGTGTCCCGTCAACTCGTAAACGAGGAGAAGCTTTGCTTACTATGACCTCTCTCTCGCTCCCGCACGCGCGCGGTGGATCACAGGACGAGGAGAAGCTTTTACTTTATTATAATGCGCTTATATAGGCAGTGGATGTGCAACACTTAATTCGGTGTCAGATTGCCACAAGTATATACACTGTAGTACCCGCAAAAAAATAATTTATACTATAGTAGTACCAGAATCATTGTTCGACTTCCGGAAGAGGTGAAGATCCAAGCGCAAGGTCACCTACTCAGAACATAATCGGCCATGTTTGCACGAATTTGTGCTGCACGTCTACCGCATGTTCATCCTTTTGCCAACACGCGCGACATCTAGCATCAAGGTGAACGTGTCATGGAAGAAAATGGAGATAAGAAGTGCGTAAGTGAGTCGTGCACTTCGTTGGCACCTACTATGCAATTTTTTTCTCCTCGATGTCATGTGAATCACGCACATGACGGAACACGGGATGGTAGCCATGGACATGGTCAACCCTTTTTCAAGAGAGTACTGAACAACTTTGATGTGACCCGTCAACTCGTAGAACGAGGAGAAGCTTGCTTACTACACCCTCTCCCTCGCCCACGCTCGCGCGGTGGCTCACATCACGAGGAGAAGCTTCTGCTTAAAATAGTGGGCTATACAAGCAGTGAACGTGCAACAGTTCATTCGATGTCAGATTGCCAGAATTATATACGTACTGTAGTACCGTCATCATTGTTCGACTTCCCGAAGAGCTGAAGAGCCAAGCGCAAGGTTACCTACTAACCTTTAGTACAGTACTATAGCCAAAGCTGTGCAACTTTTTAAAGCATGGTTAATAATATAGGCGGCTCTTGCAGCGACACATCATTTAGAGCAAGTATAATAAGCCTAGTCAGTTGGCTATAACACATGCCGGGTAGTTGAAATCCTAGGTAGAAGGGTGAGTTCTCCAGCATAAAAGCTGTCTGAGTGGCCTGCCCAGCCCGACAGTTACGAGCGAGGCAGCTCACTGCTCCACCTACCTTGCCTAGCCTGACGGAGCCAGTTGACGCCCTAAGCCAGCGCGTGGTTCCGCATCTAGCCGCTCCAATCCAACTCGAGGAAGAGTGCCGAGTTGCTCCACGCCGGCTTGTCGAGGAGCACGGCGGCAAGGGCATCGTCGCTGCCCTCAACGCCGTCGCAGCGTACAACGCCTCTAGTTCCTGCGACTGCGCCATACGCCGTCGACGCATGCATAGCCGCACCATGCAGGCAGAGAAAGAAGCCGCCACGGATGTCGACGAGGTGACGTGGATGTCGACAAGGTGACGGCCAGGACGTCCCCGCCCGCCGCCATCATCGAGGAGAAGTAGAACACAGGAGGCCGCCGCCTACCTCGCCACATCCCGCCGACCAGAAGTATAACTTATTTTAGAACCGACCTTTTTCTAATGGCCCAACTCCCCACGTCGCTACAGCCCTTTTTCCATCAAGTTAGGATTGCTCCCCACGTCGCTACATACTGCATGTGAATATTCTTCTAGTAATACAAAGCTCCCCATGTAGCTAGCTCCGTCGGCTTGTTGAACACTCAAACACCACCTAAATTTTTACTATTAGAGGAAAAAGGTACTGCAGATACTAGCTAACGAACCGATCTCTTGGTTGGAAAGGGAAATAAAGATGTTGGCCTGATCGGTCTATTGGTTGAAAAAGGAAAGAAAGTGGGGGGTGTTGGGTCGACAATGCAACCACGAATGAGCACATCTAGAGTTCTTGTGGTCACATAGGAAAGGTCACTGGCGAGAAAAAAATTTCACAAATCCAGACATGCTTTGCATGTTTGCCGCCGTTAATGTAAGTCCCCGTTAATCTAGTGCCAATGTTGATTTGATGTGATGGCACTTCTTAGTTATTGGCTCTTTTTCATAGTTTCATTGTAATGCCATTGATAACATATGAGATGCTACTATTAATCATATGCCGCTGCAAAAATGACACTGCTTAAATAATCCTGTTACATATTTGTGCAAACGGGGTTGTCTATCTCCATACGGTGTCTATTTGTGCAAACGGAAGCACAAACCTCAATTTTAGTGGAACCTGCTATGAGCTGACTTCACGGTGCTCTGGGTATTCCTACATTCGTTACTAGGTAGAATGACCAACACAAGATGAAATAAGCTTATTCGTACATTGACTTGCTGTTTGCAGTGTGGAACGAGCCTCTCATGTGTGGAGGAGCAAACAAGCACTATAGCCGCGCCATCAACACAATATAGAAGATACCGAGTCAATGATGGCCTGGGCGGCGAGTAGGATCGTGGAAACAGTGGTGCATTATTTTAGTGGAACTGCACAAAAAAGATATTGGGGTTAGTCGGACAAATTTTCTACAGCCACACAGAAGGAATTACGCTCATCGATTGCATAGAATTTCCTCCGTGCCATCATAGGAGAGCCCAAGGTGGAAATGAACTAACCACCTATAAAATTATGCATAATCTTCCTCACGCAGGTCAGTATCCCCTTCGTCCAGATGATCGTGTTTTGTCATGCCGAGCTATTGATATGTGCTATTGTTTTACGACACCGTTAAGTACAACCCTTTCCTATCTTTTCACATTCAGGACAATGAAGATGATTTTAGTGGAACTGCACAAAATGGTCTGATGTTGAGTGATCTCTATTGCCTCCTCTGTTTGCTGCAATGTGTTAGTGTAAAGTGTAAGATGAGCCATTAAGCTAGCTGTGGAGTTGCGTACATGCTCAAAGTGCACGAAACATTGAGCAGAAAGAAGCATGCCCAGGAAATTAATGCGTGCGTAGGGAGGCCCTTTGCTCAGAGAAGCATCAATCATTTTTTCTTTATTTCTACACCTTCTCACAGCTATGTCTTGGTTATAGTCTTGTGAATCATTTAGATGCGTAAACATGCCGAACTTAAGTGCATGTGAATGTTAGCTAGTATGCATACCGTATCTTGTGAAGCTTAGTTTAGTGTGAATGTTGACTAGCATGTCAACCTTTACAATCTACGTATATGGTGGGCATGTTATTTGACCCCTCATTTTGCCGCGCTATGATGAATGTGAGTGTCTGCATCCAGTACACCATCCTCTAATTTGGTGGATGCCAAGCCAGCCCGAAAAGGAGCTATAACTCTTTTTCAAGTTAAAACATGTTACCGATGAGGAGCCATAATTAAGCTGGAGGCGTCTCTTATTTTCTTTCGAATGGGCAATAAGCTGGAGAGATGGAGAGTGTCTCTAATGGCCCCCCTCTAGTGTTAAGGCCCTCCAGTACGAAATTCGGGCATCCGACTGGGCCGATACAAAAGCCTATCCATCTTAAAGCCCATTTGTTTTTGTTTTTTGCGAGGAGAAGCCCGTATTTCTTGAAGAGGGGGTGATCCCAGAAAAACCCTCCTTCCTCCTCGCTTCCACTTATACTACAGCTCGCAGGACTCTCCCGCTTCCGTCGCCCCCCCCCCAATTCCCCCCGCTCCCCATCTTCCTCACTCGTATAGAAAACCATCGCTCACCTTCTTCCTTACTCGTACAGAAAATGCCTGCTCCTCTTCTTCCACTCCTATAGAAAACCCCAACCCTCCTTTTCCCCACTTGCACTGCCACTAGGCTCGTCTATGGCTACTCTGATCAAAACCGTGAGCTCGACGCGACGCCTGCAAGGAAAGTGGAGTCGGCTGGCCCTAGCACTAAGAAGATGAGGCTCTCGGCAGCGGCGATGCCGGTTATAGACCCCGCACCCGGCAGCGTGGGGAGAAGCGGCGAGGCCCCCACTCGGATCTGAGGAACCCGTAGAATCTCCGGTGAACCGCATCAGCAATCTCTCGGATGACATCCTTGGGGAGATCATCTCCCTTCTCCCCACCAAGGATAGCTGCTGCACACAAGTCCTCGCATCTCGGTGGCGCACTCTCTGGCGCACCGCGCCTCTTAATCTTGACTGTCGTCAGATATCTATCCTTCCTGAATTCCTTCCTGAATTTTATCTCCTCAGAGCCATCGTTTCCTCCCACCAGGTCCCCATTCAAAGCCTCTGCATCCCGACACGCTACTTGCTATCCATACCCGACACGGTGGATGCCTGGCTGACATCCACTAAATTTGAAAAACTCCAGCAGCTTGAGTTCTACCATTACTACGAAAAATATATGCCGTAATCCGAACTCTATATATTTGTGCCCATACCACCGTTGTCCATCTCGTGGTTTTCCTCCTCTCTCCACACCCTCACCAAAGCCTGGTGCCATCTGCCAATTACAACATCAGCCAATCCGGTTGCCCTGCCCTGGAGCGCTTGCTTCTTTTTTTTGGATTAGAAATCCGTATCCATTGTCTCCAAATAAAGTTGCCTCACTTTAAAAGCATTGGAATTTATTTTGAAGGACATCAACTCATCATCGAAGATGCCCCTTCACTTGAAAGGTTGCTCCTTGATTATTGTTATAAACCTTCGCAAATACCTGTCGTCTCTGCGCCTAAACTTGAGGCCTTGGGTGTAATCGTGATCCGTTTGTACATCACAACATGGTGTTTGGCTCCACACTTATTCAGGTAATGTATATTATTATCTACACTTTTGTAATCACAAGCTGCATTTTTCATTTGTGCACATAAGTTTTATATCATCTTGGAGTACACATTGGATACTAATATTATGTTATATGATCAATGAAGAGTCCATCCATCGATAGCCTACCAATGGTGTTGGATTCTGTCAAGATCTTATATATCAGAATGTTTAGTATTGATTTGAACACAATTATTGGCTTGCCATGATGGTTTCCATGTCTAGAGAATTTGTATATAAAGGTAATTATTTCATGCACATTGAAAGCCCATATATATTGTACTAGAATTACCATTCGGTTGTCGCTCTATCGACATACTCTTTTTAAGACCTTATGTTTTCAATCTTCATGTCTACATAGGCAGCAACACATGGAGAAAAACATATAACCAATCGGTGGCATAATAAGCACCGAGATTTTCTCAGTTCTCATGACATTTGTTTGAGGACAATAACGATGGAAGGTTATGCATCCGATCAGGCAAACAGAAACTTCGTCACATTCTTCCTGTTGAATGCGAGGTTACTATTGTCCACAAGGCTTAAGTTTTTCAACAAGAAATTTCTCACGGATGGACATGTTGAACAGCAAAAAAGTAGTTTCAGGTCGATAAATGGGCTTCTGAACGTGCTCGCTTCTATTTACAACAACTGGTCATCATATGCCAGCTAAGTTTTTGCCACAGGATGCTTTTTATGGATCAGACCAACCCATTTGTTTTTTACTGCCAAAAACAGTAGTTGGGTTAGATGTTATTGCCATGCATGTTTAGTCTGGGTTTTGTCTAAACCTGATGAACAATTAACCCTCGTGATTTTGTACAGTTTGTAATATGGGTTTCAACTCGGCTGTGACTGTCATATTTTGTTTGAAACAAGGCAAATGGCTTGCCATTTTTTAATTAAGAGAGAAATATTGTAACAAATCCCAACCAAGGGAAATACCATCACTCTCGATGGCTGCTTGATCTCACTGTGCATTACAGAACCCGAGTGATTAGCCCCCACCAGCACCCACAAACTTATTTTGAAGTAGCACACCAAATGGGCTGTAAATTTTCATAAGAAAGGGTGCATGACCATGAATGTTTACCTTTTCTATTGTACTTGTGTGTGAACTTGTTAGAATGTATATTCTGGGATAGTTAGAATGTACACTGTCGGATTTTGACGTGCCCAAACCAGCAGCGCGGCCAGACTACCAGCTGCCGCTCAGGGGCTGGTGGCGCTGCCTCGCGTCGTGCCCCACGCCCCCTGTTAAATCCAGTTCGCTCCATTCCCCAACCGCCAGCATGGGATGGAAGGTTCATGTTCTTCCCCCTAGCGCTGTCGGGGGATTGAAGAAGGGCGACATCCAATCCACCACCGGCGATGGTTGCCTGTCCAAGTGATTGTCAGAGAAGAATTGATGACCCACAAGTGTAGGGGATCTATCATAGTCCTTTCGATAAGTAAGAGTCTTGAACCCAACGAGGAGCAGAAGGAAATGATAGGCAGTTTTCAGTAAGGTAATTTCTGCAAGCACTGAAATTATTGGTAACAGATAGTTTTGTGATAATGTAATTGGTAGCAAGTGACAAATAGTAAAAGTAAATAAGGTGCAGCAAGATGGCCCAATCCTTTTTGTAGCAAAGGACAAGCTTGGACAAACTCTTATATGAAGGAAAGCGCTCCCGAGGACACATGGGAATTATCGTCAAGCTAGGTTTCATCATGTTCATATGATTCGCGTTCGTTACTTTGATAATTTGGTATGTGGGTGGACCGGTGCTTGGGTGCTGCCCTTACTTGGACAAGAATCCACTTATGATTAACCTCTATTGCAAGCATCCGCAACTACAAAAGAAGTATTGAGGTAAACCTAACCATAGCATGAAATATGTGGATCCAAATCAGCCCCTTACGAAGCAACGCATAAACTAGGGTTTAAGCTTCTGTCACTCTAGCAACCCATAATCTACTTATTACTTCCCAATGCTTTCCTCTAGGCCCAAACAATGGTGAAGTGTCATGTAGTCGACATTCACATGACACCACTAGAGGAAAGACAACATACATCTCATCAAAATATTGAACGAATACCAAATTCACATGACTACTTATAGCAAGACTTCTCCCATGTCCTCATGAACAAACGTAACTACTCACAAAGCATATTCATGTCCATAATCAGAGGAGTATTAATATGCATAGTGGATCTGAACATATGATCTTCCACCAAGTAAACCAACTAGCATCAACTACAAGGATTAATCAACACTACTAGCAACCTACAGCTACCAATCTGAGGTTTTGGTACAAAGATTGGATACAAGAGATGAACTAGGGTTTGAGAGGAGATGGTGCTAGTGAAGATGTTGATGAAGATAACCCTCCCCAAGATGGGAGAGTTGTTGGTGATGACAGCGGTGATGATTTCCCCCTCCCGGAGGGAAGTATCCCCGGCAGAACAGGTCCGCCGGAGCCCTAGATTGGTTCCACCTCGAGATGGTGGCGTTTTGTCCCGAAAGCCTCCTTCTGATTTTTTCCAGGTCAAAACACCTCATATAGGAGAATATGGGCATCAGGGAGTCACCGGGTGGACCACGAGGCAGGGGGCGCGCCCCCACCCTCGTCGACAGGTGGTGCCCCCCCTGACATATCGCTTTTGCCAGATATTTTTTATATTTTCTGAAATGGTGTTTTGTGGAGTTTCGGGGCTTTTTGAGTTGTGCAGAATAGGTCCGCAATGTTTGCTCCTTTTCCAGCCCAGAATTCCAGCTGCCGGCATTCTCCCTCTTCATGTAAACCTTGTAAAATAAGAGAGAAAAGGCACAAGTATTGTGACATAATGTGTAATAACAGCCCATAGTGCAATAAATATCAACATAAAAGCATGATGCAAAACGGACGTATCAACTCCCCCAAGCTTAGACCTCGCTTGTCCTCAAGCGAAAGCCGATATGGAAAAAATATGTCCACATGTTTAGAGATAGAGGTGTCGATAAAAATAAAATACGGACATGAGGGCATCATGATCATTCTTATAGCATCAACACACACACACACACACACACATATATATATACATATATATATATATATACATATATATATATATATATACATATATATATATATATATATATACATATATATATATATATATATATACATATATATATATATATATATAGTGATATGACTCTTATGCTAAAGTAACAATTCATTCACAATGTCTAGTATGAATCAGAAACTTCATTGAGAACCAACAAACTATAATCTCAGTCATTGAAGCAATTGCAATTTATCATAACAGCGGAAAGAGTCAAAATAAGAGCTTTTTAGCAAGTCCACATATTCAACTATCATCTACTCTTTCACAATTGCTAACACTCACGCAATACTTATGGGTATGGAGTCTTAATCATACATAGAGAAAGATAGGGGCTTATAGTGTTGCCTCCCAACCTTTTACCTCAAGGGTAATGTCAACATTAATAGATCATGATAGCTTACATCCAAGTGGGTATATATGTCAGGATCTTTCCAACACAATGTGCTTGCCAAAGGATAAAATGTAAAAAGGAAAGGTGATTATCACCTTGACTCTTATAAGGCAAGAATAATAGATAGGCCCTTCGCAGAGGGAAGCAGAGGTTGTCACGTGCTTTTATTGTTGGATGTACAAAATCTTAGCGCAAAAAAATGTCACTTTATATTTGCCACTTGTGATAGGGACCTTTATTATGTAGTCCGTCGCTTTTATTACTTCCATATCACAAGATCGTATAAAGCTTATTTTCTCCACACTAATACATCATCATATTTTAGAGAGTTTGCAACAATGACAACTTACTTGAAGGATCTTACTCAATCCATAGGTAGGTATGGTGGACTCTCATGGAAAAACTGGGTTTAAGGATGTGTGGAAGCACAAGTAGTATCTCTACTTGGTGCAAGGAGTTTTGGCTAGCATGAGGGGGGAAGGCAAGCTCAACATGTTGGATGATCCGTGACAATATACTTTATTTTGGATATAAGAAAACATAGCCCATTATGTTGTCTTCCTTGTCCAACATCAACTCTTTAGCATGTCATATTTTAATGAGTGCTCACAATCATAAAAGATGTCCAAGATAGTATATTTGTATGTGAAAACCTCTCTTTCTTTATTACTTCCTATTAGTTGCAACGATGACCAGAACTATGTTTGTCAACTCTCAACATATTTTATTTATCATACTCTTTATATGTGAAGTCATTACCTTCCATATGA
Source organism: Secale cereale (assembly GCA_902687465.1). Taxonomy (NCBI): domain Eukaryota; kingdom Viridiplantae; phylum Streptophyta; class Magnoliopsida; order Poales; family Poaceae; genus Secale; species Secale cereale. The sequence goes on along the minus strand of LR738711.1, from coordinate 477,916,647 downwards.
TCAATATGATCTCTTTGATACTTTTTATATTTTCTTTTATTCCCTCATGACCATAGCAAGAAAATCAAGCCCTTGACTCAACACTAATCTTTATTATATATAGCTCACGGACTCGGTCAAAAAGATAAAGATCAAAAAGGAAAAGCTCACAACTAAGTCATGCTAACTTTATTCTACTAGATCAAGATATTGCCCAAAGGATCGAACTAAGAAAAAGGTAAAGATAGGAGTGTGATGGTGATACGATACCGGGGCACCTCCCCCAAGCTTGGCAGTTGCCAAGGGGAGTGCCCATACCCATGTGATTATGTCTACTTCTTTGAGGGTGGTGACGATGGGGTTGGAAGCAGCGATGATGGATCATCATACATCGAGCGTAGGAGATCCTCCAACTTGCGAATTATACCCTTGAGTGCGGCGATATGCTCCTTCAGCAAAATATTTTCACTTGTGAGATACTTGTTTTGTATTTGAGATAACTCAATCATCTTGAAAGCTTCTATCTCAGTTGAAGTAAAAAGGTTTGGAAGGGGTTGAAGGATGTCTTCTTCTTCTGCTGCCGGAGCCTGATCTTCCATGGCCTTCTTGATCCTATTCTCCTTGTTGATCTCCCCAGGTTCTTCCCTCTTCAGCTCCATCTTCATTAGCCAAGCATCGTTGCCCTCATTGTTGGAGGAGGAGGACAACATGATGCCTGGCCTTGTCAACCCTAGCAGGAAATAGCTCGAAACAAAAACAGAGGATTTTTGCGTGATACGGTGGTCAAAACCTTCAGGAGAATATATAGTGAATTTTTACCGACCAAAAGAAGTAACGTGCAAGAAATCGGAGTCCGGGAGGCACACGAGGTGCCCACGAGGCAGTGGGTCGCGCCCTCCACCCTCATGGACGCCTCGTGTCCTTTCTGGACTGCCTCTTATTTTTCTATTTTTCTAAATATGCCAAAATGGTGAAAAATTGCCATTAGAACTGTTTTGGAGTCGGTTTACTTACTATACAACATACCTCTTCCTTTTCGGGGTCTGAATCATTCTGGAAAGTGTCCCTTATGTATTCCTCTGGGGTTATGGTTTCAATAACATTGGTTTCAACATTTATAGGATTACCTGAGATATAATGTTTGATTCTTTGACCGTTCACCACCTTCGGATTTGTGCCTTCGAAGTTGTTGTTTTTATGGCACCGGAACGATAGATCTCCTCGATAACGTAAGGACCTTCCATTTAGAGAGAAGTTTTCCTGCAAAAAATCTTAAACGAGAGTTGTATAGCAAGACATAATCACCTACGTTAAACTCACGCTTTTTATCCTTTTGTCATGCCATCTTTTGACCTTTTCTTTAAACAGCTTGGCATTCTCATAGACTTGGGTTCTCCATTCATCTAGCGAGCTAATGTCAAATAACCTCTTATCACCGGCAAGTTTGAAATCATAATTGAGCTCTTTAATAGCCCAATATGCCTTATGTTCTAGCTCAAGAGGCAAGTGACATGCTTTTCCATAAACCATTTTATACGGAGACATGCCCATAGGATTTTTGTATGCAATTCTATAGGCTTATAATGCATCATCAAGTTTCTTGGACCAATTCTTTCTAGACTTATTAACTGTCTTTTGCAAAATTAATTTCAGCTCTCTGTTACTTAGTTCTACTTGACCACTAGACTGTGGGTGGTAAGGGGATGCAATTCTATGATTAACATCATACTTAGCAAGCATTTTACGGAAAGAACCATGAATAAAGTGTGAACCACCATCAGTCATTAAGTATCTAGGGACTCCAAATCTCGGAAAAGTAACCTCTTTAAGCATCTTAATAGAGGTGTTGTGATCAACACTACTGGTTGGAATAGCTTCTACCCACTTAGTAACGTAATCAACATCAACTAAAATATGTGTATACCCATTAGAGGAGGGAAACTGTCCCATATATTCAAAATCCCCAGACATCAAATGGTTCAATAACAAGTGAATAATTCATAGGCATTTCTTGACGTCTACTAATATTATCAATTCTTTGACATTCATCACAAGATAAGACAAACTTACGAGCATCCTTGAAGAGAGTAGGCCAATAAAAACCAGATTGCAATACCTTATGTGCAGTTCTATCTCCAGCATGGTGTCCTCCGTAAGCCTCGGAGTGGCACTTGTGTATGATCTGTTCATGTTCGTGCTCAGGTACAAAACGTCCAATAATACCAACTACTCCTTTAGGTGTGGGTCATCCCAGAAGTAATGTCTTAAATCATAGAAGAACTTTTTCTTTTGCTGGTATGTGAAACTAGGTGGTATAAACTTAGCAACAATGTAATTAGCATAATCAGCATACCGTGGAGGAGTACGAGAAACATTTATGACAGCTAATTGTTCATCAGGAAAGCTATCATTAATAGGTAGTGGGTCATCAAGAATATTCTCTAGCCTAGACAAGTTGTCTGCAACGAGGTTCTCAGCTCCCTTTCTATCAGTGATATGCAAATCAAATTCTTGTAGCAGGAGAACCCATCTAATAAGTCTAGGTTTTGCATCTTCCTTTTCCATAAGGTATTTAATAGCAACATGATCAGTGTGAATAGTTACTTTAGAATCAACAATATAAGGTCTAAACTTATCACAAGCAAATACCACCGCTAAAAACTCCTTCTCAGTAGTAGCATAATTTCTTTGGGCACTGTCTAGAGTTTTACTAGCATATTGGATAACATTCAATTTCTTATCAACTCTTTGCCCTAGAACAACACCTACAACATAATCACTAGCATCGCACATAATCTCAAAGGGTAGATTCCAGTCAGGAGGCTGGACAATAGGTGCAGAGATCAATGCTTTCTTAAGTATTTCAAATGCTTCTACACAATCATCATCAAAGACAAAAGGAACATCTTTTTGTAAGAGATAAGTCAGAGGCCTAGAGATTTTGAAGAAGTCCTTAATGAACCTCCTATAAAACCTGGTATGGCCAAGGAAACTTCTTATACCTTTGATATCCTTGGGACACGACATCTTTTCAATAGCATCAACTTTAGCTTTGTCAACTTCAATACCTCTATCAGAAATTTTATGCCCCAAGACAATGCCTTCATTTACCATAAAGTGGCACTTTTCCCAATTCAAGTCAAGTTTGTTTCTTCACATCTCTGCAAAACTTGATCAAGGTTTGTCGGGGAAACTGATCGCCCACGAACACCTATGGGACCGGAGCCCCTTTTCGGTATGGCAAGGGAGCGGAGGGAGCACGAAGAGCAGATCGAGGCGAGCACACGGGCAGTTTACCCAGGTTCGGGCCGCACGGATGCGTAAAACCCTACTCCTGCCTTGGTTTGTATTGTGTTCTTGGCTCGGGAGCAAGAAGAGCTACAATACTGGTTGCTAGCTACACCGAGCGTGAGAGTGATCAAAGATTGGAACCCCCTCTACGTTGTGCATGGGCCTCCTTTTATAGGTCAAAGGGGTCACCGACAGGTGGCAACGTAGGTGAGGGTAAAAACATAAAAATGGTGGTAGTTGTAACAGTGTATGTACAGTGTCTTGTACCTAGCCCTGACGATGGGGGACAAGGGCATTGAATGCCCGTCGCCGTCGCCCCAAATAGTGCAAAAAGCGTCCGTCCGGGCGTCTCCGTTCGCCACGATGGTGGCCTCGTCATCGTGGTTTGCCACCGTGTACCCCAGGCTGCACAGCCTTCCGCCACGTGCCCCTGGAAGGGCCCCAGGGCGACGCGTGGCTGGATGAGCTGGAGCGCGGGCACACAGTGGAAGCTTGCCGCGGCAAGAGCCTTGCCGCGGTCGCTACCTTGTCGCGCTTGGAAGCTTGTCACTCTCCGGGCCTTGCCGGGGCGCATGTTGCGCCACGGCGAGTCTTCTGAAATGCCATGTTTTGGCCTTCCTGGCAAGCCCCTCTTGCCAGGGTCTTGTGCTAAAGGGGTGGTCTTGAACCTGGAGCGGCCTTCCCGGCAAGCTCCTCTTGCCGGGGCCTTGTTTCTTTAACTTGAATACTTTGTTCTTGAATGGCTCCAAAGGAACCAAAGCGGGCCTTGGCGGGCGCGTGGCAAGCCTCGCCACGGGAAACTGCTACTGCCCGTGCACAAGTCGGGATACTAAGGTACCCCTACTTTAGTACACCGACAGGAGCCCCCGGGCCTGAGCCACACACGGTGCCGACCGCTATTGGGCCAGGCCAAAAATAGTGCACGGGCACACGCGGCCCACGGTGCGCCGCAGCCCACTCCGTATCCGCCGCATCCCTCCCTAACGGCACGCGTCGATTGCGGCGTCGTGGGAGAGATCGTGGCCTGTTTCTTTAATGGGAAAATGCGGAACGTCCCCCACCCCCCCTTAAAAGCAGGGGAAACAGGGGCAGTTCCTCCTATTCGTTCATTGCGTCTTCAACCTCCAGAAACCCCCGCCGCTCTCCTCCTCCCCGAAGGTCGAAAGAGAGCAGCGCTCCGCCCTTCTTCCGCCGCCGCCAGCCTCTCCAGCGCCGTCGACCTCCCTCGCCGTCCCCGCCATGGCCCCGAAGGGCGACAAGGCGAAAGCCGCGAAGACCGACCGGGCGCAGAAATTAGCAGTAATGCGGAAGAAGATGGTGGTCTTCCCGCCGAGGCTCGGCGCAAGGGAGCTGATGGACAAGTTCTACCTCTTCTGGTCGAGGGAGACGAAAGCTCACCCGCGCACCAGGGTACTCCCGGCCGAAGCCTGCGACATGTTTCCGGGAGGGTACGCCTATTTCGCTCTGTTCTTCCATTGCGAACTCTGCCCTCCATACTCCGAATTCTTCTGCGACGTTATGAACACCTACGGGTTTCATCTTCTTGATTTCACCCCGAACGCAGTCTTGACCATGGCCGTTTTCGCACATCTGTGCGAAAACTTTGTTGGAGTCCACCCCAACGTAGCTCTCTTCCGCCATTATTATACACCTTGAGTAGAGTCTGGGTCTCCTCTGTCTGGCGGGATTTCTTGGATCTTTAGGCTCAACAAGAAAGAGGCATACTTGACTGGAGAGCTCCGCGGCAAGTGGGAGGAGTGGAGGGCCAACTGGTGCTGGGTCATGGAGGATGGACCCCAGCAGTTCACTTCCCCGCGCCGAGCCGCAATAGTGCGCGGCAAGGACTGGAGTGACCTGGCCCCGGAGGACGACAAGCTGAAGATAGCCATCACTAGGATCCTTCGCCTCCGGCAAGCCAAGCTCACCGTAGGGGCTGTCGGGGCAGATTTCCTTCGCCGGCGCATTGCTCCCTTGCAGGAGAGGAAGAGGCCTGCTTGGGATTTTGGCAACGCGGCAGACTGTATGAGGCTGCGCCCAGGCCTCAACTATAATTTCACTGTCCTGGAGCTCAAAGGGATGCTCCGTGAGCTGTTCAAGCACGACGCCAAGCACCCAGAGTGGTTCACCTTGCCGCGGGGGTGGTCCCACTATGCAACAATTCGTCACTCAGTGCTATCCGCGCGGCAATGCCGTGGTGTGACTCCCACGGGATTGACCCCACTTGGCTGGCGCCCTCTGATGAAGCCGTGCAAACATTCTTCGATAACTTGGTGGAGCTGCCCATCAATCCCGACGAGAAGAAGGGCCTCACCCGCGACAGCACCGACCGGGAGATGGCGTATATCGCCACCAGGTTGGAGGAGGCAGCCGCAGCCGAGGCCACGGGCGAGTTTGGGTATTCCTTGGAGGAGGCAGATGCAGCGGATGCGGTGAGTCAGGCCGAGGAGGAAGAGATCCTCAAATTGTTAAGGCCTGCCGGGTAGCCTGTCGAGAGGAGCGAGGCCACCGGGCAAGGCACGGAGTCGAGCGAGCCCGCCGAGCAGGGCGACGAATCAAGTGATTCCGCCGAAGACTCGGGCGGGTCTCTGAACCTTGACTCTTCTTCATCCTCGGGAAGTTCACCGCCGCCGCCAAGCCCCCCAGCTCCAGCGAGGAGGCGCCCCCGCAAAGCTGCAGTCGTGGCGAAGCGTCCGGCGGCCCCGCGGCCGCAGCGCCGCCCGACGCGCGCCACCGCGGTGGGCAAGGCCGTCAAGGGAGCGCCCCGCGCCTCTGCAGCGGCCGGAGGAGGGTCTTCCCGCACCGGCTCCACTGCTCCTTCTGCCCCTCAGGCCTCGGCGACGACCGGAGCGGGGTCTTCGCAGACCACTGTTCCAGCGCCCGCCAAGCGCCCGAGGGAGCCTTCTCCTCCAGCTCCTCGCGCCGGGACGCGCGAGGAGGATTTCGACTTCTCCGTTCTCAGTTCCGACGAGGAGGAGGAAGAGTAAGTAAAGCAACTCTTGTTTTCTTCAATTTGCTGTTCTTGTCTTGAATCTTCTTTGTCTGATTCTGTTTGATGTCTGTCTCCCAGGACCCTGGCCCAAAGGGTGGCGAAGAGGGCCAAGATCCCGGTGGTCGACCTCGAGGACGAGCTCATCGCAGCGGCAGGGGATGCGCCTGCGACAGGCTTGCCGGACCAGCCAGCTGCCCCGCAGAGCAGCCCCCAGCGCAGCCCCCAGCGTAAGTCTTCTGTTCGCTCTTTACTTGTCGGGCGCGCGTGGGCTTCTTATCCTTGCTAATGTCCTGCTTGTTTGTTGATTTGTGCAGAAGCAGAGCCGCAGCTTCAGGAGCGCCAAGAGACTGCTCCCGACGAGCCGCTCGTCTCAACCTCCCCGCCAAGGAGGAGCTCCCCGGCGAGGGAGGATACTCCGCCAAGGGCGGGTACTTCGCCAAGGGCGAGTTCCCCGCCAAGGGCGAGCACCCCGCCAAGGGTGGGCACCCCGCCAAGGGAAGGCACCAGCGGTCCTCCGCCGGCGGGGGCCACTACCACGCCGCCAAGGGAGAACTCCCCGGCAAGGGACCTCGTCGATGAAGAGGCCCGCGCAGGTAACCCTTGAACTCTTTCTTTCTTGAATTTTTCTTTTTGGATATTTGCTTGACTATTCTTCTTTCTTTTTCTTGTCTTCAGACTCGTCCGCTCCGGAGCCTATGGAGACGGAGGCCGCCACCGAGGAGGCCGCGCGCGGCAACACTGGTGGCGCCGCGGCCACCGAGGAGGCGATCGGCACCGAGGAGCCCGCCGTCGAAGAGGCAACCAGGGACGCCGACGCGGTAGCTGAGGAGGGGACCGGCGGTCGCACTGACGGCCCCGAGGCCGCAGGAGCGTTTGACGCTGCGCCGACCGCCGACCCTGCCGCTGCCGCGGCCGGAACTGGCGCCTACTTGGAGGCCGGAAACGGAGTATTCATCCAACTTCCATGGGCTTCTTCGTCAAGGGCGCCCGCGGAGGGGGAGGTCTTCGATGGGGAAGTCCTCGCCTCCGCGGGGCTGAAGTTTGTCGACGCGCCTGACAGCAGCAACGAGGCCGAGGAGGAGCAGCTTCTGCGCCGGCTTCTGGCCTTGTACCACGCCAGGCAGTCCAAGCTGGAGTCCCGAGAGGCTCTGGCTGCCAAGGCGGGCGTCGATTTGGAGAAGCACGCCGAAGAGCTCCACGCCGCCAACCAGGCGGCCCTCCGGTCCTTGGCGGAGGAGCGGGAGGAACTTGCCGAGGCGCACCAGGCGTTCATCCTCGAAAAGGCCGAAGTAGAGGAGCAGCAACGGCTCGCCACCGAAGATCTGTCTCGGCGGGAAGGTGAGCTGAGGCAGCGGAAGGTCGACCTCGATAGCCATGAGGTTGACCTTACCGCGCGCGAGCAGTCCCTTGGCGGGGCTCTACAGGAAGCAAGGGACGCCGCGGCAGCTGCAGAGACCGCCAAGAGAGACTTGGAGGCGAGGGTGGTGCAGTTGGAGATTAACTTGAGGACGAGCGAGGAGAAGGTTGCCGCGCTCACATTGGAGAGGGAGAAAGACGCCCACAGCCACTCGGAGCTGCAGGTCCGTCTCTCCGACAAGGGCAAGGAGCTAGCCATCGCCAAGGATTCTGTCGCGGACTTGGAATTGAAGCTGTCCACCCTCACTGCATCACTTGACAGTGCCAGGAACCGGGAGACGAAGCGGAAGGAGGACCTCCGAGCTGAGAGGGCACTGCTGGACAGCGCCGCCCTCACGCAAAACAACTTCAGGCAGACGGTGGAGCAGTGGACCGAGGAGCTTGTCGCCGCCGCCGCTGACATCGACAGACAGTTGGCGGGGCTGGGGACAGAGCACCTCGGGTACTCCCCCGACGCGAACCTCCCTCATAGCGCCAAGCTGAGCTTATTCTTCAGGGGAGTAGCGCCGGCCCTGGAGCAGCTCCGGGAGAGGATCCCCACGCAGCTGGCGAACGAGGCGCACAGGCTTTGCGAGGGAGTTGTGGAGAGAGTGCTGACGAAGATAGTCTACCGCAACCCCGGGATCAACCTTGAGAACGTCCTCCGGACCTTGCCGCCTGACACCGACCAGGAGGCGTTGAAGGCCCTTGTCGCACCCATCGTGGCCAAGGTGGGCAAGATCAGGAGAGTTTACGGTGACCGTGCATATTAGGTTGCTTTCTTTCTGCTTTCCTTGTCGCTGCCAATCAAGTTATGGACAGTAGTTTATTAGAACAGCGACAAGTCATCTTGTAATATAACTTTATTTTGGGTAGTTAATGCAGTTTTATTTCCCTTGTTCGACTTCTTTACTTTGTATAGTTTTACCCTACGCTTTTAGGGAACTTGCCGGTAAAGGGACCCTTGCCGCGAGCGCTGAGTGCGGAACTTCAGCAGCCTGCTGGCAATGCCACTACCGGCAAGAAACCTTGCCGCAGCTAGTCGCAGCACACTTAGGTTGTTGAGCGAACTCGAAAACGAAGTAAGGGCGCGACACTTGTCGCAGCACACTTAAGCCGTTGAGCGTGCTCGAAACAAAGTAAGGGCCCGGCTAGCTACGGGTGGGCTCCTCCGCGCACAGGTTTTCCATACAAAGTGTGGTCGTTCAAGGAAGATAACCTAGAAATTTAAAAATTTGAAAGCTCAAACTTTGGCAACTTAGCTTTTATGTTGTTTGCTTCCCGGCAAGGCGAGGCTTTCTTGAACGGCACTTGGTCCATACCACTGTCTCCTTCCCCCCGGCAAACTTGTGCGCGAGGAGAAATTTCTTTTGCTTGAGAAAATAAAGAAAAGGGAGGAAACATATGCATGGAGTCTTGCGGCTCATTATTGCTTACCGGGGGTGTGTGCTGCACATAATGTCAGACGGTACATGCAAGAAAAATGTAGAAGCATGAAACGACAAGTTGTGCAAGGCACAAAAGTTTTACTGATGCACGGGATCTGCGCCCGGCTTTGTACAAAGGTTTACATGCAACAGCGGCAAGACTTGTACAAAAGGTGGTTGCCGGAGCGGATCACGGCAACCGCGCCTTATGGGTGAAACTTGCGAAGGTGCTCAATGTTCCAGGAGTTGCTCACCGGTAAGCCCTCTTCGGTCTCAAGGCGGACAGCACCGGGCCTTGTGACTTGTCTCACCCGATAAGGGCCTTCCCACTTCGGCGTCAACTTGTTGGAATTCTTGGCGGACTGAACGCGCCGAAGAACAAGGTCGCCTTCCTCGAGACTTCTGGTCTTAACTTTGTGGCTATGATAGCGGCGCAAAGCTTGCTGGTATCGAGCAGCTCGTACAGCAGCCTGAAGACGGTCCTCCTCGAGGAGCAGTGCATCATCTTGCCGTAGCTGCTCTTGCTCGAGCTCGTCGTAAGCGAGCACTCGAGGCGACCCGTATACGAGTTCCGTGGGGAGAACTGCCTCTGCTCCATAGACAAGAGCAAAGGGGGTCTGTCGAGTGGCTCGATTGGGTGTCGTCCTGATTGACCAAAGAGCCGCCGGCAACTCCTCAATCCAGTTTCTTCCGCATTTGTGCAGCCTGTCGAAAGTTCTTGTCTTGAGCCCGCGCAACACTTTAGCGTTTGCCCTCTCCGCTTGACCATTGCTCCTCGGGTGAGCAACAGAAGCGAAGCAGACCTTGGCGCCAAGGTCTTGGACGTAGTGCATGAAGGTGCGACTTGTGAACTGTGTGCCGTTGTCGGTGATGATCCTGTTAGGGATTCCGAAACGGCAAACAATTGACCTGAAGAACTTGACTGCTGACTGTGCGGTCACCTTTCTCACTGGTTCCACTTCTGGCCACTTTGTGAACTTGTCGATGGCGACGTACAAGTACTCAAAGCCCCCGGCTGCGCGGGGGAAGGGGCCGAGGATGTCGAGCCTCCACACCGAAAATGGCCAGGACAAAGGGATCGTCTGGAGAGCTTGAGCTGGCTGATGTATTTGCTTGGCATGGAACTGACACGCTTCACACTTGGTTACTTCCGCAGTTGCATCTTGGAGGGCTTCTGGCCAGAAGAAACCTTGCCGGAATGCCTTGCCGGCAAGTGCTCTTGCGCCAATGTGGTGGCCACATATGCCTCCATGTATTTCTGCCAACAGCTCTCGCCCCTCTTCCCGGGGAATGCACTTCAATCTGACACCATTGAGTCTTCTTCTGTACAGTTCATTGCCGACGAACTGATACATACTTGACTGCCTGTCTATCCTTTCTGCTTCTTCTGGCTCTTCGGGAAGTTCTCTAGTTTGAAGAAAACGGACGATTTGCTGCGCCCATGCTGGAGCTTGAGGCTCAACAACAAGGACTAAAGGCATCATTGTTGCTGCGGGAACGTCAGCTTCCACGGCGAGGACTTGCGGCTCGACCGGAGCTTGACGTTCCCCGACAAGCTTGCCGGGGCAAGACTTGTTGGGAACGCCTGCTTCAACTGTAATGACCCTTGGGTCCGCAGGAGCAGACTGTTCCTCAGCAACTCGGTCGTTGATCTTGGGGACCTTGGCAGCGACTTCAGGAAGATCCGCTGGCAAGTAGTCACCGGAGACCAACTTTCTCTTCTTGCTTTGTCCAACTGATGGTGTAACGGATGGTTGAGCTAACTTGAGCACAAAGATCCCTGGTTCCACAGGTAGCTTTAGTGCAGCACACTTTGACAGGCCGTCTGCGATGTCATTTTGAGCTCTTGGAACGTGCTCCATCTGCAGGCCTTCAAAGTGCTCTTCAAGTTTTCTCACTTCGCCGACGTAAGCTTCCATCAGTGGACTCTGGTAGCTTTTGTTTACTTGGCGGACAACCAACTGTGAATCACCCCGCACAATCAACTTCTTGATCCCAAGGTCTGCTGCGATTCTGAGGCCGGCAAGCAAACCTTCATATTCTGCAGTATTGTTTGTTGCTTGCTCCTTGGGAAAGTGCATCTGGACGACGTACTTGAGGTGCTCGCCGGTGGGCGCGACAAGCAGCACGCCAGCGCCGGCGCCTTGCAGCGAGAAGGCACCATCAAAGTACATTATCCATTCTTTGCTCGCTTCCTTGACGGGGATGCTTGTCTCTGGAACTTCTTCATCTGGTGTTGGTGTCCATTCCGCTATGAACTCTGCCAATGCTCTGCTCTGGATAGTATAAGTACTTTCAAACTTAAGACCAAAGCTTGACAGCTCCAGTTCCCACTCGACAATCCTGCCTGTTGCTTCTGGATTTTGTAATATCCTTTTCAGCGGAAAGCGCGTGACCACTGTTATCTCGTGTGCTTGGAAGTAGTGGCGCAGCTTTCTCGAGGCCATAAGGAGGCCGAAAAGCAGCTTCTGCACCCCAGAGTATCTTGACCTAGCCCCCTGCAAGAGGGAACTTACAAAATAAACTGGGCGCTGCACCACCTTCTTTCGCACTTCTTCTTGCATCTGCGCAGATTCACCCTTGTCGGGGCCAGAGCTTGTCGGGGAAGCCCCCTGCTTGTCGCTAGACGTGCTTGCCGGGGCTGTGGGCTCCTCCTCTGCCTCCCTTTCCGCTACCAACGCAGCACTAACCACTTGATTGGTCACTGCTAAGTACAGCAGCAACTTCTCTTGCGGCTTAGGTGCGACAAGTATTGGAGTGGAGGACATGTATCCTTTCAAGTCCTGCAGCGCTGCCTCCGCTTCCGGAGTCCATTTCATAGGACCTGCCTTTTTCAAGATTTTGAAAAACGGCAGGGCGCGTTCCGCAGACTTAGAAATGAACCTGCTGAGGGCAGCCACACAACCAGCAAGCCTCCGTACATCCTTGACGCGCTTCGGAGCTTCGATCTGCTCGATGGCTTTAATCTTGTCGGGATTGGCTTCAATCCCCCTCTGGGACACGAAGAACCCGAGAAGCTTGCCGGAGGGGACTCCGAAGACGCACTTCTCAGGGTTAAGCTTGAGTTGTATTTTGCGCAGATTTGCAAAAGTTTCATCTAGGTCTTGAATCAGGGTATCCTTGTCCTTGCTCTTAACCACTATATTATCCATGTAAGCTTCTACATTCCTGTGTATCTGTGGTTCAAAAGCAGTGTGGACCACCCTTGCAAATGTTGAACCCGCATTCTTCAATCCAAAGGGCGTGCGTATGAAGCAATAAGTGCCACATGGAGTAATGAGCGCGGTCTTCTCTTCATCTTCTTCGGCCATGAATATCTGGTGGTATCCTGAGTATGCATCAAGAAACGAAAGCATCTCACATCCAGCCGTGGAGTCAACGATCTGGTCAATGCGTGGCAAGGGAAATGGATCTTTGGGACAAGCTTTATTCACATCAGTGAAGTATATACAAAGCCTCCACTTCCCATTAGCTTTGCGCACGACAACAGGGTTGGCCAGCCACGTGGGATGAAGTACACCTCTAACAAGGCCTGCCGCTTCCAGCTTCTTGATTTCCTCAGCGATAAACTCTTGGCGCTCCACCGCTTGCTTTCTGACCTTCTGCTTGACGGGCCGCGCGTGAGGACAAACGGCAAGCTTGTGCTTAATTACTTTCCTGGGAACGCCGGGGATGTCAGACGGTTGCCATGCAAACACGTCGACATTCGCTCGCAGGAAAGCAACGAGCGCGCTTTCCTATTTAGGATCGAGCGTAGCACTAATGGTGAAAGTACCACCAGTGCCTTCCTCCTTGGCGGACACCTTCTTGGTTGCAGGTGGAGCTGCCATTCCCTTCTTGCACTTGCCGGTAGAGCTCGATGGTGCGTCCTCGATGGCAGCGCAGCACTCCGAAGAGGTGCGTTTGCCGGAGTGGGCCCTAGAGCTCTTGCCGGACTTGGTCTTGTTCTCCCCCCGGGGAGCTTCAGCGGCAAGTGTCTTGCTATCTGTTGCAGCTGTTGCGTCCCGGTAGATCCTGTCGGTGCAGATAAGCGCGTCTTTCTTGTTGCCGGGGACAGAGATGACGCTTATCGGCCCCGGCATCTTGAGCATGTTGTAGGCGTAGTGAGAGGCTGCCATGAACTTGGCGAGCGCCGGACGGCCAAGTATCCCATTGTATGGTAATGGGATATCGGCAACGTCAAAGGTTATCCTCTCAGTTCTGAAATTCAGCTCTCCGCCAAAGGTTACTGGCAGTGTGATCTTCCCCTTCGGCTTGCTCCTTCCCGGGTAGATCCCTTGGAACGTTCCGGTTTCCTCGAGCTCGCTGTCGGGGATCTGTAGCTTTCGGACTACAGCAGAGGAGATCAGGTTTAGGCCGGCCCCGCCGTCAACCAGCATCTTGGTGACCTTGAGGTTGCGGATGGTTGGCGAAACCAACATCGGCAAGCACCTGACCACCGTTGTGCGGTCAGGGTGATCCTCAATGTCGAAGATGATGGGCGTGCTGGACCACTTTAGGAGTTTGCGCGACTCGACGGGTGGCTCAGCTGCATTAACTTCCCGCACCCATTGTTTGAGTTGGCGGTGGGAAGTATGTAGAGAGGCGCCCCCATCGACGCACAGAACTTCTATGGCCTTATGGAACTCCTGCTCGCTGTTGTCTCCGTCGTCCATGTCCTTGTCGTCGTCTTCGTCTTCGTCCTTGTCGCGGCCGCGGGGAGGTCTATCTCCTTGCCGCTGCTTGTCCTTGCCGCGGCGCCCTCCCCGACCATTGAATGGCCGCTTCTTGCCGGACTCTCCTCCGCCCCCCTGGGCCTTCTCTTTGTCGCGTCGCTCGTACTCAGCCTTCTGCTGCTCGACGAGGTACTCGACCCTCTTGCAGTTCTGGAGATCGTGGCCCTTGGTGCGGTGGATCTTGCAGTACTGCTTGTCGGAGCCGTCCTGCTTGTCGGCGGCCGCTACAGTGGCAGCTTCCTTGCCGGAGCCACCAGCCTGAGCTTTCTTGGCGCTAGCCTCCTTGCCGGACTGCTCGACGGCCAGTACTTCCTTGTTCTTCTTTTTCTTGTTGTTCCGCCTCCGGTTTTTCCTTGCCGGGGCGGCATCCTCACTGTCTGTTCCTCCTGCTCCAGCATCCTCTCCGGGGAGTCTCCTCCCCTCTTCAGCGCGTGCGCACTTGTCGGCCAGGGCGTAAAGCTCACTGACGTCTCGTATTTTGCACATCGCCATTTCCTCCCTCATCCGGCGGTTACGCACGTTCTGATGGAACGCGCTAATAACCGTGGAAGGGTGGACGTCCGGGATGTTGTGCTGGACGCGGCTGAATCTCTGGATGTACTTTCGCAGGGACTCTCCTTCCTTCTGGGCAAGTATGTGGAGATCACTCTCCTGGCCGTGGGGCTTGTGGCCACCCGTGAAGGCGCCGACAAACTGGTGGCACAGGTCGGCCCAAGAAGAGATGGAGTTTTCCGGCAAGTGCATGAGCCAAGATCTGACATTTGGCTTGAGCACAAGCGGGAAGTAGTTTTCTAATATTTTCTCGTCTCGTCCCCTGGCAGCCTGCACCGCAATGGTGTAGATGCTGAGGAACTCTGAGGGATGGGTTTTGCCATCGTACTTCTCGGGTACGTTGGGCTTGAAGTTCTTCATGCTGGGCCACTGGACTTGCCGCAGCTCACGGGTGAACGCAGGGCAACCTGCCGCGTACGGCAAGTCGCCCGGTTCTCCGGGCGCGCGCATGTCAACAGCGGTCCTAGCGCGCTGGTCGGACTGTTGTCGCGCTTCTCTTCGACGCTCGATTCGAGTTCGAGCGTCTTCTTGTCGTCTGTCGTCGAGGACTTGGCGTTGATCGCGGCGAGCTCGTGGATCCGACGACGCCGTGGAGTCGTCGTCGATGTTGATCCGACGAGTTGGCGATTTCGGCCTTAGGGGCGGGGAGTGCACGGTAGTTGCACCCCCGGCAGTCTTGTCTCCATCAGCCCGCGCCTGGTTGACTTGCCGCGGCCGTGACGTCGCCGGCTGCTGCTCCGTGTCGTTGTTGGCGAAGGCGATGAGGCTTTGGATGGTAGCCCTCCAGTCTTCGGCCTTGTCTGCCGCTGGAGGGAAGTCGAGGAGTAGCTGGGCTCTAGCTAGAGCTTCTGGTGGAGTGGAGGGAAGCGGTGGTGAGCGGTGCGAGGAGCGAGATATGCTCGGACTTCTAACAGCGTTAGAAGGAGCAGGGC
>LR738711.1:477877560-477899833 GCA_902687465.1 Secale cereale | reverse complement strand
GGGGGGGGCGCCTGGGCCCCCCGAGGCTCCACTGATGCCCCCCTTTGGCAGATATTTAAAGCATCTCCTGAAACCCTCGAGAGGGGAACTCTTTTTTGCGATCTCATCTCTGTTCCGCTGCCGCCGCCGCTTCCAAGATCGGGAGCACCAGGTGAACTCTTCCCGGCACCCTACCGGAGGGGAGGATCACCACCGGGAGCTTCTCCACCACCATGGACGCCTCCCGGATGAGTTGTGAGTAGTCTCCCTTGGACCATGGGTCCATGACCAGTAGCTATGTGATGTTCTCCTCCCGTTCTTGTGCTTCACTAATTAGTCCTCGTGAGCTGCCCTACATGATCGAGGCACATATGTAATCCTTATGCTGTTGCTATGATGAGTTTGCTGGGATCCGATGGATTATGAGATTATGATCAGATTGTGTATGAGTAATATATTTGATTCACCTCTTTTATATTTATGTTCGTAAGTAATTCTTGCATGTTCTCCGTTGTTATTTATTGCTTTGGCCAAGTAGTAGGTAGTGACTCCAAGAGGGAACGTTATGCTTGATTGTGGGTTCATGCCCCTCGATGACTAGCTTGAGTGACAGAAACATGAGTCTAGGGGATGTGCTGTTGCCACAAGGGGGAAAACAACGGTGCTTGTGCCCGCGGGTGCGAGGATTGTTTACTTTACGCAAAGTTCTTTTAATGCAGTTGTCTGTTGCTTTGAGTTTACACTATGGGTGGGACTTGCAACTTAATACCAGCGAGATGTTCTGGATAGATATCTCAAGGTGGATGATTAGTAGTAGATGCAGATGGATTTCGGTCTACTTACCTCGGCGTACCGCCCATGCTTTGAACCTCAACCTTTCTTGCAATCTAGTTAGCATTGGTTTGCGTTCATGGTTCTTTCAATTGCCCAGCTGTAATT
Organism: Secale cereale; assembly: GCA_902687465.1. NCBI lineage: Eukaryota > Viridiplantae > Streptophyta > Magnoliopsida > Poales > Poaceae > Secale > Secale cereale. The sequence goes on along the minus strand of LR738711.1, from coordinate 477,898,915 downwards.
CGTTTACCTCACATAGCTGTTTTATCGTCTTTTGGGAGAGAGACATCACTAGTGAACATCATGAGACTCCGGTCCATATTACCATCATTGATCACATCCGCTATTTACTTTACGCTTTTACTTACTATTGCAGCAATATCTATCACTACTATCATTTGCGTTTGATCCTTTGTAAACTACAAGGCCGGAGGGATTGACAACCTCTCTGTACTCGTTGGGAGCAAAGTTATTTGTATCTATGTGCAGGTCCACGTTGATTGCTAATACCCGACGCCGTTAGCAGTTGACACCTACTTGTTGAAACTGGGAGTCTCAGGGGAATCGATCCTTGGTATTGCCAAGGGAAATCTTCTGCTACACTGCATCTCAGACCTTCCACTTGGGGTAACCAACGAGGGGTGAGAAGCCACCTAGCAAAGCAATTTCTGGCGCCGTTGCCGGGGACTCCACTCTTCAGGATAGGGGAGTTGCATGCTATCTTTTACCTTTGCTTTTTAGTCTTGTTAGTTTACCTTTCAGTTTTTGCTTTAGTATCTTTTATCGATAATCACAAAAATAGTTATCTTGCTTGCTTGCTACTATGGGTTCCACCGAGAACACCAAGTTGTGTGACTTCACTAGTCACAACAACGATGACTTTATCAGCACACCTATCACTACACCTGCCACTTCGGCACCTTCATATGAAATTAAACCTGCTTTACTGAACTTAGTCATGAAAGATCAATTCTCCGGTGCTGGAGATGATGCTGCTTTACACTTGAACAACTTTGTTGAACTCTGTGATATGCAAAAGTACCAAGAAATAGATGGCAATATTGTTAAGCTTAAGCTTTTTCCTTTCTCCTTGAGAGGAGGAGCTAAAATTTGGTTTCAGTCTTTGCCTAGAAATAGCATAGATTCTTGGGACAAGTGCAAAGATGCTTTTATTGGAAAATACTATCCACCTGCTAAAATTATCCAACTAAGAAGTAACATAATGAATTTTAAACAATTGGATAATGAACATGTTGCCCAAGCTTGGGAACGTATGAAATCTCTTATCAAGAACTGCCCTACTCATGGTTTGACTACTTGGATGGTTATCCTAACTTTTTATGCAGGCTTGAACTTTACCTCGCGGAACTTGTTAGATTCGGCCGTGGGAGGAACTTTTATGTCAACTACACTCGGTGCTGCCACGAAGCTTCTCGATGAGATGATGACCAACTATTCCCAATGGCACACCGAACGCGCTCCAACAGGTAGGAAGGTAAACTCTGTCGAGGAGATTTCCTCCCTTAATGAAAAAGCTGACTTGATGATGTCCCTACTTTCCAAGCAATCTTCTTTTGATCCTCGTTATGATCCCTTAGATTCTGTGATTGCTCATGCTTATAGGAGTAACTTTGGTAGCAATTCCTATGGGAACAACAATGCTTATCATATCACCAAGAACTCCACCCAAAAAGATAGAGACTTGCGTGGCTATGAGAAACTTCTAGAAATAGAGAAAGCCACTAAGAATTACATGCACACCCAATATGAACAAAACAAAACCTTCTCGAGTCAATTAAATGAGCATACTGCTATCTTGCAAAACATTAGTAGACAATTAGAAAGCATAAATATTGAGATTTCTAACCTCCAGACTAGGCTCACTATCACTGAGACCCAAGTTTCCAACATGTCCCACACACAAGCCACTTTGATAAACCAAATGACAGCTAAACCCGAAGTGGTTGCACCCCTAAGGAAGGAAGAAGATAGAATTAAGAGCCTTCCTACCCACCACACTGTTGCTACTATCCAAGTTGTTGAGGATATCCAAACTCTTAGCACCCAATGCACTCCTGGTCCCGATGGACCTATTAATGGTGATGCTATGACTATAGAAACTACCAAACAAGTGAACCTAAAGGACACCACTACCACTTTACTTGATGCTCGTGATCTTGATTTTGATAACTGCACTCTTACCGAAGTTATTGATTTCCTTCACAAGATGTCTAGAGACCCCCGCACTAGCACGCTTAACCTTGCCTTCACAGAGCATATCACTAATGCTCTTATCAAAGCTAGGGAGGAGAAACTTAGAGTAGAAGCCTCCATACCTAGAAAGCTAGAAGATGGCTGGGATCCTATGATAAAAGTTAAGTTGAATGACTTCTCTTGCTATGCATTATGTGATGTTGGAGCTAGTACCTCTGTTTTGCCCAAAAGAATATATGATATGCTTAAATTGAAACCTTTTGATTCTTGTTCTTTTGGTGTTCGTCTCGTTGATTCTTCCATAAAGAAACCTTTGGGGAGGATCGTCGATGTTCTTATTGTTGTCAATGATAATTATGTTCCCGTTGATTTCACTATTTTGGATATTGAATGTGATCCTTCTTGTCCAATTATTTTGGGACGTCCCTTTTTGCGCACCGTTGGTGCTATCATTGACATGAAAGAGGGTAATATAAAATTTCAGTTTCCTCTCAAGAAAGGGATGGAACACTTCCCTCGAAAGAAGATTAAGTTACCTTTTGAGTCCGTTGTACGGGCTAGCTATTCTTTTACTCTTGATAAAACTTGATCTCTTTGCATTATGCCTAGCTTAAAGGCATAAAAGAAAGCGCTTTTGGGAGGCAGCCCAATGAATAAATTTATTTTGCTTTTGTTATGTCTTGATGTTGTTTACTACTGTAGGATCATCATTGTATCTTTGCTTTTCAATTTTGTGCCAAGTATAGCCTCTGATTGCAAGAAAGTTCAAAAGTTGTGAGGTGCTGTCCAGGAAACAGATTCTGTCCTTGAATAGAAAAATTCATATAAAATCACCAGATCATCTTTTTGGTCTGAATTTTTTCGACAGCATTCTCTATATAATTGTCTTTCGTGCTTCTGTTTTGATATTTTTAATTAGAGTTGCAGAAGTGCCCTGAACAAATAATTTACTACCTGTTGTTCTGTTTTTCACAGATTCTGTCCTGTTTTGCCTTTCCTTCATTTTGCAAACCTAGAGCTTGCTTTTTCTTTGCAAAAACCTTTTGGCAATCTTGAGAAACAGTAGACCTTCAAGAATATCCTTATTTCCAGAAAAGTACAATTATTTTATTATGGGTACTAACCTCGCTAATCAGATTATGATGAGTTATGTATGAAGGGAGTTTTCAAGTGTGCGAGGGAAGATGATAAAAAGATTCAGGAGTGTCAAGCGCTCAAGCTTGGGGATGCCCCCGTGCACCCCCAAGAAATATTCAAGGAGACTCAAGCGTCTAAGCTTGGGGATGCCCCCGTGCATCCCCTTCTCCATCAACATTATCAGTTCGTCTTTCGTTCCACTATATTTTTATCACTTCATGTGTTATGTGCTATGCTTGGAGCGTCTTGTTTTTAGTTTTTCTTTTCTTTAGCTTTTCATAACGAGTCGGAACTCAGCTTTCTTTATGTGGGAGAGAAACACACTCCACTTCTACCTAGAACATAACATATAATTTTCATGTCTATCTTTGTTGTGTGTGTTCTTTGTCTTTTAATAGCTACTATCATGCTTAGCTCTTTACTTTCATGCTTATCTTTCTAAAAGAGCTTTGTTTAGTTGGTTGCTTGAACTCTCTTTATCTATCATGCTTATCTTATTAAGAGAGTTTGCTTCCGTTGCATTGGTTGATATGTCTATGATAAAGATGCTACGTGCATAATGGCGCTTAGTAGTTCATGTTTTCTTATGGTTAGTCTCAAATAGCTGGGGGGTTCCCAATGTGTTATTGGAGTACCAACATGATTTGTTTGCCTATGATGTGGTATGGTTTAGTAATATCTTCCTTCAAGAATTTATTTTGATTGACTTGGCGTATGCTCGCGCATATTTAAGACTGTAAAGAAAGTCTGTCAAGCCTTGATGATCTTTTGTTTCTGAGTAGCGATATAACTTCCATGCCTGATTCAATGTTGCTTTGTCGCTCTGCACGATTATGACCATCATTGCTCTCTTAATTGGTCGCTCCCAGTCTTTTGCTAACCTTCGCCTGTACTAAGCGGACTGACTGCTTGTGCATCCACATCTTTTTAATCCAGTTATGCCATATGAGTCCACCATACCTTCCTACATGGTATTTACCTGCCATTCCTAACGGAGACTTGCATGTACCATCTCGAATTTATTCAAAGAAAAGCATTCCTATTTTGTGCCTCTGTTGTAAGTTCATGAGGAAGTAGTAGTTAATTCATGACCTTATTAAGTTGGACAAGCTTCACCCCGGGATTGCATGTATAATGTGCAAACCCATAATACGAGAAGGAACTGGCATTGAGTGCGCCCGGCTCAAAAAGATAATATAACAAACCAACCCTCCTTCATGCATTGTTCATGAGAAATCAGAAAACTTTGGCAGTGATAAACAAAGGAGATTAAGAGGATGTGATCGTCCTCATTCGGGAGCCGTTCCTCGAAACTTGTCCATCTCAAGAAGTGATTGAGTTATCTGCTAGCATTCGTTGACGAAACATGCATGATCTAAAAAAAATATTATTACCTCTGTTTTAAAACCAAGAGCTCTGGTACATGTTTTGTCTTTGTTCCCGATTATGGGTTTTCAACCTTGCCAACAAAAGCCACGGTTCGAGAGTCTCCACCTTCTTTTAAAGCACCAACTACTGAGAGCATGTTTGTCATTCTGAGTGTAATGTGCATTGTCCCAAAGTAGCATTGTCTTTTGCATGATTGTGATATCGTTTATTTTGAAATCATTGTATCTAGTCATCACTTAAACCTTGGAGGTGCCCCTGCATTTATGTTTTGCTTCACTAAAAGGGGGCAAGCGAGATATCACTTTGTCATATTTACACATCATGTTCATTACAAATCTTTTTGATGTTTCAGTGTCATATTGTAAAACTTTCAGTCTTTTGTGATTCTCTCATGAGGCAACTTAATTACTATAGATTCATTATCTCAGTAAGCTTTTGTCATATGACTATGAAAAAGTCCTATATGGTTAATAGCATGTCACCACAGAAATTATTCTTGTTATCATTTACCTACTCGAGGACGAGCAGGAATTAAGCTTGGGTATGTTGATACGTCCAAAACGTATCTATAATTTCTGCTTGCTCCATGCCTCTTTTGGGTGATATTGCTATGATATTTATACACTTCCATACACTTTTGATCATATTTGGACTAACCTATTAACTCAGTGCACCCCAGTGCCAGTTTCTATTTTCGACTGTTTTTGTATTTCAGGTTTTCACGTTACGAGAACTGCCAGGAAAAATCCAGAAAAATTATATAAAAAATCAGCGTTCCAGAAGCTACCTTGCGCCCGGAGTACAGCCGGGGGGGGGGGGGCACCAGGGCTCCAGGCGCCCTGGCGGCGCGCACCCCCCCCCCTTGGCCGCGCCGGGGGGGCGCCTGGGCCCCTCGAGGCTCCGCTGATGCCCCCCTTTGGCAGATATTTAAAGCGTCTCCCGAAACCCTCGAGAGGGGAACTCTTTTTCGCGATCTCATCTCTGTTCCGCCGCTGCCGCCGCTTCCAAGATCGGGAGCACCAGGAGAACTCTTCCCGACACCCTGCCAGAGGGGAGGATCACCACCGGGAGCTTCTCCACCACCATGGACGCCTCCCGGATGAGTTGTGAGTAGTCTCCCTTGGACCATGGGTCCATGACCAGTAGCTATGTAATGTTCTCCTCCCGTTCTTGTGCTTCACTAATTAGTCCTCGTGAGCTGCCCTACATGATCGAGGCACATATGTAATCCTTATGCTGTTGCTATGATGAGTTTGCTGGGATCCGATGGATTATGAGATTATGTTCAGATTGTGTATGAGTAATATATTTGATTCACCTCTTTTATATTTATGTTCGTAAGTAATTCTTGCATGTTCTCCGTTGTTATTTATTGCTTTGGCCAAGTAGTAGGTAGTGACTCCAAGAGGGAATGTTATGCTTGATTGTGGGTTCATGCCCCTCGATGACTAGCTTGAGTGACAGAAACATGAGTCTAGGGGATGTGCTGTTGCCACAAGGGGGAAAACAACGGTGCTTGTGCCCGCGGGTGCAAGGATTGTTTACTTTACGCAAAGTTCTTTTAATGCAGTTGTTTGTTGCTTTGAGTTTACACTATGGGTGGGACTCGCAACTTAATACCAGCGAGATGTTCTGGATAGATATCTCAAGGTGGATGATTAGTAGTAGATGCAGATGGATTTCGGTCTACTTACCTCGGCGTACCACCCGTGCTTTGAACCTCAACCTTTCTTGCAATGTAGTTAGCATTGGTTTGCATTCATGGTTTTGTCAATTGCCCAGCTGTAATTCGTTTACCTCACATAGCTGTTTTATCGTCTTTTGGGAGAGAGACATCACTAGTGAACATCATGAGACTCCGGTCCATATTACCATCATTGATCACATCCGCTATTTACTTTATGCTTTTACTTACTATTGCAGCAATATCTATCACTACTATCATTTGGGTTTGATCCTTTGTAAACTACAAGGCCGGAGGGATTGACAACCTCTCTGTACTCGTTGGGAGCAAAGTTATTTGTATCTGTGTGCAGGTCCACGTTGATTGCTAATACCCGGCGCCGTTAGCAGTTGACACCTACTTGTTGAAACTGGGAGTCTCAGGGGAATCGATCCTTGGTATTGCCAAGGGAAATCTTCTGCTACACTGCATCTCAAACCTTCCACTTGGGGTAACCAACGAGGGGTGAGAAGCCACCTAGCATACCCCAGGCAGCACAGCCTTCCGCCACGTGGCCCTGGAAGGGCCCCAGGGCGACGCGTGGCTGGATGAGCTGGAGCGCGGGCACACAGTGGAAGCTTGCCACGGCAAGAGCCTTGCCGCGGTCGCTACCTTGTCGCGCCTGGACGCTTGTCGCTCTCCGGGCCTTGCCGGGGCGCATGTTGCGCCACGGCGAGTCTTCTGAAATGCCATGTTTTGGCCTTCCTGGCAAGCCCCTCTTGCCAGGGTCTTGTGCTAAAGGGGTGGTCTTGAACCTGGAGCGGCCTTCCCGGCAAGCTCCTCTTGCTGGGGCCTTGTTTCTTTAACTTGAATACTTTGTTCTTGAATGGCTCCAAAGGAACCAAAGCGGGCCTTGGCGGGCGCGTGGCAAGCCCTGCCACGGGACGCTGCTACTGCCCGTGCACAAGTCGGGATACTAAGGTACCCCTACTTTAGTACACCGACAAGGTTGCTCAAGCAATCATCAAAAGAAGTTCCGTAAACGGAAAAATCATCCATGAAGACCTCAACAACCTTTTCACAAAAATCAAAGAATATAGCCATCATGCATCTTTGAAAGGTAGAAGGTGCATTACATAAACCAATAGGCATACGTATATAAGCAAAGGTACCGAAAGGACAAGTAAAAGTGGTCTTTTCTTGATCCCCTTATGACACAGGTATTTCAGAGAAACCAGAATAACCATCTAGAAAGAAAAAATGGGTGTGTTTGGATAACCTTTCTAGCATTTGATCAATAAAAGGCAAAGGGTAATGATCTTTCTTAGTGGCTTTATTTAATTTACGGAAATCAATTACCATCCTATAACCTGTAACAATTCTTTGCAGGATCAATTCATCTTTATCATTAGGAACAACAGGCATACCTCCCTTCATAGGGACACAATGGACATGACTTACCCATTGGCTATTAGCAACTGGATAAATTATACCTTCCTCTAGAAGCTTTAGTATTTCCTTCCTTACCACTTCTTTCATCTTAGGATTTAACCGTCGTTGATGATTGATAATAGGTTTCGCATCCTCTTCCAACTTTATCTTGTGTTGGCATAGAGTGGACTAATGCCCTTAAGATCATCCAGAGTATATCCGATAGCAGCACGGTGCTTCTTCAAAGTTTTCAATAATTTTTCTTTTTCCCGCTCTGAAAGGTTAGCACTAATAATAATAGGATATATCTTCTTTTCATTGAGATAAACATACTTAAGAGTATCAGGTAAAGGTTTAAGTTCAAACACGGGATCACCCTTGGGTGGAGGAGGATCCCCTAGAATTTCAACATGCAAGTTGTTTTTCAATAAGGGTCCCTGCTTAAAGAATATTTCATCTATTTCCCTTCTCTCATTCATATACATATCATTTTCATGGTCTAGCAAATATTGTTCTAATGGATCGTTGGGAGGCACAACAATAGAAGCAAGACCAATAATTTCATCCTTACTAGGCAATTCTTTATCACGGGGTTGTCTACGAAATTTAGCAAAGTTAAAGTCATGAGACATATCCCCTAATCCAACAGTAACAATATCTTTTTCGCAGTCTATCTTAGCATTAACAGTGTTCAAGAAGGGTCTACCAAATATAATAGGGAAAAAATCATCTTGTGGGGAACCAAGAACAAGGAAATCAGCAGGGTATTTAACTTTCTGAAAGTGCAACTATCCCCGGGTGGTTTTGGTAATTACTAACAACATATAGCTCATTGAACTAATGCTATCTCAAGATGATATTTCAGGAAAGTTCAATGTTTGGCATTGCATGGATTAGGATTGTGGACCCCTAAAAATGCTAAGGACAAATGATTGGGTCAAGCTAAGGACTCTACATTTTCTATTTTAGTGATCCAAGATCACATTGAGTCCATAGGAAAGCCAATACTATTAAAAGGGGATGAGGTGTTGCTTAATGGCTTGCTTGCTCAAGATGCTTAGTGATATGCTCCAAAACCCTCAACCACTTTCCCACATCCACATTTGTCCCAAACCAAAAGTCAAATTCGGCCCCACCAAAAATATCTATTCGGCGCCACCGAGTTCATTTGACATAGCCACTGCCAGAAACCCTAATCATTTCAGTCTGATCGAAAGGGATCTCGGTCTCACCGAGATGGGATTGTAAACTCTCTGTTTCCCTTCGTAACATTTTGGTCTCACCGAGATGAGCGATCGGTCCCACCGAGTCTGTAATGCAAACTCTCTGTTGCTTCTTCATAACATTTCAGTCTCACCGAAATGAGTGAATCGGTCCCACCCAGTTTGCCTGACCAACTCTGTGTGTGCTTATTACCAAAATCGGTCTCATCGAGTTTGTGTAATCGGTCCCACCGAGATTACGTTATCCCCTAACCCTAATGAAATCGGTCCCACCGAGTTGATCATATCAGTCCCACCGAAATACCTAACAGTCACATTATGAACTAAATCGGTGTGACCGAGTTCTCTGAATCGGTCCCACCGAGTTTGGTAAATTGTGTGTAATGGTTAGATTTTGTGTGGAGGCTATATATACCCCTCCACCCTCTCTTCACTCGTAGAGAGAGCCATCAGAAAATACCCACACTTCCATCATTCATGTTCTGAGAGAGAACCACCTAATCAAGTGTTGAGATCAAGATATTCCACTCCTACCATATGAATCTTGTTCTCTAGCCTTCCCAAGTTTCTTTCCACTCAAATACTTCTTCCACCATACCCAAATCTGTGAGGAGCTGTTTGAGTGTTGGGGAGACTATCATTTGAAGCATTTGAGCAAGGAGTTCATCATCAACACATCGTTTATTACCTTTTGGAGAGTGGTGTCTCCTAGATTGGTTAGGTGTCACTTGGGAGCCTCCGACAAGATTGTGGAGTTGAACCAAGCAGTTTTTAAGGGAAAGGAGATCGCCTACTTCGTGAAGATCTACCACTCGTGAGGCAAGTCCTTCGTGGGCGATGGCCATGGTGGGATAGACAAGGTTGCTTCTTCGTGGACCCTTCGTGGGTGGAGCCCTTCGTGGACTCGCGCAGCCGTTACCCTTCGTGGGTTGAAGTCTCCATGAACTTCGATGTACGATAGCACCACCTATCAGAACCAAGACAAAAAACATCATTGTCTTCACTTGCGTTGCTCCCTCCAAACTCCTCCCTTTACCTTCATATGCAATTGTTTACTTTCCGCTGCTGTACTCTTAGAATTGCATGTGTAGGTTGATTGCTTGACTTGTGCTAAGTTGCTAAAATCTGCCAAGAATTAAAATTGGGAAAAGGCTAGATTTTTATTTGGTCAAGTAATCTAATCACCCCCTCTAGACATACTTTCAATCCTACAAGTGGTATCAGAGCTTTGGTCTCCATTTACCATGATTTCCATAGCTTTGGTGATCATAGCCTTGGTTTCACAACCTAGGAGAGTATGGCGTCTAGCGAGGGAAGTTACCACCATAGAGGTCCTTATTTTGATGGTACTAATTTTGCTAGTTTGAAGCATAAGATGAAAATGCATATTCTTGGGCATAACCCTGCCGTTTGGGGTATTGTGTGTATTGGTTTGCAAGGTGAATTCTTCGATGGGAAGGAACCAAACCGTGAAGCTACCGCGAAAGAGTTGAAGATGCTGCAATACAATGCTCAGGCTTGTGATATCCTCTTCAACGGATTGTGCCCCGATTAATTCAAAAAAATCAGCCCTCTTGAGAATGCAAAGGAATTTTGGGATACTTTGATTGATATGCATGAAGGTACCGACTCCGTCAAGGAATCCAAGTTGGATGTCCTCCAAAGTCAACTTGACAAGTTCAAGATTAAGGATGGTGAAGGTGTCGCTGAAATGTACTCTAGGCTTGCTCTCATCACAAATGAGATTGCCGGCTTAGGAAGTGAAGAGATGACCGACAGATTCATCATCAAGAAAATCCTAAGAGCCTTGGATGGAAAATACGATACTGTGTGTACATTGATCCGAATGATGCCAAATTACAAAGATCTCAAGCCAAGGAAAGTCATTAGAAGAATTGTTGCTCATGAGATGTCACTCAAAGATAAAGAAGAGCTTGACAACAAGTCTAATGGTGCTTACAAAGCCTCATGTGACGCTCCTACATCATCAAGTGAGAAACAAGACTTCAATGAAGAATTGAGCTTAATGGTGAAGAACTTCAACAAGTTCTACAAGAGTAGAAGCAAAGATAGAAGTTCCAAGTCAAGGTCCTACAATGACAAGAGATCTTCAAGTCGTGATCAGAATTGCTACAATTGTGGAAGACCTGGACACTACTCCAATGAGTGTACGGCTCCCCACAAGAGAAGAGAAGACTCACCTAAAAGGAGAAGTAAAAGAGAAGATTCATCACCAAGAGAGAGAAGGAGTAGAGATGATCGTTATGAACGAAGACCTTCTCAGAGAAGCCAAGATTCGGAAAGGAAGGACAAATCATTAAGGAGCTATACAATACGAAGACATCAAGCTCCTGTTGGTGAATGGCCATCCGGTTCCGACTCCGATAACCACTCCGAGAGAAGATACTACTCCTACTCCGAAGGTACTCAAGACGAAGGTGTTGCCGGAATTGCTCTTGTCTCAACACCCCGAATGAAGGAATTGGACTCACCAAATGAAGGAATTGGAAGATGCTTCATGGCTAAAGGCCCTAAGATATCACACCTCGAGTATCTTGATTTCAATAGTGATTAAGATGACTTGCTAGGAGATGATGATTTACTTGTTGGTAGCAATAGTGATGAAACTTTTGATGAAACTTTTGATGAAAACTAAGATGAAATTGCTATTAATCATGCTAATCAAGATAAAACGAATGACAATGATAAGGAGAAGATTGATCATCTAACTAAAGAACTAAACACTCTTAAGTTAGCTCATGAAACTGCCTTGGAAGATCATTGAGAACTTTTAAAGACTCATGTCGGTGTAAAAAAAGGGGGGTACACTTTTTGTACCCCTATGACTGTGCACGGGTAGTCTGAGCCACGGGCACCGCCGCACCAAGCAAGGCCAGGAAGGTAAGCCGGGGTAAGACTGAAGCCCAAAGCCAAGACCACAAAGAGCAAAGGGACGAAGCATGTTCCCCCAGCAAGATCCTTGCCGGGAGCCAGTAGCCCCGGCAAGACCCTTGCCGCGGCAACTCCCCGATAAGACCTTTGCCGCGGCAACTCGCCCCACGCCTACGGAGCGGATCACCCTTGAGTCCACTGCCCACATGGGGCAAGGATTCGGGAGACATCCCCATGGTGGCATGCAGATCTTTGTGAAGACATTCAAGATCAGGTACGCACTAAGAAGACGACGACCCTTGGCGGGATCCCAGCCAAGGAAGACCACAAAACCTCCGGCAAGCACCTTGCCGGGGATGGCAACAGGCGCCGCGGCAAGACCCTTGCCGGGGCCCCGGCAAGGCCCTTGCCGAGGACATCCGCGGGGCCACCATCAGGCCCACGCCGACTAAACTCCCACCGCCTTATGCAGCTGCCGACCCAACTAGCTGGGCAGGCACTTGCGTGGCGGCATGCAGATCTTCGTGAAGACCCACCATAGCGCCACCTCAGCTGCCTTCCTACCTACATGGCATCTCAGGCATCGCTGGCCAGGGCGCGTGTCGACACAAGAAGGAGCGGCGACGGACAAGACAGATATCTCCCCCGTCCCCAATAAAGCAAGGACAACTAAGCAAGACACATTAAATGCGCCTTGTCATGTAATGCGAGGGATAACCTCGCATCACTGTACCCTTTCCACCTCCTGTGCGCCACTGTGGCGACCCCTTTTCCCTATAAAAGGAGGCCCGAGGTGACCAGAGGAAGGATTCGGCTTTTTGGAGCTCCTCACGCCCCATAGCTAGCTGAAGAACACAAACATACAATCCACCAAAGCAAGAGTAGGGTTTTACGCATCCTCGCGTCCTGAACCTGGATAAACGAACCATGTGCAATCTGTTTGATCCGCTCTTCTCTCAACCCCGCGCCCCGCAACCGTAGTAGGGATTCTTGTGATCCCATAGGTGTCGTTCCCAATACACCGACATCTTTGGTGCGCCAGGTAGGGGGCGCTTCAGTTGTGAGAATCGGCTTTAGCAGTTAGTTCGATGCTTCTTCATCATCATGGCGCCCAAGAAGAAGACGACGGTGGCGGTTGGCCAGTCGAAAGCCGGACAGCCCGTCCCGACGCGGGCGAGGAGCGGACCGGTCGCAGAAAGGACCCGGGGCGCTGCTCGTGAACACCAACACCGTCCCAGCAGCCGGAGTTTGGGAGGTGGCGATGTTTGTGCGCCTGGTAATGGGCCACACACCGCCAAATCCAAAGACGGAGCCAAGCCCTTCGCGGGTGGCGCAGGGCCTTCCAGGATCGCTGCCACATCACCCGAAGGCGACGCAAGGGCCTCTAGGACTCCCATGCCGGCGCCAACAGTGCGCTCCTCCCAAGCAGCACACGGCGAACGACATCATCACGCCGAAGATCCCGGGCGTCGCCGTGGGAAGAGCCCCGAGCGCCACCCCCGAGACATAGAAGACCTGCCCGCCCGCCGAAGCGCTGGTGAAAACGGTATGCGACCGCGGGATCATGATGGAGCTCCTCCTGACATGGTCAGGGGTCGAAGTGCGCCGCGGTCCGTGTAGGTTTAGCTACCGCTAACCCCAGCAGAAGCCCTGGTGCGCGTGCAGTTGCTCCTCGACTTTCCTCCCGTTACGGGGAAACTCGACGAATGGAGAACCACCATCTGAAGCCTTCTCGCGGTCGCCGACAAGGATGAACCAAGTCCAGCGAGGCCCCCGGGTCGACGTACCGAAGGGGTCCCACGCACCGGCGGTGGGAGGACCGGTAGCACCGCGGCCACGGTGCATTCGCCTCCTCCTCGCCCGGTACCACGTGTGTCGACTCATCGAGACGTCGCGAGTGACGCCATCTCCATAGCGTCGTCCGACCCACGGACCCACGGCGACCAGCGTCAAGTTCTTCAGGAGCAAGCTCATGAAGACGCTCGGACCACCATCGAGTGTCGGCGCGGAGCGCGCCACCAGTTGGACAGGCGAGCAGGGCCTGCTGTGAACCACCCAGCACCGGAGAGCCCTGGAGGTCTACCTTACGAGGTAGGCTGTCCATCTTTTACCCGTGAGCTGCGGAAGTTCCAGTGGCCCACTCACCGCACGTTCAAGCCTGACGTTGGCGAGAAGTACAACGACAAGACCCACCCGTCGGAGTTCCTCAGCATCTACACCATCATGATGCAAGCTGCCGGAGCCCGCGACGATAAGGTGCTTGCGAATTACTTCCCATTGGCTCTTAAACCCAACGCCATGTCGTGTTTGATGCACTTGCCGGTAGACTCTATTTCCTCCTGGTCGAATTTTTGCCATGACTTTGTTGGCGCCTTTACTAGAGGTCACCAAGCCCATGGCCTAGCAAGTGACCTGCACGTCATACCCCAGAAGGAAGGCGAGAGTCTGCGCAAGTATATACAGAGGTTCAGCCGGGTACAATACAATATCCCTGATGTTCACCCTGCCGCCATCATCAGCGCGTTCCATCAGAACGTGCATAATCACAAGATGCGTGAAGAACTGGCGATGACCAAGGTGAAAGATGTGGCGGAACTCTATGTTCTTGCTGACAGATGTGCCCGGGCTGAAGAGGGAAGGTAGTACCCCGGCAAAGATGCCGGCGCGGAAACCGACTCTTCAGATGAGGATACTGCCGCCCCGGCGAAGAAAGGCCGGCACCGCAATAGGAAGCGCAAAGGTAAAGCCGTGCTTGCGGTCGAGGGATCTGATGATGCCGGCTCTACCACGAAAACCAAGGCGGATGACCCCGGCAAGGAAATTGCCGGGTGTGTCGCCTGCCGGGCCTTGGCGGCTGCCGAGAAGCCAGGAAACTTTGGCAAGCGATACTGCAAGATCCATCGCACCAAAGGCCATGATCTCCAGGACTGCCGACAGGTTGAGCTCCTTGCTGAGAAGCAGAGGGCTGAATATCAGAGGCGGGACAAGGAGAAGGGCCAGGACGGTGCTGAAGGGTCCGACAAGAAGCGTGACGGCCAAGCAGGCCGTCACGGCAAGGATAAACAGCAGGAGAGGCCCGCCCGGGGGCGTGACAGAAAGCCAGAAGACGACGATCACGAAGAGGATGACGAGTCCGGCGACCAAGAGTTTCATGTGCGTCGATGGCAGCGCCTTGCTGCATACTTCTCACCGCCAACTCAAACAGTGGGCGCGTGAGATTATAGCGGTGGAGCCGTCGCCTGGTGCCCAAAAGCCGCTGAAATGGTCCAGCACACCTATCATTTTTTACGCTGGGGATCACCCTGATCGCACTACTGCGGTCGGGTGCTTGTCGTTGTTGGTTTCGCCGACAATATGCAACCTCAAGGTGACGAAGATGCTAGTCGATGGCGGGGCCGATCTTAATCTCGCCTATCGTTATCGAGAATCTGCAGATTCTTGACGAAGACCTCGAAGAGACGGGCACGTTTCAGGGGGTCAGCCCAGGGAGAAGTCAACCAAAGGGGAAAGTAACGCTGCCCGTGACTTTTGGAAGCGATCTGAACTACAAGACAGAAAGGATCGTGTTCGATGTCGCCAAGATCCCCTTGCCCGACAACGGGATCTTTGGCAGCCCAACACTGGCCAAGTTCATGGCGGCGTCACACTACGCCTACAACACCCTGAAGATGCCAGGACCTATGACGATCATCACCATCCCCTCCGATAAGAAAGATGCGCTGATTTTCACTGACCAACTATACCAGCAAGCAGTTGCGGCAGCTGCTGCCACTAGGGCACTTGCTCCTGCCACCGGAGCCCCGGGCGGGAAGAAGAAGAAGAAGACCGGTGAGACCTCAGACACCCACTCTGGCAAGCGCACCTCTTCGGAGTGTAGTGCTCCCGTCGAGGACGTGCCAGAGAGCTCCACCGGCAGAAACAAGAAGTCCAGGGCCACACCGCCAGGAACCAAGAAGGTTTCTGTCAAGGAGGACGGCACGAGAGGGGCTTTCACCATAGGCTCCACCCTTGACGACAAATAGGAAGACGCGCTCATCACCTTCCTGCGGGAAAATGTCGATGTGTTTGCATGGCAAGCATCTGACATCCCTGGCGTTCCCAGGGAGGTGATTGAGCACCACCTTGCTGTATGTCCTCATGCACGGCCCGTCAAGCAGAAGGTCAGGAAGCAAGCTTTGGAACGACAAGAGTTCATCACAGAGGAGATCCGTAAACTGGAAGCAGCGGGTTTGGTAAGAGGAGTGCTCCATCCGACATGGTTGGCCAATCCAGTGGTAGTGCGCAAGGCAAATGGGGAGTGGAGGCTGTGTATTGATTACACAGATATCAATAAGGCTTGTCCCAAAGACCCCTTCCCGTTGCCGCGCAACGACCAGATTGTTGACTCCACGGCTGGGTGTGACCTGTTGTCATTTCTTGATGCCTACTCCGGCTACCACCAGATCTTCATGACAAGAGAAAACGAAGAGAAGACAGCATTCATCACCCCATGTGGTACGTATTGTTTCGTACGAATGCCTATCGGGTTGAAGAATGCTGGCTCAACGTTTGCAAGGGCAGTCCAGATTGGTTTTGAACCCCAGCTCCATAGAAATATGGAGGCTTATATGGATGATATAGTGGTCAAAACCAAGAACAGGGCAACGCTTATACCGGATTTACAAGAAACCTTTGCAAACCTACGCAAGATCAATCTCAAGCTGAACCCTGAGAAGTGCGTCTTCGGCGTCCCGTCCGGCAAGCTTCTCGGGTTCTTTGTGTCACAGCGTGGGATAGAGGCCAATCCGGACAAGGTCAATGCTATAGAATAGATTGAAGCACCCAAACGGGTCAAGGATGTGCGCCGGCTTGCTGGCTGCGTTGCCGCCATGAGCAAATTCATTTCCAAGTCTGCCGAGCGCGCCCTCCCCTTTTTCAAGATTTTGAAAAAGGCGGGCCCAATGGAGTGGACGCCAGAAGCCGAAGCATCATTGCATGATTTTAAGAGGTATCTTTCTTCCACGCCAGTACTAGTTGCGCCTAGGCCACAAGAACCGTTGCTGCTATACCTGGCGGCAACGAACCAGGTGGTCAGCTCCGCACTAGTGGCGCAGAGAGAAGTTGATGGCGGGGTGATAGCAGTGACAGAGCCTGATGCCGTTGGTGCAGAGACGACACGGCCGGTTGGAGTGCCGCCAAGGAAGAAAATGATGCAGCACCCGGTCTACTTTGTTAGCTCCCTCTTGCAGGGGGCTAGATCAAGGTACTCCGGCCTGCAAGAATTGCTCTTCGGCCTTCTTATGGCCTCGAGGAAGCTGCGTCACTACTTCCAGGCACACGAGATCACTGTCGTCACTCGCCTCCCTCTGCAACGGATATTGCACAATCCCGATGCAACGGGAAGAATTGTAGAGTGGGCACTGGAGCTGTCCAGCTTTGGCCTCAAGTTTGAAAGTACCTCGACGATTCAAAGCCGAGTCCTGGCAGAGTTTGTTGCAGAATGGACCGTGACGCCTGATGAAGAAGCCCAGGAGACTGCTCTCCCCGGCAAAGAGGCGAGTTGCGACTGGATCATGTACTTTGATGGAGCTTTCTCCTTATAGGGCGCCGGGGCTGGCGTACTGCTTGTCGCGCCCACCGGAGAGCACCTCAAGTACGTGGTCCAGATGCACTTCCCCAGGGAGGTATCAATGAACAACACTGCCGAATATGAGGGGCTGCTTGCTGGTCTTAGGATCGCGACAGACCTCGGAATCAAGAAACTCATTGTCAGGGGCGATTCGCAGCTTGTCGTCAAACAAGTCAACAAAGATTACCAGAGCCCGTTGATGAAGGCCTACATCGATGAAGTGAGAAAGCTGGAAGAGCGCTTTGATGGTATACAGGCGGAGCATGTTCCCCGAGCAGAGAACGACATCGCCGATTACCTGTCGAAGCGCGCTGCCCTCAAGTTACCTGTGGAACCAGGTACCTTTGTGCTTCAGCTTTCTCAGCCATCCGTTGATCCATCAACAGAGCAAAACAAGAGGAGGAAATCAGGGCCCGTCAAGTACTTTCCCGCCGAGCTTGCCGGAGCCGCCGACAAGGATGTTGCCGAGGACACTGAGCCCGCAATGGGACGGCTAGCTCCGGCGGAGCGTCAAGCTCTTGCCGCCGAGACAGCCGCTCCTATAGCGGAGGAAATGCCTTTAGTCCTCGCCGTCGAGCCCCAGGCTCCAGCGTGGGCACAACATACCGTTTGATTCCTCCAAACTGGGGAACTTCCTGAGGAGCAGTAAGAAGCGGAAAAAGTAGCCCGTCGATCTGCTCTGTACCAGTTCGTCGATGACGTCCTGTACAGAAAGAGACCGAACGACGTGAAATTGAAGTGTATCCCCCGAGAGGAAGGACTGGGGCTGTTGGTCGAGATACATGGAGGCATATGTGGATCCCACATAGGGTCAAGAGCCCTTGCCGGCAAGGCATTTCGGCAAGGCTTCTTCTGGCCCACTGCCCTCCAGGATGCGACGACACTGGTCACCAGGTGTGAAGCATGTCAGTTCCATTCAACGAAACTTCATCAGCCAGCTCAAGCCCTTCAAACCATTCCTCTCTCCTGGCCCTTCTCGGTCTGGGGGCTTGACATACTGGGCCCTTTCCCCCGCGCTGTCGGGGGCTTTGAGTACTTGTACGTCGCAATCGACAAGTTCACAAAGTGGCCAGAGGTGGAGGTAGTGAGGAAGGTCACAGCTCAGTCAGCCGTCAAGTTCTTTAAGGGACTAGTGTGCCGTTTTGGTGTACCCAACAGGGTCATCACCGACAATGGCACACAGTTCACAAGCCGCACCTTCATGCAATATACCCAAGACCTCGGCAGCAAGGTCTGTTTCGCTTCCGTTGCTCACCCATGAAGCAATGGTCAGGCTGAGAGGGCAAACACTGAAGTGCTGCGAGGCTTAAGGAGAAAGACCTTTGACAGGCTGCACAAGAGTGGAAGGCGCTGGATTGATGAGTTGCCGATGGTTCTTTGGTTGATCAAAACGACGACAAACCGAGCCACCGGCCACACACCCTTTGCCCTAGTATACGGGGCAGAAGCAGTTCTCCCCACTAAACTCATATACGGGTCACCTCGAGTGCTCGCTTATGATGAGCTTGAGCAAGAGCAACTGCGGAAAGACGACACAATGCTTCTTGAGGAAGATCGTCTTCGGGCGGCTGTGAGAGCAGCATGCTACCAGCAAGCCTTGCGCCGCTACCATAGCCGCAAGGTCCATGCTTGAAGCTTTGAGGAAGGCGACCTTGTTCTTCGGCGCGTTCAATCGGCCAAGAATACCAACAAGTTGACGCCAAAGTGGGAAGGCCCTTATCGGGTAATACGAGTCACCAGGCCTGGCGCAATCCGCCTGGAGACCGAAAATGCCGTTCCGGTGAGCAATTCCTGGATCATTGAGCATCTTCGCAAGTTTTACCCATAAGGCGCGGCTTGTCGGGCCCCCCCGGCAAGCCACCTTTTGTACAAGCCTTGCCGGCAATGCATGTAACCCTTTGTACAAAGCCAGGCGTAGACCCTGAGCATAAATAAATGAAGGGCTGGTGCCCTAAGTTATAGCATGCATGCTAGGTCGAGTCTCGTCCTTGGTTAGGGTTGATAGTGCTTAGCGGCGGCTAACCCCTAGCTTAGAGGTCGAGTTTGCATCTCTTTGTCTTTCTTTTATCTCCTTTGGTTCACAGGACGCACAGATATCCTTGCCGAAACCACTTGGGGAGAAAAAAAGGAACAGACCAACATCAAGGCCCCGACAAGCCAGTGTTGCCGGGGGTTGCAAGAGCAAAGATTCACCCACGACAAACCAAGGTTGCCGGCGGCTGCAGCTTCAGATAAGTTCTTCATCCCTTATCGTGCATTCCATTATGGTCTGAGGTATGTGAAACCTCGTTTTCTCCTTAAAACTACCGTGCTCCCCTAACTCTAGGCCCTGGGGCTCGTTCCTGGGACGTTGGGTCGTAGTCGCGGCAGTGAAGAGGTAAAACAAGGAGCCTAAACCCACTTCATCCCTGCCTCCGCCAAAGGCATGAGAAAGGTCGAGCGAAGTGGGGAAATGGCAAGGCATGTTGCCAGGCGAGAAAATGTTTATCTTAGAGATATCAAGGGTTTATTCCTTGTCGTGGGTTTCACCCACAGACAAATGACCCGGCAAACATCCCTTTTTCATTAAAAACATTCCACTCATGTACAGTCCGTAGGGAATGAAAAACATGATCAAGGGGATTACAAGTTTCAAATTTAACAGATGCCCGAAGGCTTACAAACTAAAAAGAGATAAGATGCCCGTAATGCCTTTCTTGTCCCTCTCCTCAGGAGGCAGGTCAAGGAGGCGAGAAGGGCAAAAGGAGCGCCTAGGCGAGCTACGGGTGGCAGAAGACACCAAGAGAACATCTTGGTGGCCGCCCAAAGGCTGGATGGTGATGGTGGCGCCGGAAGCAGAGCTCGAAGACGAGGCGGCAGGACGTCAGTACGCGTCGAAGTAGTCGGTGCCCGCGTACTCCGACATGACGACCTTGCCGCCCGCCCTCTTCCTCTTCCGCAGCCTCCCAATGCTAGCCGCCAAGGGGACGGCCCCGAGAAGTTCAGGGAGTCGGCGACACGGACGATGGGGTCGCCGGTGCCACCAGGAGCGGCGCCCGACACCTAGTCGGACCCATCATCCTGCCGCCTACTACCCTCGTCATCGCTGCCGCTGTCCTCCTTGTCACTCTCGCTCGAGGAGGAATCTTTGTCATCAGAAGAGCTCTCCACGCAGCACCTTGCTAGAGTCCCGAAGTGCCCGAAGACCTTGACGGAAAGAAGGCCACCCTCCATCAACTTAAATTGGAGCGTGAGCCCATCCGTCAAGCTGTGGATACGAGCAAACGTCTTCCATCCCCGACGAAGATACATCACATGAGGAGCAGGGAAGTCGATGCGGACCCGCATGCCACTGATCCCGCGGCCCCTCATGTGTAGCCGCAATGACTCCGGCGGATCTAACTCCATCTCCCACGCAAATGGAGTCGGAAGATGAAGGCGACGGCGCGGCGGCCGGCGCAACCTGACGAAGAACTCGCAAGGGTCATCCCCAACATGACCCTCAGTTGGAGGAGGAGCCGCTGGCGGGGGCGAGGCCGGCGGGCCACCCCGTCCTCCTCTTCCCCGAGCGCCCTGGCCTCACCCACGGCCTCGCCCACTCTCCCTTCCCCTCGCGGCCGGCTCGGCCACTGCAAGCGCAGGAGAAGGAGGGACGCGTTGTCGAGGGGCGACCCTCGCCGCCACCATTGAAGGGCCGGGATTTCCTCTCTCCATGATGAATGGAAGAGAGGAGCAGAAGCTGAAGGAGGAAGAAGATGGAAGAATGCAGGGCGCCATCCCTCCCCTCCCGCTCTTTATAAAGGAACGGGGCTGGGGCTCGACCGCCCCGCTCAGCCAATCAAGACACGGAAGGCGCAGGGAGCCAGGACCGACCCGCCGCCCCAACCAGCGACGACCCGTTTTTCCCGCCTCCACCGTTTGCCACCCCAAGTGCATGGGGGACACGTGGCAGACGTGCAGAACCGAGGGGACGGGTGAGGCGACCTCTCCCCACCCTGTGATCATGGGGAGTGGATGCCTTGAGGACCGCGCCTCGGCCCCATTCAGTAAATGGGCCGCGCC
>LR738711.1:477824001-477877493 GCA_902687465.1 Secale cereale | reverse complement strand
CGTTTATGGGGAAGGCGCGAAGACGCCTCTTTACTACGACGTGACGCATGCCTGCGGGAACCGCCCCGCGCATGCCGCCCACATCACGCACACCCCTCCACACCGCACCACGCGCGCGGATCGTGGGACTCGCAGCGCGCGGAAAGTCTTACCACGGTAAAAACCGCCCCGCCTGCCCGCACACCGTTCTGGGCCTAGCCCAACAACGCGTCGCGCTAATGTGTGGCCCAGGCCCGGGGGCTCCTGTCGGTGTACAAAAAGGGGGGTACACTTTTTGTACCCCTATGACTGTGCACGGGCAGTCTGAGCCACGGGCACCGCCGCACCAAGCAAGGCCAGGAAGGTAAGCCGGGGTAAGACTGAAGCCCAAAGCAAAGACCACAAAGAGCAAAGGGATGAAGCATGTTCCCCCAGCAAGATCCTTGCCGGGAGCCAGTAGCCCCGGCAAGACCCTTGCCGCGGCAACTCCCCGGCAAGACCTTTGCCGCAGCAACTCGCCCCACTCCTACGGAGCGGATCACCCTTGAGTCCACTGCCCCCATGGGGCAAGGATTCGGGAGACATCCCGTTGGTGGCATGCAGATCTTTGTGAAGACATTCAAGATCAGGTACGCACTAAGAAGACGACGACCCTTGGCGGGATCCTAGCCAAGGAAGACCACAAGACCTCCGGCAAGCACCTTGCCGGGGATGGCAGCACGCGCCGCGGCAAGACTCTTGCCGGGGCCCCGGCAAGGCCCTTGCCGAGGACATCCACGGGGCCACCATCAGGCCCACGCCGACTAAACTCCCACCGCCTTATGCAGCTGCCGATCCAACCAGCTAGGCAGGCACCTGCGTGGCGGCATGCAGATCTTCGTGAAGACCCACCATAGCGCCACCTCAGCTGCCTGCCGACCTACATGGCATCTCAGGCATCGCTGTTGGGGAACGTAGTATTTTAAAATTTGCCTACGATCACGCAAGATCTATCTACCAGATGCATAGCAACGAGAGGGGAGAGTGAGTCTACGTACCCTCGTAGACCGAAAGCGGAAGCGTTAGAACAACGCGGTTGATGTAGTCGTACGTCTTCACGGCCCGACCGATCAAGCACCGAAACTACGGCACCTCCGAGTTCTAGCACACGTTCAGCTCGATGACGTCCCTCAAACTCCGATCCAGCCGAGTGTCGAGGGAGAGTTCCGTCAGCACGACGGCGTGGTGACGATCTTGATGTTCTACCGTCGCAGGGCTTCGCCTAAGCACTGCTACAATATTTATCGAGGAGAACTATGGTGGAGGGGGGCACCGCACACGGCTAAGAGATCAAGAGATCAATTGTTGTGTCTAGAGGTGCCCCCTGCCCCCGTATATAAAGGAGGGAGGGAGAGGCCGGCCCTAGAGGGGGCGCACCAAGTGTGGGGAGTCCTACTAGGACTCCCAAGTCCTAGTAGGATTCCCCTTTCCTTTCCGGAGTAGGAGAGAAGGAAAGAGGGGGAGAGGGAGAAGGAAAAGGGGGCTGCACCCCTTGTCCAATTCGGACCAGAAGGGGGGTGCACGCCTCCTTCCTTTTGGCCTCTCTCCTCTATTCCCGTAAGTCCCCGGTACTCCGAAAATACCCGAATCACTCGGAACCTTTCCGATGTCCGAATATAGTCGTCCAATATATCGATTTTTACGTCTCGACCATTTTGAGACTCCTCGTCATGTCCCCGATCTCATCCGGGACTCCGAACTCCTTCGGTACATCAAAACTCATAAACTCATAATAAAACTATCATCGAAACCTTAAGCGTGCGGACCCTACGGGTTCGAGAACTATGTAGACATGACCGAGACACGTCTCCGGTCAATAACCAATAGCGGAACCTGGATGCTCATATTGGCTCCCACATATTCTACGAAGATCTTTATCGGTCAAACCGCATAACAACATACATTGTTCCCTTTGTCATCGGTATGTTACATGCCCGAGATTCGATCGTCGGTATCTCAATACCTAGTTCAATCTCGTTACCAACAAGTCTCTTTACTCGTTCTGTAATACATCATCCCGCAACTAACTCATTAGCTGCAATGCTTGCAAGGCTAATAGTGATGTGCATTACCGAGTGGGCCCAGAGATACCTCTCCGACAATCGGAGTGACAAATCCTAATCTCGAAATACGCCAACCCAACAAGTACCTTCGGAGACACCTGTAGAGTACCTTTATAATCACCCAGTTACGTTGTGACGTTTGGTAGCACACAAAGTGTTCCTCCGGTATTCGGGAGTTGCATAATCTCATAGTCATAGGAATATGTATAAGTCATGAAGAAAGCAATAGCAGTAAAAACTTAAACGATCATAGTGCTAAGCTAACGGATGGGTCTTGTCCATCAGATCATTCTCCTAATGATGTGATCCCGTTGATCAAATGACAACTCATGTCTATGGCTAGGAAACATAACCATCTTTGATCAATGAGCTAGTCTAGTAGATGCATACTAGGGACACTCTGTTTTGTCTATGTATTCACACATGTATTAAGTTTCCGGTTAATACAATTCTAGCATGAATAATAAACATTTATCATGATATAAGGAAATAAATAATAACTTTATTATTGCCTCTAGGGCATATTTCCTTCAGTCTCCCACTTGCACTAGAGTCAATAATCTAGTTCACATCGCCATGTGATTTAACACCGATAGTTCACATCGTCATGTGATTAACACCCAAAGGGTTTACTAGAGTCAATAATCTAGTTCACATCGCTATGTGATTAACACCCAAAGAGTACTAAGGTGTGATCATGTTTTGCTTCGTGAGAGAAGTTTAGTCAACGGGTCTGTCACATTCAGATCCGTATGTATTTCGCAAATGTCTATGTGTCTACAATGCTCTGCATGGAGCTACTCTAGCTAATTGCTCCCACTTTCAATTCGCATCCAGATTGATACTTAGAGTCAGCTGGATATAGTGTCAAAGCTTGCATCGGCGTAACCCTTTATGACGAACTCTTTATCACCTCCATAATCGAGAAACATTTCCTTAGTCATCCAGTTACTAAGGATAATTTTGACCGCTGTACAGTGATCTACTCCTGGATCACTATTGTACCCTCTTGACAAACTCATGGCAAGGTACACAACATGTTTGGTACACAGCATGGCATACTTTATAGAACCTATGGCTGAGGCATAGGGAATGACTTTCATTCTCTCTATATTTTTCTTCCGTGGTCTGGCTTTGAGTCTTACTCAACTTCACACCTTACAAGTCAGGTAAGAACTCCTTTTTTGACTAATCCATTTTGAACTACTTCAAAATCATATCAAGGTATGTACTCATCGAAAGTCTTATCAAGCGTCTTGATCTATCTCTATAGATCTTGATTCCCAATATGTAAGCAGCTTCACCAAGGTCTTTCTTTGAAAAACTCCTTTCAAACACTCCTTTATGCTTTCCAGAAAATTCTACATCATTTCCGATCGACAATATGTCATTCACATATACTTATCAGAAAGGTTGTAGTGCTCCCACTCACTTCTTGTAAATACAGGCTTCACCGCAAGTGTGTATAAATCTATATGCTTTGATCAACTTATCAAAGCGTATATTCCAACTCCGAGATGCTTGCACCAGTCCATAGATGGATCGCTGGATCTTGCACATTTTGTTAGCACCTTTAGGATTGACAAAACCTTCTGGTTGCATCATATACAAGTCTTCTTTAATAAATCCATTAAAGAATGCAGTTTTGTTATCCATTTGCCAGATTTCATAAAATGCGGCAATTGCTAACATGATTCGGACAGACTTAAGCATCGCTACGGGTGAGAAAGTCTCATCGTAGTCAACTCCTTGAACTTGTTGAAAAACTTTCGCAACAAGTCGAGCTTTGTAAACAGTAACATTACTGTCAGCGTCAGTCTTCCTC
Organism: Secale cereale; assembly: GCA_902687465.1. Lineage (NCBI taxonomy): Eukaryota > Viridiplantae > Streptophyta > Magnoliopsida > Poales > Poaceae > Secale > Secale cereale. The sequence goes on along the minus strand of LR738711.1, from coordinate 477,873,587 downwards.
TTGAAGATCCATTTATTTTCGATGGCTTGCCGACCATCGGGCAAGTCAACCAAAGTCCACACTTTGTTCTCATACATGGATCCCATCTCAGATTTCATGGTCTCAAGCCATTTTACGGAATCTGGGCTCATCATCGCTTCCTCATAGTTCGTAGGTTCATCATGGTCCAGTAACATGACTTCCAGAACCGGGTTGCCGTACCACTCTGGTGCGGAACGTACTCTGGTTGATCTACGAAGTTCAGCAGTAACTTGATCCGAAGTTTCATGAGCATCATCATTAGCTTCCTCACTAATTGGTGTAGGAATCACTAGAACCACTTTCTGTGATGTACTACTATCCAATTCGGGAGAAGGTACAATTACCTCATCAAGTTCCACTTTCCTCCCACTCACTTCTTTCGAGAGAAACTCCTTCTCTAGAAAGGATCCACTCTTAGCAACAAAGACCTTGCCTTCGGATCTGTGATAGAAGGTGTACCCAACAGTTTCTTTTGGGTATCCTATGAAGATTTACTTCTCCGATTTGGGTTCGAGCTTATCATGTTGAAACTTTTTCACATAAGCATCGTAGTCCCAAACTTAAAGAAATGACAGCTTAGGTTTCTCGTCAAACCACAGTTCATACGGTGTCATCTCCACGGATTTAGATGGTGCCCTATTTAACGTGAATGTATCTGTCTCTAATGCATAACCCCAAAAGCGATAGTGGTAGATCGGTAAGAGACATCATCGATCGCACCATATCTAATAAAGTCCGGTTATGACGTTCGGACACACCATTACACTATGGTGTTCCAAGTGACGTGAGTAGTGAAACTATTTCACATTGTTTTTACTGAAGGCCAAACTCGCTAACTCAAATATTTTACCTCTACGATCATATCGTAGAAACTCTTATTTTCTTGTTACGATGATTCTCCACTTCACTCTGAAATTCTTTGAACTTTTCAAATGTTTTAGACTTGTGCTTCATTAAGTAGATATACCCATATCTGCTCAAATCATCAGTGAAGGTCAGAAAATAACGATACCCGCCGCGAGCTTCAACACTCATTGGTCCACATACATCTGTATGTATGATCTCCAACAAATCTGTTGCTCGCTCCATTGTTCCGGAGAACGGAGTTTTAGTCATCTTGCCCATGAGGCATGGTTCGCAAGCACCAAGTGATTCATAATCAAGTGATTCCAAAAGTCCATCACTATGGAGTTTCTTCATGCGCTTTACACCATTATGACCTAAACAGCAGTGCCACAAATAAGTTGCATTATCATTATTAACCTTGCATCTTTTGGCTTCAATATTATGAATATGTGTATCACCACGATCGAGATCCAACAAACTATTTTCATTGGGTGTGTGACCATCGAAGGTTTTATTCATGTAAACAGAATAACAATTATTCTATGACTTTAAATGAATAACCGTATTGCAACAAATATGATCAAATCATATTCATGCTCAACACAAATGCCAAATAACATTTATTTAGGTTTTACACTAATCCCGAAAGTATAGGGAGTGTGCGATGATGATCATATCAATCTTGGAACCACTTCCAACACACATCGTCACTTCACCTTTAACTAGTCTCTGTTCATTCTGCAATTCTCGTTTCGAGTTACTAATTTTAGCAACTGAACCGGTATCAAATACCCAGGGGTTGCTATGAACACTAGTAAAGTACACATCAATAATCTGTATATCAAAATATACCTTTGTTCACTTTGCCATCCTTCTTATCCGCCAAGTATCTAGGGCAGTTCCACTTCCAGTGACCATTTCCTTTGCAGTAGAAGCACTTAGTTTCAGGCTTGAGTTTTAGCTTTGGGTTTCTTCACGGGAGTGACAACTTGCTTGTCATTCTTCTTGAAGTTACCCTTCTATCCCTTTGCCCTTTACTTGAAACAAGTGGTCTTGTTAACCATCAACACTTGATGCTTTTTCATGATTTCTACCTTCGCCGACTTCAGCATTGCGAAGAGCTCGGGAATTCCTTTCGTCATCCCTTGCATATTATAGTTCATCACGAAGTTCTACTAACTTGGTGATAGTGACTAGAGAACTTTGTCAATTACTATCTTATCTGGAAGATTAACTCCCACTTGATTCAAGTAATTGTAGTACCCAGACAATCTGAGCACATGCTCACTGGTTGAGCTATTCTCCTCCATCTTGTAGGCAAAGTACTGTCAGAAGTCTTATACCTCTCGACACGGGCATGAGTATGAAATACTAATTTCAACTCTTGGAACATCTTATATGCTCCATGGCGTTCAAAACGTTTTTGAAGTCCCGGTTCTAAGCCATAAAGCATGATGCACTTAAACTATCAAGTAGTCATCATACCTAGCTTTTGTCAAAACGTTCGTAACGTCTACATCTGCTCCTGCAATAGGTATGTCACCTAGCGGTGCATCAAGGACATAATTCTCTGTGCAGCAATGAGGATAATCCTCAGATCACGGAACAATTCCGCATCATTGCTACTAACATCTTTCAACTTAGTTTTCTCTAGGAACATATAAAAAATAAACGGGGAGCAACATCGCGAGCTATTGATCTACAACATAGATATGCTAATACTACGAGGACTAAGTTCATGATAAATTAAAGTTCAATTTAATCATATTACTTAAGAACTCCCACTTAGATAGACATCCCTCTAGTCATCTAAATGATCAGGTGATCCAAATCAACTAAACCTTGTCCGATCATCACGTGAGATGAAGTAGTTTCAATGGTGAACATCTTATGTTGATCATATCTACTATATGATTCATGCTCGACCTTTCGGTCTCCAGTGTTCCGAGGCCATATCTGCATATGCTAGGCTCGTCAAGTTTAACCCGAGTATTCTGCGTGTGCAAAACTGGCTTACACCCGTTGTATTTGAACGTAGAGCTTATCACACCCGATCATCACGTGGTGTCTCGGCACGACGAACTTTCGCAACGGTGCATACTCAGGTAGAACACTTATACCTTGAAATTTAGTAAGGGATCATCTTATAATGCTACCGTCGAACTAAGCAAAATAAGAAGCATAATAAGATAAACATCACATGCAATCAAAATATGTGACATGATTTGGCCATCATCATCTTGTGCTTTTGATCTCCATCTCCAAAGCACCGTCATGATCACCTTCGTCACCGGCGCGACACCTTGATCTCCATCGTAGCATCGTTGTCGTCTCGCCAACTATTGCTTCTACGACTATCGCCACCGCTTAGTGATAAAGTAAAGCAATTACATGGCGATTGCATTTCATACAATAAAGCGACAACCATATGGCTCCTGCCAGTTGCCGATAACTTTACAAAACATGATCATTTCATACAAAACCGTATAACTCATCATGTCTTGACCATATCACATCACAACATGCCCTGCAAAAACAAGTTAGACGTCCTCTACTTTGTTGTTGCAAGTTTTACGTGGCTGCTACGGGCTTAGCAAGAACCGTTCTTACCTACGCATACAAAACCACAACGATATTTCGTCAAGTATGTGCTGTTTTAACCTTCACAAGGACCGGGCGTAGCCACACTTGATTCAACTAAAGTTGAAGAAACTGACACCCGCCAGCCACCTATGTGCGAAGCACGTCGGTAGAACCAGTCTCGCGTAAGCGTACGCGTAATGTCGGTCCGGGCCGCTTCATCCAACAATACCGCCGAATCAAAGTATGACATGCTGGTAAGCAGTATGACTAGTATCGTCCACAACTCACTTGTGTTCTACTCGTGCATATCATCTACACATAGACCTGGCTCTGATGCCACTGTTGGGGAACGTAGTATTTTAAAATTTTCCTACGATCACGCAAGATCTATCTACCAGATGCATAGCAACGAGAGGGGAGAGTGAGTCTACATACCCTCGTAGACCGAAAGCGGAAGCGTTAGAACAACGCGGTTGATGTAGTCGTACGTCTTCACGGCCCGACCGATCAAGCACCGAAACTACGGCACCTCCGAGTTCTAGCACACGTTCAGCTCGATGACGTCCCTCGAACTCCGATCCAGCCGAGTGTCGAGGGAGAGTTCCGTCAGCACGACGGCGTGGTGACGATCTTGATGTTCTACCGTCGCAGGGCTTCGCCTAAGCACTGCTACAATATTTATCGAGGAGAACTATGGTGGAGGGGGGCACCGCACACGGCTAAGAGATCAAGAGATCAATTGTTGTGTCTAGAGGTGCCCCCTGCCCCCGTATATAAAGGAGGGAGGGAGAGGCCGGCCCTAGAGGGGGCGCACCAAGTGTGGGGAGTCCTACTAGGACTCCCAAGTCCTAGTAGGATTCCCCTTTCCTTTCCGGAGTAGGAGAGAAGGAAAGAGGGGGAGAGGGAGAAGGAAAAGGGGGCTGCACCCCTTGTCCAATTCGGACCAGAAGGGGGGTGCACGCCTCCTTCCTTTTGGCCTCTCTCCTCTATTCCCGTAAGTCCCCGGTACTCCGAAAATACCCGAATCACTCGGAACCTTTCCGATGTCCGAATATAGTCGTCCAATATATCGATTTTTACGTCTCGACCATTTTGAGACTCCTCGTCATGTCCCCGATCTCATCCGGGACTCCGAACTCCTTCGGTACATCAAAACTCATAAACTCATAATAAAACTATCATCGAAACCTTAAGCGTGCGGACCCTACGGGTTCGAGAACTATGTAGATATGACCGAGACACGTCTCCGGTCAATAACCAATAGCGGAACCTGGATGCTCATATTGGCTCCCACATATTCTACGAAGATCTTTATCGGTCAAACCGCATAACAACATACATTGTTCCCTTTGTCATCGGTATGTTACATGCCCGAGATTCGATCGTCGGTATCTCAATACCTAGTTCAATCTCGTTACCAACAAGTCTCTTTACTCGTTCCGTAATACATCATCCCGCAACTAACTCATTAGCTGCAATGCTTGCAAGGCTTATAGTGATGTGCATTACCGAGTGGGCCCAGAGATACCTCTCCGACAATCGGAGTGACAAATCCTAATCTCGAAATACGCCAACCCAACAAGTACCTTCGAAGACACCTGTAGAGTACCTTTATAATCACCCAGTTACGTTGTGACGTTTGGTAGCACACAAAGTGTTCCTCCGGTATTCGGGAGTTGCATAATCTCATAGTCATAGGAACATGTATAAGTCATGAAGAAAGCAATAGCAGTAAAAACTTAAACGATCATAGTGCTAAGCTAACGGATGGGTCTTGTCCATCAGATCATTCTCCTAATGATGTGATCCCGTTGATCAAATGACAACTCATGTCTATGGCTAGGAAACATAACCATCTTTGATCAATGAGCTAGTCTAGTAGAGGCATACTAGGGACACTCTGTTTTGTCTATGTATTCACACATGTATTAAGGTTCCGGTTAATACAATTCTAGCATGAATAATAAACATTTATCATGATATAAGGAAATAAATAATAACTTTATTATTGCCTCTAGGGCATATTTCCTTCAATCGCTGGCCAGGGCGCGTGTCGACACAAGAAGGAGCGGCGACAGACAAGACGGATATCTCCCCCGTCCCCGATAAAGCAAGGACACCTAAGCAAGACGCATTAAATGCGCCTTGTCATGTAATGCAAGGGATAACCTCGCATCACTGTACCCTTTCCACCTCCTGTGTGCCACTGTGGCGACACCTTTTCCCTATAAAAGGAGGCCCGAGGCGACCAGAGGAAGGATTCGGCTTTTTGGAGCTCCTCACGCCCCATAGCTAGCTGAAGAACACAAACATACAATCCACCAAAGCAGGAGTAGGGTTTTACGCATCCTCGCGGCCCGAACCTGGATAAACGAACCGTGTGCTATCTGTTTGATCCGCTCTTCTCTCAACCCCGCGCCCCGCAACCGTAGTAGGGATTCTTGTGATCCCATGGGCGTCGTTCCCAATACACCGACAACTCATGAGAAGTTACGCTTTGAAAAGCTCAACCTTAAGCAGGAGCATGAGTTCTTAAAGGCAATCAATGATGATCTTCGCAAGAAAAGTTCTTCTTACATTGCCAAGCGTTTACTCTTGTCTACGTACATGCCACAAGTAAAATCTAGCAACCAGAACAAGAAAGATTCTTCCTCTAGTAGTAACAATAATCATGCTAAATACAATGATGTTGCTTCTAGTAGTTCTCTTGATTCCACTAATGACTCTCTTAGCCAAGTTACACTTGAGCAAGAAAATAGCTTATTGAAGGGAATTATAGAGAAAGGTGTTTACAAGAGTCTTGCCAGTAGTAAGCAATTTGAGGAGATTGTACGCAAGAAAGAAGACACCGAAAGAATCAAGGTGTTGGTTTTGAACGAAAGTTCAATGCCAATGGAGTTGAGTGGGAGGAAGATCAATACCCCAAGACAAAGTTTGTTCCTCAACAAGAGAAGTATGATCCTACTTCTTTTCAAGGGACACAAGCACAAGATGATCTTCCACCACAAGACCACAAGCTAAAGGGCAAGGATAAGCTTCAAGAAGAGATTGATGCATTTGAAGAAGCTCCTAAGGCCTTGGTCAAGTGGGTCCCCAAGACTACATCAAGTTCTACTTCATCAAGTACGACTGCAACTCCAAGGATTCCCATCAAGATGGTGTGGATCCCGAAGAATAAGAACTAGGAAGTTCTTGAGGGTGACTCCACCAACGCACTTCACTTATATCATTTTGGCAAAGGACAAGTGCAAGCAACCTTCACATCTTACACTAGTTCAAGGAGTCACAAACCCTCTTGTTGGTAAGACAAGGGACAAGGTAACCTAATGCTTTCATGGACATCATCATGTGTGCTATTCACTCTATGTCTATGGATATCCTTGTTTGTTCCTTGTGGGACTAACCCGTGTAGGTATTGAAAGTGCAACTCACTCCAATGGATTGCTCCAAATGATCTACATCAACATTGAGCATCTACATCTTCAACACCTACATGAAGTCATCATAGACGAAACCCAAGGTTAGTTCATCCCTCTTAGGGGGGATATCACATCTAGGGGGAGCTTTACTCTAACAATGGAGCTAAAGCAACTCTAAATGTGAACATGACAATGCTTTATGTAAAAGTGGTAATCCCACTTGCGCTTAAACGATGAGTATGACCTATGATCAAATGTTCTCATTTGACTCCTAAGTCAATATACTCATATAGAGATGACCTAGTCATCACCAATTGCTTGATAGATGCTAGAATGGTTGTGCATGCTTTGCCACATGTTTCATTTGCTATCTTATTGTGTGAGCATGTTGAATGCATATTTTTTCCCATTCGAGGACATCCATTTGTTGCTTTGATTGTTTGGCTCTTTTTCTTTTGCCAAATGGATGGACAAGAATGCCTAAGAACCTCCTCCAGCTATCTATGCTTTTCTCGTCTCAAACTCTATTCATGCTACATCACAAAGCTTGATCAAGTCAGATTCGAACAACTCTGTGTGAGGAGCACTTGGAGTCCCCGATTCATCATAGGCTTAAACATCCAAAACCTCTTTGTGCATTTTGGTATGACCGAGTCATTCACTTCGGTCACACCGAGTTCACTAAGTTGATATATGTTTTCAATCTCGGTGCAACCGATTTGAACTTTTTGGTCCCACTGAGTTGCAGCAACTGCTAGCAGTTTTGCATCTCGGTGCCACCGAGTTGTTCCACTCGGTCACACCAACAGTGTCAGGTTATATATACTCACGGGCCAAATTTTGGAAAACTTTCCAAACCCCTCAGCCTGCACGTGACCTGCTCTGCCTCTTTGGGTCTCCGGATTGTCTTCTCGCCGCCAGCGACCACCCGTCGCTGGACTCCGCCGCCGTCAACGGAAATCGTTGCCGTCGTTGCCGTCGTAGCAAGTCCACTACCGAGTTAGGGTATGGACTTGACTCTTTGTGCTATTCCTTAACTTTGATTCTTAGCACATTGCATTGCCATGTTCTCTTCCACGTATGAGATCTTCCTATCCAGCAAAAACTCCGTAGAAAGTAGTTTTGATTCAAAAAATTTAGGGTTAGGTCGCCGCCGAACTCATCTCGGACCGACCGAGTTGTAGAAATCGGTCCCACCGATTTGGCTTAGGCCATTGCACAAGTGATTTTCGGTCTGACCGGAAGTTGCAAATCGGTGTGACCGAGTTCAACTCTCAGTGAAACCCTAGCAATATCGGTGCCACCGAACTGTGACTCTGTCTGACCGAGTTTACTAGTTCAGGCTCCAGAATTGCTTCGGTGTCACCGAGTTTAACAAATCGGTAGCTCCGAAATGCTTTCTGTAGAGAACTAAAACTAAGTTTGTCTTATCATCTGTTTTGCAAAAAATTCGTGCTTTGTGATGCTCATCCACTCTACCTCATCTACATCTATTCACAGGGTCTGCTTTCAGTGCCAAGATGTCAGATCAAAGTGACAACCAGAATGTGTCTGAGGAGTAGGTACACCTCAATGAGGGCACTAGTCCCTCTAGCAGCTTTGATCAGGGTAGCAGGAGCACACCTAGTAATCTTCCAAAGGCTACTACCAAGTCAAGGAACAAGAAAACTTCATATACTGAGGATGAGGACTTTGTGGCAGATGAGGCCTCTTCCAAGAAGAAAGTGCTCAGGAAGGAGTATGGCACAGCTGAGGCAACTAAGCTAGGGCAGAAAAGGAAGATCCCTGCCAAGAGGATTCCCATGTCTAAGACCAGAGCCTCTACTCAAGAGACTATGGTGTTCACACTTGAATCTAGGGATGATGAGCCTGGAGGTACAAAGAAGAGACCTAGGAAGACAACAGCCAGAGTGATTGGCAAGCCATCCATGAGGGATGATGATGAAGCTGAAGCGGAAGAGGAAGAGGTTGCTGCACCAGCACCCAAAGCTCAAAAGCTTATGGGAGATGCTATCAAGTCTGGGGCTGCTCCTTCTAAGCCCAAGACTGCTCCCAAAGCTGCTCAAGCCACTAAGTCTACACCCAAGAGGAGCACAAGGAATATTCCAGCTTCAGAAAAGAACAAGGCCCCAGTGCCTGAAGTTGCTGAGGAAGCTGAGGCTCAAGTGCTCAGAAAGTTGAAGCCCAAGATCCCTGATCACAATGATGCTCATTTAGTTGCTGAGGAGATGAAGCTGAGAAAGGATGCAGGTCTCAGGCTGTGGAGAAAGGCTGATCCGTATGCCATAAGAAGAAGGACTACTGTGGACTACAGGTTTCACACAAAGGAACATCAAGACTTCTATGATACAATCCTACTTGATAAGAAGCCCATTGTATGTGATATGAGAAGAGTGGACTGGGACTTCATTGATGATAATGCAGATTATTTCCCCAATGTGCATGAGAGCTTCAAAGCATGTGGAGTTGACAAGTTTGTGGCTCAAAAGTTGACTAAGTGAAATGATGAACTCATCATGCAATTCTACTCCACAGCTCATTTATATCCTGATGGTAGGATTGTATGGATGTCTGAAGGTACAAGGTACCAGTCAACTGTTGCTGAGTGGGCCAAGCTAATCAATGCCCCTAAAGAGAATGAGGATGATCTGGATGTCTATGCCAAGAAGAAGCAAGACCACAACTCCATGGCAAATATGTACAAGGTGATCCCTAATGATGATCTGGAAACACACAAGTTTGGATCTGTACATCATGTGCAGGCTGGTCTAGCCACCATCAACACAATCTTGAGGCATACACTACTGCCTAAGTCTGGAGATGCAAAGATGATCAAAGGACATTCTATCAACATGCTGCATATATTTCATGTGCCACAGAAATTCAAAGTCACGAGCCTGATTGTAGAGACAATCAAGAGGACTACTGCTGCTCAGAAGAGATAGTGTGGGTATGCTCCACACATCCAGATGCTTATCAACTCTAAGATGGGCACATGAACATATTTGTTGGACAAGGAATATCTACCCTTGGTGCCTGACTTTGAGGACAACACAGTTGTCATGGATGAGAATGAACCATCTTTAGTGCAAGCTCATGAAAGGAGAGAGAATGCCAAAGCAGAGAAAGCTGCCAAGATGCCAAGTGCAGAAGAAGCATCTAAGATGACTCTCAAGTCCAAGCAAGATCAAATGGCACATTTGATTCAAGCTACCATGAGGATTGAGAAGGGCTTGGCCACCCTGACTCAGAATCAGGAGAGCTTGGAGAGGATCATTGAGACTAAGTTCTATGGTCTTGATTTGAAGGTGACAGAGATCCAGTCTACAGTTGAGAAGCTTCAGGAGGAAGAAGAGGAGAGATGAGGATAGGCTACCACAGATGCATTTCAGCGAGTGCCTCGAGGTCAGAGATCTACTGCAGTGCCAGTTCTAGATACTAGAGCTACTACATCTGCACCAGCAGCCACAACTTCAGTGCCACCTCCAGCAGCCACTCCACCAGCTCCAGCTACTTCGTCGGAAGCCTTCATCCTTGGAGTTCTCTCTACACCACCTCCCGAAGACCAAGCCTGAGAGACGCATAGCACTATGCATTTTCGAACTTTTTGGTAACTTGTTGCCAAAGGGGGAGAAATATGTATAGATCATAGGCTTCGAGAGAGAGTGTTTTGCCTCTTTGGTCGTCACTTCTGCTTTTGGTTGAACTTTATTGTGCGTTTTCTTAATACTCTATATCCATGTGTGAGATACTTGTGTGATCATGTGTTTGATCATATGCTACCTTAATGTTTGCTTGGATGATATTATCTCTATATTTTCATATGATCATTCACTCTGCTTGGTGATGAGTGCATGTTTTAGTGTATATCATTTTGAGCGCTCCACCAAGATGTATGTGACATGGAAGAGTAACCCATGATCCTAATTGATTGTGCATTTGCATTCAAACACAAAATTTTAAATAATGCACAAATTTACGGGGAGCTCTTGCTTATCACATACTTCTCAAAGCAACGATGTATTAAATCTTATTATCATTTGTCGAAGCTTTGATCTATATGTTGTCATCAATTACCAAAAAGGGGGATATTGAAAGTGCAACTATCCCTGGGTGGTTTTGGTAATTACTAACAACATATAGCTCATTGAACTAATGCTATCTCAAGATGACATTTCAGCAAAGTTTAATGTTTGGCATGGCATGGATTAGGATGGTGGACCCCTCAAAATGCTAAGGACAAATGATTGGCTCAAGCTAAGGACTATACATTTTCTATTTTAGTGATCCAAGATCACATTGAGTCCATAGGAAAGCCAATACTATTAAAAGTTGCTTAATGGCTTGCTTGCTCAAGATGCTTAGTGATATGCTCTAAAACCCTCAACCACATTCCCACATCCACATTTGTCCCAAACCAAAAGTCAAAATCGTCCCCACCGAAAATATCTATCCGGCGCCACCGAGTTCATTTGACATAGCCACTGCCAGAAACCCTAATCATTTCGCTCTCACCGAAAGGGATCTCGGTCTCACCGAGATGGGATTGCAAACTCTCTGTTTCCCTTCGTAACATTTCGGTCTCACCGAGATGAGCGATCGGCCCCACCGAGTCTGTAATGCAAACTCACTGTTGCCTCTTCGTACCATTTCAGTCTCACCTAAATGAGCGAATCGGTCCCACCGAGTTTGCCTGACCAACTCTCTGTGTGCTTATTACCAAAATTGGTCTCACCGAGTTTGTGTAATCAGTCCCACCGAGATTACGTTATGCCCTAACCCTGATGAAATCGGTCCCACCGAGTTGATCATATCGGTCCCACCGAAATACCTAACAATCACATTATGAACTAAATCGATCTGACTGATTTCTATGAATCGGTCCTACCGAGTTTGATAAGTTGTGTGTAACGGTTAGATTTTGTGTGGAGGCTATATATACCCCTCCACCCTCTCTTCACTCGTAGAGAGAGCCCTCATAACATACCTACACTTCCATCATTCATGTTCTGAGAGAGAAGATTATTACCATATGAATCTACTCAAGTGTTGAGATCAAGATATTCCACTCCTACCATATGAATCTTGTTCTCTAGCCTTCCCAAGTTGCTTTCCACTCAAATCCTTCTTCCACCATATCCAAATCTGTGAGGAGCTGTTTGAGTGTTGGGGAGACTATCATTTGAAGCATTTGAGCAAGGAGTTCATCATCAACACACCGTTTATTACCTTATGGAGAGTGGTGTCTCCTAGATTGGTTAGGTGTCACTTGGGAGCCTCAACAAGATTGTGGAGTTGAACCAAGGAGTTTGTAAGGGCAAGGAGATCGCCTACTTCGTGAAGATCTACCGCTAGTGAGGCAAGTCCTTTGTGGGCGATGGCCATGGTGGGATAGACAAGGTTGCTTCTTCGTGGACCCTTCGTGGGTGGAGCCCTCCGTGGACTCGCGCAGCCGTTACCCTTCGTGGGTTGAAGTCTCCATCAACTTGGATGTACGATAGCAGCACCTATCGGAACCAAGACAAAAAACATCATTGTCTTCACTTGCGTTTGCTCCCTCCAAACTCCTCCCTTTACGTTCATATGCAATTGTTTACTTTCCGCTGCTATACTCTTAGAGTTGCATGTGTAGGTTGATTGCTTGACTTGTGCTAAGTTGCTAAAATCTGCCAAGAATTAAAATTGGGAAAAGGCTAGATTTTTATTTGGTCAAGTAGTCTAATCACCCCCCTCTAGACATACTTTCGATCATACACTTTCCCACACAAGACTTCAACATCTCTAACAATCCCAATTGATCAAATAGTGTCTCTATTAGCAAGCTTAATAGTGACATCAATACCTTCTAGCTCAGCAAGTGCAATATCGTGCATAATTTCCTCATATAAGGAAATGGGTATTACCCTCGCACTAGCACCTACGTCACATAAACCATGATAGAAATGATCTCCTATTTTAACAGTTCTATGTTTATTCCTAGTATCGGGTTTGGCGATTCTAGCAGCTTCCTCCTGGAGGTAAATGACATGTCCATCTAAATTGTCGACCAAGAGATCCTTAACCATAGCAACACTAGGTTCAACTTTAATTTTCTCAGAGGGTGTAGGTGTTCTAGTATTACTCTTACGAACCACATTTGAAGCTTTAGAATGATCCTTTATCCTAACAGGGAAATGCGGTTTCTCAATATAAGCAGTAGGAACAATAGGATCAACATTATAAGTGATAGTCTTTTATTCAACTTTAACAGGTTCAACTACTTTTACTTCAATGGGGGGATGGTACTTAAACCAATTCTCCTTAGGGAGATCAACATGAGTAGCAAATGATTCACAGAAAGAAGCTACTATCTCAGAGTCAAGTCCATATTTAGTGCTGAATTCACGGAAAACATCGGTATCCATAAAAGATTTAACACAATCAAACTTAGGGGTTATACCTGACTCCTTACCTTCGTCGAGGTCCCAATCTTCAGAGTTGAGTTTAATTCTTTCCAATAAATCCCATTTGAATTCAATAGTCTTCATCATAAAAGAACCAGTACAAGAAGTATCTAGCATGGAGCGATTATTGAGAGAAAGCCGAGCATACAAATTTTGAATGATCATTTCTCTTGAGAGCTCATGATTGGGGCATGAATATAACATTGACTTAAGCCTCCCCCAAGCTTGAGCGATACTTTCTCCTTCGGGAGGCCAAAATATATATATATAATTACGATCACGATGAACCTGATGCATAGGATAGAACTTCTGATGAAATTCAAACTTCAATCGATTATAGTTCCATGATCCAATATCATCGCATAGCCTAAACCATGTCAATGCATCTCCCTTCAAAGATAAAGGGAAGACCTTCTTCTTTATAACATCCTCGGGCATACCTTGAAGCTTAAATAATCCGCAAACTTCATCCACATAGATTAGGTGCAAATCGGGATGCAGTGTTCCATCTCCTGTAAATGGATTAGCTAGCAGTTTATCTATCATACCGGAAGGAATTTCAAAGCAAACATTTTTAGTAGGTTCAGTAGGTTGAGGAGCAACTCTTTTCTCTACGGGTCGGGGTGAAGATACCCTGAACAAGCCCCTCAAAGGATTATGAGCCATAGTAACAAGTAACAGTAAATTTCAGCACACTATATAAATTTTCCTTACCAAACTCCACTTACCAAAGGCGCTTCACTCCCGGCAATGGTGCCAAAAAAGAGTCTTGATGACCCACAAGTGTAGGGGATCTATTGTAGTCCTTTCGATAAGTAAGAGTGTCGAACCCAATGAGGAGCAAAAGGAAATGATAGGCAGTTTTCAGTAAGGTATTTTCTGCAAGAACTGAAATTAATGATAACAGATAGTTTTGTGATAAGGTAATTGGTAAAAAGTGACAAATAGTAAAATTAAATAAGGTGCAGCAAGATGGCCCAATCCTTTTTGTAGCAAAGGACAGGCCTGGACAAACTCTTATATGAAGGAAAGCGCTCCCGAGGACTCATGGGAATTATCGTCAAGCTAGGTTTCATCACGTTCATATGATTCGCGTTCGTTACTTTGATAATTTGGTATGTGGGTGGACTGGTGCTTGGGTGCTGCCCTTACTTGGACAAGCATCCCACTTATAATTAACCTCTATTGCAAGCATCCGCAACTACAAAAGAAGTATTAAGGTAAACCTAACCATAGCATGAAACGTGTGGATCCAAATCAGCCCCTTACAAAGCAACGCATAAACTAGGGTTTAAGCTTCTGTCACTCTAGCAACCCATCATCTACTTATTACTTCCCAATGCCTTACTCTAGGCCCAAACAATGGTGAAGTGTCATGTAGTCGACGTTCACATGACACCACTAGAGGAAAGACAACATACATCTCATCAAAATATCGAACGAATACCAAATTCACATGACTACTTATAGCAAGACTTCTCCCATGTCCTCGGGAACAAACATAACTACTCACAAAGCATATTCATGTTCATAATTAGAGGAGTATTAATATGCATAATGGATCTGAACATATGATCTTCCACCAAGTAAACCAACTAGCATCAACTACAAGGAGTAATCAACACTACTAGCAACCTACATGTACCGATCTGAGGTTTTGGTACAAAGATTGGATACAAGAGATGAACTAGGGTTTGAGAGGAGATGGTGCTGGTGAAGATGTTGATGAAGATAACCCTCCCCAAGATGGGAGAGTTGTTGGTGATGATGGCGGTGATGATTTCCCCCTCCCGGAGGGAAGTATCCCCGGCAGAACAGCTCCGCGGGAGCCCTAGATTGGTTCCGCCAAGGTTCCGCCTCGAGACGGCGGTGTTTTGTCCCGAAAGCCTCCTTCTAATTTCTTCCAGGTCAAAACACCTCATATAGGAGAAGATGGGCATCGGGGAGTCACCGGGTGGCCGACGAGGTAGGGGGCGCGCCTAGGGGGGGGGCGCCCCCCACCCTCGTGGACAGGTGGTGCCCCCCAGACATATCTCTTTCGCCAGATATTTTATATATTTCCTGAAATGGTGTTTCGTGGAGTTTCGGGGCTTTTTGAGTTGTGCTGAATAGGTCTCCATGTTTGCTCCTTTTCCATCCCAGAATTCCAGCTGCCGGCATTCTCCCTCTTCATCTAAACATTGTAAAATAAGAGAGAAAAGGCATAAGTATTGTGACATAACATGTAATAACAACCGATAGTGCAATAAATATCAACATAAGAGCATGATGCAAAATGGACATATCAAGAATCTGCAAATTTCAGTTTTCAGATAAGAAAGTGCATGTTTTAGAGGCAGAGCATTTAAATCGGCCCGCACTTTTGAAACATGGATAATAGAATGTTGGAAATTTTAGTCATGGTCGAAAATGGAAGGAATAACAAGTTAACATAATGCTGATCAACATTCATGTATATCACATCTTCATATGATGCACAGTCAAAAATATATACTATTTTCAAAATGGCAAGACAATGTTGAGTGTGCGAAAAACTGGGTAAACTAGGGACAAAATTTTGGCAAGTGGTGGAGGTGGTATGTGTCGATGACATGGCGGGACCCACATGTCAGTAATAGCCGAGGCAAAAAATTAAATAATTTTCAACTGCACCATTTGGAATCGAATCCGAACATTACTGCTTTTGGTTGATACGGCTGTAGCGCTCGGGCTACTACATGTATGATCAAAATAATGAAGGCAATAATTTTCACTTCTCTAAGGCGTCTTCCCTGGCTCCGGTTTATCCCCGTCCGTGTCCAGAACGTCCTCCTTCAGCTTTGTGCACTCGCCGCGGCGCCGCCATCTTCCGTTACCAACATGCTCAACAAACGAGAGGAATCTGGACAGGACTGTACATTTAGAGGCTGACAGTCAGGACCCACCAGGTCCATGGCCATACGCAAGCAAGTGATTCATTTGATAAGATGCTTCTTCCTAATTGTATAACGCACTTTGGGCCCATGGGTTTGTCAACCTAGTAGTCAATAAACAAATAAATTTATAACAAAGACCGTCATCGGCGAGCTTTTTTTAGGGGTATCGGGGATCTAGCGGGTACATTTTTCAGAGTGCTCAGCCACGACATGCGCAACCCACGACATACGACACAATGATTTCAACTTGTTTTATGAGGCCCATCATGTATGTACCAGCATATGGGCCTCCCAGCCTAGGTTTTATTTTTTCTTAAACATCGGCAGCCCAATTTATCTTTCTTTTTTAATAAAACGCAGATCATTGTTCTTTCTTCTATATATAAGAATAAGAATGCGAGACAAATTTTTGTTTTCCATTCTAACCACATTATATATTATTATTATTATTATTATTATTATTATTATTATTATTATTATTATTATTATTATTATTATTATTATTATTATTATTATTGTATATTTAATACAAACTTATAAATGTTTAACATAAGTTGGGAAGGGAAACCATAGTTGTTTTTTACTCTAAGGCAACGAAAATCCTGGTGATTGCGCACAAAAGCTTGCGAAGATTTAAGGACCAATGTAATAATAACAGGCTCATTTTTATTTTGAGCAATAACTCGCTAATTTGCTATTTTTCTGTATAATATAATGTCCAGCTCCATTTTAATTTGTGATACTAATTGCTTCGTCTAACCTAATATTATCTTTACTACAATGCCCAGCAATTTCGTGTATTTCAAGAAAGTGCAAATGGGCTGTGATTTCTTAGAACAAGTGAAATGGGCCGAATTTATGTTATGCTATTTGTTCACCCAGCCCAAAAAATTGACTGTAAATTCTTGAAAACATGGGTTAAATATGAGCCACATATTTGTAAGGTGACATGTAGGCCAATAGGTCGAAGCCTACGGCAGGCGTTGTCAACTTAGTCAACAAATCATTCTGACATACACAGCCATTGGATATATATATCCAACGGCCGGCATTCATCTTCAATGTCGTCTTCTTCCTCCAGCGCCACCAGCACCGCCTGCTCTGGCCTCCAGCAGCTAGGCAGCTAGTGAGTCTGCTTAGCACGCATTGCTGCGAAGCGCTACCACACCACCGGCCAGGCTATCCCTGCACCACTCCACACCTGTTATTCTCCACCGACGGAAGCCCACGCAGCACCAGAACCAGTTAATCCTTGTACTCCTCTACGTATGTGACTCCACTGCCATGTCTTCCCATCTCCGGCTCGTTCCAGCCAGGGGCCTCGCCGTCGTCCACCACCTTGGTGCGCTCGGCGCTGCTTGGTCAACATGGTCAACAAACGAGAGTCATCAAACGAGGACAATACGTGCAAAGGCTGATAGTGGGGATGCACCAGTTCACGGACGCACGCATGCAACTGGCTCCTTATTACATGGAAACAATGTTTCATCTACATCTTCGCACGAAAGGAAGTGCCTCCTTATTATGGGCAAAAACAATTATTCCTCCAACTGACAGCCAAGACCCACCAGCAAGGAGCCTGGCATGTGGGCCATTACGGAATGCTTTGTCAAATTAGTCAACAAAATTATTCTGACATCTGTAGTCGTTGGATGTACATCTAACGGTCAGCATGCATCTTCAATCTCTCGTCTTCTTCCTCCAGCGTCGGCGAGACTTCCTGCTCCCGCCTCCTGCGGCTAGCAGCACTGCTTCCCACGCCTCGCTGTGAAGCACTACTCCACCGCCGGCCAGGCCACCCCTCCACCCTCCTGTTATTCTTTGCCGACTGTAGCCCCATGCCGCACCGAACCAGTCAACCCTCGTACGTCGTACTCCTCTCCGGCTGCGATTCCACTGCCGCATCTCCCCCGGCTTCGGGTCAATCCCTTCCTATGCCTCGCAGTCGTCCACGACTTCCATTGGAAGAGGAACGTACGTGGAGAGGCTGACAGCTGGGTCCATGGCCGCACGCAAGGAAGTGCCTCCTTATTACAGGAAAAAAAATTATTCACCCCTGACAGCTGGGAGCCGCTGGATATATCTTCGCACGCAAGGAAGTGCCTCCTTGTCCTCTCTGACAGCTAGGACCCACCCGGTGGAATCATACGTATGGTTGTCTATCTGGTCACGAACACCGAGCAAGAAGTGGCACATGTAGTAGTAGAGCCCCTGACATAGCAGTTCAGGCAGTCCAGTCAAAACTGTGTACACGTATGTACAACCAGATGCCAAAAAATACGGCCACATACGTACATACGGGCTGGGTCTCGAGCGTGTACTCGCGCATACGTACGGACATGCAGTCCCGTACATATGGAGACGGCAACGACGACGTCGTGTTCATCAGTAGCTAACCGGCGGGGTCGGAACAAAGAAACAACATCGTGTTCATCTCGAGGCAACCGGCTTGGGCGGAACAGCTGAAACCTGGTGTGGCGTACCGCAAAACGGAGGGAGATTGCCTTCTGCTAGAGCGCGTACGGTCAAAATGGGGTCTTGTTCATCGGGAAGGGTCTGGCGTACCGCAAAACGGAGGAAATGGCCTTCTGCTCGACCGGCTACGGTCGAAACGGGATCATGTTCGTCGGGAGGGTCTGGCATACCAAAAAATAGAGGAAATGGACTTGTGTTGGAGTGCTACGGTCAAAACGGGGGTCTTGTTCATCGGGAGGGGTGTGTCGTACCGCAAAATGGGACTCCACGGGCTACTGTTCTCCTACCGTTGACTTCCTCCATCCTCCACTGTTCATCCACCGTGTCTTCCTCTGCCTCCACCGGCTACTGTTCAATTAGCCCTCCACAGGGACCTGTTCATCCAACTAGCCATCCACTAGCTACTGTTCAACCAGCCCTCCACCGGCTACTATTCAACCAGCCCTCCACGGGGTCCTGTTCATCCACCCCAAGGCCTCGACTATGGCGTCGTCGTCTCGGGGTCCTGTTCATCCAGTGGCAACCGCCTACTACACTACAAAAAAACCACTTTCGTGATAATACGTTTTTATCACAGTAGGTCACATTTTCTGTCAAGCATGTACATCCATGACGATTTTATGACAAAATCAAGATAGTCATGCCTGTGTTGTCATAGAAGTGCTCCATGATAATACAAAAATTATCATCGCAGAAGTGTCCACTTCCGTGAAGATAAATGCCGCATCATGGAAGTGCTTTCGTCAAGAGTAACCGACACGTGGAATCCATCGTAATGGGTCGCCGTTAACCTATCGGGTCCGGTTTTGGGTGAGATAACCCGCTAAGAGCCATGACCAATGGCGATTTTCCATGTGTAAAATTCTCAATGGCCCAAGGAACCACGTGTCAGCTCCGTGTTGGCACAGATGTCACTCATCCAATGGGCGAGATGCACCTATGATATGTTGACACGTGGACCGGCCCAAAAGTGGCCCATAAAGATTAAATGGGCCGGCCTAGCTAAAGGCCCACAAGATTTTGGAGACCATAATGGGCCGGCCCAGCTAAAGGCCCACAAGATTTAGCAGACCATAACGAGTCGGCCCAGCTAAAGGCCCACAAGATTTTGGAGACCATAATGGGTCAGCCCAGCTAAAGGCCCACAAGATTTAGCAGACCATAACGGGCCGGCCCAGCTAAAGGTCCACAATATTTTGAAGACACTAGTGGGCTGACCCGTTAAGAGGCTGCCATGTCTTGGGCCTAATGCCGGCCTATATTTGATCTGGTCCATTAACAACCTGCCACGTTCTGGGCCTAATAAGGGCCCATAAGAGATCCGACCCGTTAATAGCCTACGATGTTCTGGGCCATATTACTGCCCATATCAGATCCGTCCCTTTAAGAGCTTTGCAATCTTTGGGCTAAATTATGGCCCATATTTGATTCGGCCCGTCAACTCGATGATGTGCTTTTGGGCCCCTTGAGGCCCGGTTAGGATTTCTATTTGCTAAAGGCCCATTTAATAGTACGGCCTAATATTAGATTCGACCTGTTAAAGGCCCGTTTAACATTTCGGCCCTATATTTATATCGGCCTGCTAAAAGCCCGTCATATAGTTGGGCCTAATTATGGACCGCTTTGCATCCGGCCTGGTCACAACCGATAATCTGATTGGGCCAAATGATACATCTCCAACGTATCTACTTTTCCAAACACTTTTGCCCTTGTTTTGGACTCTAACTTGCATGATTTGAATGGAACTAACCCGGACTGACGCTGTTTTCAGCAGAATTGCCATGGTGTTGTTTTTGTGCAGAAATAAAAAGTTCTCTGAATGACCTAAAAATCCATGGAGAATTATTTTGGAAAATATAAAAAATGCCTGCAAGAAGATCCAAACCAGGGGGCCCACACCCTGTCCACGAGTGTGGGGGCGCCCCCCTGCCTCGTGGGGCCCCTGGTGCTCCACCGACGTATCTCCGGATGCCATAAATTCACTTTCGGGGAGAAAAAAATCGGAGAGGAAGAATTATAACTTTTTACGATACGGAGCCGCGGCAAAGCCCTAATCTCTCTCGGGAGGGCTGATCTGGAGTCCGTTCGAGGCTCCGGACAGTGGAGATCGTCGCCATCGTCATCATCAACATTCCTCCATCACCAATTCCATGATGCTCACCGCCGTGTGTGAGTAATTCCATCGTAGGCTTGCTAGATGGTGATGGGTTGGATGGGATCTATCATGTAATCGAGTTAGTTTTGTTACGGTTTGATCCCTAGTATCCACGACGTTCTGAGATTGATATTTCTATGACTTTGCTATGCTTAATGCTTGTCACTAGGGCCCGAGTGCCATGATTTCAGATCTAAACCTATTATGTTTTCATGAATATATGTGTGTTCTTGATCCTATCTTGCAAGTCTATAATCACCTACTATGTGTTATGATCCGGCAACCCCAAAGTGACAACAATCGGGACCACTCCTGGTGATGACCGTAGTTTGAGGAGTTCATGTATTCACTATGTGTTAATGCTTTGGTCTGGTACTCTATTAAAAGGAAGCCTTAATATCCCTTAGTTTCCAGTAGGACCCCGCTGCCACGGGAGGGTAGGACAAAAGATGTCATGCAAGTTCTTTTCCATAAGCACGTATGACTATATTCGGAATACATGCCTACATTACATTGATGAACTGGAGCTAGTTCTGTGTCACCCTAGGTTAACTTCTACATGATGAATTGCATCCGACATAATTCCCCATCACCAATCCAATGCCTACGAGCTTTTCACATGTTGCTTGTTGCTTATTTACTTTTCCGCTGCTACAGTTACAAAAACTACAAAAACACTACCGTTACTTTTATTGTTGTTACCGCTATCTCCATATTACTTTGCTACTAAACTACCTTGCTGCAGATACTAAGTTTCCAGGTGTGGTAGAATTGACAACTCAGCTGCTAATAGTTAGGAGTATTCTTTGGCTCCCCTTGTGTCGAATCAATAAATTTGGGTTCAATACTTTACCCTCGAAAACTGTTGCGATCCCCTACACTTGTGGGTTATCACCAAACAAGGACCGAGAGAATTTTGGCCTGTTAACGGCCCGTGATGTGATTAGCACAATCATGGTCTATTTCAGCCTCGTCTATTTCGGCCATCTTAAAGGCCCGAAACTACTAGTGGGCCAGTTTACATTTAGGCATGTTAACAGACCGAGATGACTAGGCCCATGATGTGGCCCATCATGCCGGCCCGATTATGTACCGTAATTTTACGTTTTGGCCCATTTACTTTAGAGCGAACATAGGATATATATATAAAGTAAAATAACTGGTGTATCGTAATAAAACCTAGACTATACAATAAAGAAATTACGGCACATTACATTCACTTGGCATCAAAGTTTGCCACCAGTGATAATAAAGCACAAGCAGACAACAGATTACATACACTGGGCATCAAAGATCACCACCAGTGTAAATAAACACATCGACAAAATAATATACAAAACCGACATCACTTCAATAGAGATCAAGAAAGGTTAGCCCTGCTCGGGAGCTGCAGTGCAAGTAGCTAAGCAGGCTGATGAGACTGCGCTTGTTTGATGCTTATATCCTCCAACTCTTGCTGCATAGCATCAATGGACACACTAGACTTCTCGTTGATCTTCCATAGAGATTGGAGTTCAAGCAGGGGTTCAGCTGAACCATGTCTTGCTGCTTGAAGTTGAGACTAAAGAAGTTTTACAGATTCAGATGGCGACTTCATCGAGCTTGTGTCACTGCTATTAGCGAGTAACTTCAATGCTACATCAAGACATGACTTTGGAGTTGTATCAATATCTCCAATATGTGTTGCCTTCTTCCCTGCAATATATGTTAGAGGGACATGCAATGGGTTCGTCTCACTGTCATTGTGGCAGTTCTTCATGGGGTCAGAGGTATCACTCTGAAAGAGAAAAAAGCAGACAAATGAGAGGTTTTGCACATATAAGTATCAGTGCTGGCAATTCATCACATTTATTATTAGCGAATAAAAAGACATAGTTTAAAATAGCATTAACACAATATGGTATTGTTTAGGTTAAGATATGGTAGGAAATGAAATTGTGAAGGAGTTGGCAGCTTCACAACACCACTGGATTACAGATCAAGAACTCAGGCATACATGCGGTGCTAGAGAACACACAAGTATCAATGGTTAGTGTGCTGTCAATTTATCCCATTTCAGATTAGCAAATAAAGAGACAGTTTAAATAATAGTAGAATAATATGAAATTATTCATATTTAAGACATTGCAGAATATGATATTGTGTTGTAGTGTGTAATTTCACAACACCACTAGATTACGGATCAAGAACAGATGCATACATGAAGTGCAAAAGAAGATCACTTGCTCAGTATAGTTTAGTTTACATGGTATGAAGAAGGAACTTGGTTGTACAACTGAAAACTTAAATTGAGAAGGACAAACTTATGTTTATGAACTTCATAATAAACTTTGAACATGCAATTTGATGCGAACACCAAAAATAAACAGCTATTGCAGTTATGCCTAACCAAATATACACAACAAAGTTTGAAGTCTTCAGAAGGACAAACTTACATTAGTGGTGAAGATCGGCTCTATAAAGCCCTTGTCCATGCTGATGGTGGGACAATCCAAGAAGTTTACCAAATAATCTTCTTCATAAGCATTTCCTTTATTCTACATTTTGTTAAGAGTAAATTTAGATGTGATAATATAAGAAAAATGGAGAACATTTAAGATAAGATGAAGAGTGATGCTACATAACAAACTAGCTATAAATGTACGTATAGTGATATAGGCAAAAGGTACTGCCAAGAGCAATGCAGAGCTAAACTTCTGTAGTACCATTGGTTTTATCCAACCTTATGGTAAGAGTAAATATAGATTTGATGTGTAGAAAATGGAGGGCACATGAAAATAAGCTACAGAGTGATTGTATATGAAGGACAACAGGTACTTAGAAGAACAATGCAGAGCTAAACTATTTAATTGGCATTGGCATATTCTACATTAATGTAACCATTAATACATATGTGATAATTTGGAGCGAACAATTGATAAGCAAGCTATCATGCATACTGTAGTCACATAATGAACTAGGTATGAATGCAAGTACAGTTATACATGACATCATGTACCAACAAGAGCAAAGCAGCGTGCAACATATTTGCGATATCCCATCATCCTTTTCAAACCAAAATTCTTCTTCGAGAAGATTGCCTGCAAAAGAAATCCGTAAGGCACATGCGAAAAAGTAGAAGTTCAAATTGTCATGTGATATCATAGACAATACCTCATCCTGGGAACGAGACCAGTGCATAACAAGGTTTTTCCATTCAATGTCTTCTAAATTTAGCAGAGGAGACTTTGCCGGAAATTCATTTATAGACTTGCCATCAAAGTGTGTTTTCCTCACGTAACATCGATACTGCTGCAATGCTTCCTTCAAAAGCACAAGCAAGCTTTGCTTGTCATGACTATGCAGATTGACCCTCGCCTACTTACAACAATGTAATGTAAATCATTGATGTGTTCAATCAGCAGAAAACAGAAAAATAATCACCATGAATAATAGCACTTACACGTAAGTGGGACAGGAAGATGTGAAAATGGTGTTTGTCTTTACTATAATTTTCCAATGATGGGAATATATGCACATAGTTCCTAACAGCATTGAAAGCATTGTCTTTTAAATTGGGAATATCAGGAATGGGGTTCCAATCTGCAGAAATTGGTCGTGTCTGCAGTTGGGATAGGTCTTCCGCCGATGGACTTGCTGTACTTCTTGCTCGAGTCGGATTTTTCTGTGGTACGGCAGGTGCTATGGAAACTTAAATCAGCATACCTTTTGCTAGAGTGCAAGTCCTGTGTGGTGGGGCTAGTGGTGTGGCCAGTGAAGTATGGGTACACTCTGTTGGAGTCAGTCCTACGGTTTGAGTCACTAGTTGGAGAGCCAATATAAGTGGGGTGCTTTCTGATTTCTCCGGCACCACTACATTTTCAAGGACTTTGCCGGTGCTCCTTCAGGTTCGCCAATCACCCTCTTCCCTTTTGATGTCTGATGCACAAGAACAACATTTGAGTGGGAAAACATGGCATGATGATCGATGGAATATGTATTGATAATGGATGGGTATGGCATCTTGACATATATGATGAGTAAACTAAGCAGATGGCGGTGCAGCAAAGTAGAAGAAATGCAAGACACCTTATGCATGATACATCCAATCAATAAAACCTTGCCAAATTAGAATAGTCACCTTGATGGGTGAGCAAGATAGGCCATCTGCCTTTGGCTCCTCGAGGTCAGAATACTCATTAGAATCATATTCAGAACAAGAATGTGCATGTGGGGAGAGTATGAGTTTCACTGCATCTAGAATGGAACTAAATGCCTTGGTGCCAAGTTTGTTAGTCATTGTACCGTTCCGTAATATTCTTCTAATGCCTGCATTCTCATATAAATTGTGATTACGTACAATATCTGAGAAGCATGAAAACATAAATAGTAGTGAGATTATCTTTGTAATGTAGATGATATTATAATATAATAGGGGCTCCCTGTAAACCCTTGTGTGCTATCACTTGATTCTGATGGGAGAGCCCATGTGTGCTTTAATATGGTGTGTGCATTAATATAATCTGGCACAACTACACAAAAAAATAGGATCCCTGTTGGGAACTCCAGAAGTAAGGATAGTCGGCAGAGATAGGTCCATAATATACTGTATGGAAAGTTTATTGCCAAACCATGATAACAAGAGCACACAACAACTAGGCAAACCGTAGTGTAGATAAAAGGGGTACACTATACCCAGCATAAATAAATCAGAAAAGTAGATCTGGCTGGAAAATACGATGTTGTATTGCCGCTACTAATTGAAAGCCTATCGATCACCTCCAGGCCAGCTCTATCAACTGTTGACTGCAGATGTCCATGCTCCCCTTCCTCAAAAGGAACATACTGTACTTACTAAATAAAGAATAAAAAAGAGCAACATGCTAAAGAACAGAAGAAGAAGCATATTATTGAGATTCTGCTTCTTTCTATACAATGTTGGTTGCCCAGTCCTGATGAATCACAGTGCCAAAACAATGCAATTCCATGTTGTCTCTCTATATGTGGCCACATGCATTTGGAAAATCAAGTGGGAGCATTAGCTGACCAATTAAATGCGTGTCTGTTAACTAATATCAGTATCATATCACAATTCTGTCGGGGGAAACTGTCCACCACGAGCACCTATGGGACCGGAGCCCCTTACTTGTGCGGTGAGAGGGCGGAGGGAGCACGAAGAGCAGATCGTGGAGATCACGCAGGCAGTTTACCCAGGTTCGGGCCGCGATGGACGCGTAAAACCCTACTCCTGCTTAGTTTGTATTGAGTTGGAGAGCTCGGGAGCTTGAAGAACTAGCTACATCGAGCGTATGAGCGATCTAGGTTCCGAACCCTCTCTACGTTGTGCATGGGCCTCCTTTTATAGTGCAAGGGGTCACCGATAGGTGTCAACGTAGGAGAAAGGGGTAAAAAAGTAAAAGAGGTGGTAGTTGTAACAGTGCGGGAATAGTGGAGCTACAGTGTATGAACAGTGGTCGCTACCTACTTTGACAGTGGGGGACAAGAGCATTTAATGCCCGTCGCCGTCGACCCCAAAAGCGCCCGCCCTTGCTTCTCCGTTTGCCACGGCGATGGCTTCACCACCGTGGAGTGCCACCGTGTCCCCCAAGCTGCACGGCCATCCGCCACGCGTCTCTGGAGTGGCCCCAGGGCGACGCGTGGTTCTATGAGCTGGAGCGCGGGCACACAGCGTAACTCTCCCCAGCAAGCACCTTGCCGGGGTCTTGACCTTGCCGGGCCCGGGAGCTTGTCGGGCTCTGAAGCTTGTCGCTCCCCGGGCCCTGCCGGGGCGCATATAGCACCTAGGCATGTCTTCTGCAATGTAATCTTTTATTCTTCATGGCAAGCTCCTCTTGCCAGGGCCTTGCGTGAGTGAGGTAATCTTGAGCCTGGAACGGCCTTCCCGGCAAGCTCCACTTGCCGGGGTCTTGATCTTCTGTCTTGTGTACTTTGTTTTTGAATGGTTTTATATGGAGCAGGAAGGTCTCCAGCAAGCACGTGGTAGGCCCTGCCGCGGGAAGCTGCTACTGCCCGTGCACAAGTTGGGGTACTGAGGTACCCCTACCTTAGTACACCGACAGGAGCCCCCGGGCCTGGGCCACACGCGGTGCCGAGCGCTGTTGGGCCAGGCCCAAAACAGTGCACGGACACGCGCGGCCCACGGCACGCCGAATCCACTTCCGCATCCGCCGCGTCCCCCCGTAACGGCACGCGTCGATTGCGGCGTCGTGGGATGGGACGTGGCCACGTTCTTTTAATGGGAAGAGTGAAACGTCCCCCACTTCCCCATAAAAGCAGAGGAAGCAGGAGCGGTTCCCCTCCTACGCCTTCATTGCTTCTTCTTCCATCTCCAGAGATCCCCTTTGCGCTCCGCCTCCACACCTCCTCCGCCGTCTTCCGCATCTGCGGCGCCGCCGGGCTCTTCGTCCCCCTTCCCTCGCCGCCTCCGCCATGGCCCCGAAGACCGAGAAGGCGAAGGCGGAGAAGACCAAGAAGGAGAAATCGGAGCAAGCAGCGAGGCTCACCTTGTTGCGGAAGCGGAACGTCGTCTTCTCGCCGAGGCTTAGCGCGCGGGAGCTCTGGAACAAGTATTACTTGTTCTGGGCCAAGGAGACCAAGGCGCACCCCCGCACCCGAGCCTATCCGGCCGCCGCCAAGGACAACTACCCTGGCGGGTATTTCTTCTTTGCAGCTTTCTTCCATTGCGGCCTTTGTCCCCCTTTTTCCGATTTCTTCTGCGACATCATGCACACCTACGGCCTCCACCTTCTTGACTTCACCCCCAACGCCATCCTCACGATGGCGGTTTTCGCACATATGTGCGAAAACTATATTGGTATATATCCAAATGTAGCGCTGTTTAGGCACTTCTTTACCCCTAGAGTAGAAGCCGGTGCTCCCCTCTCCGGAGGGATTTCTTGGGTCTTCCGCTTGAACAAGAAGGAGTCCTACTTGCCGGGGGAGCTCCGCGGCAAGTGGGAGGAGTGGCGTGCAGACTGGTGTTGGATAGTTGAGGACGAGCCGCAGCCCTTCACCGCGCCGCGCACAACAGCCATCGTGCGCGGCAGGGACTGGAGTGAGTTAGACTCGGACGACGGCAAGCTCAACGTCGCCCTCGTCAGAATTCTTCGTCTCCGGGTAGCAAGGTTGTCCGTCGGAGAAGTAGGAGCGGATTTCCTCCGCCGCCGCATTGGCCCTCTACAAGATAGGAAGAGGCCGGCATGGGAGTATGGCAACGCGGCGGACATAATGAGGCTGCGCCCCGGGCTAAACTTCAACTTCACGTCGCTGGAGCTGAAGGGGGTGGTCCGGGAACTATTTAAGCATGACCCGGCCCACCCAGAGTGGTTCAGAGCTCCCCGGGGAGTGGTGCCCCTCTGCAACAGCACGGCTCGGGATTCTCTTCGCGCCATGATGCCCGCGTGTGACTCGCACGGCATCGACCGCACGTGGATTCCGCCCAAGCCAGACGTCATCTTGAGCTTCTTCGACAACCTGGTGGAGGTGGCGAAGAACAAGGACGAGATCAAGGGGCTCACACGGGACACCACCGACCAGGAGATAGCGTATATAGCTTCTCGGGTTGAAGAGGCCACTACAGCCGCAGCGGCAGGAGAGTTTGGCTTCACGCCCGACGAGGCAGAGGCTGCGGACGCGTCCTGCCAAGCGGAGGAGGCGGAGATCCACAGACTTCTACAGCTTCCTCCCGACGAGCTCGCCGGGGTCCCTTCCTTGAGGCACTTCGGGATCCCCGGAATCCTGACTGAGGCCGCGGCGAGAGGCAGCGCCGCCGGAGGAAACAGAGGCGCCGCAGGGAGCGGAGGCGCCGGAGGGAGCGGAGGCGCTGGAAAGAGCACGGCCGCGGGGCAAGGCGCCGGGCCCAGCAAGCCTGCCGGGGAGGAGGAGGAGGAGGAGGACGTCGGGGCCGACGAGGAATCTGCCGGGTCCTTGGGGCTCTACGCCGACGACCTCTCCTCGTCGTCGGAGACCTCCCCGCCCCGGGCAAGTCCCAGGCGATCTCCGCTGAAACGTCTCCGCAAGGCGACGACGGGGACGAGGGCGCAGGCGCCCCGACAACAACCAGCTCGCCGGGCGGCGCGAGCTACCCGGGGGAGCCAAGCTGCGACGGGGGTGCCCGGCGCACCAACCACGGCGGGGGCGACCCGCACACAGGCCACGGCGGGAGCGACCCGCACACAGGCCACGGCGGAGGCGCCCCGCACGACAGCGCCAAGCGGAGGAGGGTCTTCGCAGAGCGGAGCGGCTGCTCCGCCCGCTCCCCGGGCCTCGGCGCCCACAGGGGCTGGGTCTTCGCAGCCCCCAGCCCCGGGGACCGCCAAGCGCCCGAGGGAGTCTTCGCCTCCTGCTCCTCGCGCGGACGCGCCTCAGGTGGCGTTTGACTTCTCCGCCCTGAGCGACGACGACGACGAGGAGGAACAGGAGTAAGAACTCGAGGCTTCGTATCTTCTTAAACTTCGTCTTGATTATTGTAGATTCTGATCTTGCTTCTTGTTTTAACTTCAGGACCTTGGCGGAGCGAGTGGCGAAGAAGGCCAAGGTGCCCGTGGTCGAGGTCGCGGACGACTCGCCTGTCGCGGCGACAGGGGACGTGCCGGAGACGAGCCCGCCGGACCCGAGCGCTGCTCCGAGGAGCAGCCCCCAGCGCAGCCCCCAGCGTAAGTTTGGGTTTCATACTTCCGCTTGTCGGGCGCGCTTGAGAATTTCGTCTTGTGCTAATATCTTGATGCTTTCGTCTTGTCTCGATTGTCCTGTGCAGAGGTGGAGCCACAACCACAGGAGCATCCGGAGGTCGCTCCCGAGGAGCCGCAGGCCCCGCCGTCCCCGCCAAGGCCGAACTCCCCGGCAAGGGAGAGCACTCCACCAAGGGCGGGTACTCCGCCAAGGGCGAGTACCCCGCCAAGGGCGAGTAGCCCGGCGAGGGCGGCCACTCCGCCAAGGTAGAGCTCCCCGGCGAGGGAGCCCGCCGCTGACGACGTCCGCCAAGGTATGCTTTGTAATTTTGTCTTCTTGTATTCATCTCTTTTTGGATATTTGCTTGAACTTCTTTTGCTTTTTCTTCTTCTTCTAGATCCTCCTCCCCCGAGCAGATGGAGACGGAAGTTATCATCGTCGAGGAGGAGGGCGCGCAGGGCGGCGGCGGTGACGTCCCTGTCGCTGAGGACACGGCGGGAGCCGCCGAGCCGGCTGCGGAGGAGACTGCCCCAACTACAGACGCAGCGGCCGGAGAGGAGGGCGGCGACCGCACTGCCGGCCCGGAGGCGGCAGGAGCATCAAGTGCTGCACCGGCCGCCGACCCCTCCGCCGAAAAGGAGCAGTCGGGATACTATCTTGAAGCTCCCAACGGCGTCTTCATCCAGGTGCCGTGGGGCTCTTCGTCGCGAGCTCCCGCGGAGGGCGAGGCCTTCGATGGAGAAGTTCTCGCCTCCGCGGGACTGAAGATCGTCGAGGCGCCCGGCGGAAGCGACGGGCCCGAGGAGGAGAAGCTACTTCACCAGCTCCTGGCCCTTTACCGGACCAGGCAGGCGAAGCTTGCGTCTCGGGAGGCCCTTGCCGCCAAGGCCGCCGTCGAGATGGAGAAACACGCAGCAGAGCTCCGCGCCGCCAACCAGGCTGCTCTCCGCGACGTGGCGGAGGAACGCGAGAGGCTCGCCGGGGAGCATCAGGAGTGGCTCCTGGAGAAAGCCGAAGCCGAGGAGCAGCAGCGGCTCGCCGGGGAAGAGCTGTCCCGGCGAGAAGGAGAGCTCGCCCAACGGAAGGTCAACCTCGACTCCCACGAAGAAGACCTTGCCGCTCGGGAGCAGGCCCTTGGCGGAGAGATGAAGGAGGCGAAAGCCGCCGCGGCTGCCGCGGAGACCGCCAAGGAGGAGCTCGCAGCCAAGGTTGCGCAACTGGAGGAGTCGTTGAAGGCGAGCGTGGAGAGGGTCACCGCGCTCAACACAGAGCGCGAGAAGGACGCTCACACCAACTCAGAACTCCAGGTGCGTCTTTCCAAGAAGGGCGACGAGCAGAAGGCCGCCAAGGACTCAATTGAGGATCTTGAGCTGAAAGTTTCCACGCTGAAGGACTCGCTCGACGCCGTCCGGGACCGGGAGACCAAGCTGAAGGAAGAGCTCCGCAGGGAGCGAAGCTTGGTCGAGAGCGCCAACACTGCGGCCGAGAACTTTCGCCGGACCGTCGAGGTGTGGACCGACGACTTGGTGTCCTCTGCATCCAACATCGACCAGGAGCTGCTGGCGCTGAAGTTGGAGCATCTCATCTACTCTCCGGACCCAAACCTCCCTCACAGCGCCAAACTCAGCCTCTTCTTCAGGGGGATCGCGCCAGCTCTTGCAAATCTTCGGAAGAAGATTCCCGCACAACTGGCCGAGGAGTCGCGCCAGCTCTGCACGGGAACCTTGGAGCGCGTACTGACGAAGATTGTATACCGCAATCCCAGTATAAACCTCACCAACGTTCTCCGCAGCTTGCCGGCCGACGCGGATATGGAGGCGCTGAAGGCGCAGGTCGCCCACATCATCGCCAAAGTGAACAAGATCTCCAGGATCGAGGGCGACCGCGCGGATTAGGCCTCCTTTTCCTTTATCTCTTTTTTTGCTGCATAGGGTACTATGAACTCATTAATTATTGCGACAAGTTATCCTCTGTAAGATATTTATCTTCTTTTGATCAATCCGTGCAATATTATCTTCCTTGTCTTGGTCATTTACTTTGTATGTTTTTAACCCTACGCTCTCGGGAAGCTTGCCGGCAAGGGCCCTTGCCGCGAGCGCTGAGTGCTGGACTCTGAGCAGTCTGCTGGCCAAGGTCTTATCGGCAAGCAACCTTGCCGTGACTAGTCGCAACGCACTTAGCTTGCTGAGTGAACTCGGAAACGAAGCAAGGGCGCGACACTTGTCGCAGCTCACTTAAGTCGTTGAGCGTACTCGAAAACAAGATAAGGGTGCGGCTAGCCACGGGTAGGTTCCTCCGCGCACAGGTTTTCCATACAAAGTGTGGATGTTCAAGGAAGACAACTAAAATTTAAAAATTTGAAAAGCTTCAAATTCTAATAACTTAGCTTTCATATATTGCTTGCTTCCCGGTAAGGTTTCTCTTTCTTGAACAGCACTTGGTTCCTCCTCCATCTCCTTCCCCCCCGGCAAACTTGTGCGCGAGGAACATTCCTTCTGCTTAAGAGGCAAGGAAAAAAGAAGAGGGAAACAAGTATATGGCCTTTCGGCGTGCTAATGCTTACCGGATGTGTACGTTGCACAAGATGCCAAATAACACATGCAAATAGCAAAGAAAATCATGCAAAAGGCAAATAGCGCAAAACACAAAAGCTTTACTGATGCACGGGGTCTGCGCCCGGCTTTGTACAAAGGGTTACATGCAACAGCGGCAAAGCTTGTACAAAAGGTGGTTGCCGGAGCGGATCACAGCAACCGCGCCTTATGGGTGAAACTTGCGAAGATGCTCTATGTTCCAGGAGTTGCTCACCGGTAAGCCTTCTTCGGTCTCAAGGCGGACAGCGCCGGGCCTTGTGACTTGTCTCACCCGATAAGGGCCTTCCCACTTCGGCGTCAACTTGTTGGAATTCTTGGCGGACTGAACACGCCGAAGAACAAGGTCGCCTTCCTCGAGACTCCTGGCTTTGACCTTGCGGCTATGATAGCGGCGCAAGGCTTGCTGGTATCGAGCAGCTCGTACAGCAGCCTGGAGACGTTCCTCCTCGAGGAGCAATGCATCATCTTGTCGCAGTTGCTCTTGCTCGAGCTCATCATAAGCGAGCACTCGAGGAGATCCGTATACGAGTTCCGTGGGGAGAACTGCCTCTGCTCCATAGACTAGAGCAAAAGGTGTCTGTCCGGTGGCTCGACTTGGTGTCGTTCTGATTGACCAAAGAGCCGCCGGTAGCTCCTCTATCCAATTTCTTCCGCACTTGCGTAGCTTGTCAAAGGTCCTTGTTTTGAGTCCGCGCAGCACTTCAGCATTTGCCCTCTCTGCTTGACCGTTGCTCCTCGGGTGAGCAACAGAAGCGAAACAGACCTTGGCGCCAAGGTCTTGGACGTACTGCATGAAGGTGCGACTAGTAAATTGTGTACCGTTGTCGGTGATGATCCGGTTAGGGATTCCGAAACGACAAACAATCGACTTGAAGAACCTGACCGCCGACTGTGCTGTCACCTTTCTCACTGGTTCCACTTCTGGCCACTTTGTGAACTTGTCGATTGCAACGTACAAGTCCTCAAAGCCCCCGACGGCTCGAGGGAAGGGTCCGAGGATATCGAGCCCCCAGACCGAGAAGGGCCAGGACAAAGGAATTGTTTGGAGAGCTTGAGCTGGCTGATGAATTTGTTTTGCATGGAACTGGCACGCTTCACACTTGGTTACTAGTGCAGTCGCATCTTGGAGGGCTTCTTGCCAAAAGAACCCTTGCCGGAACGCCTTCCCGGTAAGCGCCCTTGCGCCAATGTGGTGGCCGCATATGCCTCCGTGTATTTCTGCCAACAGCTTCTGTCCATCTTCCCTGGAGATGCACTTCAATCTGACACCATTGAGCCTTCTTCTGTACAGCTCGTTATCCACGAACTGGTACATACTTGACTGCCTGGTTATCTTCTCTATTTCTTCTGGGTCGTCGGGAAGTTCTCCAGTTTGTAGAAAACGGACGATCTGCTACGCCCATGCCGGAGCCCGTGGCTCAACGGCAAGGACCAAAGGCATGAGGGCCGCTGCGGGGACCCCAACTTCTACGGCAAGAACCTCTAGTTCCGCCGGAGCTGATGGTCCCCCGGCAAGCTCGCCGGGGCGAGGCTTGTCGGGAACACTTGCTTCAACTGCACAGATCCGAGGATCTGCAGGAGCAAACCGTTCCTCAGCGTTCTGATCGTTGATCTTGGGGACCTTGGCGGCGGTTTCAGGAAGATCCGCCGGCAAGTAGTCGCCGGAGACCAACTTTCTCTTCTTGGACTGCCCAATTGATGGTGTAACGGATGTCTGAGTTAGCTTGAGCAAGAAGGTCCCTGGTTCCACAGGTAACTTCATCGAAGCACACTTTGAAAGGCCATCTGCAATTTCGTTCTGAGCTCTCGGGACATGCTCCATTTGCAGACCTTCAAAGTGCTCCTCAAGCTTCCTCACTTCATCTACATAAGCTTCCATCAAAGGGCTCTGGTAACTCTTGTTAACTTGCCGGACTACTAACTGAGAATCTCCCCGCACAATCAGCTTTCTGATCCCAAGTTCGGCCGCAATCCTGAGGCCGGCGAGCAAGCCTTCATATTCAGCGGTGTTGTTTGTCGCTTGCTCCCTTGGGAAGTGCATCTGGATAACATACTTGAGGTGCTCTCCGGTGGGCGCGATGAGTACCACGCCAGCACCGGCGCCTTGCAGCGAGAAGGCACCATCAAAGTACATTACCCATTCACTTGTCGCTTCTTGTACGGGTGCACTTGTTTCTTGGACTTCTTCGTCAGGCGTCGGGGTCCACTCAGCTATGAATTCTGCCAAAGCTCGACTCTGTATGGTTGAGGTACTTTCAAACTTGAGTCCAAAGCTCGACAGCTCCAGTGCCCACTCAACGATCCTGCCTGTTGCTTCTGGATTGTGCAATATCCTCTTCAGGGGAAAGCGAGTGACCACTGTTATCTCATGTGCCTGGAAGTAGTGGCGCAGCTTTCTCGAGGCCATGAGGAGGCCGAAAAGCAACTTTTGCACCCCGGAGTATCTTGATCTAGCCCCCTGCAAGAGGGAGCTCACAAAATACACCGGGCGCTGCACCATCTTCTTCCGCACTTCTTCCTGTCCCTGCGCAGAGTTGTCCTTGTCGGGGCCAGAGCTTGCCGGAGCAGCCCCCTGCTTGTCGCTAGATTCGCTTGCCGGTGGTGCAGACTCCTCGTCGGCCTCCCTCTCCGCTACTAACGCAGCACTAACCACCTGTTTGGTTGCCGCTAGGTATAGCAACAACTTTTCCTGTGGTCTAGGTGCGACAAGTATTGGAGTGGAGGATAGGTACCGTTTCAAATCCTGCAGCGCTGCCTCCGCTTCCGGAGTCCACTTCATGGGACCTGCCTTCTTCAAGATTTTGAAGAAAGGTAGGGCGCGTTCTGCAGATTTCGAAATGAACCTACTGAGGGCAGCCACACAACCTGCAAGCCTTCTGACATCCTTGACGCGCTTCGGGGCCTCGATCTGCTCGATGGCTTTAATCTTGTCGGGGTTAGCTTCAATCCCCCTCTGTGACACAAAGAACCCGAGAAGCTTGCCGGAGGGGACTCCAAAGACGCACTTCTCGGGGTTCAACTTGAGCTGTATCTTGCGCAGGTTCTGAAATGTCTCTTCCAAATCCTGGACCAGGGTATCCTTGCTCTTGCTCTGCACCACGATGTCATCCATGTAAGCCTCTACATTTCTGTGGATCTGTGGCTCGAAAGCAGTGTGCACTACCCTTGCAAATGTTGACCCTGCATTCTTCAGTCCAAATGGCATGCGTATGAAGCAATAAGTGCCACATGGAGTGATAAATGCAGTTTTCTCTTCGTCTTCTTTGGCCATAAAGATCTGGTGGTAGCCTGAATATGCATCAAGAAAAGAGAGTAGCTCACATCCGGCAGTGGAGTCAACGATCTGGTCAATGCGTGGCAAAGGGAATGGATCCTTGGGACATGCTTTATTCACATCGGTGAAGTCTATACACAGTCTCCACTTCCCGTTGGCCTTGCGCACGACGACTGGGTTTGCTAACCACGTCGGATGGATCACACCTCTAACTAGGCCTGCTGCCTCTAGCTTCTTGATTTCTTCAGCAATGAATTCTTGGCGCTCCACGGCTTGCTTCCTCACCTTCTGCTTGATGGGCCGCGCATGAGGACAAACAGCAAGCTTGTGCTCAATTACCTTCCTGGGAACACCGGGGATGTCAGATGGTTGCCAGGCAAACACATCGACATTCCCCGCAGGAAGGCAATGAGCACGCTTTCCTATTTGCTGTCAAGTGTGGCACTGATGGTGAAGGTACCACCAGTGCCGTCCTCCTTGGCGGACACCTTCTTGGTTGCCGGAGGAGCGGCCATCCCCTTCTTACACTTGCCGGTGGAGCTCGATGGAACGTCCTCGACGGCAGCGCAGCACTCCGAAGAGGTGCGGTTGCCGGAGTGGGCCCCAGAGCACTTGCCGGACTTGGTCTTCGTCTTCTTCCCCCCGGGAGCTTCAGCGGCAAGTGTGTCCTTTTCTGTTGCGGCTGCTGCATCCCGGTAGATCTTGTCTGCGCAGACAAGCGCATCCTTCTTGTCGCCATGGACGGTGATGACGCTTATCGCCCCCGGCATCTTGAGCACGTTGTAGGCGTGGTGGGAAGCTGCCATGAACTTGGCGAGGGCGGGACGGCCGAGTATTCCATTATACGGCAATGGAATATCAGCGACGTCGAATGTGATGCGCTCAGTTCTGAAGTTGAGCTCCCCGCCAAAGGTCACCGGCAGAGTGATCTTCCCCTTGGGCTTGCTCCTTCCCGGGTTGATTCCTTGGAAAGAACCGGTCTCTTCGAGCTCGCCATCTGGGATTTGTAGTTTCTTGATCACAGCAGAGGAGATCAAGTTGAGCCCGGCCTCGCCGTCAACCAACATTTTGGTGACCTTGAGGTTGCGGATAGTGGGTGAGACCAACATCGGCAAGCACCCGACCGCAGTAGTGCGGTCAGGGTGATCCTCAAGATCAAAAATGATGGGCGTGCTGGACCATTTGAGGAGCCTGCGCGACTCCACGGGCGGCTCTGCTGCATTCACCTCACGCACCCACTGCTTGAGCTGGCGGTGGGAGGTGTGCAGAGAGGCGCCACTGTCGACGCACAGGACCTCCGTGGCCTTCTGGAACTCCTGCTCGCTGTTATCTTCATCCTCCATGTCTTCGTCGTCGTCTTCTTCGTCCTTGTCGCGGCCCCGGGGAGGTCGGTCACCTTGCCGCTGCTTGGCCTTGCCACGGCGTCCTCCCCGG
This sequence comes from Secale cereale, assembly GCA_902687465.1. Lineage (NCBI taxonomy): Eukaryota > Viridiplantae > Streptophyta > Magnoliopsida > Poales > Poaceae > Secale > Secale cereale. The sequence goes on along the minus strand of LR738711.1, from coordinate 477,836,758 downwards.
CCATTGAATGGCCGCTTCTTGCTTGGTTCTCCTCCGCCACCTTGGGCCTTCTCCTTGTCGCGCCTCTCGTACTCAGCTTTCTGCTGCTCGACGAGGTACTCGACGCGTTTGCAGTTGGAGAGGTCGTGGCCCTTGGTGCGGTGGATCTTGCAGTATTGCTTGTCGGAGCCGTCCTGCTTGTCGGCTGCCGCTACAGGGGCAGGCTCCTTGCCGGAGCCGCCAGCCTGTGTTTGCTTGGCGGGAGCCTCCTTGCCGGACTTCTCGACGGCAAGCACTTCCTTCTTGTTCTTCCTTCTGTTGTTCCGCCGCCGGCTCTTCTTTGCCGGGGCGGCGTCGTCGCTGTCGCTTCCTCCTGCGCCAGCATCTTCCCCGGGGAGTCTCCTCCCCTCTTCTGCGCGCGCGCACTTATCAGCTAGAGCATAAAGCTCGCTGACATCCCGTATCTTGGTCATGGCCATTTCTTCACGCATGCGGCGGTTACGCACGTTCTGGTGGAACGCGCTGATAACCGCGGCAGGGTGGACGTCGGGGATGTTGTGCTGCACTCGACTGAAGCGCTGGATGTATTTGCGCAGGGACTCTCCTTCCTTCTGGGCCAGAATGTGGAGATCGCTCTCCGGGCCGTGGGGTTTGTGGCCGCCCGTGAAGGCGCCAACAAACTGGTGGCAAAGATCTGCCCAAGAAGAAATGGAGCCTTCCGGCAAGTGCATAAGCCACGAACGTACGTTTGGCTTAAGCACGAGCGGGAAGTAGTTCGCCAAAATCTTCTCGTCGCGCCCCCCGGCAGCCTGCACCGCGATGGTGTAAATGCTGAGGAATTCCGAGGGGTGCGTCTTGCCGTCGTACTTCTCCGGTACGTCGGGCTTGAAGTTCTTCATGCTGGGCCACTGGACGCGCCGCAGCTCGCGGGTAAACGCAGGGCAACCTGCCGCGTACGGCAAGTCGCCTGGTTCACCGGGCGCGCGCGCGTCGACAGCGTTCCCAGCTCTCTGGTCTGATTGTCGCCGAGCTTCTCGGCGGCGCTCGATCGTTGTTCGAGCGTCTTCTTGTCGCCGGTCGTCAAGGACCTGGCGCTGGTCCCGACGAGCCCGCGGATCCGACGATGCCGTAGAGCCGTCGTCGGCGTTGTTCCGGCGGGGCGGCGTCTTCTGCTTCTGCGGCGGGGAGTGCACGGTGGTCGCACCCCCGGCGGTCTTGTCGCCGTCGGCCTTCGTCTTCTCGACTTGCCGCGGCCGCGAGGTTGCCGGCTGCTGCGGCGTATCGTTGTTGGCGAAGGCGATCAGGCTTTGGATGGTTGCCCTCCAGTCTTCGGCCTTGTCTGCCGCTGGAGGGAAGTCGAGGAGCAGTTGCGCCCTTGCGAGCGCTTCTGCTGGAGTGGAGGGGAGCAGGGGCGAGCGGTGCGAGGAGCGGGATATGCTCGGACTTCTAACAGCGTTAGAAGGAGCAGGGTCCCGACCCGGCGACCGCGCCTTGCTCGTGCCAGGACGATGGCCCGGAGCGTCCCGCGAACCTCCGGTTTGCCCTTGGCCCAGCAAGCGGATGCCACCTCCTGTGGCATGGCGCTGCTGGGTTGTCGTTTGCTGAGATGGACGTGGCGCGTCCACGGAGACCGAGGCTCGGTCGTCCGTCCTGTCCTTGGATTTGGTGGCGCCGCGCGTGTCCTAGCCGGCGACCACCCTTCCGACGGCGTCTCCCCCGCCCACCGTTGGCTCCGGTGGCGTCGGATGAGACGCAGACGGGCCTGCGACCTCCGAAGCCTTCTTCTTCGGGGCCATGTCGCTGTTGCTGATGAGGTTGCTGATGAAACTGGAGAGGTTGATGAAGAATGCGCCCGCGTGAACGCCGGATCAGGTTCGCACAACCTCGACGCCCCCTACCTGGCGCGCCAAAGATGTCGGGGGAAACTGTCCACCACGAGCACCTATGGGACCGGAGCCCCTTACTTGTGCGGTGAGAGGGCGGAGGGAGCACGAAGAGCAGATCGTGGAGATCACGCAGGCAGTTTACCCAGGTTCGGGCCGCGATCGACGCGTAAAACCCTACTCCTGCTTAGTTTGTATTGAGTTGGAGAGCTCGGGAGCTTGAAGAACTAGCTACACCGAGCGTATGAGCGATCTAGGTTCCGAACCCTCTCTACGTTGTGCATGGGCCTCCTTTTATAGTGCAAGGGGTCACCGACAGGTGTCAACGTAGGAGAAAGGGGTAAAAAAGTAAAAGAGGTGGTAGTTGTAACAGTGCGGGAATAGTGGAGCTACAGTGTATGAACAGTGGTCGCTACCTACTTTGACAGTGGGGGACAAGAGCATTTAATGCCCGTCGCCGTCGACCCCAAAAGCGCCCGCCCTTGCTTCTCCGTTTGCCACGGCGATGGCTTCACCACCGTGGAGTGCCACCGTGTCCCCCAGGCTGCACGGCCATCCGCCACGCGTCCCTGGAGTGTCCCCAGGGCGACGCGTGGTTCGATGAGCTGGAGCGCGGGCACACAGCGTAACTCTCCCCGGCAAGCACCTTGCTGGGGTCTTGACCTTGCCGGGCCCGGGAGCTTGTCGGGCTCTGAAGCTTGTCGCTCCCCGGGCCCTGCCGGGGCGCATATAGCACCTAGGCATGTCTTCTGCAATGTAATCTTTTATTCTTCCTGGCAAGCTCCTCTTGCCAGGGCCTTGCGTGAGTGAGGTAATCTTGAGCCTGGAACAGCCTTCCCGGCAAGCTCCACTTGCCGGGGTCTTGATCTTCTGTCTTGTGTACTTTGTTTTTGAATGGTTTTATATGGAGCAGGAAGGTCTCCGGCAAGCACGTGGTAGGCCCTGCCGCGGGAAGCTGCTACTGCCCGACAAATTCGTATTTGAAGAAGTAAGCTTTCGACTTATGATTGTTGTGTTGTTTAGCTTCAAGAGTGGACTGCTGCTAGTGCGACACAAAGCACCAACACAGGTCATAGTGTAGATATAAGTGGAAAACCGTAAGCATCACAAGTAGAATTAGGAAGGCGGAACTTGCTGGAAAATATAGGCTACTATTGTCGGGACGACTAGAAAGGCTTCAAAAAATAGCTCTCTTCAACTAAAGGTGTGGTACTGTTAATACCAGTGTAACTCTCAAAGGCGAGACAACTCCTCGCATTTTCTTGCAATCTTATAGGATTCAAGTGGGCAGGCCACTACTATTCCTCTTCCTATGTTTACAAAATCCTACAAATCAAAGAGGCCCGAAGAGTTGAAAGTGTCCATCCCAACCGATCGAATAGACCTGTACACTGCAAATGTCCCTGCTCCTCTTTGCAACAAGGAACATACTATACCGTACTATTATACTCTCTCCGTTCCAAAATATATGTCTTTGTAGAGATTTCCACTATGGATCACATACAGATGTATACACATACATTTTAGAGTGTAGATTCACTCATTTTGCTCCATATGTAGTCCATGGTGGAATCTATACAAAGACTTGTATTTAGGAATGGAGAGAGTACTTATTAAAGAAGAACATAAGAGGAACATGCTAAAGAAGAGCAAGCAAATTTAGGATATTAAAATGTTTGTTGCGCAGTGCCCACACATGATGAACTAGAGCACATTAAGAATGCAAATCCATGCTGTCTCACTATATGTGGCACACGTGCTTTTTGAAAGTAAAGTGGGAACATCAGCTGACCAATTAAACATTATTTGTTTTAGTTATATCAGCATCAAATCACATTCGTATTTGAGCAACAAATTTGGAATTATTAGTGGCATGTTGTTTAGCTTAATGGATTGAGGAGCAGTGGTTAGAAACTACGATGATGGTACTGAATATAAAAGGAATGCCTGCATGCAAGTCATGCAACTTCTGTCATTTGGGTCAGTCGACCAGTCCAGGAGGTTGGATGAAGATCCTATGTCTCATAACCCTTCTTCTTCCTCCCCTCCGATTCTTCCCTTACGGAACACAGCACGGGCCACCGACCGAACCACCGGCCCCGACCCCCTGCCCTCCCCTGAACCACCCCCTATGCTGTTGTTTAGCTAGTGTGGAATATAAAAGGGGAAAAACCATAAGCATTGCGAGTATAGTGTTGATCGTGCCATGGCAGATCTGAAGGTGCAAACCGGACAAAGGAAACTTTGCAACAAGGCAACTAACAAGTAGGATCCTAAGTGGTGGACAAGAAATCACAGTAAAGCAGCTGCGATAAATAAGTTGAGCAGGTACGAAAGAGTACCCCCTATGGTGCGGCACCATGTATGCATCTGCTGAGAATTTGACGGTGCCGCGGTAGCGATGGCTATCAGCGGCGTGGAAGAAGATGTAGGAGGCCCTCAAGGGCGAGGTTGCCAAGGCACCAGCAAGGTGGACGACAGCGGGGATGAAGCGAGAGGACGGGATGCAAGGATCCAGCTGGTCCGAAGTCGTGGATGAGAGAGGTCAATCTATTGTAATGGACGAGGTGTCAGGCTTTCAGCTCCGGAATGGTGGAGGAGGACGGCGGTGGATGGGGTGACAGACGGAGGAGGCTTGGGTGGAGAGGGTGTTTTGGCGCCCATGGACTAATGGGGAAATGGAGGGAGAGAGTTAGAGGGAACGAAGTCTTTGGGACGCGCTTGTCTCAAATGCGGGGAAAGCTACCAACTTATCCCCCGTTTAAAATTTCATACATCACAGCAATATTGGGCTGCTGGGGATAGGACGGTAATCTCGCATACACCAAAAATTTGCCGCCGGAGATTTCGGCCGAGGAGAGTTTGTTTTGGCGCCCACCGTGTATGAATCCGGGCTGAGAGGCAGAGGCGGTTATGTCACATTTGAGTGAAATTACAAGCCTACCCCTATCGAAACCTATAGAAATCCAGCCGATATGCTTTGCATGTCAGGGATAGGCAGTAATTTCCATCACGCAGATTTTGGTTTCGGGCAGTTACTGCGAGTTCCCCTCCTTCGATCAATTCTTTTGTAGAAAAAGAGTGCACGTTTACCATGCCAACTCACTTCGAATCCATTTTATTTTCTTTTTTTGGGCAGGATCCAGTTTGTATTTGAATACAAATCTATATACGTACATCATTTTTTATATATACTTTCAAAAGCACAATAAAGAATTCTGCTCCTTTATATATAAAATATGATTTACAAATGCAATGATCTCAAAATCATAAGGTTGAATTCAAGTTTTTATACCAAATTATGTTCAACTTTGAATTTAAAATTTTGAAACCAAATCATGTTCGGCTCAAATCTATGGATCGGTAATATCAATATACTAAATAACATACGCGCGAGCAAATTCAAATTAGTATGCATGTTTGATAGATAAATTTTGCTAAGAGTGTGAATTACATGTACCATCATCTGGAATTTGAATTTTTGAATCCCTTTCATGTTGACATCTTCTATACACACAACTAAATATTTGAATCTTGTTTCTTGCCCATCTCTCTCTAGGTCTCTCTTGCATGACTCTTCATGTAGCTACCACTCTCCTTTCTCCATGTCACCCGCACAGTCAATACATGCTTCTCTCTTTTTTGCAAACACGGTCTCTCACCGTGTCCCTCGAGAAGTGTAACACTCTCTCTATCTTCATAGATTACAGTTTTCATTATCTCTCACGTCTCTATCATTCTCTTGTATCACTATAGCCACCTAAGCTTTCTTTTTCACCGCCACACACGCACTCTCACTCGTCTTTCATTTTGTGTTTCTCTCTAGGGTTCTCTCACACACCCTATATATAGTATATATATATATATATATATATATATATATATATATATATATATATATATATATATATATATATATATATACTCTTGTAAAAAACAGAGTTAGTGAAGATGGTGTGCGTGTCATCCTGCAATATAGGTCATCCGATCCATCTGAAGAAAAAGAAGGAAACTATGACAATTTTGCAAAAAGATACCCGTAGTCCTCTCCATCTCCGTTTCGTCTTCATCTCCGTTCCAAAACTAACATTATTCATTGTTTACCGACTATACAAACTCTTCCCCCTCTCTCTCACACGCACACACACTACTCCCCTTTGGACCCCCCTACCGACTATCGTCTCTCTCTCACACACATAAAACTTTCGCTTTTGCACCCCCGACTCGTATCTCTCTCACAAGCATTGATCGACCAGCCTCTAGATAGGTTTATCCATCCAACGCACATTTTTGCTCCTTGTGTCTATGTAGATATTTCGTCCCTTATTGGGACATGCCCTCTCGATCGTGCACACGCACACTATCGCCTCATTTTATGGTAATACCTCTCGCACTTCGTGTCTTTGTCACACACACACACACTCTTTCCTCTTCCTCTATCCCTCATTCTCTCTCACACACATGGGCTTTTTGCAATAATGTCCCACTTCTTGAATATTTAAACCTACCACATTCCTCCCTTATCTCATCAAAACAACCAAAGGAATACATTTTGAGTGAAACATAAGATATTTTTAGTGAATATATTTTCTCTCCACTTTATCTATACCTCTATATCTATATCTATATATATATATATATCTATACATCTATATCTATATCTATACCAATATAAAAAGTCCCAAAGGGGCAGATCCAATTAATCTCGGCCATCAAATCATGCCAATCCAACGACCTAAACTGCTTCAATGTCGAGCGCTCAACACGTTTAGCGTGCAGTTAATTTCATGCCAAATATAGTGCTAATCACAGAATAACACGCAAATATTATCCAACTTAATATCCACATGCACTTAATATACTTCCAAATTAACGTTGCACGTACACATTGATTAGTATCTCTACTCCTATAGAAGACTCATTTGGTGATGATGATGTGTTTTCCATTCGTCATTTCTGACCATTAGATCTGCATCTAATAGTTGTGAGGTAAGTTGTGGCATTTTTGCAACAATAGACCACTTCTTTGCTCCAATTTGCAGAAAACCCCTTATTATCTTGAAAGCAACCTCATCCCTCCCTCACCAAATCAAAACAGCCTTAGAAATATATTTTTAGTGAATTGTAATATTTTTTAGTGGTATATGTATATCAAAACAATAGTGTTTTCTTTCAAGTTTGTGAACAAGTACTATTCTACTTTGGATCTGTTGCAACGCACGAGAACATTGCTAGTACATACTCTCATAAAAAACGAGTTGGTGATGATGGTGTGCCTGCCATCCTGCAATATATATCTCTACTCTTATAGAAAACATAGTTGGTGAGGATGGTGTGCCTGCCATCCTGCAATATAGGCCATCCGATGTATATCTAATGGATAGGAAGGAAACTACGACAATTTTGCAAAAAGATACCCGCACTCCTACCTAAATTTGTAGATAAGGCTTTCTCTCGTTCATCCTTACCCCCCACAAGATAAACTACCCATATAAATGCATCTTTATGTTTCGTGCAACGCACGGGCATCTTGCTAGTACCCAAACAAAAAAGGACCGGAGGGAGTGATTGCTCTCACACAGATGCGACCTCTCACTGGCACATGCATTGAACCAACGCGTTGGCCAAAAGGGCCCCACTCATTGCACGCCAGGCTGAACACCACTCCTCACTGCATTCAACCGGCTTCAGACTTCCCCGCCTACCTCCATTGAATCCGCGCGTGCCCCGGGCTGAACGGCAACACGTCCTTCCGCGAGCCGGCCGGTTGGCTCCTCTCGCCCGCCCGCTATTTAACCGAGGCCAGACGCCTGGCAAGAACCTCACCACACCGCCGCTCCCCATATCCCGCTTGCACCATTTTCTCCACATCCTCCATAGCATCCGGTGAGCAGGAAGACGAGTTCTCCGGCATAAAAGCCGGCTTGGTGCCCCGACAAGCCAGGCAACTCGCTGCCCCATCTCCCTCCCCGCCCCAAGCCGTCAGTACCATGGACATTATCTATGAATGTGCAGATATCTGTGAGCATGAGTTTGATGTGGAAGTTAAAATTGGAATGTTGGGCTTGCGTGTGGACTATTCCATGTTCAATGGGTCGTCTGTTATTGTTCGGAAAGTAAAGGCTATTTTATTACATGACCCAAAAATATATATTTTGTGCCACATCAGTAGATCTACGGAAATCACAAGAGGCATGCTTACTGGATAAACATTTGAACCTAGCTATTATGAATGAAAATTTGCATTGACAATAGTTTTAGATAGCAGGAGACGCCTAGCCTGCTCTGCCCCTTCTAGCTTCTTTTTGGCTTCTTCCATCTCTTCTTTGGCTTGGGTGAAGAGAGCATCTGATTGCTCTTTTTGCTTCTTCAGGAACTCAGCTACATTCTCAAGGGCTGCAGCACGCTTTCTTTCAGCCTTTACTAGAGCAACGAGGACACGAACACTTGATGACTCCACCTGGCTTGTGAGTAATCCAGCATCATCTGGGAATTTGCACCTTGTGTCTAATCCAACATCATTAGGGAATGGGCACCTTGTGTGTAATTCAGCCTCATTTTGGAAACATGATCTCGTGGTTGACCATACTTCCCTCCTCACAGGAACTGCATCCTGACATTAACGAAACCATCAAGGACACACAAAACATCCACCACTGCTAGTCAAGTTCTCAATGTCAAAGTAATTGAAAGGCTGTTACTTACCAAAGCTCGTTTTACAGGTTCGGTGCAGCTCCTCTTTAACTTGCGATGTTCCTTGAAGATGTCCCCAATATCCCGTGTTTGGTCTTCATTGCTCCTCGGCATGTTCGCATTCGTAGTTTTAAAAATCACAATATGGCATGAAAAATATAGTAATACTCACGCATCTTGTGGGCAACATTAAACCACTCATCTAACATGTTAGAGCATCTCCAACAGCGGAGTTAAAAAAGAGCTTACAATGTCGAAATAGCCAGTTTTTGCGCGTTGCGGAGTCCAGGTTCCAGCGGCCGCTACAAAATTGGAACTGCACATGTACTACTAAGAGATTCAATATACACATTACCAATCGAGGAGGAGTACGATGGACGCGGCGGCATCTGTGCATCATGTTCAGCAACGGGAGTCAGTTCATTGTCCACGACGATGGTGTTTCTGCGCTTGGCGTCGGCTTCCGGGAAGCAGATCCGAGACTGTGGAATATGGTGCCAGGGAAGAGGCTCCGTGCACGACAATGATGCTGGACTGGCTCCAGTGCGGCGTACGACATCGTTGATGAGGCAGATGCGCTACGGTGGACGAGTGCGCCGGTGAAGAAGGGGAGGAGCACGAAGGGTGCGGTGCCGTAGAGAAGTCTACTTTGCGTTGGGGTTACAAAATGGGGAGTATTCAGGTGTACTACTCTGGGTGCCGGGGTGGGGTTGGCGAGGTAGGGTGAGCCTAAAGTTACTAAAACAGCCCCCTACCCACCAGTATCCGTAGGCCTATTATGAAGGGTATGATGGTAACTTCGCACTGCTCGAATCTGTGTCGCGGGAGATTTCCCCGCAGACATGAGAATTTTGTACCACTGTACTCACCGTCTGGCGTGTTGGGTGATTCGGCTAAGCAACTAGCGAGTAGTACTACAAAAATGCTACAAAAATGTTTATGCATGTCACAAAAAATTATATCATTAAAAACTACATTCAAATACATATCCAACGATATTTTTCTTGTTGTCATGCATGAAAAAACTATAAAATTTAAATTTACGGTCAAAATTTGGCATGGAATACAATGGGGACCAGGACGGAGGTAGTACTAATACTCCCTCCGTTTTTATTAAATCTGCATATTAGGTTTGACTGAAGTCAAACTTACTAAAGTTTGACCAAGTTTATAGAAAAAAATATAAAACTTTAACCATAAAATATGTATGATGTGAAAGTAAAGTCAATTATGAATCTAATGGTATTTATCTGTTATTGTATATGTTAATATTTTTTGTTTATAAAATTTGTCAGAGTTTAGAAAACTTGACTTTGACCAATGCTAATAAGTGGACTTAAATAAAAACGGAGGGAGTACACATTTGTTTTCTTAGTTTGTAGTGGAATTAATCATTTGTTGTAAACGTGAAATAAATATATTAAGCTACTATCTTCGAATGTAATGGTTTATACAATTCAATAGTTAGAATCATTGTTGAATTCCAAAATGTATACCAGGTCTATAGTACTTCACAATATGCCGAGACTCACATAATCCCAATAAAATGAAAATATAAATGCATTTCGTAGTTATTACGTTGTAGGATGCAACAAAACCAACCATAACTCTACATGATCCATTCAAAAGCAACATTGTGAACACCTTTGAACACATCCCAATGTGTGAATGAAACATGTAGAGAGAGCTTGTGAAGAAAGATGGAGACATGTAATTTCTTCGTCGCTACTTTCCCGAGTTTGTGTTGGGGTTTCCCTTGACGAGGAAAGGGTGATGCAACAAAGTGAAGTAAGTATTTCCCTCAGTGTTGAGAACCAAGGTATCAATTCATTAGGAGATTACACACAAGTCGCCAAATACCCGCACAAACAATCAAACCACTTGCACCCAACGCTATAAAGGGGTTGCCAATCCCTTCTAGGTTATTTGCAAAAGTGAGATCTGATAGAGATAGATAAACAAGTAACATAAATATTTTTGGGTTTTTGGTTTATAGATTCAAAAGTAAAATATTGCAAAATATTAGATCTGAAACTTATAGGATGTAAAGAGACCCGGGAGCCATAGGTTTCACTAGAGGCTTCTCTCTTGATAGCGAATATTACGATGGGTGAACGAATTACTGTCAAGCAATTGATAGAAAAGCGAATAATTATAACTACATCTATGGCAATGATCATGAATATAGGCATCACGTCCGTGACAAGTAGACCGAAATGATTCTGCATCTACTACTATTACTCCACACATCGACCGCTATCCAACATGCATCTAGTGTATTAAGTTCATAAAAACAGAGTAACACATTAAGTAAGATGACATGACATAGAGGAACTAACTCAAGCAATATGATGAAAACCCCATCTTGTTATCCTCGATGGCAACAATACAATACGTGTCATGTCCCTTTCTGTCACTGGGATTGAGCACCGCAAGATTGAATAAAAGCAAAGCACCTCCCATTGCAAGAAAAACCAATCTAGTTGGCCCAACTAAACCGATAGTTCGAAGAGAATTACTAAGATATCAAATCATGCATATAAGAATTCAGAGAAGACTCAAATATTATTCATCGATAATCTGATCATAAACCCACAATTCATCGAATCTTGACAAACACACCGCAAAAGAAGATTACATCGGATAGATCTCCAAGAACAACGAGGAGAACATGGTATTGAAGAACAAAGAGAGAGAAGAAGCCATCTAGCTACTAGATATGGACCTGTAGGTCTCTGGTAAACTACTCACACTTCATCAAAGGGCAATGGTGTTGATGTAGATTCCCTCCGTGGTTGATTCCTGCTCCAACAGAGTACCGGAAAAGGCCTCCAGATGGGATCTCGTGTGAACAAAGAGTTGCGGAAAAAGTGGTTTTGATAGCTCGTGTAGGGTTTCTGAAGTATTTGGGAATTTATAGGCGAAAGAGATCGGTCAGGGGACGCTCGAGGGACCCACAAGGTAGGGGCACGCGCCCTACCCCCCAAGGCGCGCCCTCCACCCTTTTGGCTCCCTCGCAGAGCCCCTCGCATGTACTCCAAGTACATCTAATGCCTTCTACTCCAAGAAAAATCCTCGTAAAGCTTCGTTCCATTTGGACTCCATTCGATATTCCTTTTCTACGAAACTCAAAAACAAGGAAAAACAGAAACTGGTGGGCTCTAAGTTAATAGGTTAGTCCCAAAAATAATATAAAATAGCATATTAATGCATATAAAACATCCAAGACAGGTAATATAATAGCATGGAACAATAAAAAATAATAGATACGTTGGAGACGTATCAAACATCCCCAAGCTTAATTCCTGGTCATCCACTAGTAGGTAAATGATAAAAATAGAATTTTTGATGTGGAATGCTAACCAACATATTTATCAATGCAATTCTTATTTAAAGTGGTATGAAAGTTCAGATCTGTAAGTTTCAAGTAAAAGTTTATGTTGACATGAGAACAATAATATTTTAAGCATACTAGATAGTGAATCATCAAGCTTCAAAAATAACATGGCTAAAGAAAGTTATCCCCACAAGATCATATAGCCTTATTATGCTCCCTCTTCTCAACACAAGGTGATCAGGCCCACCTCGGTGTTAGCCAAGCATTTGGTTCATACTTTTTAATGCACTTCAGCCTTTTCAATATTTCACGCAATATATGAGCATGAGCCATGGATATATCCACTACAAAAAAAAACACATCCATGACAATTTGGGCTGAACGAATTTTTTACTGTCATATATGACACTTCTATGACGATAATTGTGAAAAAACCCGGTATCATCATAGATGTGGTAGGGTCCTACTTCTATGACAAAAAATCATGACAGAAAATGGGCTTTTCGTCCTGGGTGGGCCGGAGACGCAGCTGCATGACATTCTTTGGACCGTCCATGACAGAAAAAACCATGGTAGAAGTGAGGCCGAGGAAAATATCGGGGTGTTCCCGGTTACGGTGGGTGGTCGGGGCCGAGGGATGCGCATTTCTCTCGTACACGCATGCGCGTGGGTGTGAGGCGTTGGGCTCTAACTGAACCCGAGCGATGCGTTGGGCTCTAAATGAAACCGAGCGATTGCACTGCAGGCTACGCGTTACTGGAACCGAGCGATCGATCGATGGCTGTTAACTGAATCCGATCAAGCGATTCCTTCACTACTGCTGCTAACTGAAGCCGATCGATGCTGCCTCTGGATGAACAGTGAG
>LR738711.1:477794039-477823961 GCA_902687465.1 Secale cereale | reverse complement strand
GATGAACATGTCCCCTTGGTGTTCCCTCTGGATGAATAGGACCCTGATCGATCGAGCCGGTTGGGGCTGGATGAACAGGACCCCGTGGAGGGCTGGATGAACAGGACCACCCAGTGGAGGGCTGGATGAACAGTAGACGGTGGAGGGCTGGATGAACAGGAGCCCATGGATGAACAGTCGCAGGTGGAGGCTGGAGGAGGTCGAGGGTGGATGAACAGTAGCCCGTGGAGGGTGGAGGGGGTCGACGGTGGAGATGAACAGTATCCCGTGGAGTCCCGTTTTGCGGTACGCCACACCCCTCCCGATGAACATGACCCCCGTTTCGACCGTAGCGCTCCAATACAAGTCTGTTTCCTCCGTTTTGCAGTACGCCACACCCCTCCCGATCAACAGGACCCCCGTTTCGACCGTAGGAGGTATGTTTCCTCTGTTTTGCGGGACACCAGACCCCTCCCAATGAACAAGATCCCGTTTCAATCGTGGCCGGTTGAACACAAGGACGTGTCCTCCGTTCTGCGGTACGCCAGGCCTCGTTTCCATCGGCTGTTCCGTCCAAGCCCTCCCGATGAACACGACGACGCATTCCGTTCTGACCCAGCCGGTTGGCTCCCCATGAACACGACGACGACGCTATTTCTCTGTTCCGACCCAGTCATGTACACGAGCCCTGGCCGTACGTACGCGTGAGTAGGCGTTCGAGACACCGCCCGTATGTACGTACGTGGCCGTATTTATTTTATTGCACCCTGCCGCTGTACGTACGTGTACATGCTACGTGCGCGCCTCTTCTACGACACGTGCGCGCCTCTACATCGACTAGTATGTACGTACACGTTCACGACCAGAATGACAACGCTACATATGCTTCGACCAGGTGGGTCTCGACTGTCAGGCACTTCCATGCGTGCGAAGATGTAGCAGGTGGGTCCCAGTAGTTAGGGGGCAAATCGTTTTTTTTTTGCCCGGACGCACTTCCTTGCATGCGAAGATGTAGCTGGTGGGTCCTAGCAGTCAGGGGGAAACGTTTTTTCGCAAAATACGGTGGCCCGTCTGGTGGGTCCCTGATGTCAGGTGGAGAAATAATTATTTTGCGCGTAATAAGGAGGCACTTCCTTGCTGCGGCCATGGACCCAACTGTCATCCTCTCCACGTACAGTACTCTTCCGATGGAAGTCGTTCCTTGACAACGTTGACCACGTCGCGCTGAGAGCACCAGGGCGGTGAAAGACGGTGAGGCCTAGGAAGGGGACGACGCGGATCCAGGGAAGACGCGACAGTGGAAGCCCGTGCGGAGAGGAGTATGAGGGTTCACTGGTTTGGCTGCGGTGTGAGGCTGCCGTCACCGTAGGGCCTGGCCAGCGGTGGGAATAGTAGGGGAGGCAGGAGCATGCGGCACGACCGATGCTGCTTTGGGCGGCTGGAGCAAGAAGACCAGAGGTTGACGAAGCACTATGGCCGTTAGATGGACATCGTATGGTCACTGGAGCTAGAATAGTTCACATTGACTAAGTTGACAAAGCACTCCGTACATGTCAACTTAGTAGGACCACAAGTCAGCTACCCACCAAGGTGGGTCCCAACTAACAAGGGGAGTATTCATTTTTTTGTGCGTAATAAGGAGGCACTTTCGGTGGGTCCGAGCTGACAGCGGGGGGAACATTTTTTTTTCGCCAAATACGGTGGCCCGTCAGGTGGGTCCCAGCAGTCAGGGGGTGAACGTTTTTTCCGCCAAATACAGTGGCCCGTCCGGTGGGTCCCTATTGTCAGATGGAGGAATCATTATTTTTCGCGTAATAAGGATGCACTTCCTTGCGGCTGCCGTGGACCTAGCTGTCAGCCTCTCCACGTATAGTACTCTTCCGATGGAAGTCATTCCTTGACCACGTTGACCATGTTGACCACGCCGCGCCGAGAGCACCAGGGTGGTGGACGACAGCGAGACCTATGAAGGCAACGACACGGCGGCAGGGAAGACTCAGCAGTTGTTTCCCTCGCGGAGGGGAGTACGATTGTACGAGGGTTTACTGGTTCGCCTGCCATCACCGGAGAATAACAGCAGGTGTTGGTGAGTAGAGGGATGGCTAGGCCAGCGATGGGAGTACGGTGGGGCGATGAGGCCTGCGCAGCAGCACAGCCGGCCGCGGGGAGGAGGGAGCAGGCAGTCCGGCCGGCGCTTGTTTGAGCGGCTGGAGCAGGAAGAGCAGAGATTGAAGAAGCACGACGGCCGTTGGATGGACATCCAACAGTCACTGCTTGTGGGTCAACCTTTTTTTAGGAAAGCCTCAAATCTGTGGAAAACATCATACATCCCATATGCCATTATTTCTAATAATTTACAACCCATTTGCTAATTCTTAAGGTTTTTTTTTTTGGAGCCCATATTCTTTTTGTTAGCATTATAGCCCATATTGTGGCCACAATTAAAAAAATTATACGAAATTTTGCAAATTTCGGTGCGGTCTGAACTGTTTTTAATCCCAAATTTTCGAGTCACATTCAAACTGATATTAAAAATAAATGTATATCGATATAAAATCCAACAAATTATCATGTATAAAAATCAATGCAATTTAAAATCTCGAAATGAAAAAAAGAAATTTGAAACTAATTGCCTGTTTGATGTGTTTTAAAAATGTACAGCCCATTTCTCATTACTGATAGGCTATTTTCTTGGCCAGCCGAGTGAAGCTCTCCTCGTCTTGAAGGATCTGCAGCCAAACAGGCCTGACAAAGTGACTTACTTGGCAAATCACAAAAAAACTGGGCTGTGGCCGTCGACCCAGCTACGGCCGTGGACCCAGCTATCACCCTCTCCACGTACAGTACTCTTCCGATGGAAGTCAGTCGTTGACCACATTGACCATGCCGCGCGGAGAGCACCAAGGCGGTGGATGACGGTTAGGCCTAGGAAGGGGACGACGCGGAGCCGGGGAAGACGCGGCAGTGGATGCCCACGTGGAGAGGAGTACGAGGGTTCACTGGTTCGGCTGCGGTGTGAAGCTTCCATCGCCGTAGAATCATAGGGGTCTGGGTGAGTAGAGGGATGGCCCGGCCAGCGGTGGGAACAGTAGGGGGCGGTGAGGCCTCCGCGGCAGCACAGCCGGCCACGGGACGCCGGAGCATTGATAGCCCACAAGTGTAGGGGATCGCAACAGTTTTCGAGGGTAAAGTATTCAACCAAAGTAATTAACTAAGGATCAACAGAGAATTCATAATCCTTATCAGCAACACAGATAGGTGAAGTAGCGAAAGCTGGGTCATGTTTCATTCTAGCATTCAAGGACTTTTCTTTTAGCTTAGCTAATAATTTCTTAAGATCATATCTATCGTTGCAAGCAAGAAAGTCTCTAGCAGTTTCTTCATCCATAACATAACCCTCAGGAACAACAGGTAATTCGTATCTATTGGGAGAAGCTTCATCATCACTTTCATAAATATCATCAGTTTCAATATTTGCATTCTCCCTAACCTTAGCAATTTGTTCATCTAGAAATTCACCTAGCGGCACAGTATTATCAAGCATAGAAGTAGTTTCATCATACATAGCAGAAGTGGCATCATCAAGAACATACAACATATCAGATTCAATAGCAAGAGTAGGTGTCGCGAATTTACCCATAACAGAAGGAGAATCAAGTGCAGAGCAGTTCCTTACCTCCCCTCGTAGTTGAGGGTAAGATCTTGGTTTTCGAGTCCTTCAAATTCTTCATAGTGATCAACAGATATAAATCCCAAGTGACTTAAAGAATAAAGCTATGCTCCCCGGCAACGGCTCCAGAAAATAGTCTTGATAACCCACAAGTGTAGGGGATCGCAACAACTTTCGAGGGTAAAGAATTCAACCCAAATTTGTTGATTCGACACAAGGGGAGCCAAAGAATACTCTTAAGTATTAGCAACTGAGTTGTCAATTCAACCACACCTGAAAATTTAATATCTGCAGCAAGGTAGTTTAGTAGCAAAGTAATATGATAGTGGCGGTAGCGGCAATAAAAGTAACGGTAGTGTTTTTGTAGTTTTTGTAATAGTAGCAGCGGAAAACAAAATAAGAAACAAGCAATATGTGAAAAGCTTGTAGGCATTGGATTGGTGATGGGGAATTATGTCGGATGCAATTCATCATGTAGAAGTTATAACCTAGGGTGACACAGAACTAGCTCTAGTTCATCAATGCAATGTAGGCATGTATTCCGAATATAGTCATACGTGCTTATGGAAAAGAACTTGCATGGCATCTTTTGTCCTACACTCCCGTGGCAGTGGGGTCCTACTGGAAACTAAGGGTTATTAAGGCCTCCTTTTAATATAGTACCTGACCAAATCATTAACATATAGTGAATACATGAACTCCTCAAACTAAGGTCATCACCGGGAGTGATCCCGATTATTGTCACTTCGGGGTTGCCGGATCATAACACAAAGTAGGTGACTATAGACTTGCAAGATAGGATCAAGAACGCACATATATTCATGAAAACATAATAGGTTCAGATCTGAAATCATGGCACTCGGGCCGTAGCGACAAGCATTAAGCATAGCAAAGTCATAGCAACATCAATCTCAAAACAAAGTGGATACTAGGGATCAAACCCTAACAAAACTCACTCGATTACATGATAGATCCCATCCAACCCATCACCGTCCAGCAATCCATCGATGGAATAAGTCACGCACGGTGGTGAGCAACATGGAATTGGTGATGGAGGAAGGTAGATGATGACGATGGTGATGATCTCCACTCTCCGAAGCCCCGAACGGACTCTAGATCAGCCCTCCCGAGAGAGATTAGGGCTTGGCCGCGGCTTCATATCGTAAAACGTGATAATTCGTCTTCTCTGATTTTTTCTCCCCGAAAGTGAATATATGGGATCCGGAGATACGTCGGTGGAGCACCAAGGGGCCCACGAGGCAGGGGGCACGCCCTAGGGGAGGGGGGGCGCCCCCACACTCGTGGACAGGGTGTGGCCCCCCTGGTCTGGATCTTCTTGCAGGCATTTTTTATATTTTCCAAAATAATTCTCCGTGGATTTTCAGGTCATTTCGAGAACTTTTTATTTCTGCACAAAAACAACACCATGGCAATTCTGCTGAAAATAGCGCCAGTCCGGGTTAGATCCATTCAAATCATGCAAGTTAGAGTTCAAAACAAGGGAAAAAGGGTTTGGAAAAGTAGATACGTTGGAGATGTATCAAGCATGCGGCACGGCCAACGCTGGTTTGGGCGGCTGCAGCAACAAGACCAGAGGATGAAGAAGTACTACGGCTGTTGGATGGACATCGTACGGTCAGTGGAGCTAGAATCGTTCATATTTACTAAGTTGACAAAGCACTCCGTACCCGTCAACTTAGTTCGCCCACAAGTCAGCCTCCCACCAAGGTGGGTCCCAACAAGTAGGGGGACTATTCATTTTTTTTGTGTGTAATAAGGAGGCACTTCCGGTGGGTCCGAGCTGATAGTGGGGGAACGTTTTTTCACGCAATACGGTGACCCGTCCGGTGGGTCCCAGCAGTCAGGTGGGAAACGTTTTTTTCGTGATATATGGTGGCCCGTCCGGTGGGTCCCTGCTGTCAGGTGGAGGAATCATTATTTTTCGCGTAATAAGGAGGCACTTCCTTGCTGCCATCGTGGACCCAGCTGTCAGCCTCTCCACATACAGTCCACGTCCGATGGAAGCCGTTCCTTGACCATGTTGACCACGCCGCGTCGAGAGCACCAGGGTGGTGGACGACGGCGAGGCCTAGAAAGGGGACGACGCGTAGCCGGGGAAGACGCGGTAGTGGAAGCCCGCGTGTGGAGGAGTACGAGGGTTCATTGGTTCGGCTGTGCTGTGAGGCTCCCGTCGCCGCATAATAACAGGGGGTGTGGGTGAGTAGAGGGATGGCCTGGCCAGCGGTGGGAGTAGTAGGGGCGGTGAGGCCTGCGCGGCAGCACAGGCGGCCACGGGAGGTAGGAGCAGGCGGCACGACCGGCGCTGCTTTGGGCGGCTAGAGCAAGAAGACAAGAGGTTGAAGAAGCACGACGGTCGTTGGATGGACATCGTGCGGTCACTACAGCTAGAATCGTTTATATTGACTAAGTTGACAAAGCCCTTGGTACGCGTCAACTTAGTAGGCCCACAGGTCAGCTTCCGAAACGGTGCACCCCAGATGTCAGGGGAAGGAATCATTTTTTGGGCGGGTGTAGCTAGAATATCCGAGATTGAAGAAGAAGCACGACATCCGTTGGATGGACATCCAACGGCCACTACTGCTAGAACCGTGTGTTGACTATAAGTTGACAAAGCCTTGCATACGCGTCAACTCTTTTATTTTTGAGGGGACGCGTCAACTTAGTAAGGCCACAAGTTTGTGGCAGAGAACTTATAGCCCATTTGAGATTTGTAAGAATGTGCAACCAATTTTTGAATTCTAATGGAATTTACTACAACCCATTTACAGTTTGTTAAAAGTACATCCCATTTCAACCAACCGTTAAAAACAGAATTCAATAAAATTTCCCACATTTTGATGGGTTCTGAAATATTTTTATCCCCAAATTTCTAGTCAGATTAAATACAATTTCAATCTAAATTTATATTACGAAAAAATCCAACGAAACATTGCGCTCGCAACAATTGACGAAATTAAAATTTTTAATATCCAAAATTAATTTTTTATAAAGTAATTACGTGTTTGGTGCATTTTTTTATAGTTACTGCCTAGTTTTTATAATTACATCCCATTTATTATTTCTTAAAGCCCATTTTCTTGTTAAGCCTAATGCATCCCTCCTGGGAAAGATTTGCAGCCCAGCGGGGCGGAGAATAACAACTTGACCTTGCCTGGGTATTCCTAAAAAAAGTATAGTTGGGCTAGCCATTTTCAGCTTGAAAAATAATAATATCTGGGCTGGATATCTGGCCTGGGCTAGATGGGCCACAGCCCGCCCAGTTAATAGCTGCAACGATGTTTTCGTTGTTGTTCAGAGGAAAAAAATTAATATCTGGGCTAAACATCGCTCAAGAAAAACTCTGCAGTGCTCACACATCAAAAACACAAATACTGCTTGGTCCCAACTGTCAGCCGCTTCTTGTGCCATTCTCTCGTTTATTGGCTACATAGGTTGAAAATGGTGTGGGGCCGTGATGTAAGGAAACCAGGAGGGAGCAATTTTTTTATAGTTTTATATACTAATAAGGAGGCACTTGCGTACGTGCGGCTATGGCCCTGGTGGGTCCCCACTGTCATCCTCTCCAAGTAAAGTCATCTCCTCATCCTCATGTCCGTTGACCATGTTGACAACGCGAGACGGTGGCGCCACGGCGAGCACAACAACTCGAAGGATGACGGAGAGGGCCTCGCGGGCCCTACGGATGGTCTGATACAGTGCCCGTTGCTCATTCGGGAAGCCAGGATCATAGGGCCACATGTCTGCGATGGCATTGCCGTTCGCTTGTTCACCGGTGCTCGTTGAGGAGATGGAGGTTGCAGCACATGTCCTCCTGCGCTGGTAGCTCTTCCTCCATTAAGGTGTCGAAGTGCGGCCGCACCTGCTCTATGGTGACCACGACATGAACCGGCTTGGATAGTGGCGCTGGCTCCTAGTCAGAAGCTACGTCCATCGTCTGATTGTCGTTGCTTAGCTCGGCGAGGTAGCTGGCGAGCCAGCATGTCCGGCTGCTGGACCGACCCGCTGCCAAGCACGATGAGTGTGACTGCCCTGGCCCACCCAGACCGCCTCCCTCGCCCGCACACGCTTTCCGCCCGAAACGGTCAGTGCCGCCCGCCCCGCTTCCCGGTGCATGCGATTTCTCCGCCTTCAAACGACACAAGTGATGTCCGTCCGTCCATCTACCACCCACATTAATGATACGCAGTTGCCAAGGCGACTACTCCGGCGCCACACGTCCGTCCCTCCGCCACCCACCATTGCTATATAAACTACTGCGCCGGCCATAGCCACTGTCATCCGCATCCGTCCCTATTCTCCTATCCACACCACTACTGCCCACCATGGCTTCCTCGCGCTCCAGCGCTCTTCGGGACGGGCGGACGACGGACCACAAGGAGATGGCAGCCATTGCTACCGACTGGCTGGCCGGCAGGCAGCCGGAGGACCACGACGTACCAATGGAGAAGATGGTAGTCGACGATCCGGCGCCAACCCCCCCCCCCTCCGCTCCATCCTCGCCGGTGCATTGCACCATGACCATCGACGAGGCTCGTGCCCAATATATGGACACGGTGAGGCAGAAGCGTGAGGAGCAGTTCCGGGAGGCGCAGGCCGACGCCGCCTACAACCACCATGTCCTCCAGGATCACCTGCAGGTGGAGGAGTAGATCGCCGCGGAGCGGGCGGAGCAGGAGGCGCTACTCGACTCGTACCGCTCCACCCACGAGGGCCGCCTCGAGCGCTGGCGGTACCGCATGCGAGTGGCGGAGGCTGCGACCGCCTACAAAGAGGGCGATGAAGCGGGCGAGGCGCTATTTGGAGAGACTGAGGACGAGGCAAAGGACAATGCCGGCTCCAACGAGTCCCCGCTCCGCTGGTGTCGACGAGGCCCTACTCCGTCGAGGCCCCGCAGTGCCAACAATGAGGCAGAGGACACCGCCGGCTCCGCCGAGGCCCCACCCTGCCGGCAACGAGGGGGAGGATTTCCCTCACTCCGCCAAGGCGCCGCCCGCCGACAACGAGAAAGAGGACATCGCTGGCTCCGCCAAGGCCCCGCCCCGCTGCCAATGAGGCCGCGCCACACAGAAAACGAGGAAGAGTGGAACACGGTAGGTCACCGCCGCTCGGGTCCAAGTAAGGCCACCGCTGCTACCCATCGGTTGCTGGCACTGAGCTGTACATCATGGAGCAATTCTATGATTACAGGATGATTGAAAAGCGCTCCGTGGTTGAGCAAGCTCATGAGATACAGTCATTTGCTAGATAACTTGAGCACTTCAGTTGTATGCTACCGGACAAGTTTGTTGCCGGAGGTATCATCACTAAGCTTCCTCCTTCGTGGATCTCATTGGCACTCTTGATGTGGAAGAAAAGGCGAGAGCAAAGGACACACGTGCTCGAGGAATTGAGGGACGATCTAGTGCCGATCTGGTACAGAAGAAGAACTTCCAGCCACACAAGTTCAAGAACATGGGAAATTTTGATGGTAAAGCAAATTCGATGGGAAGAACAAGGCTGTGCAACACACGAACTTCAAGAAGAAGAATGACAAGAATAAAGGTGTTTGTCATGTGGGGGTCCTGATCATTGAGCTCCTAGTTGCCCTAATCGCTATGACAAGCTAAGCGGGTTGACCACTGACGGCCGGTTAGCTTCTTGGCGGCGGCGTGGAGTCGGAGAGATATGTTGGAGAAGGACGCTGCTTCTACTTAACTGCTGGTGTAGTTGGCCGACTGACACGTGGGCCCAACAGGCATCTGGGCCACATGTCAATTATGCAACTGCACCTGCAGTTAAGTCACTGGAGCTTCTGTTCGGCTCAGCCGGATATAGGTGGGTAGCTTCGGTTAATTAATTATACCTCCAACGCACCCCTTTTTAGTTGAAGAATGTATGAAATGTAATGAAATCTAGCATGTTTACATGAAATCTGACAGTGTATGAATGAATTTATTTTGATTAGTTTGAATTCTTGTATCACTGGCATTGGATGAACATGCAAAACAATACGTACTAGCATTATTCCCAGGGTGATCACCTCATTTGCAGCAGTTTCACATGTACTCCCTCCGGTCCTTTCTAGTCTGCATACAAGTTTTGTGTGCAGTCAAAGTATCTCTACTTTGACCAATCTTATAGAAAAAAGTATGCACTTTCACAATGTGAGAAGTAAAAAGGAACAGAAGGAGTACAAAGAGTTTGAGCAGCATTTTAGCGTTCCTGTACATTGCAATCAAACACACAGGCCTGGCAATTCATAGAGAACATTCAAAACAATTGATGATTATGCATCTCAGTGATTCACATGTCAGAGCCAATATTTACTTCACAACTAAAGAATAAAGAAAAAATGGATGATCGCTGCTGACAGCAAAGGGCGTCCCATTCGAAAATATCAAACGCATGTCTTCTTGCTAAAATCAATGAGCAAAATTTGACAAGGTTTTCCCATTCCAAAATATCAAATGCCTACGATTGTGGAATGGGTAGGGCTTGCCATCAGTTCGGACATTGACATGGCACATCATGCTAAATAAACCAGCTGTTCTTTTTGTGCAGTT
The DNA here is from genome assembly GCA_902687465.1 of Secale cereale. NCBI lineage: Eukaryota > Viridiplantae > Streptophyta > Magnoliopsida > Poales > Poaceae > Secale > Secale cereale. The sequence continues at coordinate 477,813,749 of LR738711.1, read as the reverse complement.
CCACCAAAATCAACCAAATTCGCTCGTAGCTTGTATGATTTCGCCCTTATATGTTGTAACGCCTTGAACATATCGGCACCTCCTTTCTTGTGGTGGAAATGAATGATTCGATGTATTCATGAACATTTTGTGCAGTTCCCATTGAAATCAAGCTGAGCACCCCTGTTTGCACAAATACAAAAAAGTGATTAGTATAAAGCAAATTGTACTATGAATTGACAGTTTAAACAGGCACCAACATGGTCCATGTAGAGCACACTTTTAGGAAAAATGGAACTCACCGGAAAGAATCCTAGAACAACATTGTACTCGCGCATCACAACAAGAAAATGGAGATTTGTTAGTCCCTCTGAGCTGAACTTAGTCTGGTCTTGTGGGGGCTAATGTAACCATCCTTCAACTGCTCCTTCTGATGAGAAGATAGACAGGGCTTCTTCATCCTGGCATAATCGGAACTAGTCAGTTCACGTACTCCATATTCTTATTCAGGCCTTGTTCGTTTAATCCTCCTCCCAAGGGGATTGGAGTGGATTGGAGAGGATTTTGGCTTGTAGGGGATCTAATCCCCCTCAAACCCTACAATTCCCCTTCAAAAACCACCTAAACCGAACAAGGCCTAAGAGGAGGATGATCTTGTTGTGCAAAGACAAGAGGATAATTAAATGCTAGCATCCCTGTTTGCTTGAAAAAAAGGAAAGGAAATATTTAAAACATCATAGATGAAGCACTTCTCAAGGACAATACCACTTTTTGCTGACAATATCTAAACAGTAGCACAATACCAATCACTAAAAAAATACACTTCCGTGATGATACGTGTTTGTCACAGTAGGTCACGTTTTCTGTCATGCATGTACATCCATGACAATTTTATGACAGAATCATGATAGTCATCCCTATGCTGTCGTAGAAGTGTTCCATGACATTACCAAAATTATCATCACGGAAGTGTCCACTTCCATGATGATAAATCGTGCATCACAGAAGTGCTTTCGTCAAGGGTGACCGACATGTGGCATCCACCGTAACGAAACACCGTTAAGCTATTGGGTCTAGTTTTGGATCCGATAACCCATTAACAGCCCTGACCAATGGGGATTTTCCACGTGTAAAATCATCACTGGCTGGAGGAAACATGTGTCGGCTCACCGTTGTGATAGATGTCATCTACTAATTGGACACAAAGCGCCTATGATACATCGACACGTGGCACGGCCCAACAGAGGCCCATTCCTATGAAAAGGCCGGCCCGTTTTACTTGGTCAAAAGGTGGCGGGCCGGCCCACGGCAAGCCTATTAACGACTTGTTCGCATATAGACCATTTACAGGCCGCTAATCCAGGGCCCGTTTATGGCCTATCCGAATTAGGCCCAATAGCGTCATCTGGGCCGTCCAATATAAATCCAGCCCATTTTAACTTCCGGCCCATGTATGGCCCATGACATCTTTTGGCCTATGATACATCGACATGTGGCACGGCCCAACAGAGGGCCATATAGGTTAAAATAGCCGGCCCAGTCAAAGGCATGTAGTACTTATTCAGGTACTAGTGGGCCAGCCCAATAATGACCTGCTTAATAAAGGCCCATTTATGGCCCGAAGCCAGATCTGGCCCGTTAATTGTTCGCCGAAAATTTGGGCCCAATTACAGCCCAATGACTTTCAGCCTGTTAGAGGCCCGATGTAGACATGTGCCCATTTCAGCCCGGTGTGACTTTCGGCCTAGGAATGGCCCGTGCTACCCATGGGCCATATATGGTCCGACAGGACATCGGGCCCACTAACGGCTCGTAATAAAGGTGGCAATAGTTAAGCCCAACATGACTTTGGGCCTCTTAAGGGCCCATGATATCAGTGGGCCAACTAAGGCCCGAGATATGTTTCGGCCTGGTAACTGCCCGTGATATAACTAGGCCCAAAAAGGCCCCGTCTACATTTCAGCCTGCTGAAGGCCCATCGACGACTAGTGAAAATTGAGGCCCAATATGTATTTCAGCCTGCTAAAGGCCCATGGTTTCATGTGGGCCGTAACAGGCCATTACAATATTCAGCCTGTTAATGGCCCAACGCTACCTGGGCCAAACTAAGCACTGGGTCCACAAAAGGCCCAACTAAAATATAGGCCGGTGTAAGTTGTGGGCCTCATGCAAAGTGTGAAGGCCCCAATGGTTCGGTCCCATGAAAGATGCAGGCCGGCCCAATTATGGCCTGCTAAACACTAGGCGCGTTAGAGGCGAATGTTTCGGCCCGGTCGACTACATCTGATTTTTTTCAGATAGCGAATGATGGTAGTAACTAGTAATAATTAAGAACAAACCTACACTATAAAATAAAGGATTTATAATTAATTACATCCACTGGGCATCGAAGTTCGCCACCAGTGATCATAACACGCAACTAAGAAGCATATTACAAAAACTGGGCACCATTGCAGGGTAACAAAATAATACTGAACCGAGACCACTTCCAAGACAATTCAAGAAAGGTTAGCCTTGCGCAGAAACTGCTGCGCAAGCTACTGAGCAAGGCTGTGAGACCGGCCTAGCATGTCGGTCATAGCTTCCAGGTGTAGCTGTTTAGCGATGAGATTTTTATTGGTGTTCTCCGCAATCTTTCTTAGAGATAGGACTTCAAGTCGAAGTTGAGTTGCAGAATGCCTTTCTGCTAGAACTTGGGAGTGAAGAAGTCGAACTGATCCAGACAACGAATTCTGTGAGCTTGTCTGACTGCTAGTCTCAAGTAACTTGAACACTACATCAAGACAAGACTTTGGGGTTGTCTCGCTATCTTCAAGATGTTTTTCCTTCTTTGCTGCAATATATGTTGGGTTTGTCTCACAGCCTTCAACAGACTTGTGCATGCCATCAGGCATATCACCCTGAAACAAAGCAGAGATATGATAGGTTTCGCACGTGTATAAACAAAGATGATAACAGTGATGTCAATTCCATCCAATTTCAAATTAGAAAATAAAGAGCAAGTTCAAAATATCAATAGCATAATTTGGCATTGTTCATAATGCGGGGAGCTTCACCACACTACTGGATTACCATGTCAACATAACAAGCATAGATGAAGGGCAAAGAAAAACATTGTATCTATTTTGGTTAATGTGCATGGCATGTTGTTCATATCATCAGCCACATCAGTAAGATAAAACATGAGATGACAAGGTGTAAACGTGGGCTGCTTCACCACACACTGGATTATAGATCCACAAAAACAAGCATACATATAGGGAGTATTGAGTAATGTGCATGGTATGAATAAGGAGTTTGGTTTTACAAGTAAAAGTTAGAACTTACGGTACTTGCGAACATGCATTTTGGTAGAAACAGCAAACTTAACAGAAGTAAATGATAGGAAGTATGAGAAAATTAAACAGCAGTTGAGGATAAAGGATTTAGAAGGACTTACTTACATTAATAGTTAACACCGGCTTTATAATGCCCTTCTCCATGTCAAGGGAAGGATAACTCAAGAATTTCAGCATAGAATCTTCTTCATAAGCATTGCCTTTACTCTACATTTTGTAGAGATTAATTATAGATATGATAATACTGGAAGGGATAGAGGATAATGAAGATAAGATGCAGATTGATGCTATATAATCAAGTACCAATCCCTAGAAGTACAAGCATTACAAGACAAAATGTACAGACAAGAGCAATGGGCTACACTTCTACACTGGCATTGCCTGTGTATTCTACTTTTTGGTAAGATTAAATATAGATCTGATCTTTCTTAGTAAATGGTGGGTGAGGGAGATAAGATGCAGAATGCTACATAATGAACCAATCCCTCTTCCCATAATACAAGAGTGTTTTGAACACTGGTGTACTGTACAAAACGTTCTTATATTATGGGACGGAGGGAGTAGCTGTTTATGTAAGTACAGTGATAGACGACGTTCAGTCCTTACAAGAGGACTGTAGAGCTAAACCTCTTGAAAAGCATTGGGTTGATTCTAAATTTATGTAAGAGTTCATACGGATCTTATAATGTCCACCAAATGGACGACAACGAGGCTAACATGTGCAGTGATGCTACATAATCAAACAGCTATGAAAGTAAGTATTGTCATACAGGGCAAGAGGTACTCACAAGAGCAATGCAGTGTGCAGTATAGTTGCGAGATTATGTGGTCCCTTGAGAATGAATGTTCTTCTGCTAACAGTTTTTGTACAAGTGAGACGTTAAGGCAAATGCAGAAATGTAGTTCAAATTGTGATGTGATATCATAGATAGTACCTTACGCTGCAGCCGAGACCAATGTGTAACAAGATTATTCCAGTCACCATCGGATAAATGTAGCACCGGAGACTTTATAAAAAATTCATTTAGAGGCTTGCCATCGAAGTGCGCTTGCCTCAGGTAGGAATGATACTTCATCAACGAGTGCTTGAAAAGCGCAACCAACCCTTGCTCATCTTCACAATCCAGTTTGGTCCTCGCCTATTTAAAAGAATGAAATCTTGTGTCTTCTGTCAGCAGAAACATATGCAGCAACGACCATGAATAACATTAGTACATTACTTACGCGTAAGTTGCGGAGGAAGACTGGAAATTGTTCTGTGTCTGCGGTATAATCTTTCCATGAAGTAAAGATGCGCACAAAGTTCCTGACAACAATATAAGCTTTGTCTTCTAAACTGGGAAGAAATGGAACAGGGGTCCTATTTGCTGCAATTGGGGCTCTCTCTGGTTCGAAAAGGGATTTGGCAACTAGATTTGGTGTACTATTTGCTGGTATGGGGGGTTTTGCATCGTAGAGCTGGTGCTATGTCAACTGGCATAATCATAATGTTTGCTGCAGTTGGGGTCTGCTGAGCTGGGGCATTAGAAATGACCAGTGTAGTAGGGCTAGAGTCTGCTAGAGTTGGGGTGTTTTGTGGGCCAGGTGATATTGTAACTACACCTAATGGGCTATTTGATTTATCAGGTGCCACTACCTTTTCAAAAAACTTTGCTTGTGCTCCTCCACGATTAGCAATCACCCTCTTCCTTTTGAACGTCTGATACACAAGAACAACATTTGAATGGATAAATATGGTATGATGACAGATGGAATATGTACTGAAAATGTACAGGCAAGGCGTATTCACATACACGATGTGTAAACTAAGCTAATGGCAGTTCAACAAAGTATAAGCAATGCAAAGCATCAGTTGCAAGATATGTGCGACAAATATAACCTTGCAAAGTTAGAGCAAGCACCTTGATGGGTGAATAAGATAGGGCATCTTCCTCTGACTCCTCCACTAGGGTGCTACATTGACTTAGGTCTGCCTCTAGCTCAGAATCACTGGTAGTATCATATGCTGAGCATGAATCTTTAGGTGGAGAGCGTTTGCATAGCATTGCATCCAGACTTGATTTCAGTCCCTTAATGCCAAGTTTGACAGCCATGGAATTGTTCTGCTTTATTCTTTTCATGCGCGTAAGCTCATAATCATTATGATGCTGTTCAGAATATGAGATTCATGAAAACATAAAAAGTAGTCAGATTATCTATGGAATGCATTGCGGATTCAACTCGAAGAGCGTCTCCCTATAAACCCCTGCATATGCAAAGCTCACCCCCCAACCATGCTGACCAGACCACACACAGAAATACAAACCCCTTATGTCTCTATAACAGGCAGACACACATTTCAAAACAGAAGTAGGAACATTAGAATCATAGGAAATTCGTATTTGAACAAGTAAACTAAGGAATTATGAGTGGCATAATGTTTAGCTTCAAGGGTGGAGTGTTGGTAGTGCGACACAAAGCAAGTAGGTAGATTGTATTCCATGTAAAAGATCGAAGCCTATGTAAAAGCTGGAAATGACACTTTCTTTCTATACAATGCAGTGTTCGTTGCCCACACATGATGGAAGAGATCACATAGAGAAATACTATTCCCTCATGTCTACGGTTGTAGTATTTAGAAACAGGGTGGTCCACCATAAAAAAATATTGACAACAAATATGACAAGGCAAGCATAGATGTAGTGAATCAATCATTTACTTGTGAGCTTACTATGACAAGTATGCAGAATTGTAACTGCAGTAAGAGATCGTCCAAAATCTGAATCAAGAAGTTTGTCTAGCACTTATTGTTTGCAACTAATCGACGTGAATAATTGGACATTATATTGAATGAGTAAGAAAGACAAGTAAAATTGTCAACAAACCTGGCTTGTAGTAGTAATATGGGGCAATGCCAGTACGACTAACAATCCAAAATGACTAGTGTCTGTTCCTAGGGCAGGAATTTTGAAAACCCTGGGAAGGTAGGCATGGCGGCGCGCCTGGGCAGCGGTGACGCTGTTGGGCGAGCGGCTCCTGACCTCCTGTTAGTCCGGTGTCTCCTCCTAGAGTCATGCCATCCGGGGACGACAAGTTGCAGGCGAGGCAGGCGGCTGGGGGCGAGTAGAGATCGGAAGCGCGCAACAGAATAGAGGGGAATCGGGGCCTGGGACGACACAAAATCCTAAGGTGGGCCGGCCCACAGAGGGCACCCTGTAGAGATACACACCCGAGCTGCGAACATGCTTTTTTGAAACTAATCTAGGAACATTTAGCTGACCAATTAAATGAATCTGTTTTAATAATATCAGATTCGTATTCGAACAACTAAGCTTGTTTAGCTTGATGGGTCGAGAAGTGCTATTATGACAGGAAGCTTGTATTCTGATCGTATAGTGATCATAAAAGGGGGAAACCGGAGAAATGGTATTTAGTAGCCGTAGTTTGCTTGGAACTAAGAACTAAATTCTAAGAGCTGAAAAGAAAGTAGAGTAACCAAGTTAAGATCTATTTTCTTGTTGAGATCAAAAAGTTGAGGAGATATGAAGTACCACCTCTCTTGCGGCGCCGTGTAGGCATCGGGAGTGCGATGGTTGTCGGTGGCGTTGAAACAAATCTGCGACGGTAGACGGGTGCATCGGGGTATAAGTCCCATTGCGGTGGAAGAGAAGGGCGTGTGAGCACCCCCGGCAAAGAGGATGACGACGCCGATGAAGCGAGTGGACGTGATGCAAGGCTCTTGGTCCGTCGCCATGGATGAGAAACGTCCATCTCTAGCAGTGGACGACGCAGTCTTGGTAGGCGCTCCGGCATGGTGGAGGATGCTAGCGATGGATCTGGTGGAGGACGGCGGCGATGGATATGGTGGAGGACAGCGGCGATGGATGGGGTGGCAGACGGAGGCTGGTGTGGGGATGGTGTTCTAGCGTGGACGGTGTATGAATGGGAAAATGGAGGGAGAGGTACGGGGAACTATGTTTTTGGGACGCGCCTATCTGAAATATGGGAAAGTTACGAACTTAGACCCCGTTTAAAATTTGGACGTCTTGTCGGTTGGGGATACGATGGTAATCTCGCATCTCGCCAATATTTGCCCAGAGCGATTTCGGGCGAGGAGAGGGTGGTTGGCGCCCACGGTGTATGAACGGGGCTGACAGGTAGGGCGGTTGTGTCACGTCTGAGTGAAGTTACAAACCTGCCCCTATTGAAAATATTTGCCTACATCGATCTCGGCCGAGTCGAGTTTGTTTTGCCGCCCACCGTGTATGAATGGGGAAATGGAGGGAGAAACAGAGGTCTTTTCGACGAGCTTGAATCAAATGTGTTTTGCCGCCCATGTTTGGTGCCCACTGTGTCGGAATGGGCTCAGAGGTGGTCGTATCATTTCTAATTGAAGTTACTATCCTACCCCTATTTAGAGCAGTGGAAATCGGGCCGATGGATTGTCCGTGTAATGGGTAGACAGTAATTTCCATCTCCCAAACACTTGGCTTCGGGCAGCCGACGTGGGAGTGGACATTTTGCTGCTTCTTTTGAATTTCGGGACAATAAGCATCCACATTTACCCTGGCAACTAAATTCGAATCCATTTTGTATTCTTATAAGAATCTTTATAAACCATTGTATGTGTTTTTGTATATCTTCAAAAGGACGATAAAGATGTATTCCACTGTCATATGTGAATATGGTTTACAAATGCCGATACTCAAATTCAGAAGCTAGAATCCAGTTTAAGGTGATTTCGAATATTTGGAACACTTTATGTCCAACTCAAATGTCACACGCAGCCTAATGTGTACTTCCTTTTAGATATGTACACAAGCGATGTATCAACATTCAAATACCGAGTCAATCAACCAAGAATGTACAGAACTAACCGACATATAAACACTTATAGAGTATATGGATCAATAATATCAACTAACATACATAAGCCAGGCTGATGTACTTTTCTTTGCTACAACAACATCCTTTTTTTAGCCAAGCTACTATAGCATCTTGGCCCTTTCCGATGCGTGCCACTTATGGTCCATCTATACTACTATTATTGTTGAATGCACATTCAGCCCGATTGGCATATTTGTAGGTCTGGCACAACAATCGAAATGAAATGTCTCCGAGTCTTATCAATTAATACAAACTTGTGCTCAAATAAAATTACAAACCAAAGAACAAAAAACAAAAAACAATTATTACATGATCTCTAAAACAAATGGTTTGATTGATTTCATGAACAAAGAACACACAGGTTATTCAACGATGCAAAGAACATTTCACCTATGATTTACCAAGTGGGAATTGAATTTCCTTTTTTCCTTCAGGACCTTAACAATGTGGTCAGTCTCAGCTTGCTTCGTTTTGAAATCCACAAAGTATTTAATGGTTGTCTTGAGTACTGCTACTGATTGTGCTGTTTGCTTCCTCAACATGTCAACTTCATATCTAAGTGCAGAAGGAGAATCTTTTTCTACCACTAGTTTAGCCTCTAAAGCATCAGCAGTTGGCAATTCATAATGCACGATTGGGCCAGTGCCACTGCTGTGGGATGATATAACGTCCATGGGGACTTCGCTCTTTGATCTTGGGCTAACCTATTTTGCCATTAAAGTTCCAATTGGATTCAGAAAAGTTGAAGTTAGCAAACCATCTCAACTGGGAGTTATAACAGCATACCCGTTAAACAAACAAGGAATTAAAGAGTTTCAATTCGATGCTGAAAAGTAGTTATTAACATCATTGTAACCCGTTGTTGCAGCAGCAAAGCAGTTAAACAAACAAGTAGCTATTTAAGTTCCGGCAAACAAGTAATTCTTAACAGTAAGTATCAAACACATAGATAGGCGCAGTCTATAATAGGATTAACAGGCTGTGGCATTATGTAATCAGTAGCAAACTTAAATGAAGCCAAGGAACGTAATTGAACAATTTTGCAATAAGTGGCTAACTAAAATTCCGAGAAGCAGGTAACTGAACTTACACTAGTTCTTTGTACAGGCACACTGGAACTTCTTTTTCGCTTACAAGGTTGTACGAAGGAGTCCATAGCATCAATTGCTTGGATACGCAGTCCCAATACTTCTTTCTTCCCACACTGCATTGGTAAGTCGAATGGTTAATCTGGTAAGATGGTGCGTCCTTGATATGTTATATGAGGACGTGTATTCAGACTAGTTGTAGCCACACACATCACACTGGCTTTTACTGTATATTTCATGCAATTACTTTTGGCATATCGAGATCTAAGCAATCTGCAATAGGATGAAAAGACTGTCATCCTTCACATTATTGGCGAACTCAGTTCATAGAAACAAGCAATTCAACCATTTTGTGGGTAAGTCAAAAGTGTAACTGGAATATTTTTCACTACCCCTATCATACATGCAAAAAGGGGCGATGCCACCATAGGGGTTGGTATGGGCGGCCGCCTCGGGTGGCTCAAAAGTGAGCACCTTGTTTGAGTCGTCCAGGTTGGCCCAGGCTAGTTTTTTTCATCCCAACGCACAAGCGGCAATGTAAAAAATGAAGAAAAATGTTTGAATTTGGATAGGCCAATAACATAAGTGCAAGGAATGCCCTATAGCAGGCTCGCGGCCCAAACAAGTGCCTCCCATATCGATCGACAGCAGGAAAAATCCCAATTCATCCGCTCCAGCCTCCAATCTGGTTCGCTCCCAACCTAGCCGCCGCTGGACAGACCGACACATCACTTCCTCGCGCCCTCGTTGGAGGGCGGTCGCTAGGCTTCAAGCTAACGGAAGGACAAGAATATGAAGATCCAACCCTGCGTGTAGCCTGCGTGGGAGGCAGCGGCAGCAGCATGTGCATGGCATCGATCTTGCGCAAACGGACGGTCGCAGCTTGCAAGAGTAGCATGCGCAACGACCAGGTACATCACATCCCTGATTATATCTAATTCAACTCTTCAATTTCTGGCCAATAGTTAAACCTGATGGTGTTGTAAAACTTCTTGTATGTAGGGAATCTATGAGAAAATGGAACCAATCTCTACTTATTTTATAACTCCCCCAATCAATACTGAATTGAATGAATCTGATGAATCTAATCAAGTTTCCGGTGCAAACATCCAAGCTCATGTTGTTCTTGATCCTGAAGTATCTAATGAACAGACTGGTAATGAAGGATTTGATGCAAACATTTTACATGCTCCTAGTGATGAACATATAGTGTCTAATGAGGTATCTAATGCAATCATTTTGCAAGCTCCCATTGAAGGATTTAGCGTCTAATGATGATCTGCTATGTTGAGAGAGACATAGAGATTTGCAGGCATTGATGAGAAGCAAATTATAGTGCATTTTCATGGCTTGAGGAAACGTCGAGGCTATCTACTAGAAAGTCCCCGTATCATGACAACGTAGCATAGCTACTTTTCTAATCTGTTGTTTGAAACTATTGGCATACTTGTGCAGGATAGATATATTGATATGCAGTTTGCGCACTGGTTATAGGTGCAATTACACTTCGATATTTTCAGCCAGAGAACAAATAATTCAAGCAGGTACATACCATATTTATAGTCCTTGTACACCATGTTGCATTTTGTGTTTTTTGGTGCTTGCATCATTTAGTGTTTATAATCTGAACTACTTTGGATCATTAGCTGGTTTTCAAAGTGCATGTAGCTTCACATTTCTCAAGTTATGTTGATTTCCGGAGTGCAAGTGCCTTCATAATTTTTAAGTTAAATGTACGCACCTTGTAACTTGAATTCATGGATCCGTCACTGCACACAAATCATACACGGATGCAAGTACGAATTAAATGAAATCCAGGGACTTACGCTAGCTCGTTGTACATGCTCACTGCAGCTCTGCTTGTGCTTGGGATGTTCCATGTACAAGTCCATGTTACCACTTGCTTGGATGTGCAGGCCTTGTTCTCCTTGCATCCCCCTCTGCATTTTTGACATGGCGAATGGCTGATCAAATAAGAGGAATCGACCTTGCCGTTGTACTGGAGGACAGGTACTTACAAGGTTATACGGGTATGCAGGATGTGTACCAGATCCCGTAGCGCCGTCATGCTTCACTAAAAAAAGGATATGCTTGTTTCAGATGATATCTCCATAAGAAATAAGAGTTAAAGTCAGAGTTGGATAGGCGTGTAAGCTAAGAGAGCAGTGAAAGGATATCCAAACATCGTCGGAACAATGCACAAGGGAGTGATGTGTGGATACCTAGTTCGGGCCGGCGTTTGGGCATGCTCGCCTAGCTAGAGTGCGGGTCACTTCAGAGCCGTTGAGTTTTATGCGCTGGCATTGGTTGGCCGCGCACGGATGTAGATCTTGAGTGGCAGTAGAGCACTATGGTGCGGTGGACGAGACTGTTGGTGAAGCCCAGCGGTCTCGGGGGGTGGAGGCACGACGATGTGCTCGGTGAAGTAGCCCCGGTGAGCTGGGAGACGGCGTCGGTGAAGCGCACCTGATGCGGTGGAAGTTGGTGTCTGTGAGGCACGTCGGTTACGGCGGTCGACATTGTCGGTGGACCACACGGTGCGGTGGACGAGGGCGTAGATGAGGTAGCTCCGGTGCAGTGGTGAAGCGCGACCGTCGTCTTCGTCGTCGTCGTCCGGCACAGAGGTGGGGAAAGAGACGAGACGAGGGGCGATTAGAACTTTGCTTGGGTTGGCGGTGAATTAGGGATTTGATTAATCTGGGCGCGGAAGGGGATGGTGGAGAAGGGAGATTTTGCAGGGTTGGAATTGGGGCCGCCAGATATTTCAATCCGAAATGTGGAAGTGTGTCGGTGTACTAAAGTAGGGGTACCCTAGTATCCTGAACTTGTGCACGGGCAGTTGCAGCGCCCCGCGGCAAGGCTTGCCGGGTGACCGCCACGGTCCTCCGTGGTTTCTCTGGAGCCATTCAAGAACAAAGTATTCAAGCCAAGGAGACAAGACCCCGGCAAGAGGAGCTTGCCGGGAAGGCCAACCAAGGCATCTCAAGGAACTTGCCGCGACGCGCCACGCGTCCCGGCAAGGCCCAGTGAGCGGCAAGCTCCCGGACGCGACAAAACAACGACCGCGGCAAGGCGCTTGCCGCGGCAAGCTACCACTCTGTACCCGCGCTCTAGCGCATCCACCCACGTGTCGCTCTGGGACCCTTCCAGGCGTACGTGGCGGGAGGCTGTGCAGCCAGGGGTACGCGGTGGCAAGCGGCGCTGACAAGGTTGCCATCGTGGCGAACGGTGGCACCCCTGACGGCCCCTTTTTTGCACTGTTTGGGCGACGTCGATGGGCATTTAATGCCCTTGTCCCCTGCCATCAGGGTTAGGTATAAAACACTGTACCAACTACCACACTTTTTCCATTTTTACCCTCAACTGTGTTGCCACCTGTCGGTGACCCCTTGAGCATATAAAAGGAGGCCCATGCGCAACGTAGAAGGGGGTTCGAACACTCTCACACTCGGTCTCGTTAGCTGCTGAAGTGTACTATAGCTCTCAGCGCTCCTGAGCAAGAACTCAATACAAACCACAAAGTAGGAGTAGGGTTTTACGCATCCGTGCGGCCCGAACCTGGGTAAACTGCTCGTGTGCCTCGCCTCGATTTGCTCTTCGCGCGATCTCCGCCCCCTGCCGTACCGAATGGGGCTCCGTCCCCATAGGTGTTCGTGGGTGGATCAGTTTCCCCGACATCTTTGGCGCGCCAGGTAGGGGGTGCGTCGAGGTTGTGTGAACCTGATCCGGCGTGCACACGAGCTAGATCTTCATCAGCATGCCGCCGAAGAAGAAGGCTTCGGAGGTAGCTGGTCCGTCCGCGTCGATCCCACCACCGCCGGAGCCAACGGCTGGTGGGGTAGACGCCGGCAGAAGAACGGGCGTCGACGAGGGAGACCACGGTGCCGCCAAGTCCAAGGACAAGGCTGCGCTGCCCATCGGCGGCGTAGCCGACTCCCACAACGACCGGGTGCACTCCAAGACCTCGGCGTCCGTACATGCACCGCGCCCGTCTCAGGAGGCGCGGGACCGACAGCGTCACGGTACCATACGCTTGCTGGACCAAGATCGAGCTGGTGGATCTCGAGATGCTCAAGACCAGCATGCACGCCAACATGCTGGCACGAGCAAGGCACGGTCGCCTGGATGGGATACTGCTCCTTCTAACATAGTTAGAAGTCCGAGCATATCCCGCTCCTCGCACCGTTCGCCACCGCTAGCCGCCACTCCAGCAGAAGCTCTGGCACGAGCTCAACTGCTCCTAGACTTCCCTCCAGCGGCAGACAAGGCCGACTACTGGAGGGCCACCATTCAGAGTCTCATCGCCTTCGCCAACGGCGACACACCGCGGCAGCCAAGTACATCGCAGCCGCGGCAAGTCAGCCAGGCACGGGCCGATGGCGACAAGACCGGTGGAGGTGCAACCACCGTGCACTCTCTGCCCCGAAGGCCAAAATTGCCGACTCGTCGGATCAACCTCAACAGCGACTCCACCGCGTCGTCGGATCCACGAGCTCGTCGCGATCAGCGCCAAGTTCTTCACGAACGACAGCAAGAAGACGCTCGTACTCGCATCGAGCGCCGAAGAGAGGCGCGGCGTCAATCCGACCAACGCGCTTGGCCCACTGTCGACATGCATGCGCCAGGGGAACCAGGCGACTTGCCGTACGCGGTAGGTTGTCCTGCGTTTACTCGTGAGCTGCGGCAAGTCCAGTGGCCCAGCATGAAGAATTTCAAGCCAGACGTACCAGAGAAGTACGACGGCAAGACGCATCCGTCGGAGTTCCTCAGCATCTACACCATCATGGTGCAAGCTGCCGGGGGGCGAGACGACAAGATCCTTGCCAACTACTTCCCGCTGGTACTCAAACCCAACGTCAGGTCCTGGCTCATGCACTTGCCGGACAACTCCATATCTTCTTGGGCAGACCTCTGCCATCAGTTTGTCGGCGCCTTTACAGGCGGCCACAAGCCTCATGGACAAGAGAGTGACCTTCATCTGCTTGCCCATAAGGAAGGAGAGCCCCTGCGCAAGTATATCCAGAGATTCAGCTGTGTACAGCACAACATCCCAGATGTCCACCCTGCCGCTGTTATCAACGCGTTCCATCAGAACGTGCGTCACCGCAGGATGAGGGAGGAGATGGCGATGTGCAAGATCAGGGACGTCAGCGAGCTGTACGCCCTGGCCGACAAGTGCGCACGTGCTGAGGAAGGGAGGAAACTCCCCGGAGAGGATACAGGAGCAGGAGGATCTGACAGTGAGGATGCCGCCCCGGCAAAGAAAGACCGGCGGCGGAACAACAGGAATAAGAAAAACAAAGAGGTGCTAGTCGTTGAGCAGTCCGGCAACGAAGGTGGCGCCAAGAAAGCCCAAGTTGGTAGCTCCGGCAAGGAGACTGCCGCATGCACCAACTGCCAGGCTGTGGCGGCCGCCGACAAGCAGGACGGCGCCGACAAGCAGTACTGCAAGATCCACCGCACCAAGGGCCATGACCTCCAGAACTGCAAGAGGGTCGAGCAGCTCGTCGAGCAGCAAAAGGCTGAGTATGAGCGACGCGACAAGGAGAAGGCCCAGGGAGGTGATGGAGGATCCGGCAAGAAGCGGCCATTCAACGGCCGGGGAGGACGCCGCGGCAAGGCCAAGCAGTGGCAAGGGGACAGACCTCCCCGCGGCCGTGACAAAGATGAAGATGACGACGACGATGAAGACATGGATGATGTCGAGAACAGTGAGCAGGAGTTCCAGAAAGCCACAGAAGTCTTGTGCGTTGACGGCGATGCTTCTCTGCATACTTCACACCGCCAACTCAAGCAGTGGGTGCGGGAAGTTAATGCGGTAGAACCACCTGTCAAATCGCGCAAGCTTCTGAAATGGTCCAGCACGCCTATCATCTTTGATATTGAGGACCACCCTGATCGCACAACCGCGGTCGGGTGCTTGCCGATGTTGGTCTCACCAACTATCCGCAACCTCAAGGTCACTAAGATGCTAGTTGACGGCGGGGCCGGCTTGAACCTCATCTCCTCTGCTGTACTCCAGAAACTCCAGATCCCCGACAGCGAGCTCGAAGAGACCGGCACATTCCAAGAAATCAACCCGGGAAGGAGCAAGCCGAAGGGGAAGATCACGTTGACAGTGACGTTTGGCGGCGAGCTGAACTTCAGGACTGAGAGGGTCACTTTTGACGTTGCCGATTTTCCATTGCCTTACAATGGGATACTCGGCCGTCCAGCACTCGCCAAGTTCATGGCAGCCTCTCACTACGCATACAACATGCTGAAGATGCCAGGCCCGATAAGCGTCATCTCTGTCCCTGGCGACAAGAAGGATGCTCTTATCTGCGCCGACAAGATCTACCGGGAAGCAGCAGTCACAACAGATCGCAAGACACTTTCCGCTGAAGCTCCCAGGGGGAAGAAGAAGACCAAGTCCGGCAAGAGCTCTGATGCCCACTCCGGCAAGCGCACCTCTTCGGAGTGCTGCGCTACCGTTGAGGACGCACCATCGAGCTCCACCGGCAAGTGTAAGAAGACGATGGCAGCTCCACCAGAGACCAAGAAGGTGTCCGCCAAGGAGGACGGCACTGGTGGTACCTTCACCATCAGTGCCATGCTTGACCCTAAATAGGAAAGCGCGCTCGTTGCTTTCCTGCGGGCGAACGTCGACGTGTTTGCGTGGCAACCGTCTGACATCCCCGGTGTTCCCAGGAAAGTAATTGAGCACCACCTTGCCGTCTGTCCTCATGCGCGGCCCGTCAAGCAGAAAGTAAGGAAACAAGCAGTGGAGCGCCAAGAATTCATCGCAGAAGAAATCAAGAAGTTGGAAGCAACAGGCCTCGTCAGAGGAGTGCTCCATCCTACGTGGTTGGCCAATCCTGTAGT
Organism: Secale cereale; assembly: GCA_902687465.1. Lineage (NCBI taxonomy): Eukaryota > Viridiplantae > Streptophyta > Magnoliopsida > Poales > Poaceae > Secale > Secale cereale. The sequence continues at coordinate 477,797,614 of LR738711.1, read as the reverse complement.
CGTGCGCAAGGCAAACGGGAAATGGAGGCTTTGTATCGACTTTACCGATGTCAATAAAGCTTGTCCCAAAGACCCATTTCCCTTGCCGCGCATTGACCAGATTGTTGACTCCACAGCCGGATGTGATTTGCTTTCATTTCTTGAGGCATACTCAGGATACCATCAGATCTTCATGGCAGAAGAGGATGAGGAGAAAACCGCATTCATCACCCCATGTGGCACGTACTGTTTCAAACGGATGCCTTTCGGTCTGAAGAATGCTGGTTCAACATTCGCAAGAGTAGTCCATAGTGCTTTTGAGCCACAAATACACAGAAATGTGGAAGCCTACATGGATGACATAGTGGTCAAGAGCAAGGACAGGGCAACCCTGATTCAAGATTTAGACGAGACCTTTGCAAATCTGCGCAAGATCAGCCTCAAGGTCAACCCCGAGAAGTGCGTGTTTGGAGTTCCTTCCGACAAGCTTCTCAGGTTCTTCGTGTCTCAGAGGGGAATTGAAGCCAATCCCGACAAGATCAAGGCCATTGAGCAGATTGAAGCACCAAAGCGCATCAAGGATGTACGAAGACTTGCCGGTTGCGTGGCTGCTCTCAGCAGGTTTATCTCTAAGTCTGCTGAGCGCGCCCTGTCGTTTTTCAAAATTTTGAAAAAGGAAGGTCCAATGAAATGGACTCCGGAAGCGGAGGCTGCGCTGCAAGACTTGAAGAGATACCTGTCCTCCACTCCAATACTTGTCGTACCTAAGCCACAAGAGAAGTTGCTGCTGTACCTAGCGGCAACCAATCAAGTGGTTAGTTCTGCGTTAGTAGCGGAGAGGAAGGCAGATGATGAGCCAACAACCACGGCAAGCACATCCAGCGACAAGCAGGGGGCTTCCCCGACAAGCTCTGGTCCCGACAAAGATGGATCTGCGCAGGAGATACGGAAGAAAATGGTGCAGCGCCCAGTTTACTTTGTCAGTTCCCTTCTGCTGGGGGCTAGGTCAAGGTACTCTGGTGTGCAGAAATTGCTTTTCGGCCTTCTCATGGCCTCGAGAAAGCTGCGCCATTACTTCCAAGCACATGAGATCACAGTTGTCACTCGCTTTCCGCTGAAGAGGATACTGCAGAATCCAGAAGCAACAGGCAGGATTGTTGAGTGGGCACTGGAACTGTCAAGCTTTGGCCTCAAGTTTGAAAGCACTTCAACTATCCAAAGCAGAGCATTGGCAGAGTTCATAGCAGAGTGGACGCCAACACCAGATGAAGAAATTCCAGAAACGAGCATCCCCGTCAAGGAAACAAGCAAAGAGTGGCTGATGTACTTCGATGGTGCCTTCTCGCTGCAAGGCGCCGGTGCTGGCATGCTGCTTGTCGCACCCACCGGAGAGCACCTCAAGTACGTAGTCCATATGCACTTTCCCAAGGAGCAAGCAACAAACAATACTGCAGAGTATGAAGGTTTGCTTGCCGGTCTCAGGATCGCGGCAGACCTTGGGATCAAGAAGCTCATTGTCAGGGGTGACTCGCAGGTTGTCGTCCGCCAAGTGAACAAGAGTTATCAGAGTCTGTTGATGGAAGCTTACGTTGATGAAGTGAGAAAGCTTGAAGAGCACTTTGACGGCCTACAGATGGAGCATGTCCCAAGAGCTCAGAACGACATCGCCGACGGCCTGTCAAAGTGCGCCGCACTTAAGTTACCTGTGGAACCAGGGATCTTTGTGCTCAAGCTGACTCAACCGTCCGTAACACCATCAACTGGGCAGAGCAAGAAGAGGAAGTTGATTTTTGGTGACTATTTTCCGGCAGAGCTTCCCGACGCCGCCGCCAAGAAGGTCCCCAAAATCAACGCCAAGAGTGCTGAGGAGCAGTCTGCTCCGGCAAGCCCCAGGGTTGGTTCCGTTGAAGCAAACGCCCCCGACAAGTTTTGCTCCGGCAAGCTTGCCGGGGAATGTCAAGCTTCGGCTGAGCCGCAGGTTCTCGCCGTAGAAGCGGATGTTCCCGCAGCAGCAGATGTGCCTTTAGTCCTTGTTGTCGAGCCACAAGCTCCAGCATGGGCACATCAGATTGTCTGTTTCCTTCAGACAGGAGAACTTCCCGAAGAGCCAGAAGAAGCGGAAAGAGTAGCCCGGCAGTCAAGTATGTACCAGTTTGTCAACAACACACTGTACAGAAGAAGACTCAACGGTGTGAACTTGAAGTGTATTCTCCGGGAAGATGGACAAAAGCTGTTGGCAGAGATACATGGAGGCATATGTGGTCACCACATTGGCGCAAGAGCACTTGCCGGCAAAGCATTCCGGCAAGGTTTCTTTTGGCCGACAGCCCTCCAGGATGCAACTGCACAAGTAACCTAGTGTGAAGCGTGCCAGTTCCATTCCAAGCAGATACACCAGCCAGCTCAAGCTCTCCAGACGATCCCTTTATCCTGGCCATTTCCGGTCTGGGGGCTCGACATCCTCGGCCCCTTTCCCCGCGCAGCCGGGGGCTTTGAGTACTTGTACGTTGCAATCGACAAGTTCACAAAGTGGCCGGAAGTGGAACCAGTGAGGAAGGTGACAGCACAGTCAGCAGTCAAGTTCTTCAGGTCGATTGCTTGCCGCTTCGGGATCCCTAACAGGATCATCACCAACAACAGTACGCAATTCACGAGCCGCACCTTCATGCAGTACGTCCAAGATCTTGGCGCCAAGGTCTGCTTCGCTTCTGTTGCTCACCGGAGAAGCAACGGTCAAGCGGAGAGGGCAAATGCTGAAGTGCTGCGTGGCCTCAAGACCAGAACTTTCAACAGGCTGCATAAGTGCGGAAGAAACTGGATCGAGGAGCTGCCGGTGGTTCTTTGGTCAATCAGGACGACGCCAAATCGAGCCACTAGACAGACACCTTTCGCTCTAGTCTATGGAGCAGAGGCAGTTCTCCCCATGGAACTCGTATACGGGTCACCTCGAGTGCTCGCTTATGATGAGCTTGAGAAAGAGCAGCTGCGACAAGATGACGTGCTGCTCCTTGAGGAAGACCGTCTTCAGGCTGCTGTACGAGCTGCTCGCTACCAGCAAACTTTGCGCCGCTACCATAGCCGCAAAGTTAATGCCAGAAGTCTCGAGGAAGGCGACCTTGTTCTTCGGTGCGTTCAGTCCACCAAGAATTCCAACAAGTTGACGCCAAAGTGGGAAGGCCCTTACTAGGTGAAACGAGTCACTAGGCCTGGCGTTGTCCGCCTTGAGACCGAAGATGGCTTTCCGATGAGCAACTCCTGGAACATCGAGCATCTTCGTAAGTTTTACCCGTAAGGCGCGGTTGCTAGGACCCGTTCCGGCAACCACCTTTTGTACAAGTCTTGCCGCTATTGCATGTAATCCTTTGTACAAAGCCGGGCGTAGACCCCGTGCATAAGTAAAGCTCATGTGCCCCGCACATCTTGTCAATTTCATGCTTTTTATTTCATGCATGTATTATCTGACACTTTGTGCAGCGCCTACCCCCGGTAAGCCATAACGAGCCCAAAGGCTCCATATCTGTATTTTCTCTTCTTTCTTTTTTCTCAAGCAAAGGAAGGTTCCCTCGCGCACAAGTTTACCGGGGGGGGGGGGGGGG